>CM071934.1:12758931-13958931 GCA_016081115.2 Rehmannia glutinosa | reverse complement strand
GGCTTCAAGGCCCTTATTCTTTTTGGACCAAAAACCTTTAAAAATTAAATATTTAATTAATTTTTGTAATTAATTAAATAGATTTAATTAATTTTCGTAATTAATTAAAAGGGTCGTGCTGGGTGCCGAAGTGTTGCACCTGCACGCACGGGTAAGAGCACGGCCGTGCGTCTGGTCGTGCTCCCCTACGCAGGTGCGTCTGTTCAGCGAAAATGTGCCTTTTCGAGCCTACAAACGCGATTTTCCGTATGGGCACTTCGTTGCCTATATTAATGGAGCCCCTACTGATGAAACAATATACGAAAATAATCAGATAACATAATACGAGCATTGCATTCTGCATATTGCCTTCAGTTTCCTTCAAAAGCTTGAAAGTCAAGAACAACTTGTCAGTCTTATTTGTTGTTCCGGTTTCTTTGTCTTCGCTAACCGGGTAAAGTCGTTGTATCTTAGAGGCGAGCGCCGGAACCGTAAGCACTAGTATACGGGGCATTTTCGTCTTGCGGAGACAGAATCGAATTCTGGTCTCGACTTAAACTATACACAATACCAGTCATTTTTCTTCAAACAGAAACCTTTCTTCCACCAGAAGACGATGGCTTCAGGATCGTTCACTCCAGTTTCGAAGGTTGCTGCTCCTGCTCATGGCGAGAAACCGGCGAAGTTCTCCGGTGCCGACTTCAAGAGATGGCAACAGAAGATGCTGTTCTACGTGACAACCTTAGGGCTGTCTCGTTTCGTGAAGGAGGAACCACCTACCGTTGGTGATGAAGAATCCGACAATGAACAGAGAACCGCTGTGGATGCTTGGCATAACAGTGATTTCCTTTGTCGGAATTATATTTTGAATGGACTAGACGATACCTTGTACAACGTCTATAGTTCGTTCAAAACGCCCAAAGAGTTGTGGGACTCTTTGGAGAAAAAAGTATAAAATGAGAAGATGCGGTGCAAAGAAATTTGTAGTCGGTAAATTTCTCGGATTATAAGATGGTTGACACCGAGCGGTGATTAGCCAGTACATAAGAAATACAGATCATACTTCACGACTTAGTGTGTGAAGGGATGATTCTGAGTGAGTCATTCCAAGTGGCTGCGATTATCGAAAAATTGCCACCTTCGTGGAAAGAGTTTAAGAACTATCTCAAGCACAAACGTAAGGAAATGGGGCTTGAGGATTTGATAGTTCGACTTGGATTGAGGAAGACAATCGGGATTCGAATGGAAATCGGCAAATGTGGGGTATGATCATACTTTGTGCAACACGGTGAAGTTTCATTTGCATTTTTAAATGTAATGAGAAGGTGTTGCCAAAAGTATTGAAAACACCAAAACCACATTTGCATGGGATATTGTCGAAAGTGTTGTAACACTAAAGACAGACACCGTAACAAGTTGAATCTGAAGTCCTACTAAAGATGTGATAACATCAAAGGTTTCACAAAAGATAATGGAGTTGTTGAACTAAGGTCCAAATCGATAGAACGAGATTCTAACTGGATTGTCGGGACAATGTTCTAACAAAATAAAATAGAGTGGCCAAGAGCCATGAAAGTTTTGGGTGACTTTGTGTTAAACAAAGATACCGGAAGTTGAAAGGGGAGCTTGACTTTTAAGCAACCCACATAAAGGAGATTGCATTGAAATGTGGGGGCGAATTGGAAAAAGTAGAAGCACCAAGGAAATAAATTCAGCATTTATGATATAAGTGATGGTACGATCATTAGATCATGAAATGTTGTATTTATTAAAAGTGTCCTTTCGAGTAAAGGAAAGAGGTAAGTCTAGACATTTTTATCGTAGACACAATACCAATAAACGGTTGATTTCGAATGGGGTTATTTCGGTTGACTACGTGAAGTCAAAGGAAAACCTTGCGGATCCACTTACGAAGGGCATAAATCGAGATCAGCTGTATAAACTGTTAAGGGGAATGGGTTTAAAATCCACAACTTAAAGAATGTTCATAGCGGTAACCCAACCTTGTGAATTGGAGATCCCAAGACCTTGGTTCAATGGGACAACTAAGTTATGAATGTTCAAATTTGAACACTTAGAAAATGTGTTAACTCATTCTCGATACATCCAAGTGTATTTAAACCTTTGAATGTGGTGAGGTTAAGTTTAAGACTTTTAATGATTCCTATACCGAAAGGTGGAGTATTGCAGATACTCTTCAATAGGAGATCACCTATATAAGTGAGAAGTAATGGCCGCTTCAAATGAAACACTTATGAATCTAAGATATGGTCCAGGGCCGAAATGGACACAACGTGAGAACAACAAGTGTTAGAGTTGTTATTGTGTAAGTACTGTTGTCTCGGTTTACACAAACGGCTGAGTAGTTCAAGACATCGCGTCACTAAGCAGCTAGTAAATCCGATAGTATTTTACTAAGGAAGGTTCAAAGCCACAAGCTACCTATCCTGATGCAATAACGATTCGCCAAGACTTTCAAGCGAATCTGCATACACACATGCATTAATTTCATTCATGTGGGGGATTGTTGGAATTGGTCTTTGAGAAATTGGGTGTCGAACCAATTTTGACCAATTAATTAAGTGGTTTCCATTTGTGAAAAATGGAATTAAATTATTTGTAAAAATTCTACTAAGAGAGTAGATGAGAATAGCATTTGGAATTTCTCAAAACCGATTCCGGGTGAATGAGAAATTAATGCGAGAAGTTAGCCACTTAATACAAATAAATGGTATGGAAAATGGAAAATGTGGGGGAGGAGAGATGCTCCATCCCACATAGGAAAAATGAGGCAAAGTTGCACACTTTATTTATCCCAAGTTGGACAAATGGGTTTGGGCCCTTGGGGGCACCCAAGTTTTTAAAGGGGAGAGGACCTACATGCTTGTGGGTTTGGTCAAAGCACACACGCGCGCAACTTGGGTCCGGTCCGGGTCCGGGTCGTGGGCTTGAGCTTAGGCTTGGGCTTCAAGGCCCTTATTCTTTTTGGACCAAAAACCTTTTAATTAAATAGATTTAATTAATTTTCGTAATTAATTAAAAGGGTTCAACTGGGAAATGTTTCGGCCCGTGCGGTCGGGTCGTGCTACCTGCCGAGAGTCTGCGCCTACACGCACGGGCAGGAGCACGCCCGTGCGTCTGGGTCGTGCTAGGTGCCGAAGTGTTGCGCCTGCACGCACGGGTAAGAGCACGGTCGTGCTCCCCTGCGCAGGTGCGTCTGTTCAGCGAAAATGTGCCTTTTCGAGCCTACAGACGCGATTTTCCATACGGGCACTTCGTTGCCTATATTAATGGAGCCCCTACTGATGAAACAACATACGAAAATAATCAGATAACATAATACGAGCATTGCATTCTGCATATTGCCTTCAGCCTCCTTCAAAAGCTTGAAAGTCAAGAACAACTTGTTGTTATTCGTTGTTCCGATTTCTTTGTCTTGCCGCTTAACCGGATCAGAAAGTCGTTGTATCTTAGAGGCGAGCGCCGGAACCGTAAGCACTAGTATACGGGGCATTTTCGTCTTGTGGAGACAGAATCGAATTCTGGTCTCGACTTAAACTATACACAATACCAACCATTTTTCTTCAAACAGAAACCTTTCTTCCACCAGATAATTTACCCAACAATTTTTATTTGCTTGTATAACAATTATGGGTTACAAAATATCATCTTGATGGTCCGATGAGTTTGAACGCATAAGATGCATTAGTACATCTTGTCCTCATCGTCACCAAGCATATGAGACCATTTCTTTTTGGCAGCCATTGTCATTGCTTTAAAACTATTGGAAGTTGTATTACAATGAAGCTCAAATGCATGAACAAGACGACTAAGATGGACGACCTCTAAAGAGCGTTGGACCTGAGTATGTGTTTGCGTAGAAATTTGGGAGCTTTCACGCTGCTGATTTCATTCGAAGGCTTATAATGGATCATAACAGTATTATCATTAGGCAACTCCGTAGAATCGGAAGTATCGATACCTGAAATAGAAGCCCCCACATTATTATGCTAGACAAGAGGTACATGTTGTTTGTCAATTGGAGCAACCATACAATCAAAATCTTCTCCTGTCCGATCCATTGTTTGTTTTTCCTTTTGCAAAGGTAACCGTAGTTTGTAAAATTTACGTGAATTGGAACGTCCAAGACGAGGTTGCTTATCCATCTCGGTACGTATGATTATCCTCAATTGCCTTGTTTGCAGCCTTGTCTTTAGGACCTGCATGATGAAATGATGTAATGTTGTGTCCCAAAATTCAACAATTGATGCAAAAATCTGGAAGATTTTCATAGTTAAAAGACATAAAAGAATAATGTCCCATCATTTCCACCCTAATATATTCTTGTAATAGATTATTCAAATCAATCTCCACCAAAATACAAATAAAGTGCTCAACTGTACCATATAAAGATTTCTCATCAATCTAGTGCTCCATCTTCAACGCATATCCGACGACTCTGCGTGTACTTTGATGATACTATTTTCAAATATCATGTATATAATATTTTGTAAATTAATAATAGTGAGGTCTACCCAATATTTAATTTGAATATATGAAATTATATTTGTAAGATTTATAAGTGGTGGGTTTCATTAGATAACTTAGTTTAAAAACAATAATATGTTAAATAGATATATGTGATAGTAGTGAATCCTGTTTTTTTAAAAAAAAAAATAAATAGAAATAAATAAAAAGAAAGAAAAATTTCTTGACCACGAGCCGATCAGGTAACAACGGAAAAATAATACTGAAGTTCAGAAAAAAAACAACAAAAATTACTTAAAGATACAAATTAAATGAAGGGCGTCTATTTTTAGAGGATTTTGAATAACCATGTCATTTGTTTTTTTAGACGTCTTTCGAAAAAGTATCGTCTTGATGTTACGATTATGCGTAGTAGTGAATCCTGTTAATGCAGTTTGAATGAAGGGGGAAAAAAAGGACTAACGATTGATATACATGACATATCAAGGTTATGTATAAGATTGAAAATTTAAATTATATGTTTATATCCTTATTTTATATGAAAAATGAGAAGATAAAATAGTAATTTTAAGTGAAATTATTTGAACAAACAAAATTCTCGGATTTTAAGAAATTGAGTGGTGAAATAAAGTTAATTATTCCACTTTATTTTTACCATAATGTCGATTTGATTCCGATGTTCTAAGTATGGTATTTTTTAAATAGCTTAAGTAATCATACAAATATTCAGATAGAAGTTTGATATATATCATCTAGAATATATCAAAATTTTCAAATTTGTAAACAAGCCGTACAGTGGAGTTAGTGGTTAAGTTTGTTTGAATTCATCAAAATGATCATACAAATATTCAGATAGAAGATAAAGTATGAACCATCTATAATTTATCAAAAATATTCAAGGCGTAAATGAGCCGAGTCGAGTGGAGTTAGTGGTCAAACTAATTTCAATTTTTCTAAAACTTAAAATTATGTTTAAGCTTTGGTTTCTTTATCTAATCAAACTTGAAATAATCTTAATCAAGTCGAACACGAATCAAACTTGAATACCTTACTATTTTTATACATTTTCCTTATAATCGAGTCTGAACTTTAAGTTTTATCTATAAAACAAATATGTTTAATTTTAATTTGTTAATTTAAACTGAATTCACAAAATTTTAAAACTCAAATCAAATATTAAAATATGTTTCAGAACATACCAAATATGAGAACTTGAATAGAGAAAAATAACTTAAAATCCAAATAATACAATAAAATCCCCACAATAAAAATTTCAAAAAATTAAAAATTGACTTAACAACATGAATAAATAAAATTATCATATGTAGTTCTCATATACATGTATTAATTTTTAATTTATTGTATGATCAGCTTTGCAAAAATCTTTGCCTCCAATTTATACATATGAACAACTTTCGAAAATAAATTTTCATTTGAATTAACTACTAAACCTTGGAAAAAAAGTATGTCACCAATTTTCACACTTATTAAGAATCTAAACATGACTAAAACGAAATGTGCGAAGAAGTTGTGCCTGTGTGATTTGATGAAAAAATATTTTTTGAAAATCGAACACAAATACATAGCTTTGAATGTATTTTTTCCCCATAATTCTCAGGTATGATGTTTTTTTTCTTTTTGACTTCATCAATAAAAAAACATTAAATAGTATTTATCATGTATTGTCTGATGCTATTTTAAAATTATTACAATGCCGGAGATATAACTCATACAACTATTAGAAAAATGCACATGTCACAGCGCAGATATACACCCCGTGCATCGCACGGGTGAAAGACTAGTTTATATAAAATTAGCACAATTAACTAAGTGATTTTTTAAACGCGAAAATAAAAATATAATTAAGAATTAAAAATTCACGTCATTTGGCAAGTCAAAAAAAAAAAAAAAGAAGCTCAAATTTAATAAAAATATCACAAATCCCGTGTAATACACGGGTTTTTTTCTAGTTTATTATATTGTACGTTTATATTTTTTGTTAGTTCTGTTTTGACATTTTAACCTTTGCTAGTTGAGTCATGCATGCTCATTGTCAAACCGATTGTTTATGCATTAATAATTTATTGAATTTGAGGCATCAGGCTACTGATAAATTAATGAGCGCATGTTTGGTGCCTTAATTTTCATATCATACTGAATATTTTAGGCACTAATAACTTATTGGGCACGTGTTTGATGTACTTTTGGTTCATGCACGTGCTTTTTGGCAGTAATTCAAGTCACTAAAATTGAATTCAAATCATTTTTCTTTGTTTTCTTGTGCGGATGAGATCTTATATTCTAAAATTGTATTTTATCTCATATTTTACTGTACATATAATATTAGTTTTTTGCACACTTAATAATCATTTATGCAGTGGAATTGAACTGAAACACAATTTTGGAATACAAGATCTCACCCGTTTCTTGTGTTGGATAGTGATATATTACCACTATACGAAAAGAAAAAGGAGAAAATATTGCAGATTATGGTTTTAACTAAGCTTATTAATTTGACCAGCTGATCGATAGCCCCTTTTATTTGCAATATCCAAGCTGGTAACTTTAATTAATTTGCCCCACTAATAAGATTACTAATTCATTTATTTTGGTAATTCATGACTCACTAGATACTTTAAGATGAAGTTGTGATTGATATCGACATTGTGTTTCAGATGTAAAAGCTTGTGTTGAGGATCATTGACCGGATTTGATTCCATGTGAGTGTGTGTGCGTGTATTCTTTCTCCTACTTTTCCCCGGTTGTACTAAAAAAATAATAAAGTTGTGATCGATTATACAATATGAATTAATTTATTATTTTATTTTATGACATCATTTTAAACATTTCATTGAATAGTATCTCATGAATTCTATCTAACTATTTTTGGATGTGATTTTTTTATATAAATTCCGTTTCAAGATTACTTTTTGGTGTGATGATATTCAATTCCACTAGGTTTAGTTACTTTATTCATTAAATTCAATAAAGCTCTGGACTTAAAAGATGGGAAGTCGATTTTCATGTCTTATTATAGAAGTTACTTTATTAGGTCGTGTCCACAATGTTATGATCAAAAAGCTTTTTATTAGCAATGAGACCTTGCCCAAGTGGTAATGTGGAGGTCCTAAGACTATTAGGTCTCAGATTCGATTTTCCATTATTGCATAGAGTCCCTGAGACTAGTATTAATAAGGTAAAGGCCCTGAAACTAGCAGATCTCGGGTTAATTCTCCACTGTTGCATGTGGGTGATTTTCCGTACATTAGGTGTGGTTGTTTCTATAGAGGAAAATTTAGTTTGGATCTTAATGAGATTGTTATTTATTGTAAATTATAATGTGATTTGTAATTTGTATTCTGAAAAAAAACTTTTTAATATGACAAAAATTTGAGTTAGACCATTTAACGGGTCTTTTCCGTTAGGAGGACCCAACTCGACCTGGGTTTTATTATAATTTCATGCACCAGTGACATTTTTGTAATATTCTGGAGCGGTATCATATGATCTCTGGACCGGTGACATTTTTGTAATATTAGGGGCTGTTAAAAGTATTAATTTTTCCCCTGAAAAGTATTAGTAGTACATCAGAAAAATATTAGTAGTATATCTGAAAAGTATTAGTAATCCCCTTGACAATATTTTTAGTAGCCCTCATGAAATGTATTGATTTTCCCCCTCAAAAGTATTAGTAATCCACCTAAAATGTATTAATTATCCCCTTGAAAAGAAGTATTAGATAGTTCTATACGTATTATTAGACAACCCTCAAAAGTATTAGTTTTTCCCGTGATACGTATTAGCAATCCCCGGAAAAGTATTAGTAATCCACTGGAAAAGTATTGGTAATCCATTGGGCAGTTTTTTAAGTAATTATCATGAAAAGTATTTTTTTTCGGGCTTTTCCCCCTAAAATGTATTAATAATCTTATTGAAAAAATTAAGTTTTTTTATTAAAGGTATTTTAGTATTTTTCCTGAAAAGTATTAGAAGTCCTACCAAAAAGTATTAATAGCCCTCCTAAAAAGTATTAGCAGCGACCAATGAATATTGTTGTTGTGGTGTTAGTGGTTATGCGGGTCAACATGTGAATTGACCGCGGGTCGGGTATTTGGATCCGTCTAACGAATTAGATCCGTCAAACGGTCTGACAGGAGACTTACCCTTATAATATAATTTTTCTTTTTCTTTTGGTCGGTCCTATGGTTTTGAGAACTATAGAAAATTTAGTCATGACGGAAGAAAATAAAGTGGGGGGTTAAAATTGGAATTATTATTCCTAGGAAAACAAAAAACTATGATTGTGATTGGTTGTGGGAATTTTTTTAAAATTTTTATTTGGGGAAAATGCAAAATTAGTCATGTATCTATAGGGGTGTTGCAATATTAATCTTATAACTTTTGAAATTGCGATTATAGTCCTGTATATTTTGCCTTTTTGCAATTTTGGTCCCATAAGTTTTAGATTTGTGCAAATTTGGTTCTATAAGTTTTAAGTTAATGCAAATTTGGTCCTAAGGGCTATTTCAATATTTCAATTATTCCCAAAATACCCTTAATAGCCAAAATAATCAATATACCTAAGATCAAATTTAAAATAGTATCACAACCTATATTTTATTTAATTGAGTATAGTTATTTATCATTTATACTATAGATTGTCTAATGATAGAAGCATTTTAAATTTATAAATCCAGATTAAAATTGGAGATACGAGTCAATATGTATTATTTCTTAATTATGAAAATACAAAAAACACGTACAAATATGCCAAAATTGGTTATTTTTAATAATAGAACCGAAATTATCAAAACTAAAAAGTAAAAGACTAAAATTGTCAAATCCTAGTACTTACATAATTTAAATTGTTATTTTTGCTAAGGGCAAAATTGTCAAAGGACTAAAATTGCAACTTCAAAAGTTCTGAGGACTAATTTTGCAACACATACATGACCAATTTTGCAATTTTCCTTTTCATTTTGAGAGAAAATTATAGGATATGTGTTGAGATATGTCACTTGTGAGTTGTCCCACATGGATTGATTAAGGGAAAATAGTCCACTTTATAAGCCAAGTGAGCTACTCCTCCTATGACCAATTGATTTTAGGATGAAACCTCACTTGGTGCGCTTGGACTCTCTCCCATATTGGGCACGCTTCATGTGTGGGACCGTACTAAGTCCCCCCGAATTTAACATGGTATCAGAGCAGGCCCATGCTCGGCCCAAGATGGGCCGTATCACATGATGTGATTTGAGCATGGAGGATCCTGTGATGATGATTAATGAATTGACGAAGGACTCACAAGTGAGGGGGCGTGTTGAGATATGTCACTTGTGAGTTGTCCCACATGGATTAATTAAGGGAAGAGAGTCCACTTTATAAGCCAAGTGAGCTACTCCTTCTATCACCAATTGGTTTTAGGATGGAACCTCACTTGGTGGGCTTGGACTCTCTCCTATATTGGGTACGCTTCATGTGTGGGACCGTACCAAGTCCCCCCGAATTTAACAATATGTGATTGGTTGTGAAAAAAGTGATTTTTTTTAAAAAAAATCTTATTTTCTTTAAAATGAAATTCTCTCTCTCTCTCTCTCTCTCTCTCTCTCTCTCTCTCTCTCTCACTTCTCAATACCCAATTATACTATTTATTTCTTTTTCTTCCTCGTATTTATATAAATAATTTCGGTAATTTCTTTAATTTAACACCATTTTCGCTTTTTTTTCTCTTAGTCTTGGAAACAAAAGGTATAAAATGAGATTCATATTATTTATTTTTGATTTAATTTTTCATTTTTTATTCAATTTTCTTGCATTATATTTTACACTATTATTTTCACAAAATATTCCACAAACAATCAACATCTCTAAAAGATTTTTCATCACACCAACACAATCATTATATTTTCTCTACACATCCAACTTTCACTTCTAAAAAAAATTCACCGATATTCACTCAGAAAATGAAAGTGAACGGAACGAAAGCACAATCAATCACACCCTAAAGTTATTTATTTGCTGACTACTTAATCTTAACTCTAATTCTCTAAAAAATATTGTTGGTTATGAGTTCGAGTTATGTTAAGTTGGAATTTTACAAAACAAAATATGTATCCTAAGACTTAAAAATTATATTGTTTTTAATTAGATTGAGTCCAGATTATTGTTGAAACTATACATCGAGTTGTAATAGGTATCAAGGTGCCAATAAATCAAGAAATGGGCGGAAGAAATGAAAAATGAATCATGGCGGTGGAAGAACGAAAAAAAAGAGAAAAGAAAAGAAAAGGAAAAAAAATAAAAAAAATAAAAAATTGTGTGCACCACGGTACACCAAATAAGAAAAGAAAAAAATAAATATGCTTTGTACCGCGGTACACATTATTTTTATTGTGCACCGCAGTGCAATTCGTTTGTGCCGCATTTTGATCCCGATTTCACTGCTTTCGACCGCGATACATGTTAGATAAATGTTTTTATCATAATTTTGACGATTTTGTTCAAATGGGTTTTAAACCAAAACAATGTCCCTAAATGTTGTCTAAATACTTCCGATCGATTTAAAATATTTTTACTATTTTTCGGAGTATTTTTTGGAGTTTATTTTCGATAAAAAAATTGGACAACACATTTATTTCGAGGCTCGGCCGATGGTCGCCCTATAGAGCAACCCGTGCACTGAGTTGAGTTTTGAAATAGAAAATGGGACGTAGAAAAAAATGAGGGTGGGCGGCCGTGCACAGGAGTGCCCTCTTGAAGCCTGTCTTCTGTTTCGTATTTTAAACACCCCCAACCAGGTCATGGTCTAGGCGACCACGGTCGCACCCTCCGACCGGTCCCCCTGTGTAAAATTTGCAGAAATTCAATTTCAATCTTATCTTTAGCGACCGGTCGCACTCCTGTTTTATCAAAGAAACTATCCGTTGCATTTTGAATGACTTTTCCCTATTTTGGGGATTGATTTCTAATGACTATATTAATGATTTTAAATGATTTCTTTTGCAGCAAATCACTCTCCAAGGAGGAGCCTATGTCTGGAAATCAAAGCCAAGACCTCTCTTATAAATAGAGGCTTCATTCAAGCAACAAGATACAATACTCTACACAAGCAAAGAGCAAACAAGCAAACACTTTCATATATCTTGTTGTATTAGCCTTAGCACTTTCACTTGCACAAATTTGAGGTCTAGGCTTTCAATTCTTGATTACACTTGTACTCATATTGTATCATTCATCATTGAGTTGTAATCTTGATTTTTTGGTCATCATTCAACACAAGACATCCTTGTGAGTATTCTTGTGGTAAGAATACACTTGGGTGATCTAGGTGATAGGTGTTTGAAGGTTGTGGTAATCTTCAAAGGTGTTGCAAGAGGGTTGTGGTAATCCTCAAGGTGGTGTAAGAGGGTTGTGGTAATCCTCAAGGTATTGCAAGAGGGTTGTGGTAATCCTCAAGGTGTTGTATTATTAATTTTGGTAATTAATAAAATCTTTTTTTTTTTGAAATCCATCCCGGATATACTGGGGTGGTAGAGGATTAGGCCCTAGGTGGGTTAAACCTCTTTAAATCGAAGTGTGCTATTTAGTTTCCGCACTTAGCATTTCGTCTTTGCTTGAATTTTCGAAAAAGAGGGCAAAATCTGAAAAACCGAGATAATCTATTCACCCCCCTCTAGATTATCGTAGCCACTTGGACTAACAAGTAGTATCAAAGCCAAACTCTTTGGCTAGCTCGTTCCGAGTAAAGAAGAAAGATTCATGGCTACAAATGATGCTTATCTCACCACCGGCGCCTCCACCAACAAGCCACCACTATTCGACGCCAACAACTACGCATTTTGGAAAGACCGTATGGAGTGTTTCCTACAAGGGTGCGGGTTCGATATTGGGAATGTGGTCATTGAAGGATTTGATCAACCAACCAAGAAATCGGAGGATGACACCTCGACTCCTAAACCTTTCAAGGAGTTCGATGAAAACGACAAAAAGGCTTTCTCTCTAAACGGTAAGGCCTTAAATATTTTGCATTGCTCTCTTACCGCCACCGAGTACAATCGCATAAGAGGCATAAGGTCGGCACATGAGGTTTGGGAAAAATTGGAGACAATCTATGAAGGGACCAAGAAGGTCAAGCAAGCAAGAAAGACCATGCTTGTTAAAGACTTTGAAAACTTTAACATGCATGATGGTGAAAGCATCTCCAAGATGGTGGAAAGACTTGACAATATTGTCAATCCTCTTGTGCCCCTCGGTAAAGTCATCTCCGAAGAAAACAAGGTGACTAAGGTATTGAATGCTCTTCCCGGCTCATGGTCCGAAAAAGTGACGGCAATCACGGAGGCACAAAATCTTGAGACACTCAAGTTTGACGAGCTTATTGGAAACCTCCTCATCTATGAAGTCTATCTCAAGGAGAAGAAAAATTCCAAACCATCCATAAATCAATCGGGTATGCAAATTATTCCTAAAGGTCTTGTTTCTTCTTCTAATAATGCATACTATGATAATGATGAAGAGGAGGAGACGGCCGCACTTGTTCGAAAATTTGCAAAATTTGTGAATAAAAATAAAGCAAGAAAACCAAGAGATAATGCTTGCTTTAAATGCGGAAAACCAGGCACGCCGTTGCCGATTAGCCAAAACTTCGATGAAGATGAACAAAAGAAAAGAAGCCTTTCACGAAAAAGAAGGCTCTAAATGCGGAGGTCAAAACGTGGGATGAACTACTCAAAACAACGAGGAAGGAGAGACCGAACATGGTCTCATGGCCATAGACGATGAAAATAATGAGGTACGCTCTAATTCTTCTACTTCCTCCATAGTTGATGATTTGCAATGTGATTTTGATGAATTGCAAATTGAGTTTCAAAATTTAATTGTTAAATAAAAAAATTTGAAAAAGGAGCATAAAGAGCTTAAGGTTGAAAAAGAAAAATTATTTACCTCTTATGAATCTCTAGACAAAGTTCATACACTTACTCTTACTAGAGTTCACTCTCTTGAAACCGAAAA
Organism: Rehmannia glutinosa; assembly: GCA_016081115.2. Lineage (NCBI taxonomy): Eukaryota > Viridiplantae > Streptophyta > Magnoliopsida > Lamiales > Orobanchaceae > Rehmannia > Rehmannia glutinosa. The sequence goes on along the minus strand of CM071934.1, from coordinate 13,945,452 downwards.
GGAATTGCTCACAAAAGATATTGAATGTTTGAAAAATGATGTGCATCGTTTCAACATAAGCACGGATAAAGTCACAAAAATTTTAGATGCACAAAGAGGTGAGCATTCTAAATTGGGACTTGGTTATAAGCCATTTCAAAGTGTTTTTAAGAAAAATAACCAAGGTCCGACTTTTGTACGTGCTAGTAGTTCTAATACTCCTACTTGTTTTTATTGTGGCAAAGTTGGACATTATGCTAATAATTGCAAATTGAGAAATAGCTCTAGACATGTTTGAAGACCCAAAGGTCTCAAGACTAACCCCCATGAACCCCAAAATTATAGGGTACCTAAAAGAAATTCTTTTGTAGGTAATAGGGGCTATAACAACAATGGAAGATTCAAAATGGCTCATGGACAGCGGATGTTCACGCCATATGACCGGGAGAAGAGAACTTTTTACCAACATCAAGCTCCAAGAAGAGGGTATGGTCATGTTCGGCAATGGCAAATGAAGAATTCTTGGAAATGGAGAAATTGGTAACTCTTCTTTCTCTCTTAGTAATGTTCTTTTTGTAGAAGGGCTTAAGTTTCATTTGATAAGTGTTAGCCAACTTTGTGATTCAAATTATGATGTTTCCTTCAATAAAGAAAAATGCCTTATACTTAAAAATGGTGAAATTATTTGTGAAGCAAATAGAAAAGGCAATCTTTACAAAATTTGTACAAGTGATTTGGTTAGTCAAAATATTTCTTGTTTAGTCGCCAATAATGATTTAACTAGTTTATGGCATAGGCGACTTGGACATGTTGGATACAAGAATTTGAAAAATATTTACAAAAACCAACATGTGAAAGGACTACCCAAATTGAATTTTGAAAATCTTGGCTTATGTGACACTTGTCAAAAGAACAAATTAGTTAAAAGTAGTTTTAAGCCCAAAAATGAAATTTCCACAACCAAACCCCTACAATTGCTTCACCTTGATTTGTATGGGGATATTGTGCGGCAAGTCTAAGTGGAAAACATTACACTTTCGTTATTGTCGATGATTTTTCTAGATATACTTGGGCTCTTTTTCTTACCAATAAAAGCGATGCCGTTAATGAGTTTGTTAAGTTGTGTAGACTTATTGAGAATGAAAAGGAAGATACTATTAAGTCTATTTGAAGCGATCGAGGTGGAGAATTTGATGGTGAATTTAGAGTCTTTTGTGAAACTAAAGGATATGCTCATAATTTTTCGGCTCCAAGGACACCTCAACAAAATGGAGTGGCGAAAGGAAAAATCGGACATTACAGAGAGATGAGTCGGTCCATGCTCAATGAATTTTTACTTCCAAAATATTTTTGGGCGAAGCGTAAGTGAAATCGCTTGCTATGTCATTAATCGAGTTTATATTCGTACTAAAATGAATAAAACTCCATATGAGCTTTGGAAAGGTAGAACTCCAAATATTAGTTATTTCAAGATATTTGGTTGTAAATGCTTTATTTTGAATACCAAGGATCAATTGGACAAACTTGATCCTAAGGCCGATGAAGGGATATTTATGGGATATTCAACAAAAAGTAAAGCATATCGGGTTTACAATAAGACTAGTGGGGTTGTTGAAGAATCCATCCATGTCAAATTTAATGAAGCTTCGGTTGTTGAAAGAATACCCAATGATGAAAGTGATGAAGAGGATATTATTGAACCAATTGTTCAAGTTGATGATCAACCGTCTACATCAAATGATCAACCACCACTTCAAATGGTCCTCAAGAAGATAGAGGTGATAATTCAGATCTTCCCGTTGCATTGAAATTTAAAGGAGATCACCCAAAAGATCTTATTATTGGTGATCCCCTTGACAAAGTGATGACCGAAGAAAATTTGCCGAGAAAGCTCTTATTTCTCAAAGGAGCCTAAAAATGCTAAGGAGGCTATTGAAGATGAGGATTGGTTCTTAGAGATGCAGACACCACCTTTGGAATTACCACAATCTCCTTTGAAGATACCACAATCTTCCTTCAGACACCTTGTGAAGATTACCCACAATCTTGACCTTGAAGAATACCAAATTCTTCAACACCTCAATAAGAGATTCCAATCCTCTTCACCTATCACCTAGATCATCCAAGTATGTTCTTACCACAAGAACACTCACAAGGATATCTTGTGTTTGAATGATAACCAAAAATCAAGATTACAACTCAATAATGAATAATACAATTTGAGTGCAAAGTGTAATCAAGAATAGCCTAGACCTCAAATATGTGAAAGTGATAAGCTAGGCAATTTTACAACAAGAATAATAACAATGAAAGACCAAGTGTTTGCTTGAAGTGTATCTTGTTGTGTTGTATCTCAATTGTTGTTTTGGTTGCTCCAAAACTTCCTCATTTATAGGAGATGATTGATCAAGCATAGGCTCCTCTTGGGGATTGAAAATCTCTGAGAAAAATACAATTAAAATCAAGAATATAGCTGTTAGAAATCAATCCACATTTTAAGAAATGTGTTTTTGTCAAGCGGTCATATTTTTCTTTGTCAATACCCTGGCAGGCGACGTGCGAGAAATAGGCGTTGGAAAAATACCGCAAAATAACTTTCACAGGCGGCCGGTCGGCGTCACCTCGACAGGTCGACCCATCACCCAACCGGTCCCCTCATGGATTTTTGCAAAAGATCAAGTGTGATTTCAAACACACTTGCAGTCAGCAGTCGCACCACTGACGGCCAAGTCGGCCGGCTTGAGGTCGGCCTTGACGAAGCGGCCAAGTCGACACCTTGTTTTTTAAGTCTCATTTACATGTTTCTAAAAACATCTTGGTGCGGGTTGCCTCGACCAGACAGAAATATTGTCAATTTTTGTCGAAAATAAAACTCAAGAAATACTCAGAAAATTTAGTAAAAACATTTTAAACCGATCGGGAGTATTAGGACAACATTTAGGAACCTTGTTTAGGAGTGAAAAAATCCATTGATATAAAATCATTAAAAGTGTTGTCCAAAAAATAAACTTGAGGAAATACTCCGGAAAATATTAAAACCATTTTAAATCATTTAGGAGTATTTGGACAAACTTTAAAAAGCATTGTTTTGGTGACAAAATAAAATCATCAAAATTAAGATAAAAACATGTATCAAGCAGGAATTGGTACCTTGTCCTCCATCTCAAACTATTATTGGTACAAAATGGGTATTCGGAACAAACTTGATGATCAAGGCAACATTGTTCGAAATAAAGGCAAGGTTAGTAGCTCAAGGGTATTGTCAAGAAGAAGGTATTGACTATGATGAAACTTTTGCACCGTAGCACGTTTAGAAGCTATTCGTATTTTACTTGCCTATTCTTGTTATAAAAATTTCCAACTTTGTACCAAATGGATGTTAAATCCACTTTCTTAAATGGTATTATTCAAGAAGAAGTCTATGTAAAACAACCTCAGGGGTTTGAAAATTTTTCTAGGCCTAATGATGTTTATAAACTTAAAAAGGCCTTTGTATGGTTTTAAAGCAAGCACTCCGTGCATGGTATGATAGACTTAGCTCTTTTCTTTTGCAAAATGGTTTTATAAGAGGTAAAGTTGATACAACTCTCTTTGTTTTTGAAAAGGGAAAGATTGCTTACTTGCGCAAATTTATGTTGATGATATTATCTTTGGTCTTCTAATGATTCTTTGTGCGAGAAATTCTCTAAGTTGATGCAAGGTGAATTTGAGATGAGTATGATGGGGGAGCTCAACTTCTTTCTTGGACTCCAAATTAAGCAATGCCAAGAAGGCATATACATTTCACAATCAAAATATACAAAAGAACTTTTGAAAAAGTTCGGCATTGAAGAAGGAAGAACCGTTTCTACTCCCATGGCAATAAATGTCAAAATTGACAAAGATGAAAAAGGCAAGTCTTGGATGAATCAAAAGTATCGGTATGATTGGTAGTTTACTTTATTTAACCGCTAGTAGGCCAGGACATTCTTTATGTCGTATGCCTATGTGCTCGTTTTCAAAACAATCCCAAAGAATCTCATATGAGTGTCGTTAAAAGGATTTTTGATATTTGAAAGGCACTATTAAATATGGTTTATTCTATCTAAAAAATAAATTTTTTTCTCTTAAAGGTTATAGTGATTGGATTATGCGGAAAATATTGATGATCGGAAAAGTACTTAGGATCATGTCAATTTTGGGTGATTGCGTAGTTTCTTGGTTTCAAAGAAGCAAAATTGTGTTTCACTTTCAACGGCGAAGCCGAATATATTTCATGACTTTTTGTTGTACTCAACTTCTTTGGATGAAACAAACCTTAGCGGATTACAAATGCCCTTTTGAAAGCGTTCCTATCTTTTGTGACAATATATTCGCTATAAATATTGCTCAAAACCGGTTCATCATAACCGTACTAAACATATTGAGATTCGACATCATTTTCTAGGGATTATGTTTCTAAGCGAAAAATTGAGATATCTTTTGTACCATCTCAAGATCAATTGGCGGACATTTTTACAAAATCGCTATCTTCCAAGACTTTTGCGTCCATACGAGCTCGGTTAGGCATAATGCATATTGAATGAGGTTTACGTTTGCATTTTGCATGTTTTTAAACTTAGGAGCGAAAAATCGGATTTTTGGTTGAAAATTCGGATTTTATTAAAATCGCAAAAGCAATGGGTGAAGGGTTGAGGGAACAGGTCGCCCTCAATGTCGACCGACCGCCTAAGCCAAATTTTGGATTAAAACCGTTATGTCTTCAAGCATTCGTTATTTTAACTTTTTTTTCCATTTTTCGTCCCTTTGCCAAATTCACACAAATTTCACTCAAAATTTGTTTTCATGCATTCAATTCATATCTTGGACCTTATATAGCATGTTTATCATCATCATCACTCATCTTTGCGATCAAATGGTAAGAATTTTCCTTTCTTTGCTCAATTGGGTTGAACCGAGCTTGTGGTTTTCTTGTATATTTCTTGATGAAATTATCTTATGATCATGATGAGCTTAGTTGATATATTGTATTGTATGATGCTTGGTATGATTTGGTGATGAAAAATTTTTGGCTTGATTCATTTACAAGGACTCTATACAACTTCTTTTAATTTCTCGCCCATAAAGTGTTCGATGAAATATCACAATGAAAATTTCAACTTCTACATGATTCTCTTGCTTCCAAAGGTCTTAAATACTTATTGAGATCATGTCTTGACTAATAAAACGAGCTTATGAACTCTTCATGATACATTTCTCCCATTTTCTTTTGATTTTAAGCCTAAATTGTTCAATGGTTGATAAACCGTTTCTTTGGCGCACTTTGATTTAATTGTATGATGTTTTATCATCCTAATATTCTTTTGATGATTCAAAAGGGGATAAACATGATTTTGGCTCGTTAGCTCAAAGAAGCAAATAAAAGCTCGCAATAAAAGCTATAAGCTATGGCATATAAAGCCCAGTATACCTAGTCCATGGCTTGTATTATGGACTTAATTGCAAAAGATTATAGTATTTTGACGGGGGAGCTTAAGTAGCTTATGATGTTTATGTGCATCTTATAAAATCTTATTTATAGCTTGTCTTCTAGCTTATGCACGATATCTCTTGTTGATATGCTCATAGATAGGGGAGCTTTGTATGAAATGTTTTTTAACGAGATAGTTCACTCGTAAACCGGAAAATTTATTTGTTTTCAAAATCGTCCTCGAGAAAATTGTTTTGGTTTGTAATCATCAAAAGGGGAGTTTGTTAGATAAATGTTTTATCATGATTTTGATGATTTTGTTCAAATGGGTTTTAAGCCAAAACAATGTCCCTAAATGTTGTCTAAATACTTAGATCGATTTAAAATATTTTTACTATTTTTGGAGTATTTTTGGAGTTTATTTTTGATAAAAAATTGGACAACACATTTGTTTCAAGCTCGACCGGTGCCTATAGGGCAACCGTACTGAGTTGAGTTTTGAAACAGAAAATGGGACGTAGAAAAAAATGAGAGAGGCGACCAGGTCGACCAGGTGGTCGGCCGGTGGCGGCGACGGTCGACCCAGGCGGCCAGAGTACACAGGGAGTGCCCTCTTGAAGCTCTGTCTTCTGTTTCGTATTTTAAACTCCCCCAACTGGTCATGGTCTAGGGCGACCAGTGTCACCCTTCCGAGCCGGTCCCCATGTGTAAAAATCGCAGAAATTCAATTTCAATCTTATCTCTGCTTGTTCAGCTTTCCATTTTATCGTGAAACTATCTCCAGATTTGCATTTTGTTGACTTTTCCTATTTTGAGGATTGATTTCTATGACTATATTGATGATTTTAAATGATTTCTTTTAAAGAAATCACTCCCCAAGGAGGAGCCTATATCACGGAAATCAAAGCCAAGACCTCTCCTATAAATAGAGGCTTCATTCAAGCAACAAGATACAACACTCTACACACATGAAAAAAGCAAACAAGCAAACACTTTCATATATCTTGTTGTATTAGCCTTAGCATTTTCACTTGCACAAATTTGAGGTCTAGGCTTTCAATTCTTGATTACACTTGTACTCATATTGTATCATTCATCATTGAGTTGTAATCTTGATTTTTTGGTCATCATTCAACACAAGACATCCTTGTGAGTATTCTTGTGGTAAGAATACACTTGGGTGATCTAGGTGATAGGTGTTTGAAGGTTGTGGTAATCTTCAAAGGTATTGCAAGAGGGTTGTGGTAATCCTCGAGGTGGTGTAAGAGGGTTGTGGTAATCCTCAAGGTGTTGCAAGAGGTTGTGGTAATCCTCGAGGTGTTGTATTATTAATTTTGGTAATTAATAAAATCTTTTTTTTTTAAATCCATCCCGGATATACTGGGGTGGTAGAGGATTAGGCCCTAGGTGGGTTGAACCTCTTTAAATCGAAGTGTGCTATTTAGTTTCCGCACTTAGCATTTCGTCTTTGCTTGAATTTTCGAAAAAGAGGGCAAAATCTGAAAAACCGAGATAATCTATTCACCCCTCCTCAGATTATCGTAGTCACTGGACTAACAATACATTCAACACCTACCGTAGTACCTACAAAACCGCTTTCAACAATAATTCGATTTTACACGTTGGAAAACCACGAATGGATTATTTAACGACGGAGAAATATTATCGTAGAAAGAAGAAGAAGAAGAAGACAACAATCTAGACATCAAAAGAAAAATTAGTGGAAGATATTTGCTAATGGGTGATAAGGAGACCCATCTACTTGACAACAAACACCTACCAATCTTACGCTATAAATACCCTTGAACAGACGATTGAGACACACCGGGAGGCGGAGAGACCTAGGGAAGAAGATCAAAAGATGGAGCTCGATTGGAAGAGCGTGGCGGAGCAGGAAGGGGCTGATTAATCCTTCAACAAATACTTGGAGAATTACCGATCAAATAATCAAATATAAGTTCTTCCTTATTCTTTTCTTTTTCCCAATATAATTCTTGTATTAATTCTTATGTATCGAATTTCTTCTTTGTCTTTGTTTAATGAATTAATTTGATATTCTAGGGGGCTTGATGTAATGTTGTTTAATCTTATGTTTGATTTGTAGATCTATTTTACTTCATACGATTCATGGTTTATTTGTGTTATTTGTATTATTTACATCTTAATTACCTGGCCATTAATCTTTGATGCACGATGTGTTAATCCACATAAGAGAGAAGGGATTTAATACCAAATCTAGAATAACACAACATAGGAAATTATATAATCGAGAGATTTATAAATCCTTTGAAGTTGTTGTAGAAATTCTTTGTTCTATTTAGAATTATAATTCTTGAGATTTTTATAGGGATATCGAAATCTTGTTTTATAATTTAAAATCACTAGCGATCGAGAGATGTAGTTGATTAAATTGAATTTCAACTTATAAACCATTGCTTGAAATAGATAGATTGTTTATCTTACATAAATTATAACTTGATGAAATCAACCTCTAGAATAATTCTCCGTAGATTTAGATGTTTGTATTTTTATTTACATTTAATTATTGTTAATTATAAATCCATCTATTATTGATCAATCAAATATAACAGAGGCAATTTATACTTGGTACTTACACACACATTCTTGTGGATATGACAATCCTACTCATTACACTATATTAAAACTTGACAACCGTACACTTGCGGTAATTTTTTTTTCTCTTCTTCCAACTTCAAATTTGGCTCGGATTTTTCTTCTCGGATTAAACAAGTTAAGGTAATTCTCTTCCCTTTGTTATTAAAAATTCACATACAAATTGCTCTTTTTGAAGCATTCGAGCCTTAATTGATAAAAATGTGAATTTTCGCCAACTTGAGCTTTAATTATTATAATAATTGATGAATTTTTGATAATTTGCAATTGTTTAAACACCGTTGATTGTTGGTTGTGATTTTGGGGCTTAAACACTTTCAAATTTCACAAATTCATATCATATAAATTGATGCCCACAAGGTGTTCGATAAAATGCTTCAATGAAATGTTTTACTAATTATTGAATAAATTGCATACCACATCATACGACATTACTTTGCTATATTTTTGGATGCAATTTTATCAAACTTCATGAAGTTTTGATATCAATTAGGAAAAACGAGGTTAAAAAGAGAATTGTCCTATAACTTGTTTAATTGTCAATTTTACCTCTCGGTTTTATTTGTTTAGGATGCCTGGTTCATGCGGTAGAGCTTGTGCATCTTCATCACAACATGAGGACTCTATGTTTGTTCCACCAAATTTTATATTTAGTCGGCGTGACTTCTGAAACTTCACGAGGTTATTCCAAGAAAAGTCTACCTCGACCCATTATAAGGGCGTGGATTTTTATCACGTAGGATTGTTGGAAATTATTCAAGCGCCAATGGGCGGACTTGGCGAAACAACCAAACCCGGCATAACTTTAGTTGTGTATGAATTCTACTTGACTTGCCGAAAAAGAACATGTTGACGCAAATAATGTGCCACGATCATCGGAGGCTGCGCACATGTAGTTTTACGTACTACCACGGTTGACTTTTCGCAAGAGTAATTTAGGCCCTTTATAACTTACCCGAAGTGGATGATACGCGGTATTTGGCTACATTGGAGACTCTAACACCGGATATTGTACTCAATCATTGACAAAGCCAGGTACACAATGGTTGACTCGAACTCCAGGTTCTTCTAAACAATTTTTCGACGCCACCGTTTGTCAAGTCCATATGGCGTGCATTAATGTATTTTATTTGCGCACGGATCGATCCAACATCCGATTAGTGATCGTACTTTATACTCATGCACAACTCTTTTATATCATTGCCAACAATATACCATTCGACTTGGGAAAACATATATCAAAATCCATTGTTCATTGCATCACCGCATTTGGAAAAAATGTAGCACTCAATCACCCTTCACTTATTCTTTGAATTATGCGAGAATACGGGGTCTCGGATGGTTATCTCTTTGAATGAAATCCGTCCCATAAGACCAATTACATACAAGATGATTATCAAATACGAATGTTGGGACGATGTACCTGCACATCCTCGCGGATTGGGATACTTCTTGGATCCGGTGCACCCATTGATTGAGGATGCTATACCAAACACACAAGGATGGGGTAGATACGGATGAGACAAGCCGTCACGGTACAAAAGAAATAATGATATTCCATCGAGGGCGATGGACATACTCACGATGAGCCATCTCGGTGTCTAAGTTCATCATCTTGAATAGCGAAAGCAAACTTACGAGAGGAGATCGAGAGGATCGCGAGGCCTTACGGCGTGAGTTACGTCGGGAGGCGAGGAGGATCTGGCGTTAGTGGCAGGACGACTTGTTGCTCGTGATACTGTCTATCGGGTTTATTTGGCATCACGGACGCATCACATTTTACATCGATCACGATTTCATTCCTCGATTATGCCGCCTACCCCACCCACTTAATCGGATGATGATGATGCTACCGGTTGATAGATTTTCACGAAGTTTTATTGACCTTAATCTCTTCATTGCTTAACATTCGTACATTGAGGTCAATGCACCTTTTAAGTTTGGGGGGTAATATTCATCATGTGATAACTTTTGAGTACGTTTTTATAGACTATGATGTTTTTTATTTTGAATTTGCATGATTTGATGAATTGTCTGAATGTGATGTGTTTAATTGTTAGCTAAGACATGTGATAAATCTTAAAATTGTGACTTAATTATAATAAATAATCTTTGAATCAATTTTTAATAAGTTGCTCGAGTGATTTTTAAAATATTAACTAAATGATCCCCTATAACTCAAGAATATTTTTAAACATTTTTTAAAATAATTTTATATAGTGATATAACATTAGGAAAATGATTTAGGTCATCTTTTGGAAAAGTTAAAGCCTATGTAGCCTACCAAAATCAATTTTTCCCTAGTACCCATTCTGAGCTTAATAAAACTTTTTCGTTGACGGCCTACTAATTATACAAGCCAAAAATGAGAAAATCTTCCAAAAATAACCTGTTTTTATCCATACATATGAAATCCATACAAACGAGATATTTGGAGTCAAGATAGGTATATTTTTGATAGAAGGAGGTTGTCCAAATGAAATGCATAAAAAAAAAGAAAAGAAAAATCAGGACAATAAGGGAAAACACATACAAATCCTTGAAATTGGTCGTGCTATATATGGTTGGGTGAATTATAGCCACTTATCCTATGTTTTCATACCTTTAACCCGAGCTTACATTACAACCCGAAAAACCCTCTATTGATTCTTATGTTTTTATTGCATACAATGTGGAGATTAATGTAGAATTATATCCAATAAGTTAAACATGGGACCATTGGAAAATATTTGCCTATTTATTTGAGCAACGAGAATAAAATTGAGACATCGATTATATTTATATATGAAGTCACGAAATTGAGGTAAACTTGCATGCCTAACTGACAAATGAATATATCTACATTTTTGCAAATTCCTTAATTCATGTAATATCTGAAATCTCCTGAGGCAATAATATCACTTGTAAAACTCAAAAGTTTATTCCTTGTTGCAGTGGCTTTCAGATTGCTTGAGGACAAGCAATAATTCAGGTTTGAGGGAATTTGTTAAGTTGGAATTTTACCAACAAAATAGGTATCCTAAAACTTAAAAATTGTATTATTTTTAAGTAGATTGAGTCCAGATTATTATTGAAATTGTACATCGAGTTGTAATAGGTATCAAGGTACTAAGAAATCAAGGAACGGGCGAAAGACGATAAAAAATGAATCATGGCGGTGAAAGAACGGAAAAGAGAAGAGAAAAAAAAACAAAAAAAAACAAAAAAAACAAAAAAAAATATATATAAAAAAAGATGTGTACCGCCGTACACCATTTATACCAAATAAGAAAAGAAAAGATTATTTATGCTTATGTACCACGGTACAAAACTTTGTACCGCGGTACACAATATTTTTACTATGTGTCGTGGTGCAATTCGTTTGTGCCGCGTTTTGATTCCGATTTTACTGCTTTCGATCACGATACATTCAACGCCTACCCGATACCTACAAAACAGCTTTCAAAGAATAATTCGACTTTACACAGCAAATAACCACGAACGGATTAATTAAACGAGCGAGAAGCATTATCGCGAAAGAAGAAGAAGAAGACAACAATCTACACATCAAAAGGAAAATGGTGGAAGACATTTGATAATAGAGCGGTAAGCGAGACCCATGTTTGACAAATCAAATACCTACTAGATGAATGAAATCTACGCTATAAATAACCTTGATTCAGGCGATTGAGGACACCTCTCATCACGAATTCAAGTTATCGTTTCTTTCTTTTGAGTTTATAGTTTTTAGTTTTCTACCATTTATACGATTACTGCATATTTGCCTAGCTAAGCGCCAATTGATAGAAAGGGTAACACGGAGAGGAGCTTACCACTTTGGAAGCTTGAGAAATATTCCAAACGAGATATGTACAAGTTTTTTTTTTTTACCATCTCTTTTAATTCTTGCTTGTAAATTGTAGAACATGTTTAATTATTTGTTGTTGAATTTTATGAATATCATCATGAGCTAAATTTCTATTTCTAGAGGATGATGTAACTTAATCAAAACTTATATTTTGATGTGTTTATCTATCATGTTTGATAGTTAATTTATTTATCTTTTTTGTTTTAATTACTTTTAAATTAATTGATCAATAATTTGGATTATTTGGCTTATAAAATTATAATTCGAGAGAATAAATTGTATAACTAGCCTAAAAATAGTATAACTTAGAATTTCATATAATTGAGAGATTTATGAATTCTATGAAATCTTGCTTATAAATTCATGATCTTTATAAAATCTATTTTTGTGACTTTTTATAGAGATATTGAAATCCAAATTTAGATCTTTAAAATTAATTACTAATCGAGAGATAAAATTAATTATTTTCCTCAAATTCATGATTTATAAATTACTCTTTGAATAATTGATAGATTAAGTTGATAAATATAAGATAAGATTAAGTGAATCATTCCTCTAGAATTTATTTATTATTGCATATTTAAATTGTTCAAGCCAATAAATCTAGCAAACTTTGTCTTAAATTGTATTTTCGTTATTTACTATTTTTTAAAACACCCATACTCATTATTCGATTTTCTAGATAAAACTAAGCTATTTTAATTCTGATCTTAGTGCTTATTTAATTGCCGTTCCTCGTGGATACGATAACCCAATTTTACCACTATATGAAAACTTCGACACCGTACACTTGCGGTAATATTTTCATGAACAAGTTTTGAATTTCTTGTGTTGTTTAATGGATTAATTTGATATTCTAGGGCTTGATGTAATGTTGTTTAATCTTATGTTTGATTTGTAGATCTATTTTACTTCATGCAATTCATGGTTTATTTGTGTTATTTGTATTAATTATATCTTGATTATCGGTCATTAGTCTTTGATGCACGATGTGTTAATCCACATTCGAGAGAAGGAATTTAATACTAGATCTAGAATAACACAATATAAGAAATTATATAATCGAGAGATTTATAAATCCTTTGAAGTTGTTGTAGAAATTCCACTATTCTATTTAGAATTATTTTTCTTGAGATTTTTATAAAGATATCAAAATCTTGTTTTATAATTTAAAATCACTAGGCACTCGAGAGAGGTAGTTGATTAAATTGGGAATGTCAACTTATAAACCATTGCTTGAAATAGTAGATTGTTTATCTTACATAAGTGATAACTTGATGAAATCAACCTCTAGAATAATTCTCCCGTAGATTTAGATGTTTGTATTTTTATTTACATTTAATTATTGTTAATTATAAATCGACAAATCTATTTATTATTGATTAGTCAAATATAGCGAAGTAATTTATACTTGATACTTACACACACATTCCTTGTGGATACGACAACCCTACTCATTATACTATATTAAAACTTGATTTGTACACTTGGGATAAATTATGTGAGTGGTTTCGCCTAACAAGTTATACGGATGAAAATTATTTATCAAGTATATATAGCTATATAATGTTAAAGATAACAAATAAAAACTAGATCTCGATCCTATAATATTTACCAATTAAACATAAAACATATATATAACGATTAGAATGTCCCTAAGGCGGTCAATGAAGCACCGCCGCATGGCCCCTCCGATGAGCACCCCATCCCCCAAATTTTTTAATGGTTTGAAATATTTTGGGTATGTATAGTAAAGTCTGCATCTTTTAGTTAATGAGTTGTCTAGTCCACTGGTGTTGGTGCTCCACCTCTTTTTAAACTTTAAGATATATTGTACAAAAATAAATTATATAACCTTTTGGTCTGTTTACCATGTCCAAGGTTGAATGAATTATCATTGATTTCCATTGAGAGTTAGTTTTAAGACAAACTTAAATATGAAAGAGACTTTAATTATCAATTTTCTATGATAATGTATTAGCGGTGTTGTAAAAATCGGCCTAGGCGCCTAGGCCGATCCGATTTTCCCAAAATCGGCAAAAAATTAGTCCGGGCAAAAATGGGGAAAAATAAGGAAAAAAAATCGGCCTGGCGGTCTAGTCGGAATAAATCGGCCAAAATACAAAAAAATGAAGAAAAAGAAAGAAAAACTTGGTGTTTTTAGGCGCATTTCTTGCTTTGACTAGCGCTAGCGATTTTTGCAACCTTGTGTATTAGTAGTTTTTCTTTAAAAATTTGACGTAATGATTTTGATGTATCTCTTTTGTATTACCATTTTAGTGAAATTGAAAATATTGAAATTAAAATATAATATTTTATTTTTATGTTTTGATCAATGAAATTATTTTTCATAAGATCGATCAGTTATTTATTTTTAATTTCTTATATGAATACAGAGGACCCATTTTTTCGCACCTTCCTTTTAAAACATGGGAAGGGACCTGATAACGATTTGTACAAACTTAGATTGTGCGATAAAGCTGAATCAAGATTATTAGTCATAAAATTAGAGAAAAATCAAATTGAATTATACATATATACATACATATATATATATGTGTGTGTGTAGTATAATGCCTATAAATTATTAAATCCGGTTAAATTAAAGTAAACTAAAGTATTATAAAAACTAAGAACATCTCCATGAGAGTTTTATCTTCAATTGGAGCAAAAACTTATTTTAGAATCTGCGTCATTTTGAATATGTGAACAATTTTGTGCCAAAAAATAAAGCACAACATTGTAGATTATTTAATGTTTTTCTTTCTTTGTATTAAATTAATGATTTTAGTATATGAAAATATGCATTAAACCGAAATATTTTGGAATACTCTTTTTAGTGCGGAATTTTTGCAATAAAATAGTGCATATTGCGCATTAAAATAGTACTAAAGTTTGTCAAATAGAATTTTTTTCAATTTTATTACATCATCAAAGGCAATTTTATTACATCATCGGATTGAATTATGGTGCAAGTGCAAAGAAAGTGAGTAGGGGTTTCCTCCAAGCAATTACCTCTTGACTTGTCCAATTTGCGGCTAGAATTGTGAGTCCACCTGTCCACACTCCTACACGCATTCTTGATTAATTCTATCTTTGGCTTTTTGACTAATGATTTGGCAACAACATAAAAATACATTCCACTATTTCCTGCAAAGTCTACTTATTCTTGTCGTGTCTCTGTCCATAGTCCGCACACAAATCGGGTCCATGTATTTGATTCTCTTTTTTGCTACGAGATTGGTGGGAAAATTGGAAATTGTCGGATAATTGATCAGCATTTGAGATTTTTTCGATTGAATTTTCAAATTTCAACAAAAATGAATTCACGAGTTTTTTTTTTTTTTTTGCAAACCATGATTTTACGGGAATAATTTTGCCAACATATTTTACTTGAAGAACTAAATTAGAATATTGTCGTTATGACTAACATACAATATATTATTCCTTCTCAATCTATGACAAAGGATGTGTCAAGTGCTTAATTGGTATTTGATCCTTCTAAAAAATTTACAGTTATTACAATATTATAAAAAGATAAATATATTAATGCTAACGTTATAATCGTTGTAAATTACATAGTCAGTGAGAAATTTTATCGTAATAATAATTTTGACAAGTTTTAAAGTAACAATAATTATGTATAATTTGTACTTGTTGAGAATTAACTCGCTCATATCTAATTCTGTTTCGACAAGCGAAAGCATCTAAATTCAATAACTCGAACAATACATGTATATATATTGTATATGTCAATTGGCATTTAAATCGAGTCGGTCCTAGGTTTCGGGGGCGGAGGCGAAGGAAAAAAAGGGGCCCTAGTATGTCTATATAAAAAAATAAATATTATACATATAATTTTATTAATTAAATATATAAAA
This sequence comes from Rehmannia glutinosa, assembly GCA_016081115.2. Lineage (NCBI taxonomy): Eukaryota > Viridiplantae > Streptophyta > Magnoliopsida > Lamiales > Orobanchaceae > Rehmannia > Rehmannia glutinosa. Next base: position 13,929,662 of record CM071934.1, on the reverse strand, counting down.
TAAGATATTTAATAACAAAAATATCATCTTCAACTTTAACATTTTAGTCTCAGTAAAAAAAATTATAAAAAAATAGTTCAATATAATTTACTATCGAAAAAACAAAAAAATTAAATAATTATTAAATTTAAAAATCATCTTACCAAAGAGGATGGGTGCGAGTTGTGCATTTAATTTAAATTCTTCCAATATTAAACAAGACATGTTATACCTAGAAATAAATAAAAATATGGCTTATGACCGTCAATGGCGTAGCCAGGGAAATAAATGGGGGTGGGCGATACATGAAATTGGGGTGATTAGGATGAAAAATTACAAAAAAACCATATAAATATTCAATAAAAAAATTTCTAAAAACTTTTACCTATTAATTTTTTAACAAAAATGGGGGAGGGCAGGGCGGTTGGCCCCTGCCTAGCTCTACGCGGTGATGGCCAATGAAACTTGATAGGCGCGATATGATCAGTATAAGGCAACCCCACGTAATGGGATTACGACTTAGTTTGTTGTTGTTTTGTTCTTCCAACCAACTCCTTTTTTGTTTCGGAAAAGAAAAAAAGGCCTACAGGTGGGTTAACAAATTGTTGGGACAAATTCTTTTTATTTTGTTTTGCAGAAGTTAAAAGGTGTGAAAGACTGAAAGGTGAGCACATGGCTGTTATTACCGCAAAAAAAAAAAAAAATCAAAATCTGTACAAACAGAGAATAGAACTCAAGACCTATAAGTTGAAAAAATATGCTCAACCACTTGGCCAACTAGTCGTCTTGTGGATTGTATTATCCTTTAAGTTATATAAAGTAAAACTATACATAATATATATTATATGAAGAAGAAACTTGGGAGCCCTTTCCGACGGGGTCTGTCTGCGGCGGCACCACCTTGGCCGCCCCCAGGGCCGCCCCTGATTTAAATGAGTTGTGTGATTTTTTTTTTTGAGCGATAGACTTTTATTAATAGAACTCAACCAAACTTTCGACAATACAATCTGAGCTAATAAGTGACTCGGGACCACATTGACTACACGAAGAGTCAAGCGGGGTGGCTAGACCAATTCAAATCCACATATACATTTAAAACTCTCAAACCACAAAGCTACAATAATGGGGAAAAACATACCAAAGAGAAAATACATATGAATGGAAAATGGAAGAACAAAGAGAATATTTTTCAAGAGTGATAAAAACTAAAACCATTAAATGGCTAGCGGTTTCAATCTTTGTGACAATCTCTTCGTCTTTTTCTTCATTATGCCCGAATCAACTCTATTATATATTTTTCTTCAACATTAAGGCGTGAGAAATCGCCCCTGCAGTAGAACAACAACCAAAATGGCGGATCCAAACCAAAAGGCGGATCTGTTGCCAAAATACAGATCTCAAAAAAAAAAAAAAAGAAACGAAAAACAAAGAAAAAAATCCCACAAAGGGACACTAACCACTCCCATAAAAGGAGACTCAAGTCACTAGGGGAAAAACCATTCATAAAGGAAAACTAGAAGAAACTAGCGAAAAATTAAATGAAGTGATTCCCCATCCTCTCTAATGGAGGAATGGGGAAAAGAGTGAAGATTTTTTTGAGGAAGAAGTTGTGTGATAATATGACTTTTTAGACAATAATTAAGATTTTAGGTTTAATTCAGTTTTGATAATGAGTCCATGACAGACTATATATTATGGGCCAATAAGTTTTAACAGGTTGTAAGAATTAAGGCACGTGTTATCTGTGCTAGTTATTCTTATTTATTAATTGGTTAATTTGGTGCACATGGGTGAATACTTTGTTATTCGGGTTCCAGTCACGCCGCGACGCGTAAATACCAATAATTGTTTTCATTTTCTTCACATGCACAATTATGGATTCGGCACGTGCTGAGGCATAATTATGGATTGGGAACGTGCACAATTATTTTCTTTTTTTTGAAAAAGTGCACAATTATTTTCATTGTGCTAGAATTGGTGGATTTAGTGATTACCTCTCTTTTTTTTTTTTTTAATGTCTCAAGTATCCGACTTGGTCAAACTAATTTTGAGCCCCCAAAACCCCGGACTAAATCGCAAGATGTGTCTTAAGTAGTTTTAATTTACCAACAAAATCTATATATTTATGCGCACAAATGATCCAATATCACTCTGCTCCCTTCTAACCTTCCCTATGAAGCCATTGACTTTCAATGGATTCGAATCCCCACCTTGTCAACAAGACAACAATATTGATTAATCAACCAGTTGAGATGTACTTGGAGAATTTAAATTAGGATCTCAATAGCCTTCCCATTCTGGAGCCTCGTTCTTACCACTAGGGTAAGGGCTCATTGACATGTGCTTACCTCACTTAATATTAGAATGAGGACATCATTCTATTGCTTACACTATATTTTTAATTATAATGTTTAATTTTTTAAAGCAATTCATTTTTATAGTACATTTCACATTTCACTAACATCTTACATAATCTATATATATATATATATATATATATATATATATATGTGTGTGTGTGTGTGTGTCTCTGAGATAGTCTCAATATTTTCCCTCCATTTTCATTTATAGCTTTTCCGTTTTGATTCGTTTTGACAAACAATATATCAAATTAATTATATTTTTATGTTCTTCAATTTATCACTCATGTTGTATATATAAAATAAAAGAGTATACAACAAATAAAAAAATATAAAATATATTTACTCAAAATTTTATTATGCATTCGGACTATATATGAGACATTAATTTATATATTCATGTATTTTGGTTATTTGTATCGTTGTTATTCTGGTTTAATTCATTTCTTCATAATTACGAGAGAGAAGAAAATATCTCAAAATATGTATCCAAATATATTATTTTATATATTCATATATATCATTATATATTTATGTAAGAAGACATATACATAGTATCGAATGTATTTTTCATGATTATGAGATAAGTTGTTTTTTTTTGACTTAATCAATAAAAAATGTATTTTCGCCAATTGTGTGATGCTATTTTAAAATTATTACATAGTAGAGAGGTAGGATTCATATAATTGTTAGGAAAATGCACATGTCATAATAAAAAATAAAGGTCTCATTTAGTTTCATTGATAATTAATGGAATAATGAGTTATCTAAGGATATTATTTATTTTGAAAATGAAAGCTGATTTTTTAAATTTATATATATTATTTTTAATTCATAAGATTCAAGAATATTATGTTTTATATAAAATAATTTATAAATATAAAGAAAATAAAATAAAATGATAGAACTTTATGTTTTAATTCATTTCTAAATGAATTTCATTCGAACTAATCTCACAACTAATAAAAATAACGAGTAAGAAATAATTGCAAGACTATAAGATCTCAAGCTTATTTTGTTCTTAAAAAAACACTAAATATAGACAAATCTAATTAATTCCTAGAATAAAAAAATAGTAATGAGGTGTCGAACAAAAAATGTACCAATGAAGTTGGTCTCTTTTTGTCATTAATCATCGAGAATGATTCATCCAAACTTCGAACAAAAGGCCATCTATAAGGACAAACTTATTTCCACTGAACAAAAGTCACATATAGATATAAACTTATTCCACTTAGGGGAAGCTGAAATAATCTCATAGTGAGAGACTAGAGCTCACAAAATACGACTTGACACTTGGGCTAACCCGATCGGCCCGGGTTTGGGTTAATTTGGGCCATGATTTTCTAGACCCCAAAAAAGTTCGGGCCTTTTTGGCTTGCTGAATTGCCCATGGGATGGGGTTGGCCCGACTTTTAGCTGACCCTAGTTTTTGTGTATAAAATGCACAAATGGTGGGATAGGCCGGAGATTTTCGAGGCACAGGCAAATTCGGCCCCACTCGAACTTTTTCAAAAGCCCGATGGGCATAAAGGCACGCGATCCATTTCCATCACGGTTCTATGGAAGACATAGGAACATCTATAAAGGGAGACTAAAAATATTTAAATCGTCTCCCTTATTTTCCATGGAAGGATGAGCACAAAATTATGAAGAATACAATTAGGGTTTGAGAGAATTAGAGAGAAATAAGATAATTTAAAAAATTAAAACATGTTGATGCATGATTCTATATTTCGTGTAATTTAAAGATAGAAATTAAAAGTGGAAATTGCATATGGTTTTATCCCCACTAGGTCCGTGATCAATTTAGTTCATTTCAAGTTAGCTTAGATAAGATGACATATCAAATCGGATCAAATGAGAATCGGATAGTAGTCCAATAGTTAAGATATTCAAATCCGGATTAGAAGTATGAGATTCGATTCCTATCACCTATTCATTCTTCTCCTCTCGGGATATGTACTCAAGAAAAGAAAAATATTAAAAAAAAAAGAAAAGAAAAGTCATATCGGATCAACTTAGATAATGAGTGTGCGGTCAGATTATAATACATAATATAGAATTCTTGTCATGTTAGATCTATTCGAGTGAGCTCTTCCGGTTACATTATTTAATTTAGACTACTTAAAAAACCAAATTTGCCCGAGACAATTTTTTTTTTTTGGGGGTGAGGGGGGGCTATCTTTTCTCCTTTTTTTATAATTGAGATTCCATGTTCCCACATAACTAGTCGGGAAAAAACTTGATCACGGCTACCGCCCATATTGATTATCTCGTACCATCGCTTGAAGCCATCAATAATATTAAGGCAAAAACTCATGTAGGACCGTTTTGGTCTCAATCCATAAGATGGATCTATTTGACCCAGATCCTATTGACAAGGTCGCGGATCAAAGCACTCTTTGCCTTTTTTTTTTTTTTTTTTTTTTTGTTTTTCTTCATCGATTTTATAAAGTAATGATTTTATGTGAAAAAATATCGGTTATTTTAGATAAAGTATCATATTTTTAATATAGCCTGATTATGATTACATTACATTGAAGGAAAAATAAATATATCGAGTTAAAGTAACACCTTTATGAGTAAAAATATATATTTTTTGAGACAAAATATCATGTTTTAAGAGTAAAAATATATGTTTTTTAAATAGAGTATTACATTTTTTAATAATAGAATACAAATAAAGATGAATAATAAATATATAGAGTTAAAGTAATACTTTTATAAGTAAAAATATTTATTTTTTGAGATAAAATAACATATTTTTAATATAGTCACAAATTATGAATATATTACAATAAATATATATAACAAATTAAAGTAACAATTTTATACGTTAAAGTATCTAGTTTTTTTTTAGATAAAGTATCATGTTTTTTTAATATAGTCACAAATTAGAAATGAAGGAAATAAGGAAAAATAAAAAATAAATATGATATAGTTAAAGTAACACTTTTATAAGTAAAAGTATCCGTTTGTTGAGATAAAATATCGATTTCTTAATACGATTTACAAACTATGAACAAAGAAAGAGGAAAAATAAAAAATAATTATGATGTAGTTAAAGTAACACTTTATAAGTACTCAATTATTGAGATAATGTATCATGTTTTTAATAGACACTGAGTTCGATTCTGTGGGAGCGGTGAAGCGGATTTTTGTTTTAAATAACAGTGTGTTTGGGCGGGCGGGTTGTCTTTGTAGGGCGGGCGAGTTGGTTGTAGGTGGGTTGGGGTTGTCAGGATCCGTCTTACGGAATATGATCCGTAAGGACGGTCTCTGAAGAGACCTACTCTAATATTAATTGTTCCACCATTGTGCTTTCAGGAGCTCGAACCATTGACTTCTCTAAACAAAGGCCAAAAATTACCACACTTTGATCAATTGGTCAAGATCATTGGATATCTTTTCCCTTTTCTTGAGTCATGTTTTTGTGGTTGCTTAAAGGTTTTTATAAATGGAAGTGGCAACTAACAAGGAACTATATTAATTTGTTAGATTGGATTGTCAATGATTTCCAACATGATGGCCTGCCCAAACAATAGTTAGTTCTCCTCCTTCATTAATAAGATTCTATAAATCAACTCTTTGTCCATAATTTGGCCTTAAATTAATCTCATATTCATCTAACAATATCTTGAGTTTGCTGTACTCTACAAGAAAAAAATCTTGAAAACATTGTTTTAATTCCTCAAACAAATAAAAATTAATAATTTGGGGCCTAGCTAATTCAATAAAGAAAATTCAGTCCCCTTCTCTCAACATCCATAATATATACATCCTTATTTCGCAATTAACCTATGTTTGGTCGAATCTAACTAGTTCACACAATTGTGATAAATTAGAATTGAACAATTTATATGTATTGTGTTTTTTTTTTTTTTGAAGAAGAACGACTAAATGTAAAACATTCATGATATCCAAAAAGTTAGACCCATAAAGTACGAAGAATATTAATATATCAAATACTATATATCATTTTACATAAGTATTAAGTAAACTAACATCATATTGATGAGATCCAAAATCAAGATCTTTTAAAATTTGAGACCAATTATGATGAAACATCCTGGGTGAATCTAAACAGGACTGCTTATCACAATTTAAGTGATAATTAAACTGTGATAAACACATATTTTCACTTTTCACCCGATAAAACACTTTTGACTGAACATTTATTGTCAATAGGTATTCTTATCATTGTAGTAATGGACATTGTGGACCCTTATTTTTCTCAATAATTGATCATTGAATATAGAGATAGGGACAAAACATGACACCATTTGTGTGTGTATATATATATATATATATATATATATATATATATATATATATATATAAACGAAATTAGATGTTCAAACTTCAAACTATCAAGTATCATCGTTGTCGTAATGGTTTATTGGTTTTGTCGTCTATTTCGCAAGTTTCTCTAATTAGTAAGGTAAACTTGATGAGGGCCTGATGTGATCTAATTATATTAATTAAATCAATCAAATAGATTTCACATAATAATGTGTGTCTTTTGACAATAATAATCAATATGAACTGCAGAATGATGCATTACATAACGCTATAATATTATATAGAATTTTCAAAATGAGGCTTTAAAAGCTAGGTTTTGTTATTAACCTAAATGTTATGAGTCTTTTCATTTTTTAGATTTGTTTTTGTCTACTATCGATGTATTCTTTAGTTTGAATTATTAAATAAAATTATTTTTCTTTTTTGTCAAAAAAATAACATAAAAGGAAAATCATTCTTTCAAAAAAAAAAAAATAATAACACAAAAGGAAAATCATTGGTGATTATTCATCAGAAATTTTAATCTCCAAATAATCATTTCAAATCTCCATGTCTCCTAATTCAAATTAAAATATCCCTAAGTATCCGCAATTCTAGGCAACTATAATATCAAACCAAATCCCTAAAATCCCTAAATTAAAATCTAGATATCCCTATAAATTAGCCCTTAAAGAACTGTATCGTATCGTACTATTCTATTTGCAATTAGTACTGTTACATAGTTGATTGCAGTAGTATTGACTAATCCCTGGTCGTGGTCGCAGATAGGGCCGAGCTTAGAGATGTTAAACAAGCGGCCCGATGGGCCAGCCCGTTTAAACCGAGAAAAACAGGTTAGGGCCTCCAAATGCTGGCTCGTTTAAATCCGGGCCTTTTTGGCCCGGACGGTACAACCCGTTTTTTTTTTTTTTGAATTTTGGTATTTTGGTATTTTTGTTTTTTAAAATAGAGGATTGGTAAATATAGGGATAACAAAATTTACGTAACATTTCGTAAGAAATATATTTTTATAGTGACTTAAAATGTAATCAATTATGATGATTTAAAATGTTATATAATTGATATCTCTCTAATAAATACAATATTATAATCTAAAAAGTTTAAAATTTTCGTGACTTAAATGTGACAAAATAATTGAAACTTTATGCAAATAATTATAAAGATGAATTTGTTGTATTTTGAGATTCAACTTATCTCACACACAAACATTGAACATCAAATCACATTTTATCATTATTTATATTTATTTAATTTGTTTGACAAAAATCAAAAGGTATTAAAAAATATTCATTATATAGTGTTTATCATTCTACATTGTAGTTTGTTGTTTCTATTTTCATTTTAGAAATGTGTTTTTGCACATATTTTTGTTTTAACTCTTATTCGATAGTAAGTATGTTCTTAAAGTTTCAAAGCCTTTGTGATAATGATGATGTTTGATTATATTTGAATTTTAAGACTTTTACCATTGTAATGCAACATAAAAAAATTGTGTAATTTAGTTTTGCATATTTAGTTTGATTGTTATATTGTTATACATGCTTTAGTATAAAAATTAGATTTAAATAAAAAAATAATTTTTTGGCTTGTAGCCCGTTAGTGGTCCGTTTAGCCCAAAGCCCGCTAGGGTTAGGGTTAGGTTCGCAAAATGTTAGCCCGCATAGTAGTGGTCCGTTTAGCCCAAAGCCCTTCAAGGCTAGGGCCAACCCGTTTAACATCTCTAGCCGAGCCGTTTGGTGTGATAACGTAAGCCCAAAAAAAGCGAGGTTAATTTGGTCGGACACAATAGGCCCGCAATCCGGGGCCAACCAACTTAACAATGACCCATCGAATATCTCGATACTTTTTGGGGACCTACTAATCTTTTGTTCATTGGACTACTAATACTTTTTTTATTAGAAAAACTAATATTTTCAGGGGAATTACTAAAAATCTTCGGAGAAAAAACTAATATTTTTGGGGAACTACTAATACGTTTCAGGGGATGACTAACACTTTTGATGGAAAAAAACTAATACTTTTAGGGCGACTATTATATATTTTTTCAAATGAACTACGTCTACTAATACTTTTCAAATGGACTACTATACTTTTCGGTGCTTGTGAAGCCCCGATTTTCCGAGCTTATAATTGATCCTTATTGTCGTTTATACTTTTGACCGACTATTTTACGCGTCATTTTGACGGGTAATTATTAATAATATATACATTTTGTACTTTATTTCATTTTATTTAATTACTTGTGATCATGATCATCATTAATTCTATTTTGTATTTATGATCACTTGATTGATCATTATTACTATTTTTGTATTTATTAGTCACCATAGAATTTTAAGAGACTATTTATTTTAGAGACTTTTACCTTATAGATTTAAGATTTTGATTTAGATTAAGTGATCATGAGACTTACAAGTGATCAAGGAAATCACTAATTATTTTGGAGATTGATATATTTCATCTATTATCATCAAATTTGGGACAAAAAAAATATATGGAATTACCATAATGCCATTATAGTGGATTTGCCAACATGGATATTTTTGGAGTAAAAATATCATCAAACTCTTGTACACCTACACCTTATATTAGTCATCTTGTGTATAATTATACCATTAATTCAAACATTATACACATCATCTCTTATATTACTTCTTTAATAATATTTTTCCCAACATGTTGGAAGTCTTCCAACATTCCATTCAAACCAAGTCTTGCCCATACCTTTGACCTTCAAATTGTCTCCCATGCATGAGGCAAAATGAAAGACACAATTTGAACAAAATTCCTCCCCTCTCTCTCAAAGTGGACGGCCATAATGGCCATTTTGTGCCAAAATTTCATTTCATTTTTATCACTAACACATTCATCTCATACACAAAATCCTCCTCCTTCTCTCTAAAACTCCCAACTTCTCTCTACTCTTCTTCTTACTTTCTTCTTCTATACTTAGAAGATATTTCTCAATTTTCCTCCTTATACTCCATAAAAATCGAACACCCCCCCTACAAGGTAAGAAATTTTATCTTCAATCCATTTTTGATATCACATAGTTCACCTCTTCCACCTTCTTAACTTAAGTTTGAATTTGATTTGGAGGTACATTTAGAAGACTTTGAAGATTAGAGCTTGACATCATTTTGAAGAAGGACTTCAAACTTGAAGAAGAACTAGTAGAGGAATTTGGACTACAAGGTAAGAATTGAGTACTAGACCCTTCTTTCCTATTCTTTCTATTTTTTTCAAATTTTAACACCCCTTTTTCATTTTTGAGAAATAGGGGCTGACCTTAGGTGATTTTGGAGTTGAGCCAAAATTTCCCATTTTAAAGCTTCAACTAGTCTCCAAACACCTACTACACGAGGTAAAGTGTAGTCCTTCTCATTTCCTTATTTCCTTCTTTTTCTCCTTAATTTTTCTCTCATTTTTCTAACTTCAAATTTTTGATATTTTTTGAATTAGGGGCTGACCTAAGAAGCCTCATCCAAAAATTGTGAAATTATCCTTTTATTTCACAATTTCCAATTTTAAGGTGGGTGGAAAAATATTTTCCAACTATTAGGTGTTTTATTAAAATGCATGTAGAAAATTTGATCATGAGCCTTGAGATATATATAATCTATGTATTGCATGTCAATTTTATGTATCAAGTCATGAAAATTCTCAAGAGTTGCTCAAATTTGCTATTTATTGAATTTTAGGTGCATGCATGTGCAACTTAATGTTTTAATTGATGAATTCTTGTATGTACTGGACATGCATGTGTATGATCTTTAAAATCTATGTTTTGGATGCCTTATAACCTGGAAAAGTCGAGCATAATTGATTAAATTTCAATTTTGGACTTAAAAATGTAAAAATGGAAAGTTGGTGGACTAAATTGCAAGAAAATAAAAGTTAAAGGACCCCTCTGCAAATTTTGAAATTTGGGACTGTACTCAGGTTCAAAAATGACTTTTGGACATTTTAATAAAGTTTTAAGAGTTTTAAGATAAATAAAATCAACCTTTAAAAGCCCATGGACTAGATTGTAAAATTTTAAAAGTTTAAGGGCTACTTTGCAATTTTTAAACTGTACCAGACCTAAACTTTAAAATTTGAAAATTTTACTCTTAAGGTACTGGGAATTATATATTTTAAAAGTATTCCAAAAATCCAAGTGTTTAGGGCTTGGAAAGTAATTTTACAAAAATTGAGGGACTAATGTGTAAAATACTAAACTTGAGGACCCAAATGAAATTTTCAGGACTTATGCAGTCCATGCACCTGGAAATACTAACTTAACTATAACTTAATTATATTTTGGACCCAAGGTTCAAATTTCATAACAATTGGACCCCTAAAAGCCTTAAAGGCAATTATTTCAAAATGGGACAAAAATGATATTTTCAAAAGTTAAAGGACCTACACATATTTCTTTTAAAAACTGCTTTTGTCCCAATATCCTACTAACTTTAGTGATATTTTCCAACTGGAATCACATTAAAAGCCCTTCCGGTTTATGAGTTCCGATTATTTTAAACTTAAGGTCCGAATTGGCAATTTTTACAAATTTGGGGCCAATGCGAGAATTTTACAAAAGCTCGACCTCAAAACTTTAAAAACCTGAATCTCTAGACAATTTGGAGAATTTAGGAACTGACCTCATAATTTTTGTCGGGATATTTATTTATTCAATTTTTAACCCCAAAAGTGTTGGTTTTTACAAAACGGGGCTAAATTGCAATTCTTCTTTTATAAAGGACCTAACTCAAATTATTTTCTCTTTTACTAAAATAGCCCTGGACCCTCTGACTTGGGGATTTAATTAAAGTATTTTATTTTCCCCCAAAAAAAAAAATCCTTGACTTATCGGATCAATTTGACCGATTAATACCCAATCACAGGCGACTTCCGGGCTTGCGATTTGAATCTATAACAGGACTTATGTTCCACCTAATCTTTCAAGATATCGAAGGTTGCTTATCCTTCCGATAATCATCTTCATCCAAAACTCCACCAACGCCAAAATTACCTCGCGTTATTTCAAAAATTTTCTCGAATCGCTTCCTGAATCAATAATACTCGACAACCTGGTTGATTGCTGTACTTGTATTTACTTTCCTGCTGAGTCAACTTGGTATGTCGAGCTCACAATCGGAATGGATACGTCGGGGGGGATGGGCAAGGCAGCTCATTCGCTATTCCACTCTTTCGACCCCATCGCCCTAATCCATGGAATCGGGGACGGAGTGTCCAAGGAAGCGGGTCATAAGACTTGAGGTATAATCATGATTATAATGCATCCGAGCCTTGCAAGCTCCTTTGTGGATTTTGTCTTTGCCTATGGAGCGATAAGGTGTCGGTCTTGGACCATCCCGCTGGGACTTACAAGGAAGAACGAAGGAATCGCTTTTCGATCCACACGATTCCGGAGTTATCGGACCGTTTGGTTGGTGCTACAAACCGCACGCAACCGCTACTTGTTTTGCATTGGTTGGCGCTACAAACCGTCACGCAACCATTAATTGCCTTGCATGGGATTGGCGTTACATTTCCGTATGCAATCTACTGTCTTGGCTTGAATCACATAGTGCTGTGTGACCATGAATCCCATTTTCTCAAATCAGTATAAGTATATTACTTAAATATAATTATCACGACGCTTGTGGATGTGTGTGTGAATTCATGCATCATACTCACGCGTTTTCATATAGCTGTTTTCGCATTAATCGTATATTGCGCCCACGCTTGCACACGATCACCCCATCCACTGAGATTTTTGTCTCATCCCCACCTATTTTCCAACCTTAGATGAGGATTTCGTGAAAGATGCGGAACCGCCCTGGATTGAGACCTTGTACTCCGCTTGTTGGATTTACTACTTCTTCTTGTTGTTGATTGGACTCTTAACTGTGTTTGTTGTTGAACTCTTGTATTTCTTTCTATTCTCGGTTTGTAAGCGAAGGCGTAGGACCCTTTGACTTTAAGTTGTTATATTTGGTTGATCTTCGGGTATGTAATTTGGATGATGGATTATGGTATAAGTTGTATTAAACTTGTTATTTATTTCACGCTATTTAGACTCTGTTGTATTGGGTTCGTTGATATTTATGCGATTTGTTTGGTTATTGTATTTAAGTTGTGGATCGTCGTCGCGTCCCGTTTGGGCGTGTGATTAGAAAGTGGTATTATCGAGCTCGGCTAGTAAGATGAAAACTTACACCGGTGACTCGGATAGGACCCTCGATGTGTTTTTGGAAAATCTGCGACTTGACCAATTAAGTGTGAATTCAATTTCAAATTGGCATAGCAAAACCGTCTTATTGATGTTTGAACTAAGTTAGAACGCATGTTTTGAGATTTCATAGTCATACTTGTTTTGACTTAGTTCTTCTTGTTGATTTTCCTTATTTGTTCTTTCCTTATTCTCTCCCTATCTTTCCTCTACCTTGGTGATCGCCTTAGTTTTGTTTGATCGGGATGGAGCCGACGCCGCCTTCATGGTGGGATGTTTTCCATGCCCGTCTTTGGCGGAATATTCACGGCACGCGATGATTCACGCACCGGAGAGTGATCGCGCGACCCGCAGCTAGCTCGGGAGCGGCGGCGTAATAGGGACTGACTCGGCGCTTGGCGATGACCCAAGATGAAGAAGCGAGTGACCCACATCGTCATCAAGGACCGCGATAACACCATAAGAGCGGGAGGACCAAATCTGAGTATCAGGAGGCGCTGGATAACATGCGAAGAAGATGAAGAGGGCAAGTGACGGCCGCGAGAAATGGGAGATTGACGCCCGCCTATCCGCGACACCGTCGAACGCTTGGAGAGACCCTCATCAAGCGATGCGATCATAGAGGACCTTACAGGCCCTAGCTCGAGAGACGCCCGCTTTGGGAGGCTGCTTTGGCGGCTAATGCTCGGCCATTGCCACCGCCCGAGGTGGAACCCGCACTGACGCCGAGGAGGATCTCGAGGAGGATCGGTCGACATTGGAGAGCGGAGGCACTCGAGACCGCTCCACTCGATGAGGCTCGGGGATTGAGCGATGGTTGGACTTCGTGGATTGGCCCGAGGTTGGCGCCACCTCGGCCCGACCTAGCCCCGATTATGGACATAGGCTGCGGCGACGATGATGGCGATCTCACCGATTAGTTAGGCGATTGTCGGTTTGTACTTGTTGTTGTGGTCGTGTATTCAGTGTTGTACCTTACCATTATTGTACTAGATTCTGTTGTATTTTGGTTCCGATGTATCCGACTTAGTATTTCTAACATTTGTACTATGGGTGTATTCAAGTTTTACATTAATGGATATGCCCTTTGCTATTTATTCAGTTTCTTGTGTTTGTTGTTACTTTCCTGCGACATCACTTGCTTTACGTGAATAATTATTGTATTCATTTACTCGTGAATCGCAACTAACGCTTCAAGATACTGAGAATGGCCGAACATCGAGGGCGTGGGATACCCGTCGCGTTCCACGAGGTGATGATGATGTACCCGGGGATCGGGTACCCTCTCCGAATTACCACCGCCTCCTCCCACCTGCGGGAGACAATTTGACCGCTCAAGCCTTACAAAGAAATACTAGTTTTATGAGGCAATGACAGAGCCTCAACCCCGTGCTCCCGAACCCGCCGAGAGGCGAACGATCGCACGTTGGAGCGATTTCGCGATTCGACCCACCGACCTTCTTGGGAGAGCGGACGATTTGAAGGCGGAAGAATGGGTAGAGAAGTTGGAGAATATCTTCAATGCTCTCCAATACTCGGACGGCAAGAGAAAGTCACAATCGCCGTATTTAAATGCGGGAATCGGCTAGAGCAGTGGAGTGAGGCGGTTGAAAGGAGATGGGAACATGACCGGGTAGTCGAACATGGGAAATTTCTTGGCGAGTTCAATGAACAAGATACATTCCACAAAGGTTGTGAAAGAAGCGGCCGAGATGAATTTCACGAGTTGAGGCGAGGGAACGGACCGTAGCTCGATCGAGTCCGAATTTCACCGATTGTCCAAGTATGCTCGGGGACAATCGCACCCACGAGGATAAGCTTTACAAGTTCACTCGAGGATTGAAAGCGGAACTTCGTAAACAATCGTTGATCGTTGTTGAATTGACAACCTACTTTTCGTAGCGGTAAAGGGAGCTCTCCGCATTGAGTCGGGATCTGAACCGTATTGGGCCAGATTGTGAGAATAGGCCATCGAATAGTCTTAAGAGGACAGGTGTGGGACAACCATCTAAACCGCTTTGCTAAGTTTTAGAAGGGACCGATTAACAAAACAGAGATAAAGAAAGAGACCAAGATACAAGGAAAGCGGGTCAAGTGTGTGCACATTGCGGAAACCGGGACATCGCCAACGATTGTTGGCGTAAACAAGGAGGTGTTTGCGTTGTGGTAATGTCGCACCAGCCGCAAGATTGCCCAATACGATGGCCAAACCAAACAGACGCAGCCGACCACGAAGCGGGAAATGGCCAGGGTAATCGGGCGAGGATACCCACTTGAGCTTTTGCACTAGTCGGATAGGAGGCTCCGGGGAGGCAGCGGATGTGGTGGAAGGTGCGCTTCTAGTATCTAACCACTACGCTAAAATATTGTTCGACCCTGGATCAACGCATTCATTTGTTGCACCACATTTTGTACACAAACCGCATGCATGCATGGAACATATGCCTATATGTTTAGAAGTGTCAACTCCTATGGGTGCAAGTCGGATAATGATATTATCTATAATGCATGCGAAGTTAAGATTCTTGAGATAAACTTTCCGATTTAATCCTATTACCTATCTCCGAATACGACGTGATATTGGGGATGAATCGGTTATCGCACACCATGCACAAATGGATTGCCATAACAAGTCCATTAAGCTATGTGAACCGGAAAACCCGAAATGGAAATTTTGGGAAGGGCATGAGTTAAGATTGCCCCAATCATTTCAAAGAATGAAAGCGAGGAAGGCAATCACTAGAGGGGCTCTCAAGGTACCTGGCGTTTGTAATTAACAAACCCAAAGTTGAGACACAAATCAACCAAGTACCTATAGTGTCGAATATACGGATGTATTTCCACAAGAACTCACCACTTTGTCCCTCCGGATAGGGAAGTCGAGTTCACTATCGAGGTGTTACCGGGAGGCGCGATTGCGAACACCATATAGAATGGCTCCTCTTGAGTTACAAGAGCCGAAAACGCAATTCTGTAAAAACCGATGGATGTGGGATTTATCCACCAAGTACGTCTCCGTTGGGAGCCCCTGTGTTGTTCGTCAAAAGAAGGATGGCACATTAAGACTATGTATAGATTATCGTGGTCTTAATAGCGTGACCATCAAGAACAAATATCCCCTCCCGGGATAGACGAACTATTTGATCAACTTCAAGGAGCGACGGTGTACTCGAAGTTTGACTTACAGCAAAGGATATTATCAATCAAGATCCGAAGGAGACATTTCAAAAGCGCATTTCAAACCCGATATGGACACTACGAGTTTGTAGTAATGCCTTTCGTCCGGCGAATGCACCAAAAAAGCATTTATGGACCTCGATGCATCGAGTCTTCCAACCTTATTTGGATCAATTCGTAGTGATATTCATTGATGACATACTCGTATACTCTAAGTCTAGAGAAGAGCACGAACGTCATCTAAAAATCATTTTAGAGACACTACGAGAACATAAGGCTGTATGCCAAATTCAGCAAGTGCAAATTTTGGCTTAGTGAAGTCGCGTTCTTGGGACATATAGTATCCCGACACTTGGATTGCGGTGGATCCTTCAAGGGTGACGGTGGTTGAATGGAAACAACCCAGTGCGTAACGGAAATCGAGGAGTTTTCTAGGACTATTTGGATATTATCAAAGATTTATCCAAGATTTCTCCAAGATAGCCGGACCACTCACTCGACTAACCCGAAAGCAAGTCAAGTTTGAGTGGAATGACAAGTGCGAGGCGAGTTTCAAGAGTCAAGAAACGACTTACTACGAGATCCGATCTTAGCCCTTCCAAAGGGAACCGAAAACTTTGTCGTCGTCTACAAATGATGCCTCAAAACAAGGACTAGGAGCGGTGCTCATGCGAGGAAGGAAAGGTTATCGCTTATGCATCACGAAAGCTCAAACCGTATGAAGTCAATTATCCAACGCATGACTTGGAATTGGCGGCGATAGTGTTCGCGTTAAAGAAATGGAGACACTATCTCTACGGAGCAACATTCACGGTTTTCACGGATCATAAGAGCTTGAAGTATCTATTCTCCCGAGAAAGACCTCAATGAGGCAACGGAGATGGATGGAGTTGATTGAGGACCATCACTTTGATATTCAATACCATCCCGGAAAGCTAACGTCGTAGCGGAGACGCTCTAAAGCGAGTAAAGCGAGCTTAGCGGACTTATGATTCGAGAGTGGGAATCATTAGAAGAGTTGAGCAATTGGAATCGCGAGAACCAATACTCGATTTCATATGCTAACATTTCGGTTAAACCCGATCTCTTGAAAGAGATCAAAGAAGCACAAGAGAAAGATGCACATCTTCAAAACTGAAGGAGAAGATACTTAAAGGAGAAAGATCGAATTCTCGGCACGAAGATGGAGTTATCGATTCCGGAATCGAGTGTGTGTACCGAATGACGAGCGTGATTAGGAATAAAATCTAGCAGAGGCACACCGTTCAAAATATACTATACATCCCTGGAGGAAACAAGATGTATAAGGATTTGAAAATGAGTTATTGGTGGGTAAACATGAAGAACCAGGTAAGCAGAGTTCGTTGCGAGATGTTTAACTTGTCAACAGTAAAAGCGAACACCAACGACCATCCGGTTTACTACAACCGTTGAGAATTCAGTGGAAATGGGAACACATAACGATGGACTTCGTGATGAGATCTACCAAGGACCGAGAGGAGGCCATGATGCTATTTGGGTAGTTGTAGACCGACTCACGAAATCGCACACTTTTTACCCATCAAGAAAACCGATAGCTTGCGAGAAACTTGCACAGGTTTATATCAGAAATCATTCGATTGCATGGAGTACCGATCGACATAGTATCCGACAGAGACCGAGGTTTATCTCCAGATTTTGGAAGTGCTTGCACGAGGAATTGGGTACCTCGCTAAGTTTTCAAAGACAATGAACACATCCACAAACCGATGGGCCGATGCGGCGAACAATTCAAACCCTTGAAGATATGCTACGAGCTTGCATTGGATTTCCAAGGAAGTTGGGATTCGCACTTACCATTAGCCGAGTTCGCCACAATAACAATTATCGGCCACGATTGGAATGGCGCCTACGAGGCATTATATGGGCGAAAATGTAGATCCCCACTACACTTTGGTAGATTGATGACCAATGGACTCGAAGAGAAAGAAACGAACGCCGCCTCGATTCCAAAGATCGACTTAGTTCGAGAGGCCATGGAGAAGGTCAAGTGATTAAAGAACGGATTCGCACGACTCGGAGCGCCAAAAGAGTTACGCGGACAAGAGAAGAAAGGATTTGGAATTTGAAGTCGGAGATGAAGTATTTCTCGGACTCTCACCACGAAAAGGATTGATCAATCCGAAGAAAGGAGGCAAGTTAAGTCCGAGATATGTTGGACCTTACAAGATTTTACAGAGGATCGGAAAGTTAGCCTACCGGCTCGAGTTACCCAAAGACCGTATGCGGGAATGCATGATGTATTCCACGTGTCGAGACCGAGAAGTATCAACCGGATCCCGAGCATATCATCACTCGTGATACTCCGCCTCTAATGGAAAATCTATCTTACACCGAGAGGCCGATCCGGATCATTGATCGCCAGAATCGACGATTGCGAAGAGAGAAATCCCGATGGTTAAGGTAGTGTGGCGAACCACAACCGAGACGAAGATGCAACGTGGGAGATGGAAGAAGACATGAGGAATCAATATCCGAACTATTCAAGAGAATTTGGGGACCAAATTCTTTTAAGGAGGGGAGGATGTGAAGCCCCGATTTTTCCGAGCTTATAATTGATCCTTATTGTCGTTTATACTTTTGACCGACTATTTTACGCGTCATTTTGACGGGTAATTATTAATAATATATACATTTTGTACTTTATTTCATTTTATTTAATTACTTGTGATCATTAGGGATGGCAATTTCCTCCGAACCCGACGGAGGATCCGATACTCTACCCTAACGGAGGAGGGTATGGAGGGTAGTTTTGTACCCGATTAAATAAATGGGTGCGTGGGTATGGGTATTTTCGGGTATGGGTATGGAGGTGGGTCTAGGTACATCCTACCCATACCCTACCCGATACACCGATTAAATAATAATATTATATATATAATATATCTACATATATATTTATTTATAATATTTTACATATATTTTTTATTTATACAACTCTATTTATTTATATTTAAAGAAAATAATTTTTCCCAAGTCTCAACCAAAATGTACTAACCCACTAACACTTTTGTTTAATCCTTTTTAATATTTTGCTATATTTTTATAATATATAGTTCGCTAATTCTTATCTCGTATTCTTTTTTTTCCTTATTGTTTCCTTTAGAATTTAGTAAATATCTATATTTTTATTTAAAAACTCAATTTTTTTCTCTTTAAAAAAGAAATAATTAAAATTTGAAAAAAATACAATTGTAAGTGGTAAGAGGGTATGGGTAGGGTATGAATATCCGATCCTCCGATGGGTATGGGGATGGGTATGAAAACCGAATACCCGATGGGTATGGGTATGGGTATGGGTATGAATATAATAAATGGGTATGGGGATGGAGGATGTAGAATCCTACCCGAATCCTACCCATTGCCATCCCTAGTGATCATGATCATCATTAATTCTATTTTGCATTTATGATCACTTGATTGATCATTATTACTATTTATGTATTTATTAGTCACCATAGAATTTTAAGAGACTATTTATTTTATAGACTTTTACCTTATAGAATTAAGATTTTGATTTAGATTAAGTGATCATGAGACTTACAAGTGATCAAGGAAATCACTAATTATTTTGGAGATTGATATATTTCATCTATTATCATCAAATTTGGGACAAAAAAAAATATATGGAATTACCATAATACCATTATAGTGATGCCAACATGGATATTTTTGGAGTAAAAATATCATCCAACTCTTGTACACCTACACCTTATATTAGTCATCTTGTGTATAATTATACCATTAATTCAAACATTATACACATCATCTCTTATATTATTTCTTTAATAATATTTTTGCCAACATGTTGGAAGTCTTCCAACATTCCATTCAAACCAAGTCTTGCCCATACCTTTGACCTTCAAATTGTCTCCCATGCATGAGGCAAAATGCAAGACACAATTTGAACAAAATTCCTCCCCTCTCTCCTCAAAGTGGACGGCCATAATGGCCATTTTGTGCCAAAATTTTATTTCATTTTTATCACTAACACATTCATCTCATACACAAAATCCTCCTCCTTCTCTCTAAAACTCCCAACTTCTCTCTACTCTTCTTCTTACTTTCTTCTTCTATACTTAGAATTTTTTTAATATTTTCCTCCTTATACTCCATAAAAGTCGAACACCCCCTACAAGGTAAGAAATTTTATTTTCAATCCATTTTTGATATCACATAGTTCACCTCTTCCACCTTCTTAACTTAAGTTTGAATTTGATTTGGAGGTACATTTAGAAGACTTTGAAGATTAGAGCTTGACATCATTTTGAAGAAGGACTTCAAACTTGAAGAAGAACTAGTAGAGGAATTTGGACTACAAGGTAAATTGAGTACTAGACCCTTATTTCCTATTCTTTCTATTTTTTTCAAATTTTAACACCCATTTTTCATTTTTGAGAAATAGGGGCTTACCTTAGGTCATTTTGGAGTTGAGCCAAAATTTCCCATTTTAAAGCTTCAACTAGTCTCCAAACACCTACTACACAAGGTAAAGTGTAGTCCTTCTCATTTCCTTATTTCCTTCTTTTTTTTCTCCTTAATTTTTCTCTCATTTTTCTAACTTCAAATTTTTGATATTTTTTGAATTAGGGGCTGACCTAAAGCCTCATCCAAAAATTGTGAAATTATCCTTTTATTTCACAATTTCCAATTTTAAGGTGGGTGGAAAAATATTTTCCAACTATTAGGTGTTTTATTAAAATGCATGTAGAAAATTTGATCATGAGCCTTGAGATATATATAATCTATGTATTGCATGTCAATTTTATGTATCAAGTCATGAAAATTCTCAAGAGTTGCTCAAATTTGCTATTTATTGAATTTTAGGTGCATGCATGTGCAATTTAATGTTTTAATTGATGAATTCTTGTATGTATTGGACATGCATGTGTATGATCTTTAAAATCTATGTTTTGGATGCCTTATAACCTGGAAAAATCGAGCATAATTGATTAAATTTCAATTTTGGACTTAAAAATGTAAAAATGGAAAGTTGGTGGACTAAATTGCAAGAAAATGAAAGTTAAAGGACCCCTCTGCAAATTTCGAAATTTGGGACTGTACTCATGTTCAAAAATGACTTTTGGACATTTTAATAAAGTTTTAAGATAAATAAAATCAACCTTTAAAAGCCCAAGGACTAGATTGTAAAATTTTGAAAGTTTAAGGGCTACTTTGCAATTTTTAAAACTGCACCAGACCTAAACTTTAAAATTTGAAATTTTTACTCTTAAGGTACTGGGAATTACATATTTTAAAAGTATTCCAAAAATCCAAGTGTTTAGGGCTTGGAAAGTAATTTTACAAAATTGAGGGACTAATGTGTAAAATACTAAACTTGAGGACCCAAATGAAATTTCCAGGACTTATGCAGCCCATGCACCTGGAAATACTAACTTAACTATAACCTAATTATATTTTGGACCCAAGGTTCAAATTTCATAACAATTGGACCCCTAAAAGCCTTAAAGGCAATTATTTCAAAATGGGACAAAATGATATTTTCAAAAGTTAAAGGACCTACACATATTTATTTTAAAAACTGCTTTGTCCCAATATCCTACTAACTTTAGTGATATTTTCCAACTGGAATCACATTAAAAGCCCTTCCGGTTTGTGAGTTCCGATTATTTTAAACTTAAGATCCGAATTGGCAATTTTTACAAATTTGGGGCCAATGTGAGAATTTTACAAAAGCTCGACCTCAAAACTTTAAAACCTGAATCTCTGGACAATTTGGAGGATTTAGGAACTGACCTCATAATTTTTCAAGGTCGGGATATTTATTTATTCAATTTTTAACCCCAAACGTGTTGGTTTTTTTTTTTACAAAACGGGGCTAAATTGCAATTCTTCTTTATAAAGGACCTAACTCAAATTATTTTCTCTTTTACTAAAATAGCCCTGGACCCTCTGACTTGGGATTTAATTAAAGTATTTTATTTTCCAAAAAAAAAAATCCTTGACTTATTGGATCAATTTGACCGATTAATACCCAATCATGGAGCGACTTCCTCGCCTTGCGATTTGAATCTATAATGGGACTTATGTTCCACCTAATCTTTCAAGATATCGAAGGTTGCTTATCCTTCCGATAATCATCTTCATCCAAAAACTCCACCAACGCCAAAATTACCCTCGCGTTATTTCAAAAATTTCGAACGGCTTCCCCTGAATCAATAATACTCGATGTACTGGTTGACGCTGTACTTGTATTTACTTTCTGCTGAGTCAACTTGGTGTGTCGAGCTCACGGATCGGAATGGATACGTCGGGGGATGGGAAAGGCAGCTCGGCCGCTATTCCACTCTTTCGGCCCCATCGCCCTAATCCCGCAACCGGGGACGAGTGTCCAAGGAAGCGGGTCGTAGTGATTGAGGTATAATCATGATTATGACAGATCCGAGCCTTGCAAGCTCCTTTGTGGATTTTGTCTTTGCCTATGGAGCGATAAGGTGCGGTCTTGGACCATCATGCCGGGAGTTACAAGGAAGAACGAAGGAATCGCTGTTTGATCCACACGATTCCGGAGTTATCGGACCCGTTTGGTTGGCGCTACAAACCGCACGCAACCGCTACTTGTTTTTGCATTGGTTGGCGCTACAAACCGCACGCAACCATTAATTGCCTTGCATGGGATTGGCGTTACATTTCCGCACGCAATCCTACTGTCTTCGACTGAATCACATAGTGCTGTGTGACCATGAACTATTTTCTCAAATCGTATAAGTATATTACTTAAATATAATTATCACGACGCTTTGGTGGGTGTGTGAATTCATGCATCATACTCATGCGTTTTCATATAACTATTTTTTCGCATTAATCGTATATTGCGCCACACTTGCACACGATCACCCCATTCACTGAGATTTTGTCTCATCCCCACCTATTTTCCAACCTTAGATGAGGATTTCGTGGAAGATGCGGAACCGGCCCTGGATTGAGACCTTGTACTCCGCTTGTTGGATTTACTACTTCTTCTTGTTGTTGATTGGACTCTTATCTGTGTTTGTTGTTGAACTCTTGTATTTCTTTCTATTCGGTTTGTAAAGCGAAGGGCGTAGGACCCTTTGACTTTAAGTTGTTATATTTGGTTGATCTTCGGGTATGTAATTTGGATGATGGATTGTGGACTATAAGTTGTATTCGTACTTGTTATTTATTTCCGCTGCTATTTAGACTCTGTTGTATTCGGTTCTCGTTGATATTTGTCTCGGATTTGTTTTGCTTATTGTATTTAAGTTGCGGATCATCGTCGCGCCCCGTTTGGAGGCGTGACAGTGCCCTCGTGATACTATATGATCACCGGCCCAATATTATAAAACTAATACTTTCAAGCTAAGAAACACGGACACTTATGCGAGACGCGTCGTGCATAGAATCGTATCCGATACGATACTTTGTCCGATACTTCATGGATACTCCATGGATGTTAGATAAATATTTTTATCATGATTTTGATGATTTTATTTAACTATATTTTTACACCAAAATAATATTTCTAAATGTTGTCCAAATACTCCCGAGTGATCTAAAATATTTTTACTATCTTTTCGGAGTATTTCTTGAAGTTTAATTTTGACAAAAATTGGACAACACTTGATCCCCAGTGTTCAATAGGTCGCTATAGGGCATCCTGTCTACGAAGTTGATTTTAGAAACAAAAATGGGACGAACACAAATCGAAGGCCGACCGATCGACCGGTGGTGTCGACGATCAACATAGATCGACCGGTGTCTAAAGAAATTGCCTAATTCTCTGTTTGAGCTATGCACTTGAGGGCAACCGGTCCGCACAAGGGTCGACCGGTCGGACCCCCCGTCGACCGGTCGCCCTATGTAAAATTGTGCGATATTTTTCAAACTTCTATTTCTATTCGACCAGTTGCCCTATATGTTTATCAGCAAATTCTAGTTGAAGCAATGAGACAACTTTTCCTTAAATTGTGGGGTTGATTTCTAACAACTATAATCTTGATTTTAATTGCATATTTTTTTGTAGAATTCAATCCCCAAGAGGAGTCTATCCTTGATCAATCATCTTCTATAAATAGAGGAAGTTTTGGAGCAACAAAGATAACAATTACTACTACACAACAAGAGACATACTCAAGCATATATTGTGTTATTCACTTTCAATATTCTTGTTGTAATAGCCTAAGGTCTTTCACTTTCACATCTTTAGGCCTAAGCTTGATTCTTGATTACACTTGCACTTTTGAGTTGTAATATTTTTCAAAGTGTAATCTTGATTGTAATTCATCATCCAAACACAAGATATCCTTGTGAGTGTTCTTATGGTAAGAATACACTTGGGTGATCTTAGGTGTTGAAGAGTGTGGTGCTCTTCATAGGTGAAAGAAGGTTGTGGTAATCTTTTTGTGCAAGAGTTTGGTGCACTTCGAGGTGTAGGAGAGTTTGGTGCTCTTCAAGTCGGAAGATTGTGGTAATCTTCATAAGGTGCCGTTGAAGGAATATTTTGGTAATCTTGAGGAGATTGTGGTAATCTCCAAAGAGGTGTTGTAAGGTGATGTTATAATAGTTTTGGTAACTATTTATAAAATTTATTTTTCTTTTCGAAATCATCTTGGAGATACTGGGGTGGTAGAGGATTAGGCTCTAGGTGGGTTGAACCTCTATAAATCGAAGCGTGTTATTTACTTCTTACTTCCATTCTTTTCTTTGCTTGTTTCATTCGAAAAAGAGGGCATTATCGAGAAAATGGGCATAATCTATTCACCCCTCTCTAGATTATCGTAGCCACTTGGACTTACAAGTGGTATCAAAGCCAAACTCTTTGGCAAGCTCGTTCTACATTGCGAGTAAAGAGGAACGATCATCGGCTATGAACGAAGTCTATCTTACTACCGGCACCTCCACCAAAAAGTCACCACTATTTGATTCCAAAAATTATACATTTTGGAAAGAAAGAATGAAAGGCTTCTTACAAAGTTGCGGGTTCGATATTTAGAACACGGTCATAAACGGAGAATCCATCCTATTGAAAGATGGAACTCAAACTTCCAAAGTTCTCAAGGAGCTCAATGATGAAGACAAGAAAATCCTCTCCTTAAACGGTAAAGCTCTTAATATTCTTTATTGTTCACTTACCTCTTCGGAATATGATCATATTCTAGGAATTCGATCGGCACATGAAGTGTGGAGAAAATTAGAAGCTATCTATGAAATGTATGCAAATGAAAGGAGCTATTCAAAATCATCTACTCCTCAATTGAATACAACATCAAATCCAACGACATGGGATGAGCTTCTTACAACTTCCAATGATGAAGAAGCCGAGCAATGTCTTATGGGCATCGAAGAAGAAAACGAGGTACGCTCTGTCCCCTCTACTTCTTTTGATAATGAATTGCAAAATGATTTTGATGAGCTTCAACATGAATTCCAAAGCTTGATTGTTAAATACAAAAATTTGAAAAAAGAATTCAATGTTTTGAAAAAAGATAAGGATAACTTATTTACTTCTTATGAATCACTCTCTTGTGCTCACACTACCACACTTGATAAGGTTAGAAAACTTGAAAAGGATAATGAATCTCTTGTGAAGGATATTAATTGCATGAAAAATGACTTGACAAAGTTTAATTTCAGTACCAATAAAATGACCAAAATACTTGATGTTCATCGTTGTGATCATTTGAAACTAGGACTTGGTTATAAGACTAATGTCGTTAATCATAAGAAAAAGAATCAAGTCACTAAACATGTTGGTTATTATACTCCTAGAATTATTACATGCTTCTATGTGGTAAAAGGGTCACACGGCAAATCATTGTCAGGCTAGAAATAGCTCTAATTATTATTGGAGACCTAAAAGTCTCAATGCTAATCTCGAAGGACCCAAACACTTGAGGGTACCACAAGAAAATTTTATGATAGGTACTTGGCGCAACAAAAATCAAAGGAAATCCAAATTATCAAATCGACAACAAACATTTGCGCCACTTGATCAAAGAAGAAAACATTATCAACAAAATCATTTTCCAAGAAGAAGATATAATCAACAATGGGAAGGACACAATCCTTGGAAATGGCAAAATTGGAGAAGACATCATCAACAAGATAATTTTCCAAGAGTAAGACACTACCAACAAAGGGAAATACATAACCCTTGAAAATGGTGTAATGGTAAACCGTATTTTCATATTAAAATACACATATTGTCTTAGTTTTATGCATGTTTGTTTTTCTTCTTAATTGCCAAAATGATTTTTCAAAATCTCTTTTAAAAATTTAAGGTCTCCTATTCGCCTTATTTTTTAGCTTCACCGCAAGTGTACGGTGCAGTTTATAGAATAGGGTTAGCAAGGTCGAATCCACATGTACTAATAAATTATTATACTAAGTAATGGATTATAATAGCCTTATTTTTATCTAGGCGATCAAAAGTGAGTGAATTGGTTTTATAAACTAAAGAGTAAATTTATCCTAAAAGAAACAAAGTAAAGAATGATTGAAAGATCAAGATAGTGAATGGATTCCTGGGTTATGGTTTGATTAATATCCTTTTTTATTCTCGATTAATCAAACCAAAGTTAAACGTATTCTTCCTATAGACCGATCACAAAAGTAATTTACCCCTCTCTCGTGATGCATGTAAAAGTGTTGACTGGAATATCTATGCTAGCATCTCTACTCAACATGAGATATCCAACTCCCAAAAGCTCAAAAGATTATAAAGCCTCACAAATATTCACAGACTTCTCAATCATGCAAGATATTCATGTCAAGTACTCATAGATCTAGTATTGAAACTCATCGGTTAGAATTATGAATCAATACATCAAACAAGTTAAACCAAACGCGTTTTGATAAAACAAGAATTAAAGCAAAGTACTTGAATAGGGTTGGAAAATATTAACTTCAATTGCAATTAATCATCAAATAAAAGTATCCATTAACCTACTCCCAAACTCGGGAATCACAAGAAGTTTAGCTAGACATAGAAAATAAGTAATCCATAGACAAATTATTCATGTTCATGTCTAACTAATTGAAAATAAAAATACTATGGAATGAGTGAACTCAGGGATGTTGACGATCTCTCGATCTATCTTCAATCCTCGAAGGTGGTTGCGGTCTTGATCGATCTCTCCAATTCTCCCGTGGAAAATTGCTCTTTTCTCGCTTTCTAGGCAAAAAAAGCGCCCCATCCGTTTGTGGGTCGCCTCGTCTCTATTTGTACTCCGTTTGGGTCAAAACCTAGTTGAGAATCTATCAAACTCTATTTTCCGCACAAGCCCGTGCTAGGTGACGCATGAAATTTCTTTTTTTTGAAGGATGCACGGCCGTACGCATCATGCACGACCAGCCGACGTCACCCAAACATCCGAATTTGCCTATGGGGTCTTCATAAGAGTTGTATCCCTCTCTTAGCTTTTGTAGCCACTTGAATCAGCTCAATATCAATTTTATAGAGAGTTATGGCCAAAATACTAAACCCTGCCGGTGTTGGAAATTCCGACGCGTTTGGACGTTCTCTTGAGATAAATCCCCTCGTTGTTTGATCATCCATGCTTCTTTTGACACACGAATCATTACTATGACTCTAGACTCAATATAATTGGCTTCCATCTTTTGACACGAATCATTACTATGACTCTAGACTCAATATAATTGGCTTCCAATTGGGTGTAATCTCGATTCTTGATGATTCTAGGTCGCGATGCTCGTATTTGTCACAAAATCACTCCAAATATCATTAAATTCCTACAAAACGAGCAAAGCGTAATATCTTTTCCACAAAGAGCGAATATATACCATTTCATATGAGTTATTGCATGTTTATAAATAAATATAGCCATAAATATGCCTAAAATACATGCAAAACTCACACTAAATATCTCCCTATATATTATTGGATTTTTAATTTTAAAAAGAGACCTTGTATACTCTTGTATTCTTCTAAGTCTTATCATGTCTTGGTATACTTGTGACTTTTCTTATATTCATCTAGGCTATATTATTATGCTCTTGTGCAAAATTCTTTGTCTAGCTTATGTAGGATATATATATATCATCATCAATGATAATCTACAAGAGTGACATAAACTATCGAGGTACATTCACCTTTGTTATTCACCTTTGTTATTCGATATATAGTTTTATCTCAAAACTCGGTTCTTCATAACCGATCATTTTATAATGAGATTCGTGAAAAATTTTATGTCTCAACTCCTATGAAATGAGATATGTTTCGGGTTAGCGAACACTTTTACAAATATCGCTATCCTACGAGAATTCTTGAAAATTCGAGCTCGTTTATGTACAATGCTTTTTTGAATAATATTTATATTTTCATCTTTGTTGCATTTTTGGGGTGAAGTATCAAAATGGGGAGAAAAACATGATTTTTAGTCAGAAAATGGGCTAGGACGGTCGAGCGGAGGCCGACCGGTCGGCCTCAACGTTGACCGATGGAAGCCCTTGTCGGCCGGCCGCCTGCTTTTTTATGTTTTAAATCGTGCCTGCGCTTCTTGTTTAAAACAGAGCAAAACATTTCTTCTCCAAAACCTAACTTGCGTGAATCACTCTTTCTCCTTAAAATCTTCAATCCTTCACCATATTCTTCAATTTGTTGTTGTTAATCACTTCAATTTTGCAAGAATTTCACATTCATGGCTCCTCCAAGAGGTTCTACCGGTCGAAATCTAAACCCCAAGCATAGAAGGGCCAAGAGGGAACTTCAAATACCCGACAAGAAGAAGCCGAACAAAGGGAAAAACGAGCTACCCAAAGGAATATAGCTCAAGAACATGGCAAGAATCAAAATCCCCAACTCTCTCGGGTCCAAATTACCGAGCTCCGGGGCACTATTTCACTCGACAATGTCAAATGGGCCAAGAGTAAGAAATCCCTATTATCTCAAGCTCCACGCCCGCTAATTCGTTGAATTTTATCAATAAGTATGTGGAGTATTATTATGAGAATTTAGACTAGAGCAACAAATCAATTGGCCATATTAAGACGTGTCGGTTTGCTACCTTTTTGGGTGAATTTCCTTCTATTAAAGGATTTTTGATAATCAAGGGTGGTCCTATTTGTGGGAGCATATGTATGTCATGTATGATGATGATTTAATTTTGCACTTTTATTCGAACTTATGGATTGAATATGACGTTCTTAGAAAGCCCGTGGCTATGAATTCTTTTGTTAAAAGGCGTCACTTTAGATGGACTCCTAATAATATTTGTCGGTTGTTGGATGTTCGGGAAGGAGGATGAGATTTGTTTGGTTGCACTCATTGGAGTGATGAGGTTTTTGGTGTCTCTTTAGAGACTATTAAGATATACTTGGGTGTGTTAGATAAATGTTTTTATCAAGATTTTGATGATTATGTTTAAATGAGTTTTTATACCAAAACAATGTTTATGTATGTTGTCCAAAATACTCCTAAATGTTTTAAAATATTTTTACTAATTTTTGGAGTATTTCTTAGAGCTTATTATTCGATAAAAAAATTGGACAACATATTTGATGTTTTGTGTTAATTGATTTTTACACCAAAACAATGTTTATAAATGTTGTCCAAATACTCCCAAGTGATTTAAAATATTTTTACTAATTTTTTGGAGTATTTCTTGAAGTTTATTTTTGATAAAAATCGGACAACATTTTAAATTGGAGTCGGCCAGAGTCGAGCAAATGGTCGACCGGACAAGAACGCAAAACTTGAAACAGAACATTACTGGACTTGAAAATTGGAGCGGGGGGACCGGTCGGAGGAGGGCCGACGGTCGCACCCCTGAGGCGACGGCCGGCCACCCGACCGGTCGACCCCCGCAACCTGTACCTGGATCGCACTAATTTCTTCCAACGTTCAAAATTTTCTATAGGGTGACCGGTCGCCCTGTGTGTGTTTTTGAGAAAAATTTCAACCGTTGCAATCCTTGTCAACAATATTTACTTTTCATTTTTGTACAATATTCTACATCTTGTAATCCTCTTTTTGTAGACAAAAGTAAAGAAGAAGGAGCCAATGTTGGTGAAAACTCTCCTATAAATAGAGGATGAATTGAAGACACAAGACACAACATATACAAGCAAACACACAACAAGAAATGCAAATTCTCAAAGCTTTCATTTTTACACTCTTGTTGTAATAGCCTAGTTTTTGCACTTGCATAATCTTGAGGTCTAGGCTTTTCATTCTTGATTACACTTGCACTCAAAGTTTGTATACTTCATTTATTGAGTTGTAATCTTGAATTTTTCAATCATCCAAAACAAGATATCCTTGTTAGTGTTCTTGTGGTAAGAACACACTTGGGTGATCTTAGGTGTTGAAGAGTGTGGTACTCTTCATAGGTGTTGTAAGAAGATTGTGGTAATCTTCAAAGGTGGTGTTGTAACAATTGTGGTAATTTTTAATAATTTTTTTCTTTTTGAAATCCACCGGATATAGGGGTGGTAGAGCACGTAGTCCCTAGGTGGGGTGAAGCTCTATAAATCATCGAATGTTGTTTAATTTCTGCATTTACTTTCTTGTCAATTACTTGTTCATTCAAAAAGAGGGCAATTTGCGAAAAATCGGCATAATCTATTCACCCCCCCTTTAGATTATCGTAGCCACTTGGACTAACAAGTGGTATCGAGCCAAACTCTTTGGCTAGCTCGTTTGAGTAAAGAGGAAAGATCCATGGCTATGAACGAAGCTTATCTCACCACCGGCGCCTCTACCAACAAGCCGCCACTATTCGACGCCAACAACTACGCATTTTGGAAAGACCGTATGGAGTGCTTTTTACAAGGGTGCGGATTTGATATTTGGAATGTGGTCATTGAAGGAGTTGATCAACCTACCAAGAAATTGGAGTACGATACCTCGGCTCCCAAACCATTCAAGGAGTTCGATGAAAATGACAAGAAGTCTTTTCTCTCTAAACGGTAAGGCCTTAAACAGTTTACATTGCTCTCTTACCGCCACCGAGTATAATCGTATAAGAGGCATAAGGTCGACACATGAAGTTTGGAAAAAATTAGAAACCATCTATGAGGGCACAAATAAAGTGAAGCAAGCAAGAAAAACAATGCTTGTGAAAGACTTTGAAAATTTCAATATGCATGATGGTGAAAGCATATCAAAAATGGTGGAAAGGCTTGACAACATTGTCAATCCTCTTGTGGCTCTTGGAAAGGTCATCTCCGAAGAAGACAAGGTGACCAAGGTGTTAAACGCCTTCTTCCGGCTCATGGTCCGAAAAAGGTGACGGCTATCACGGAAGCACAAAATCTCGAGACACTCAAATTCGATGAGTTCATCGGGGAACCTCCTCATCTACGAAGTCTATCTCAAGGAGAGGAAAAATTCCAAACCATCCATCAATCAATCGGGTATGCAAAATATTCCTAAAAGTCTTGCATCTTCTTCTAATAATGCATATTATGATATTAATGAGGACGATGAGAAACGGCCGCGCACTTGTTCGTAAATTTGCAAAATTTGTGAATAAAAATAAGGCGAGAAAACCGAGAGACAACTCGTGTTTTAAATGCGGAAAATCCAGGCACTTCATAGCCGATTGCCCAAAACTCGAGGAGGAGGAACAAAAGAAGAAGAAGCCTTTTCCGAGAAAGAAGGCTCTAAATGCGGAAGTCAAAACTTAGGATGAGCTACTTGAAACACCGACGAAGAAGGAGAATCCGAACATGGTCTTATGGCCATAGATGATGAAAACAATGAGGTACGCTCTAATGCTTCATCTTCTTCCTTAGTTGATGATTTACAATATGATTTTGATGAATTATAAAATGAGTTTCAAAATTTGATTGTTAAATACAAGCCTTTAAAAAAGGAGCATAAAGAGCTTAAATTAGAAAAGGATAAATTGTTTACTTCTTATGAATCTCTTGATAAAGCTCATGCTATTACTCTTACTAAAGTCCGTACTCTTGAAACCGAAAAACAAACGCCGCAAATGATCTTGAATGTTTGAAAAAGGATGTGCATCGTTTTAACTTAAGTACGGATAAAGTTACAAAAATTTTAGATGCACAAAGAGGTGAGCATTCTAAATTAGGACTTGGCTATAAACATTTTCAACCTCTTTCAAAGAAAAAAGACCAAGGTCCGACTTTTTTTGTACGTCTTTAGTAGTGCCCATAATCTTATTTATTTTTATTGTGGTAAAATTGGTCACTATGTTAGTCATTGTAAATTAAAGAATAATTTTAACTTTGTTTGGAGACCCAAAGGTCTCAAGGCTAACCCCATGGACCCCAAAACTATAGGGTACCTAAAAATAATTCTTTTGTAGGTCATAGGGGCTATAACAACAATGGAGGATTCAAAATGGCTCGTGGACAGCGGATGTTCACGCCATATGACCGAAAGAGAGAACGTTTTACCAACATCAAGCTCCAAGAAAAGGGTATGGTCATGTTCGGCAATGACAAAGGAAGAATTCTTGGAAATGGAGAAATTGGTAACTCTTCTTTTCTCTTAGTAATGTTCTTTTAGTAGAAGGGCTTAAGTTTAATTTGATAAGTGTTAGCCAACTTTGTGATTCAAATTATAATGTTGTTTTTAATAAAGAAAAATGCCTTATATCCAAAAATGATAAAATTATTTGTGAAGCAATTAGAAAAGGCAATCTTTACAAAATTTGTACAAGGGATTTGGTTAGTCAAAATGTTTCTTGTCTTATCGCCAATAATGATTTAACTAGTTTATGGCATAGGCGATTTGGACATGTTGGATATAAAATTTGCAAACTATTTACAAAACCAACATGTAAAAGGACTACCCAAATTGAATTTTGAAAATCTTGGCTTATGTGACACTTGTCAAAAGAACAAATTAGTTAAGAGTAGTTTTAAGCCCGAAAATGAAATTTCCACAACCAAGCCTCTACAACTTCTTCATCTAGATTTGTATGGGGATATTGGCACGGCAAGTCTAAGTGGAAAACATTACACTTTTGTTATAGTTGATGATTTTTCTAGATATACTTGGGCTCTATTTCTTACAAATAAAAGCGGCCGTTAATGAGTTTGTTAAGTTGTGTAGACTTATTGAGAATGAAAAGGAAGATACTATTAAGTCTATTCAAGTGATCGAGGTGGAGAATTTAGAGTTTTTGTGAAACCAAGGGATATAGTCACAATTTTTGGCTCGGGTAAATTGCAATTTTAGTCCTCAGTAACTTTGGGGTAGTTGCAATTTTAGTCCTTTATCTTTAAAAGTTGCGATTTTGGTCTGGACAATTTTGCCCTTCTCGGCTAAATAGCATTTTTTGTCCTTTATCTTTCTAAAGTTAGCAATTTTATAGGGATGACAATGGGGGGCGGGCGGCCGGCCATGACCAGAACCCGCCCCGTGCCTAGAAGCAGGCGGGCGGAATTGACCCGAGACAATATGTTGCTTGTTTTTCGCATTGTTTCAAGGTTTTCCTATCGGCTCCTGCGAGTTCTTTTTCAACACATTGATTATTCCAATATGTTATCTTGTCCTGGTGTTCTTGTGCATACATCGTCAAAATTTGACGATATCTCATGTAGGGTATACATCTTAAACACTCGTCCAGATCCATTTTCTCGGAGAAAAATTCTCTCTCACCAATTGTTAATTATATAAAATAATAAATATAACTTAAATTTCTTAATAAACCTGGACTATGATACCATTTTAGGCAAAGCACTTAGTCAAATAAGCTAATTATGTGCATAAGGGTATTCTTGGTATTTTGAAAATATGAAATAACCCTGGGGGACCAATTTTGCAACAACTTGAAACTTACAGGACCAAAATTACTTAGGTATAAAACATATAGGACCAATTTTGCAAAAACTTTCAAACTTACGGGACTAATTTAACAAACTCAATAGTTACATGACCGAAATTGCAAGCTCGCTTATAGTTATAGGACCAATTTTGCAATTTTCCTTTTCGGCTCCAAGGACACCTCAACAAAATGGAGTAGTCGAAAGGAAGAATCGGACACTTCAAGAAATGAGTCGGTCCATGCTCAATGAATTTTCACTTCCAAAATATTTTTGGGCGAAAGCGTAAGTATCTGATTTGCTATGTCATTAATCGAGTTTATATTCGTCCTAAAATGAATAAAACTCCATATGAGCTTTGGAAAGAAAGAACTCCAAATATTAGCTATTTCAAAATATTTGGATGTAAGTGTTTTATTTTGAATACTAAGGATCAATTGGACAAACTTGATCCCAAGGCCGATGAAGGAATATTTATGGGGTATTCAACCAAGAGCAAAGCATATCGGGTTTACAATAAGACTAGTGAGGTTGTTGAAGAATCCATCCATGTCAAGTTCAATGAAGCTTCGGGTGTTGAAAGGATACCCAATGATGAAAGTGATGAAGAGGATATTGTTGAACCCATTGTTCAAGATGATGCTCAAAATGATCAACCTTCAAGCTCAAATGTTCCTCAAGAAGACAAAGGTGATACTTCGGATCTTCCCGTAGCATTGAAATTTAAGGGAGATCACCCAAAAGATCTTATTATTGGTGATCCCCTTGATAAAGTAATGACTCGAGGAAAATTTGCCAAGAAAGCTCTTATATCTCAAAAAGAGACTAAAAATGCTAAGGAAGCTATTGAAGATGAGGATTGGTTTTTAGAAATGCAAGAGGAGTTGAATCAATTTGAAAGGAATGATGTATGGGAATTAGTACCTTGTCCTCCATCTCAAACCATTATTGGTACAAAATGGGTATTCCGGAACAAGCTCGATGACCAAGGCAATATTGTTCAAACAAAGCAAGGTTAGTAGCTCAAGGTTATTGTCAAGAAGAAGGTATTGATTATGATGAAACATTTGCACCCGTAGCACGTTTAGAAGCTATTCGTATTTTACTTGCCTATTCTTGTTTTAAAAATTTCAAGCTTTACCAAATGGATGTAAAATCTGCATTTTAAACGGTTTTATTCAAGAAGAGGTCTATGTAAAACAACCTCCAGGGATTGAAAAAATTTCTAGGCCTAATGATGTTTATAAACTCAAAAAGGCCTTGTATGGTTTAAAACAAGCACCCGTGCATGGTATGATAGACTTAGCTCTTTTCTTTTACAAAATGGTTTTACGAGAGGTAGAGTTGATACTACTCTCTTTGTTTTTGAAAAGGGCAAGATTGCTTATTAGTGCAAATTTATGTTGATGATATTATTTTTGGTGCTATTAATGAATCCTTGTGCAAGAAATTTCTAAGTTAATGCAAGGTGAATTTGAAATGAGCATGATGGGGGAGCTCAACTTCTTTCTCGGACTTCAAATTAAGCAATGCCAAGAAGGTTATATTTCACAATCAAAATATACAAATGAGCTTTTGAAGAAATTTGGCATTGAAGAAGAAAAACCATTTCTACCCCAATGGCAACATACGTCAAGATTGACAAAGATGAAAAAGGCAAGCCGGTTGATGAATCCAAGTATCGAGGTATGATTGGTAATTTACTTTATTTAACCATAAGTAGACCGGATATTCTTCATTCCGTATGCCTATGTGCTCGTTTTCAAAGCAATCCCAAAGAATCTCATATGAGTGTCGTTAAAAGGATTTTTCGATATTTGAAAGGCACTATTCAATATGGCTTATTTTATCCAAAGAATGAAATTTTTCTCTTAAAGGTTATAGTGATTCGGATTATGCGGGAAATATTGATGATCGTAAAAAACTTCTTAGGATCATGTCAATTTCTAGGTGATTGCCTAGTTTCTTGGTTTTCAAAGAAACAAAATTGTGTTTCACTTTCAACGGCCGAAGCGAATATATTTCCGTGGCTTTTTGTTGTACTCAATTACTTTGGATGAAACAAACTTTAGCGGATTACAAATGCTCTTTTGAAAGTGTTCTATCTTTTGTGATAATATATCCGCTATAAATATTGCTCAAAACTTGGTTCATCGTGAATCGTACTAAACATATTGAGATTCAACATAATTTTCTAAGGATTGTGTTTCAAAACGAAAAATTGAGATATCTTTTGTACCATCTCAAGATCAATTAGCGGACATTTTTACAAAACCGCTATCTTCCGAGACTTTTGCTTCAATACGAGCTCGGTTAGGCATAATGCATATTGAATGAGGTTTAT
Source organism: Rehmannia glutinosa (assembly GCA_016081115.2). NCBI lineage: Eukaryota > Viridiplantae > Streptophyta > Magnoliopsida > Lamiales > Orobanchaceae > Rehmannia > Rehmannia glutinosa. Next base: position 13,893,496 of record CM071934.1, on the reverse strand, counting down.
ATTTGCATTTTGCACGTTTTTAAAACTTAGGGGCGAAAAATCGGATTTTTGGTTCAAACTTCGGATTTTGGAAAACAGAATGAACCATTGGGCTGACTGGGGCAAGGCCGACCAGTCGCCCATGCCCCCAACCGTCGCCCATGCTTAAAATTTGGTTAAAAACGTTTTGTTCTTAGTCACAACCATTTTGGCTCATTTTGTCCATTTTTGTCCCCTTCGCATTTTTTCACTCAAATTTCACTCAAAATGATTTTCTTCTCTTAAAATCTATATTTTTGAGTCCATGTAACTTCTTTTTCATCCATATCATCCGACTAATCCGATCAATTGGTAAGAATTTCTTCTTTTAATCTCATTTGGGTTGAACCTTGAGAATGTGTTTGTATCTTGCTATTTTGATGAAATTCTGTATTAGTATGTTGTATATAATGATTGTTGATGGATGAATATTGTTATATTGAAATTGGTGATGAATTTTTTTGGCTTAAATGAATTCAAAGGCGTTATATATATATCTTGTTTTATTCGCACGCTAAGTGTTAAACAGAATATTTCAATGAAAAATTCATCACCTACATGATTCTCTTTATTTGAAAAGTCTTATAAGCTTATAGAGATCATGTTTTATCAATCAAATGAGCTTCTACAAATCAAATGAGCAATTTTTCCCTTTTATTGAATTTAAGCTTAAATGTTCAATATGCTCGATAAATCGATTAAGTTGCGCACTTTGATATAATTGTATGATGTTTTTATCGTGCTAACATTATTTTTGATGATTCCAAAGAAGGAGAAACAATAAAAACGCTCATACGCTCAAAGAAGCGAACATAAGATCGAAAGAAAAGCTATAAGCTAGAGCTCTTAAAAGCCAAAAGCTATGGATATACTTAGTCCATGTTACGTATTATGGACTTCTATGCTTGACTAATGATGCTTTTGTGAGGGGGGAGCTTTTAAGCTCAAGAAATTCAAACTTTTAGCTTGTAGTTGTTTGCTTATACTTATCTTTGTTATGCATGTTGATAGGGGAGCTTGTGCAAAAATGATTTTGAAAAATCTTTGCTCCTATCCTTGTGTGTTTGTACTTATGATAATGGATTGATGTTTTTAGACCAGAAAATTTGTTTTGTTTTAAAACCAACTTCCTAAAATTGTTTTGGTTTGTAATCATCAAAAGGGAGAGTTTGTTAGATAAATGTTTTTATCAAGATTTTGACGATTATGTTTAAATGACTTTTTATACCAAAACAATGTTTATGTATGTTGTCCAAAATACTCCTAAATGTTTTAAAATGTTTTTACTAATTTTTGGAGTATTTCTTAGAGCTTATTATTCAATAAAAAAATTGGACAACATATTTGATGTTTTTGTGTTAATCGGTTTTACACCAAAACAATGTTTATAAATGTTGTCCAAATACTCCCAAGTGATTTAAAATATTTTTACTAATTTTTGGAGTATTTCTTGAGGTTTATTTTTGATAAAAATCGGACAACATTTCAAATTGGAGTCGACCAGGTCGAGCAAATGGTCGACCGGTACACGAAGAAGCATAAAACTTGAAACAAAACATTACGAGACTTAAAAATTGGAGCGGGGACCGGTCGGGGAGGTCGACCGGTTGCACCTGGGCGGCCGGTCGACCCCTCGACCTGGTCGACCCCTACAACTGTGCACTGGATCGCACTAATTTCTTCCAACGTTCAAAATTTTCTATAGGGTGACCGGTGCCTGTGTGTTTTTTTGAGAAAAATTTCAACCGTTGCAATCCTTATCGCCAAGATTTACTTTTCATTTTTGTACAATATTTCTACATCTTGTGATCCTCTTTTTGTAGACAAAAGTAAAGAAGAAGGAGCCTATGTTGGTGAAAACTCTGCTATAAATAGAGGATGAATTGAAGACACAAGACACAACATATACAAGCAAACACACAACAAGAAATCTGCAAATTCTCAAAGCTTTCATTTTTACACTCTTGTAGTAATAGCCTAGTTTTGCACTTGCACAATCTTGAGGTCTAGGCTTTTCATTCTTGATTACACTTGCACTCAAAGTTTGTATACTTCATTTATTGAGTTGTAATCTTGAATTTTTCTATCATCCAAAACAAGATATCCTTGTTAGTGTTCTTGTGGTAAGAACACACTGGGTGATCTTAGGTGTTGAAGAGTGTGGTACTCTTCGCCATTTTTTGTAAGAAGATTGTGGTAATCTTCAAAGGTGGTGTTGTAACAATTGTGGTAATTGTTAATAAAATCATTTTTTTGAAATCCACTTCGGATATATCGGGGTGGTAGAGCACGTAGTCCCTAGGTGGGGTGAAGCTCTATAAATCATCGAGTGTTGTTTAATTTCGCATTTACTTTCTTGTCAATTACTTGTTCATTCAAAAAGAGGACAATTTGCGAAAAATCGGCATAATCTATTCACCCCCTCTAGATTATCGTAGCCACTTGGACTAACGGGGTGTTTGGCGGATTATACTTTGTTGGCTATGACTATTGAGCATCGTATTATTTCTACAATTATGGCGTATTGCATTTGTGGAAAATCCGTTAAGTTGCCGAGCAACATGGATTATTTCTTGACCTATAAAATCGCCAAAGGGGAATTACTTAATTTTGGTGTGATTTTGATTCAATGTGTCATAAGTCGATCACTCGAGGAACAAGAAATTTGCCATGGGTAATTGGATTTGTAAGCTTCTCTTGCATTAGGTCTACCATCATCGAAATTCAACTCGAAAATTATTCATGATGATTTTGACAATAACAATGCTCAACAAATGGTATGGATGTGTAGGAATATGCCAATTTGTCCTACTAAAACGGCTAAAGGTAGACACAAAGATCATTCTCTCAAAATCCAAATGACTTCTTTGATGATGAGAAAGTCGAGAGATTGGCCGAGTGATGTTCAAGCGCAATCGGAGGGTAATACGGTGCCGTCAAAGTCAAGCATCTAGTGAGTATTTTCAAGCTCAACTTGACGAGCAAAGACTTAACTATGATACTCTTAGGGCTAGTCACGAGGAGCTCAAGCAAGAGAATTGAAGCTCAAGAAGTCCGTTGGTAAATTAAAGAAGTTCATCAAAGACCTCCTCCCCACCGCTTGCTTCTCTTTTGATGAAGAGTGACATCTTGCTATTATCTTGCTTTATTTTCATGTCATTGTCACTCTTATTTCTTTAAAAGTTGGAATGTACTATTTTGACACTACTTTTCTTAATATGCTAATGATATTTGCTTGTTTGTTTTTCTAAGGAAAGAACTAGCAAGAGTCTTAATAGCAAAGTGATTGCAAATGATTAATTTTGTCTATGATATTGATGGAGTACTTGATGGTAAAAGTACTTCTTGATTATAGCTTGGTGGCATTTGTAATGCCTTTCTACATATATTGCTAGTATATCATCTTAGTTGGAGAGATTAATTTCTTTATCTCAATTGGGTTGAACCTCGAGTACTTGTCTTAATGTTGATGAGCATGTTGGTATATGATTGTTGTATGCATTTGATGGTATTTTTGGGCTTTATTGCACTTACAAGGGCTATATACACTATCTTTTTTATTCTACGCCCACCAAGTGTTCGATGAAATATTTCAATGAAAATTTCATATTTTACATTATTCTCTCGATTTCAAAAGTTTAATAAGTTTATAGAGATCATGCTTTACCATTCATATGAGCTTTTGCAAATCAAATGCGCACTTTGATTTGATTATATGATGTTTTTATCGTCTTAACATTCTTTTTGGTGATTCAAAGGGGGAGAAACAGGAAATAAGCACTTTAGCTCAAAGAAGCTAAAATAAGCTCGCGAAAAAAAAGCTATAAGTTATGGCTAGTAAAAGCCAAAAGTTGTGAACAAAATCTAGTCCATTGGATGAATTATGGACTTGCTATATTTGATAAATGATTGTTTTTGATAGGGGCTTCTAAGCTCTTGATTCTTGAGCTTATTTTGTAAAAGCTAAAGCTTTTAGCTTTTGTTTGATTACTTGAATTTATCTTGGTGTCTTGTTGAAAGGGAGCTTTTGCAAAATATTTTTGAAAATCTTTACTCCCATCATTGTGTCTATTATGCATGGATTGTTGTTGCTCGAGCGGATAGTTATTCCTTAATAGGAAAAATTGTTTTGTTTTCAAAATCGACCTCTTAAAATTGTTTGGTTTGTAATCATCAAAAATGAGGAGTTTGTTAGATAAATATTTTTATCATCATTTTGATGATTTTGTTTAACTATGTTTTTACACAAAAATAATGTTTCTAAATGTTGTCCAAATACTCCCGAGTGATCTAAAATATTTTTACTATCTTTTTGGAGTATTTCTTGAAGTTTATTTTTGACAAAAATTGGACAATACTTCAGTCTTGTGTTTGACCGGTCGCCCTATAGGGCATCTTGTGTCTGAAGTTAATTTTAGAAATAGAACAGGACGAACACAAAACTGAAGGAGGCCGACTGGTCGACATAGGTCGACCGATGTGCCTCAAGATATTTCCTATTCTCTGTTTGAGCTACGCACTTGAGGGCAACCGGTGCGCACAAGGGTCGGACCGGTCGGACCCCCGTCGACGATTGCCTGTGTAAAATTGTGCGATATTTTAAAACTTCTATTTCTATTCGACCGGTCGGCTTTATATGTTTATCAAAGCAAATTCTAACCGTTGAACAACGAATGACTTTTCCTTAAATTATGGGGTTGATTTCTAACTATATAAGGCTTGATTTTAATTGCATATTTTTGTAGAATTCAATCTCCAAAAGGAGTTTATCCTTGATCAATCATCTTCTATAAATAGAGGAAGTTTTGGAACAACAAAGATAACAATTACTACTACACAACAAAGAGACATACTCAAGCATATATTGTGTTATTCATTTTCAATATTCTTGTTGTAATAGCCTAAGGTCTTTCACTTTCACATCTTGAGGCCTAGTTTTGATTCTTGATTACACTTGCACTCTTGAGTTGTAATATTTTTCAAAGTGTAATCTTGATTGTAATTCATCATCAAAACACAAGATATCCTTGTGAGTGTTCTTGTGGTAAGAATACATTTGGGTGATCTTAGTTGTTGAAGAGTGTGGTGCTCTTCATAGGTGAAAGAAGGTTGTGGTAATCTTTTTGTGGAAGAGTTTGGTGCTCTTTGAGGTGTTGGAGAGTTTGGTGCTCTTCAAGTCGGAAGATTGTGGTAATCTTCACAAGGTGTCGTTGAAGGAAGATGTAAGTCCAAGTGGCTACGATAATCTAGAGGGGGGGTGAATAGATTATCTCCATCTTTTCGATTATGCCCTCTTTTTGAATCAAATATGCCAAGACAAGAATAAAGGTGCGAAAAGTAAACAACACACGTCGATTTATAGAGCTTCACCCCACCTAGGGACTACGTGCTCTACCACCCCAGTATATCCGGGATGGGTTTCGAAAAAGAAAAAGAATTTTATTAATTACCACAATTAATACAAATTCAACTTACAACAACACCTTGAAGAGCACCACACTCTTCTTTAACACCACCTTTGAGATTACCACAATCTCTCTTAAAGATTACCACAATTTCCAACGGCACCTTGTAAAGATTACCACAATCTTCAAACTTGAAGAATACCAAATTCTTCAACACCTTAATAAGAAGATCACCACAATCTTCTTGCACCTATCACCTAGATCATCCAAGTGTGTACTTACCCCAAGAACACTCACAAGGATATCTTGTGTTGAATGATAACCCAAAATCAAGATTACAACTCGATAATGAATATTACAATTATGAGTGCAAGTGTAATCAAGAAATAAGCCTAGACCTCAAGATGTGAAAGTGAAAGACCTTAGCTATTACAACAAGAATAATAACAATGAAGAACAAATATGTTTGTTTGAATGTATCTTGTTGTGTTGTAGTATTCTCTCTTGTTGTGTTGCTTCAATTCTTCATCTATTTATAGAAGATGTTCTGAACATGATAGGCTCCTCCTAGGAGATTGAAATCTGTAAACAATTGCAAGACAAATGAAGAATATAGCTGTTAGAAATTAATCCCACAATTTAGGAAAAGATGTCTGTACAACGGTTAGAATTTTGTTGTCCAACCATAGGGCGGGTGGTCGTGCACTAATAGGCGTTGGAAAATAATACAGCAAAATTAACACTACTCGGCCGGTCCCGGGGGTCCGGCCGGTCGCCCCCACAGGGACCGGTCACCTGCTCAATATTTGAGAGAGCAGTGCATTGTTTCTCTTGATGTCCGATCGCCCTTTAGTGCGACGATCGACCTCCATGGTTTTACAAAACATCTCATTTGTTTCAAAACTAATCTTTCGGACGGGGGATGTCCAGGTTGAACACGAGATAAAGAGTTGTCCGATATTTTATCGAAAATAACCTTCAAGAAATACTCCAAAAAATTAGTAAAAATATTTTAAACCGATCGGGAGTATTTTGGACAACATTAGAAATATTATTTTGATATAAAAACTTATTAACATAAAATCATCAAAAGTGTTGTCCAATATTTGTCGAAAATATACTTGAAGAAATACTCAGGAAAATTATAAAAACAATTTAAATCATTTAGGAGTATTTAAAACATTGTTTTGGTGTAAAAACAAAATCATCAAAACCATGATAAAACCATTTATCAAACAATCTCCCCATTTTTGATGATTACAAACCAAAACAATTTAACGAGGTCGATTTTGAAAACAAAACAATTTTTCTAGGTTAAAAATGAACTATTCGTTGTGGCGACAACATTTCACGCAATATAATCATAAGGATGGGAGTATAGATATACAAAACATTTAACCAAAACCTCCCCTATCAACATGCACAACAAGAGTAATATAGAAGCAATCCACCAAAAAAGCTAAAAGCTCGGCTTTTACATATTGAGCTTAAGAATCAAGAGCTTATAAGCTCCCCTGTCAACAAAACATCATTAGACATGAATATGAATCCATAATACATCAAATGGACTACGTAATATCCACAACTAATGGCTTTTAATAGCCATAACTTATAACTTTTTTCTCAAGCTTATTTTAGCTTCTTTGAGCTAATAAGCTTATAACCTGTTTCTCCCCTTTGGAATCATCAAAAGAATGTTAGCACGATAAAAACATCATATATTAATATCAAAGTGCGCAACTAAACCGATTTATCGAGCCATCCCGAACATTGAAGCTTATAAACCAAGTAGGAGAGAAAAGTCGATCAAATGACTTATAGAAGCTTATGAAAACTCATTTGATTATCAAAACATGATCTCTATAAATATATAAGACATTTGAAAACGAGAGAATCATGTAGGTGATGAATTTTTTTTTCATTGAAACGTTTTATCAAACAACTTGGTGGGCGTCAAAAATTGAAGAAGATATATATAGCCCTTGTAAATGTAATCAAGCCAAAAAATTTCATCACCAAATCAGTTCAAACATAATTCAATACATCATAGATAACAAGCTCATCACAATCATATGAAACTTCCATCAAAAATATAACAAATAAGTCACAATCTCAATGGTTCAACCCAATTGAGCAAAGGAAGTAGAATTCTTACCATTCAATCGGTGAGGATGAGTAACAATGATGATAAACGAGCAATATAATCCCCAGAATATGTAATTTATGCAACAAAACTCATTTGAAGTGAATTGTATATGAAATTTGCAAAGGGGCGAAAACAGTGAAATGAGCCAAAATGACGAGAAAATAAGAACATAAGCGATTTTAACCAAAATCGGTAGTGAAGGCGACGGTCCAGGCGAGGGCGACCGGTCGGTTGAGCCGACGGCGACCGTCGGCCTCAGCCCTGGCAGCCCATTTGGTTCATTCTGTTTTCCAAAATTGAAGTTTGATCCAAAAATCCGATTTTTGCCTCTAAGTTTTAAAAACGTGCAAAATGCAAAGCGTGGACCTCATTCAATATACATTATATCATAATAAAGCTCGAAATAAGGTAAAAGACTCGGAAGCGGTTGAAAACAAATGTCCGCGAGTTATTCTTGAGACGGAATTAAACACATCTCAATTTTTTGTTTTTAGAAACGCAATCCCTTAGAAAAAGATTTTCGAATCTCAATATGTTTAGTTTGATTATGACGAACCATATTTTGAGAAATTACCACTTGTAATCACCAGACTTGTTATCCCGAAAAAAATATGAACGTTTTAAAATTTTGGATATACAAGCCCTAAGAGGAAGTGTCTTTCAAATATTTGAAAATTTCTTTTAACGGCACTTTAATGAGATTTGTTGGGATAGTTTTGAAGTCGAGCATATAGACATAAAGCATAGAAAATGTCAAGTCTAAAAGGAGTAATAAACGAAGATAAGCATACCTCGAATTTGTTTGTCACCCGATATGCCTTCTTCAACCTTTATCAATCTTTACATTGGTAGCCATACAGGTTGAGATGGTTCTTCCTTCTTCAATGCTTAACTATTTCAAAGGTACTTATGTATACTTTGATTGTGAAATATAACCATCTTCTTGGCATTGTTTAACTTGAAGTCGAGGAAGAAATTAAGCTCCCCCCATCATGCTAATCTCAAATACACCTAACATCAACTTAGAAAACATCTTGCACAAACATTCATTAGTAGCATCAAATCAACTCAAATTTACACTAATAAGCAATCTTGCCCTTTTTCAATAACAAAGAGAGTAGTGTAAACTTTACCTCTTATAAAATTATTTTGCAAAAAAATAGCTAAGTCTATCAAACCGTACACGGGGTGCTTGTTTTAAACATACAAGGCCTTTTATTATTTGGCCTAGAAAAATTTTCAAACCCCGGTTGTTTTACATAGACTTCTATTTGAATAAAACCATTTAGAAAATTGGATTTAACATCCATTTGGCAAAGCTTGAAATTTGCTTAAAACAAGAATGGGCAAGTAAAATGCGAATAGCTTCAAAGAAAAAAAATGCTATGAGTGCAAATTGTTTCATCAAAATCAATACCTTCTTCTTGACATTACCTTTGAGCTACTAATCTCCCTTTGGTCATCAAACTTGTTCCAAGATATCAAAAATTTTCTGCAAAATCTTAACAAGATATCTTTGCACAAGAGCATAGTAATATTGAATAATAGAGATAAGTAACAAGTAACACATATTATGCTTTCAAACAATTCATCAAGAGTTTCATAAAACATGTAAGTTCAAATAAGCTTATAGGAAGCTATATAAGGTCTCTTTTGAAATTTGAAAAATATAAGAGCATATAGTTGAGACCTCATTTAAAAGAAGCATTTGAACAATAGTTTTGACAAGAATGAATATGAGCAATCAAATGCATAATTTTGAGATAAGGATGAAAATCAAATGTTTTATCAAAACAAAATATAATCCTTTACAAGTCTCGGATAAGACAAGTTTTATCGACTAGTGCCTTTCAAAAATCGAAAAATCCTTTTAGTGGCACTTGTATGAGATACTTTGAAATTTCTTGAAAAGCAAGCACATAGGCATATGACAAAAATATATCGAGTCTATAGGATGAATACCAATGATGAGCGTACCTCGATAGTTTAAGCATCTCTTGAAGAGGATGAGGAAATATATATCCTACACATATCTTAAACAAGTCTAGCACAAAATGAATATGATACAAGTGTAGGATAAAACATTAAGATATATCACAAGTATGTTTATGCCATAAAAATTCATAGATAATAAAACTATAGTCTAAGTAAATGCACAAGAGTTTTTATTAAAACATTATGCAAGGTCTCCGTTTCAAAAAAATTTAAAAACACAAATATGTAGAAGACCTTTTTGAAAACATTTTGAAAAACCATTTTGATAACTAAGGCACAAATAAGAACATCCATAATAACAAAATAAAATGTATATTTAAATGGGGAGATACGATTTACCAATTTTGCCATTTCCATGGGTTATGTCTTTTAAGTTGTTGATGGTATCTTCTCTTTTGAAAATCATCTTGTAGATGATAGCTTCTCCAATTGCTCCATTTCCAAGGATTATGTCCTTCCCATTGTTGATAATGTCTTTCTCTTGGAAATTCATTGTGGTGATGTCTTCTCCTTTGATCAAATGAGACGGTCATTTGATGCCTTTTTGGCGGTATGAATTTTTCTTGATTTTTATTACGCGGGTACCTAATACGACATTGTGTTGTTGTACCCTCAAGTATTTGGGTCCTTTGGGATTAGCTTTGAGACTTTTAGGTCTCCAATAATAATTAGAGCTATTTCTAGCCCAACAAATATTTACCGTATGACCCTTTTTACCACAATAGAAGCAAGTAATAATTTTTGGAGCATAATGACCAACATGCATAGGGACTTGATTTATTTCGGTCATTTTATCGAGACTCAAGTTGGATTTTGATAAATCCTTTTTCATGTAATTAATGTCCTCAACAAGAGTACTATTTTCTTTTTCAAGGTTTCTAACCTTATCAAGTGTGGTGGTGTGAGCACATGATAGTGATTCATAGGAAGTAAATAAACTATCCTTATCATTTATCAAAGCATTGAATTCATTTTTCAAATTTTTGTATTTAACAAGTAAGCTTTGGAATTCATTTTGAAGTTCATCATAATCATTTTGCAAATCACTATACTCATTTTGTAATTCATTATCATAAGAAGTAGACGGTTTAGACCTTACCTCATTTTCTTCGAAGCCCATAAGACAACGTTCATTTTTATCGTCGTCGGAAGTTGTAGGAAGCTCATCCCATGTTGTTGGATTTGATGTTGTATCCAATTGAGAAGTAGATGCTTTTGAGTTGCTCCTTTCATTTGCATATACTTCTTCTAATTTTCTCCATACTTCATGTGCCGATTTAATTCCTACAATATGATCAAATTCCAAAATGGTAAGTGAACAATGAATAATATTAAGAGCTTTACCATTTAAGGAGATGATTTTTTCTCTTCTTCATTGAGCTCTTTGAAGCCTTTGGAGGTGTGTGGTATGTCCATTATCCGAATGGATTCTTCATTAATGATTTGTGTTCCAAATATCGAACCCTTGCAATCTTGTAGATTGCATTTCATTCTTTCTTTCCAAAATGTAAAATTTTTGGAATCAAATAGTAGTGGCTTGGTGGTGGAGGCGCCAATAAGGTAGACTTAATTCGTAGCCGATGATCGTTCCTCTTTACTCGCGATGTGGAGCGAGCATGCCAAAAAGTTTGGCTCGATACCACTTGTAAGTCCAAGTGGCTACGATAATCTAGAGGCGGGGTGAATAGATTATCTCCATCTTTTCGATTATTGCCTTTTTGAATCAAATATGCCAAGACAAGAATAAAGGTGCAGAAAGTAAACAACACACGTCGATTTATAGAGCTTCACCCCACCTAGGGACTACGTGCTCTACCACCCGGTATATCCAGGGATGGGTTTGAAAAATAAAAAGAATTTTATTAATTACCACAATTAATACAAATTCAACTTACAACAACACCTTGAAGAGCACCACACTCTTCTTCAACACCACCTTTGAGATTACCACAATCTCTCTTGAATATTACCACAACCTCCAACAAAGACCTTGTGAAAATTACCACAATCTTCAACCTTGAAGAATACCAAATTCTTCAACACCTTAATAAGAAGATCACCACAATCTTCTTGCACCTATCACCTAGATCATCCAAGTGTGTTCTTACCCCAAGAACACTCAGGAGGATATCTTGTGTTGAATGATAACCCAAAATCAAGATTACAACTCGATAATGAATATTACAATTATGAGTGCAAAGTGTAATCAAGAAATAAGCCTAGACCTCAAGATGTGAAAGTGAAAGACCTTAGGCTATTACAACAAGAATAATAACAATGAAGAACAAATATGTTTGCTTGAATGTATCTTGTTGTGTTGTAGTATTCTCTCTTGTTGTGTTGCTTCAATTCTTCATCTATTTATAGAAGATGTCTTGAACATGATAGGCTCCGTCTAGGAGATTGAAATCTGTAAAAAATTGCAAGACAAATGAAGAATATAGCTGTTAGAAATTAATCCCACAATTTAGGGAAAAGTTGTCTGCTGCACAACGGTTAGAATTTTGTTGTCAAACCATAGAGCGATCGGTCGCGCACTGATAGACGTTGGAAAATAATACAGCAAAATTAACACTACTCGATCGGTCCAGGGGAGGTCCGACCGGTCGACCATGGGTCCGACCGGTCGCCCCCCATAGGGACCGGTCACCCCGCTTCAATATTTGAGAGACAAGATGCGTTCGTTTCTCTTGAGTACGGCCGCCCTTTAGTGCGATCGGTCGACCTCCAGGATTTTACAAAACGTCTCGTTTCTGTTTCAAAACTAATCTTTCAGACACGGGATGTCCGGTTGAACACGAGACAAAAGAGTTGTCCAATATTTTATCGAAAATAACCTTCTAGAAATACTCCGAAAAATTAGTAAAAATATTTTAAACCGATCAGGAGTATTTTGGACAATATTAGAAATATTATTTTGATATAAAAACTTATTAACATAAAATCATCAAAAGTGTTGTCCAATATTTGTCGAAAATATACTTGAAGAAATACTCCGGAAAATTAGTAAAAACAATTTAAATCATTTAGGAGTATTTAAAACATTGTTTTGGTGTAAAAACAAAATCATCAAAATCATGATAAAACCATTTATCAAACAGAAGATTGTGGTAATCTTCAAGGAAGATTGTGGTAATCTCCAATGAGGTGGTGTAAGGTGATGTTGTAATAGTTTTGGTAACTATTTATAAAATTCTTTTTCTTTTCAAATTCATCCCAGGATATCTTGTGGTGGTAAAGGATTAGGCCAGGTGGGTTGAACCACTATAAATCGAAGCGTGTTATTTACTTCTTGCACTTCCATTCTTGTATTTGCTTGTTTCATTCAAAAAGAGGGCATTATCGAGAAAGCGGCATAATCTATTCACCCCCTCTAGATTATCGTAGCCACTTGGACTTACAATGAATACATCTACACATGGAAATAGATATAATTTATTCTAGTGTTCATTTTTTCAATATTTTTTTGTGTGTCTATGTGAATTGTCACATTTGATTTGAGTACTTATGAAAATTTAGTTTTTATACTTGAAACATTATTTTTTTAATTGTACTTAGCACGCCTATATTTTTAATAATATAAATATATATAATTTTATATGTATATATATACCGTACCCATATCCTTAAATTTTCAAAATATATCGTATTTCCGCAGTGTCGTATCATATCCGTGTCATGTACCCGTATTAGTGTTTCATAGCTTTCAAGTGAACTATGTACTAATACTTTTCGGATTTGCTAATACCGAGTTCTTCGATTTTACAAAAACGCAATTGCTAATATTATAAAAATGCCACGGTTTAGTTTTGGGATCTATTTAACGGATTTTAACTCATTAGATCATCCGAAAGAAGTTTTTGTCTTCAATTTATCATGGTTCTTATAGAAAAAGAAATTATTATTTAGTGAGTCAATGAATTTGAGATATTTTATATCAAGTGAACTGTCAAATAAAAACTTAGGCCCAACTTTGTGAAATGAAATAAAAAGTAAATGGTCAAAACTAAATTATTTTGTGCCTTTTCAAATATATTATAAGGAAAACTTGGAAATAAAACGAGATGTTGGAGAGGGATGAAAATGGGTGCGGATCTTACCAGGACACGAATCTTACTCACCTCATTGAAATTTGGTCTAGTAGATTCGTTAGAAACGAGCATTTTTAATCTAAGGTGAAATAAGACGGCAAGTTTATGTTTAAGGTGAAACTGTAAAATTATTATGTGGCCCACGTACAAATAATTAAGGATTTAATTATTTAAATAATGAGTTTTAAATATTTAAGTAATTGTTTAAATAAATAAGTTATCATATAAGTTTTAAATTGGACAGTTAAGAGGTGGTTTTTGTTCCACCTCTACACACGTTGATAGAACGTGTTTGAGAACGTTTCGCTGCACGCGATTATTGTGAGATAAGCGCTCAAGAAATCGGTGCTCTCTCTCTACCTATAATAGAACTCATTCAAAATTGGAAAATCTATAACTTAAAATTATCGTTCTGTGGGATTAACGAAGGCCAAGAGAGAGAAAGTGGTTTCTTCCATCTTCAACAAAGAAAGTCATTGTTGCTCAAGGTTAGTACTCTAATTACGATTTAATTGTGAAAATTATGAAGTTCAAGATCCGAGATTCGATTTTTGTTTTCGATTTCATGTGCAGTTATGCTTACATGTGGTATTAGAGCTCTCGGTTTAAGAATGCATGATTTTCCGATTAAGAATCTTATTTACCAGTTGAGAATTATGTTTTGTCGTGTCTGTTAATCTCAATTTGGGAATATTGTATGTTGATTATGATATTTGACTAAATGATCTTCTTTATGAAAAGAATCGTATAATCTGGAATTGAAGAATTGTGTTTCCGTATGAATGTCGATGGGTGTTAATCAAGTTGTCGGTTGTTTGGGTATAAAGGAATCACATTTCTGTTTTCCCGTATCGAAATTACCGTGTGATCTGCAGCAAACTTAACTGTTTCAGTATTATTTTATTAGTTATGATTCAAATCTGTAATAGCGTTCCACTTTAACATGCATGCACTGTAATGAATCTATATGTTGATTTATATATTGAGTGTTAAATTCAAACCATGAATTACAAATCATATCCACTGTTGAGTTCATGATGACGATTTATTATTATGATTGAGCCATATATAATTCGTGAATGGTGAATATATGTATGCTTCATTACCCACTTCTGCTATTTAATTTATGAAATGCATGTATGTATATGCAGTAATGTATAATGGGTATGTAGACCATGTAGTTGCTTAGTAGAATTCTTGTATATTGGAAGTCACTAGTGCAGTATTATCATATTAATTATTATTTCTGGTTTTCGTATATGATATTCCAATAACTACTACCTTAACCATAAGAATTATTGTGTCTAACTACATAATTTGATAGAAGTGGTGTAACTGTTAGTGTTATTAAACTTGGCAAATTTGGTCCGTTTAGCACGAGTGCTTGTTCTAGTGTTGTAACACTGGTAATGCAACACTAGCTCACAGAATCTGGGCGGATTTTATGCCAGATTCTGTGTTGTGTTTTTTGGCAAGATCTTTATATTGTGAATGTTGTTGATATTATTGATAATGTTTATCTTAATTGATTCAGCATCTTTTTAGATTGCCAATTATTCCTTTTGAATCACTTTCCTTGTGTAATTGATTCTTACCCACAAGGAAATGATTTTGTTTTCTGATTTCCTTCCTTTAGCAAAGAAATCGTCCATCTTGAATCGGGGATAGGATTTCTTTTGATGGCTATAAATAAGAGAAGTCGGACCTTGAAGAATCAATCGAGCACAAGCATATTCAAAGCTTTATTTTGCACTTCTTCAAGAAATCATTTTACTACATACTCTTATTCTTCGGGAGAAGAAGGTGAAGATCTACGGTGTGGATCAACTCGACCGTTCAAGGGATTTGAAGTTGGTGGAATTTCCAACAACGTTGAGTGTTCTCGAAGAATCGATTTGAATATTAGTTTTATACGAGTGTTGGTGTATTAGATAAAGAGGGATTCTTTATGCTTTTAAGTAAATCCATTCGTATTTGTAATAACTCTTTGTTCTCTAATATTGGATTGCTTCTTCTGGGCGTGGCCTCGTGCATTAAGATTGAGGAATCTAAGCACGTTAAAAATCTCCGTGTTATTTTTATTCCATTTGTGTACTTGTGTTGGTTGGTTCGGTGTTACAACATTAACATCCAACACCTTGAGAATCTGTTACATTTCACGTAAGTAAGCACATGATTCTATCAATTGGCATCAAGAGCCTTCCACTAATCCTTATTAGTGTGATCCTGTTATTTTTATGTACTAACATGGACAACTATCGTGAGGAAGCTCGATTTCGCGACCGCCTCTTCTCATTGGAACAAATTTCTCCCTTGGAAAGCAAAGATGAGAGCCTTCATCAAATCGTGGATGAACGTGCATGGAAATCTATCCTGGCGGTTGGACACCTCCTACCCACCTTGTTGATGGTAAGGATGTTAGAAGGAAAAAAGCGAATGGACAATCTGCGAGGATCAATTAGCAAATTCAAACTCAAAAGCACTCAATGCAATCTTGATGATGTGGATGAAAATCGATTAAAGCGATCTCTACCGTTAAACCTCAAAGGAAGCATGGGACATCTTGCAAGTTGCCTACGAAGGAACTGAAGTTTGTAAGAATGTCTAAACTACAAATGCTTACTTCTAAATTTGAGAATCTTCGCATGAGTGAAAATGAAACCATAAGTGATTTTAATTTAAACTCGTGATATTTCAAATGAGTCATATGCCTTAGGAAAAAATACTCAAATTTTAAGCTTGTCAAGAAAGTTTTAAGGTCTCTTCTCGAAAGGTTTGCCTACAAAGCGATCGCTATTGAAGAATCAAAGGGTTCGTCAAAGATGAAACTTGATGAATTAATAGGGTCCCTTCAAACTTTGAAATGAACCTGGAAGAAACAAGAAAGGAGAAACTCAAGGATGCAAGTTATAATAAAGAAAAAAGGGAGATCGCCAGGTGAAACATCGGATGAATTGACTCTTGAAGCGGAAAAGAAATTCAAGAATCATTCGCATTACTTACCAAGAATTTCAAAGAAGCTGTTTAAACAGCAAACAAGGAGGAATTTCCCAACGGGAAAGAATTACTGGACCTCGGAGAAAGCAAAATGACAGTGGAAAAAGGCATAAAATGCAGGGAATGTGGAGGCTTTGGACATATTCAAGCCGAATGTGCAAATACTGAAGAAGAAGAATGGTAAATCATTCACCACATCATGGAGCGATGATGAACCGGATGAAGAAGAGGATGTAAGCAATCAAGTTGTCTTCTCATGTTACAAAGGAAGAGGTTGGTTGTAAACAAACGCACCCGAGTCTCTTCGGTGTTGCTACACCAAAGCAGGTATAACCCTAACTTTCCTTTTTCAAACGTGCCTAACTTCCTCGTACATTTCCCGCAGAGGAAAGCGAGTCGAGATAATGGGAGTTACGAGGATGAATCCGAAGTAGATGAAGAAAGAACTTAGAAGGGTATACCAAAAGCTACTTGAAAAATGCTTAATAGTCGGCCAAGACCAATGAGACTACGGAAAAGAAGGTAGTGTCTCTTACTATTGAAAAAGAGGCACTCAAGGGTGATGTTATAAAGTTCGAAAGCGGCAACGAAAGAAAAGAAGAACTTGACAAAGTGAAGAAAGACCTCGGTGAAATGGCTCTTACGTAAAAAAGTTGAATGCAGGCAAGGGTAGATTAGATGAAATCCTCTCTCAGGAAAAAACCAGCAAGACCGTGCGGTATTGGTTTTGGTTTCAATACTAACAAAAACTATGCTAAAAAAGAAAAACTCTAAAATTGTTTTTGTTAAAGAAGGAACATCATTGATCACAATGGAAAAAGAAGCAATGCTTTTGTTCCTATATGTCACTATTGCAACCGAATCCCTGGCCATATAAGACCTAAGTGTTATCATCTTGAAACACTATAGGCAAGGCGGTGCAAACTCGATGTTCCAACATCGGCAAAGAAACACTCCTCATTTTAAAATCAATTTATCAAACAAACCGGGAAAATCTGGGTGAGGAATGATGAATTCTCTTGCTATGTTGTTCACATCGCTTTGCTTTGAAAGCCAAATGATGAATCATGGTACTTTTGACGGTGGTTGCTCGTCATATGACAGGAGAGTTAGAAAAACTGACCGATTTTGAAAAACATGAGAATGGATTGGTTCTTTTCGGTGATGGTGCTAAAGCAAAGTTTTGGGAAAAAGGACTTGAATGTGTCAGTCTTCCTTCTCTAAAAAATGTGTTGTATGTTGAAGGACTAAAAGCCAATCTTATTAGTATCGATCGACTTTGCGGCGATGATTTGCTTGTAAAATTTGATAAGAATGTATGTGTTGTGTTTGACAAAGCCGATAAATGCATTTTGAAAGGTAATAGGTCCCTCGATAAGCTGTTATCGATAGAGGAACATGTTTAGTGTTTCAACACTTCTCTTGTGTGTAATAAATCCCTCTGAGTAACATGAATTGTGGCACCAAAAAGCAGGACACTTGAATTTTCGTGGCATCTT
The DNA here is from genome assembly GCA_016081115.2 of Rehmannia glutinosa. Classification (NCBI taxonomy): domain Eukaryota; kingdom Viridiplantae; phylum Streptophyta; class Magnoliopsida; order Lamiales; family Orobanchaceae; genus Rehmannia; species Rehmannia glutinosa. The sequence continues at coordinate 13,875,345 of CM071934.1, read as the reverse complement.
GAATATTATTAAAATAGGAAATTTGTGTTAGGAGTCCCTAAACTTGATAAAGATCATTATGGTGTTTGTGGTCCATGTCAATTGGGAAAAGAAGAGGGAAACACATAAGGTGTTGCAACATCTCAAAGACTTCACACATGCTGGAAGTTATGCATATGGACCTTATGGGACAATGCATGTCGAAAGCATAGGGGTAAGAAATATGTGTTTGTGTGTGTTGATGATTTCTCGATTTACTTGGGTTGACTTTATTAGAGAAAAATCCGACACCTTCATTGTTTTCAAAAATTGGTGCTTAGGACCGAAAAATGAAAAGTGGGTCTAATATTGAAAGAATCGAAGTGATCACGGTAGAGAATTTGAGAATGCTAATTTCTCTAATTTTTGTGAAAAAACTTGGAATCTTTCATGAATTTTATGCTCTCGTTACCCCTCGGCAAAACGGAGTTGTTGAAAGAAAAATAGGACTCTCCAAGAGATGGCACGTGTTATGATTAACTCCAAGAAAATTTCTCCTAAAATGTGGGTCAAGCTGTGAGCACTTGCATGTTACATCATTAATAGGGTTCATTTACGTCTGGTACTAATATGACACCCAATGAGATTTGGAAAGGTAAAAAGCCCAACATCGGTTACTTTCATGTGTTTGGATGTGTTTGTTATATTCTAAATGACAGACAACATCCGGGGTAAGTTTGATTCGAAAAGTGATATGGGAATTTTTCTTGGATATTACATTAACTTGAGAGCCTATAGAGTCTACAACATGAGAACTCGTACTATCATTGAATTTATAAATATTGTAGTGGACGATACTAAAGATTTTGCGAGAAACTTCGAGAGACAAAGATGAAGAAGGAGCGAGGAGATCTTGAGTCCAACAGGGTCAGCCAAGGTGAAACAAGTGATGTTACAACACCTGGTCATGCACTTGGCGCTCGCGATCTTGATCTTTGATCCGAGTCGAAGCAAATGAAGCCACTAAGTTCGACATTTTTCGATCAAGTCGAGAAAAAAGAACCGCCAAGCGAATAAAGAAAAACCACCCCATGGATCAAGTGATTGGGGAAGTGTCGGAAGGCATAAAGACAAGAGGTAAAGAGAAGGTAAATTACAGGAAATGGTAAGATTTGTTTGTTTTACTTCTCTCATTGAACCCAAAAATGTTAAAGAATCTCTTGTTGATGAGTATTGGGTGAATGCTATGCAATTGGAACTGGAACAATTTGAAAAAAACAATGTGTGGGATCTTGTTCTAGGCTGAACATTCTAATGTTATAGGAACCAAGTGGATTTTCAAAAACAAAGCGATGAACTTGGTAACGTGAACTAGAAACAAAGCTAAGGCTAGTGGCTCGAGGCTACACACAGGTGGAAGGAGTTGACTTTGATGAAACTTTTGCCCCAAAGCAGGACTTGAGTCCATAAGACTCTTGCTTGCTTTTGCTTGTGTTCTTCAAATCAAATTGTTTGGATGGATGTCAAAAGTGCCTTCCTAAATGGTTTTTGAATGAGGAAGTGTTTGTTGAGCGACCAAAGGTTTTGAAAATCCCCATTTTCCCAACCATGTTTTTAGACTTAAAAGGCCCTATATGGGTTGAAGCAAGCTCCTCGGGCTTGGTATGACAAAGTTGACTACTTTTTTGTGTGATAAAGGCTATAAAAGGGGAAGTGTTGACAAAACTCTATTCATCCAAAAATTTAGTAATGGTATCACCATTGCTCAAATTTACGTTGATGACATAGTGTTTGGATCAACTTCTAAACAAAAACTTGATGAGTTTGTTGACTACATGTCTTCCGAGTTTGAAATGAGCATGGTAGGAGAGTTGAATTATTTTCTTGGGCTTCAAGTTAAAAATTTGACAAAGGTATTTTTATCACTCGAGAACAAGTATGCCAAGAACCTTGTCAAAAGATTTGGGTGGATAATAAAAAGCACATGAAAACTCCCATGGGCACTAATGATAAATTGTCCAAAGATGAAAATGGTACCCTATTGATCCTACTCTCTGAAGTATGATAGGGAGTCTTTTGTATCTGTTGCTAGTAGACCGATATTAGCTATAGTGTCTGTGTGTGTGTGCTAGATATCAGTCATGTCCCAAAAATCCCATTTGAAAGTTTGTGAAAAGAATCATTCGTTATATTAATGGGGACGGTTGATCTTGGTATCTTGTACTCTTTTGATACTAACACTAATTTGGCTGGTTTTAGTGATCTTGACAAGGCGGTGATGTCGATGACGAGAAAAAGCACCACTTTGGAGGGTGTTTCTACCTTGGGAACAATCTTGTTTTCTGATGTAGAAAGCAGTAATTGTATTTTATTGTCCACTCTTTGAATCCGAGTATATTGCATTGGGAAGTTGTTGCTCCCAAATGTTATGGATGAGACAGATGTTGGCTGATTATGGGATTGAAGAGAAAATTCTTACCGCTTATTGCGATAATTCAAGTGCCATAAACATTTCTAAAAATCCTGTGCAAAGACTTCAGAACTAAACACATCGATATTCGACACCATTTCATTAGAGATTTGGTTGAGAATAAAATTATTACCATTGATTTTGTCACTAGTGAGAATCAAATTGTTGATATTTTCACCAAAGCCCTAGACTTCCAAGGTTTAATTGCACAAGCAGGTCTCGGGTGTCTGTACTCTACGGCGTGTGGGTTTCGGTGTTGCAACACCATGTGCATCATTTCTCCTTCTTGATGTGTTGCAACCTCTTTTTGATCTTAATTCTTGTGCATTAGACATTTTGCATTTTTAAGATCATTTCATTGGCTTTCTGTTTTATTCTTTGTAACCCTATTGAGTACTCCTTTGATGAATTTTCGCTTTAAAAACATTTGTGGGTCAAATTGCAAAGCGAGAATGATTTTCCCATGTGAAAGATGTATTTATTTTGGGCCTTTGTGGAAAAAGCTGCCCTTACATTGTGTGTGAAAGCTATTGATTGTGAACCATTCTCTCTTCTTTTATATGCTTGAATCTTGTTATGATCTTCGAGAAAGAGCTACCCATGTTTTTGGAGCGAAAGCTACCTGACCGGCTAATTGTTTTTCCACGATTCCTTTCACTCAAAAGATTTATTAAATGGGAAAAGGATTTTGATCCATTGACTTTGTATGGTGGTGTTCTTGAAAAAGGTGGTACAACATCGGGTTTCGACCAAACGCGTCTAAGGCCTTTTTATTTCTGTCGAAATAAACTCATCATTCTGACATCCCTCAGGATCATTTTTGGGCTTGTGGAAAATATTTTCTCTCTTGTTTCGATGTGGTGTATTATTTTTGGAAATGATTTATTCCTTAAATTTGTCTCGATTGTAAAAGGTATTGATCATTTGTGGTTATTTTTGGAATATTGCATACCTTGACTTATGGGACTTTTCCAAAAATATTTTTGAATTTTCAAAATTGCGGTTGGGAATTTTTTGGACACTTCCTTTTTGACCGCCATCAAGTATCTCTCCTACACAAGGAAATTATTTCTCTTCCCTTCATATATATCTCATTCATCCTGTACTTGGAAAAACCCCTTCGATTCCTCCCCTTAGATTTTTTTGGTCTCTCTCTAACCCAAATCTTGAGTATCTTGTGTTTGTTGATCTTGTTTCTGATTCTCATCCAATGGTACGCATAAGAGAACAAATACTCGGGAATTAAGGAAGTTGCAAGCGAGAAGAAAACAGGGGAAACCCCAGGTTCGAGAATTTTGTTCGCGTGGAAGCAGATCTTCATTTGGTGGTGGTGCCACTCGGTGTGGCAACCGCTCCAGTCATCTCCTGGGTGTGGATTTAAACAACCCACCACCTAATTTTGAAACAAACCCTAATTTCTCCGGTCTTGTTGTTTGCTCAAACCCGGAGACAAGGGAACCGGATACCTCATCTATGGGTAATGTCAATCAACCATCCAGGTTGTCTCCTCCTCTTCACGAGTGAAACCCTGATCAATGCTTTGCGAGAACATACTTTTGAAAGCGGAAAAATGGTGTGCCTATGGACCGGTGAGATGAGGAGGAAGCTTTTGTGGCAAGAAAACGAGCGACGCCATCTCCGAAACCTTCCGGGAGGATCATTCGAAGGAGATGGTGTTCATTGATTCGGAAGATGAAACTCCGCGGGAAGACCTGCAGTAAACCTCCATGTTCGTACTAGTTCTATTGAACCCTCTCCGAGGATACCTCTTCGTCCGATAGTGAAAGCGGCCGATCGGACTTGGTTCCGGACAATCATCTTTGAAATAGACACTAATGCAGGGTGCCAATGTCGGTGATACAACACCAGGTTCACACAGTTACGAGGATTCGATCATGAACCCTCGACTCGAATTAGAGGCCAACAAAGTGGTAAGTTTTCCGCCTTTTACTCTCCGAGAATAAAAATCTTTGGGAGAGTGTTGTTGAGAGGAAATCTATGTGAAAGGCCTCTCAAAATGGATGATCATGCTAAATTTGGTATTCTTCCACTCCTCGGGAACATAGATCTCCTGGTTACATTACTCACATTGGTAAGTATGTTGATCGTGTTGTGAGGGAATTTTCCGCAACCTGCCTTTGAGATTTACCGATCACAACTCGCTTAAGTATGGGTCGTGTGGGTTCGACGGAAGGTTTACTCATTTACTCCTGCGGATATTAATGCGGTTTTGGAAGGAAATAATGCGGATGATTTGGATCGCCATCGACATGGATGCAATTGCAAAAGAGATAAGTGGGGGTGTGAAAGAAGTTTGGCCGGGAACGCAAGAAAAATTTAAGGCCAAAGACTTGACCAAGAAGTACACTCTTCTTCACAAAATTGCACTTTGTAACTGGACTCCTACAAAGCATTCCTCTTCGGTCACTATGGATCAGGCCACCCTGTTGTATTGCATTGGGACCAGGCATCCATTTAACATTAGGAAAATGATCTTCGACATCATCGGGACTCATCTTGTCGGGTACACCAAAGATACTTATGGTATTCTCCCTTTTCCTTCTTTAATCTATAAAGTGCTTGTTTCACAGGGGTTTAAAAAGAAGGCATCCGAGGATCTAGTTGTTGTCCCTGCTCCCATTTCCATCTCAGTTAAAATCCTCAAAAGTGGGAAGATAAATGACCTACCTCTACCTCCTCCTTCTGTTTCCACTGCTGGGGCTTCTTCCAGTGTTGCAACACCGGGGAATTCCGCACTGAAGCCGATTACGATCGAGATAGTGAGCGAGAACATCAAGTCAATCTTGGACCTCGAAGAAGTTAGAGGCACGCGAATCTGCTATCCCAGCTCCTTGCTCCTGTTGGTTCTTTGGCACTTTGTTGCTCAAAAGGGGAGTAAGTGGTCATGTTAATGATGATCTTGATGACTTGGCGGATCTTCGCTATTCTTCTTTGAAGAAGCACATTCTAAAGGGGCGTCTAGTCTTTGAGGAAGGCGTCGCCCGGAGGGAGTCTCAATCTCCATCGAAGATGAAGCTGACTCTACGAGGGGAGTCGAAGGAGGCTAGTGGCTCACGATTGAAATTGCAACATCTCTCGAATGTTATTGTTTGTTTTTGTTCAAATGATAAATCGGGTTAAACTAGTTCGTTAAACTAGTATTTTGGACAAAGCTGTTGGATGTATTTGAAGCTGTTTGCATGCTTTTTCAACTGTGCTAACTTGCGGGTTTTCGTTATTGACTTCTCTTGTCATATCCTATATATATCCTGTTAAGTGTTGTTTTGACCAAAAGTGCAAAGGGGAGATTGTCATATCCTATATATATCTGTTGAGCAAATTTGGTCCGTTTAGCACGATCTTGTTCTAGTGTTGTAACACTTTGGTAATGCAACACTAGCTCACGAGAATGCGGGCGATTTTATGCCGATTCTCGGTTTGTTTTTGGCAAAGATCTTTATATTGTGAATGTTGTTGATATTATTGATAATGTTTATCTTAATTGATTCAACATCTTTTTAGATTGTCAATTATTCCTTTTGAATTATTTTCCTTGTGTAATTGATTCTTACCCACAAAAAATGATTTTGTTTTTCGATTTCCTTCCTTTAGCAAAGAAATCGTCCATCTTGAAATCGGGGATAGGATTTCTTTTAATGGCTATAAAGAAGAGAAGTCGGACCTTGAAGAATCAATCGAGCACAAGCATATTCAAAGCTTTATTTTGCACTTCTTCAAGAAATCATTTTACTACATACTCTTATTCTTCGGGAGAAGAAGGTGAAGATCTACGGTGTGGATCGACTCGGACCGATTCAAGGGATTTGAAGTTGGTGGGATTCCAACAAGGTTGAGTGTTCGAAGAATCGATTTGAATATTAGTTTTATACGAGTGTTGGTGTATTAGATAAAGAGGATTCTTTATGCTTTTCGTAAATCCGATCGTATTTGTAATAACTCTTTGTTCTCTAATATTGGATTGTTTCTTCTTCTCAGGCGTGGCCTCGTGCATTAAGATTGAGTAATCTAAGCACGTTAAAAATCTCCGTGTTATTTTTATTCCGATGTGTACTTGTGTTGGTTGGTTGAGTGTTACAACATTAACATCCAACACCTTGAGAATATGTTTGTTTCACGTAAGTAAGGGCATAGATTCTATCAACCATTAAATCTATCGCATAGTATTTATTATTTAATTTGATGTCTATATTATGAATAATTTGTTAGTCACCAAAGTGGCCAAATTAGAAATCACTTATAGATGTTAAATTAAATAAAATTTCATTTACCTATGATTATGTGATGCTATTAATCGAAATGACATTATGATATTTTCTAGTGGGTATATTGAAGTTCATTGATTATAGAATATTTACGGGTCGCCCAAAGATTGATCAATTATTTTTATAATCAAGAACATAGCCGTGGATAATTAATATACTTGGTTAAATGTGTTTAGTATATCCAAAGATAACGAGCATGTCTAATTTGAGTAGATTCAATTATAAATCAAGTGAATATAATTTTAGCATCAATTATGTTTAAAGTAGTGCATTGTTGGATCACCCAAAGGAGAACTTCAATGTACATTTATTGTTTCATCTGAATCCATAGTATGTAATCTCAAAGCATTAATGATCAATCAACTCTTTTAATTGCAAAGACATATTCTTGTTTCTCTTCATTCGCATGATTAAATGCCGATCCGAGTGTATAATGGGCTTAACTTCTCCGAATAGTGCGAGCAAATCCAATTTCACCTTGGTGTCTTGGATCTTGACTTAGCACTTCAAGTTGAGAAACCCTGCTATTCACCCGACACTAGCGGTGATGTTGAGAAACCGGTCCACATGCAGGAAAGATCAAACAGATGAGCGATGTTTATGTGAATGAGTATAGCAAACAACATCATGCTACCCTTCCTCCCCTCGGCTCGATAAGTCTCTTGCTGGGACATTAATGGCTACTTTGACCACCATGAAGTTTGATGGTTCTCGTAGCATGCATGAGCACGTCATTGAAATGACAAACATTGCAGGAAGACTAAAGTCCTTAGGGATGAACGTGGATGATAACTTTCTCGTGCAGTGTATCTTAAATTCACTGCCCTCTGAGTATGGTCCGTTCCAAATGAACTATAACACCATCAAGGACAAGTGGAATGTGAATGAACTTCATGGTATGCTAGTTCAAGAGGAAACACGGATTAAGAATTAGGGGACTCATTCTGTTCATCTCGTAACCAATCAAGGAGCTGGTAAGAAAGCCAGAACAAAGAAAGGAAAGGGCAAGAAAGGACCATTTAAAGTGAATAAGTCAAATGCCCAGGTCCAGAAAAAGGAACACGGCAACCTTAAGTGTCGTTTTTGTGGAGAGCCAGGACACTTCTAGAAAGATTGCCTGAAATGTAAGGCATGGTTCGAAAAGAAAGGTATGATTAATGCTTTTGTATGTTTCGACTCAAATTTAGTTGAAGTTCTTCATAACACTTGGTGGCTTGATTCCTACGCACCACTCACGTTTCAAATACGATGCGGGGATTCCTTACGACCCAAACCATAAATCCAAATGAAAAACGTCTTTATGGGAAATTGAGTCAAAGCTCGATTGAAGCCATTGGAACTTATCGCCCGATTTTAGATCTTTGGACACCATTTAGATTTGTTTCAAACTCTTTATGTACCTTTTGTTTCTACTTAATTTGGTTTCTCTTTCTAGACTTGATTCTCGTTGGATATTCTTTTAATTTGTTAATGGATGTTTCGATTTGTTCAAACAAAGTCTTCTTATTGGTTCTCGGTGCTCTTAATGACTGAGTCATATAAATTTAGGCTTGATAATCTTTTTCTTTGAGACTCTTTTAACCTGCGCATCATAATGTTGGAACTAAACGTGGTTTAGTGAATGAAAATTGCCGCTTACTTGTGGCATAAACGTTTGGGGCATGTTTCCAAAGAAAGATTAGAAAGATTGGTAAAGAATGAAATTCTCTCGGATTTGGATTTTACCGATCTTTGTATTTGTGTGGATTGCATTAAAGGAAAGCAAACAAAACACACAAAGAAAGGAGCCACTCGAAGCAAACAACTTCTTGAAATAATACACACTGATATTTGTGGGCCTTTTGACGTTTCCTCTTTTGGAAAAGAAAGATATTTTATCACCTTTATCGATGACTTTTCACGTTATGGATATGTCTATCTATTACATGAAAAATCTCATTCAGTAAATGCCCTCGAGGTGTTTGTTAATGAGGTTGAAAGACAACTAGATAGAAAAGTGAAAATTATCAGATCTGATAGGGGTGGTGAATATTATGGAAAATATAATGAATCTGGGCAATGCCCAGGCCCATTTGCAAAATTCCTTGAAAAACGTGGCATATGTGCTCAATACACTATGCCAGGTACACCACAACAAAATGGTGTAGCAGAAAGGCGTAATCGTACTCTATTGGACATGGTTAGGAGTATGTTAAGTAATTCTTCACTACCCACATCATTGTGGATGCATGCACTTAAAGCGCCATGTATACGCTAAATAGGGTTCCTAGTAAGTCGAGTTCAAAACTCTTTTCGAGCTTTGGGTGGTAGGAAACCTAGTTTGAGGCACCGCATGTTTGGGGTTGCCCGACGAGAAATAAGAGTGTATAATCCACAAGAAAAGAAATTGGATTATTGGACAATCAGTGGTTACTTCATTGGTTATCCTGAAAAGTCCAAAGGGTATAGGTTCTATTATCCTAACCATAGTACAAGAATTGTTGAAACTGGAAATGCTAGGTTCATTGAGAATGGTGAAGTTAGTGGGAGTCAAGAACCATGAAAAGTGGACATTCAAGAAGTTAGAGTGCAAATTCCTTTGCCTATAACTTCTTCTAAAGTTGTTGTTCCTCCAATTATTGAACAGTCGAATGTTGGACAAGAACAACAAATTAATGATCAAGTCACCCACAATGAAGATAACATTGATGAACCTACAATAGTAAATGAACCACAACAGATAGTATTAAGATGGTTTGATAGACAAAGACGATTTGCTATCTCTGATGATTATGTGGTTTATTTACAAGAGTCAGAATTTGACTTAGGAATTGATGATGACCCAGTTTCATTTTCACATGCCATTGAAAATATTAATTCTAATAAATGGTTTGATGCCATGAAAGATGAGCCGAAATCTATGGAACATAATGAAGTCTGGGACCTTGTTGAATTGCCTGAAGGTTGTAAAAGAGTCGGGTGTAAATGGGTCTTTAAGACCAAACGTGACTCAAAATGGCAATATCGAATGATACAAGGCTAGACTTTGTCAAGTCAAAGGTTTTACTCGAGAAAAATGGTATTGTCTATAAGGAGACATTTTCGATCTCTAAGAAAGATTCATTTAGAATTATTATGGCTTTGGTGGCTCACTATGACTTAGAGTTACACCAAATGGATGTGAAAACTGCATTTCTAAATGGAAATTTGGAAGAAGATGTTTATATGGATCAACCTAAAGGTTTTCCCATAGAAGGAAAAGAACATATGATGTGTAACTTAAGAAATCAATATATGGACTTATACAAGCTTCCCGTCAATGGTATCTTAAGTTCAGTGATACCATCACGTCTTTTGGATTTAAGAAAAACACCGTTGATCGGTGTATATATCTGAAAGTCAGTGGGAGCAAGTTTATCTTTCTGATTCTGTATGTTGATGATATCTTACTTGCAACGAATGATCTTGGTTCATTGTATGAAACCAAGAAATTTCTCTCTAAGAACTTTGAAATGAAGGATATGGGAGAGGCAACTTATGTGATCGGAATAGAAATATTTCGGGATAGATAACAAGGATTGTTAGGGTTGTCTCAGAAAGCATACATTAATAAAGTTCTAGAGAGATTTAGAATGGAAAAATGCTCATCAAGTGTCGTTCCAATTCAGAAGGGAGATAAGTTCAGTCTTATGCAATGTCCAAAGAATGAATTGGAACACAAACAAATGAATGATATTCCTTATGCATCAATTGTTGGGAGCTTGATGTATGCATAGACTTGTACGAGATCAGACATCAGTTTTGCTGTTGGAATGATTGGCCGATATTAGAGTAATCCAGGAATGGATCTTTGGAAAGCTGCAAAGAAAGTCTTGAGGTACTTGCAAGGAACAAAAGACCATATGCTTACTTATCGAAGGTCCGATCATGTGGAGGTGATTGGTTATACAGATTTAGATTATGCCGGATGTGTTGATACTAGAAAATCCACATTTGGCTATTTGTTCCTATTAGCTGGGGGAGCAATATCTTGGAAAAGTGCGAAGCAGTCTGTCATTGTTGCATCCACTATGGAAGCTGAATTCGTGGCATGCTTTGAGGCCACAATTCAAGGAACTTTATTTCAGGACTTGGAATAGTCGACAGTATTGCCAAGCCACTGAAAATTTACCGTGATAATTCCGCAACAGCCTTCTTCTTTAAAAATGACAAGTATTCGCAGGTGCTAAACATATGGAACTAAAGTACCTTGTCGTTAAAGAAGAAGTTCAGAAACAAAAAGTGTTAATTGAGCATATCAGCACTGATGTCATGATTGCGGATCCGTTGACTAAAGGATTGCCTCCAAAGACATTTATTCGACATGTCAAATGGATGGACATTCTGAATGTAACTTAAGAATTATATGCTTTAAGTATGTGACACTTTGAGCTCTCTTATGTATTGTTTCTGACATTAATTGATATCCTGTTTGTCATTGATGTATACATGAATGTTGACATTACTTTAACGGAATATTGTCTGACTTAGACACCAATGTGGACCACTATTGATATTTTAGTTATGGATTATTTTAAGTAGAAAACTAATATTGTGGTACATGGAAGGAACCATGTCGGGCTAATGACATAGAACCGCCATGACCCATATTAGAATATACATATATCGACCAATGAATGTAAGACTTATCTTTATGTCATGCGCATTACATCTTAATATTAAAACCATGGAGATTTATTTGTCACATGGGCCAAGTGGGAGAATGTAAAATTATGAGAAAATTACACAAAATACCCTGATTTTTAGAAAGAAAAGACAAAAATACCCACTCATCACAAAAATACCCCACCCGCTCCATCCCATGACAAAAATACTCTACATTTGGTTTCATCACCTCCTCTCTCGCAATTGTGTTCGCACCGATGGCCGGCAGTGATGTTGGAGACGCCGACAAAGATCACGGTGGTGGCGAAGAGGTCGGGCCGAGAGTATCTCCGATGAAGCATCTTTGTTTTTGGACAAGCTAGTCTTCGATAAGGTGAGTTTTGAGTTGTCTCGCCACTGAGTCGATCGACTCATGCCAATTGATTCTTGATGATTCTCACAGCGTTTTTGGTTGTTTTTTTACAGGTGAGACATGAAAGGCGGAAGATTCATGGCTGAGACCAAGAAAGCTGATACCAAGTTGGTTTTGGGGGAATTTATATTTAGATCCGTGATTTGGATTTTTGTGTCAAACTTTTTAATTAAATTTTTTTATTCGTGTTTTGGAAAATGAAAAAGGCTTTCTATGAAGAAAAGAGAAGTAGCATCTGGTAAAAGCCACTAAGAAGGGAAGCGGCTAAGGATCCTAGCAAACATAAGGCGCATGCTATTGCGTTTTTAAATCTTCATGTATGTATTTTTCCTTTTATATATATATATATATATATATATATATATTTCTCTTGTTCTATAGATGTATTTTTTCTTGAATATTTGTTGATTTTAATGGGTTTGTGTGATGAATATAGGGAGGAGTTCAGGATAAATATGGGTTTTGGATGATAGGATTTTGTGCTTATTGGAATCGATCGCGCGATTCTCCGCCACGCCGGCAGTGGTTATGGAGATGCTGAGGGTGGGTGGGGTTTCGAAGATGTGTATGGTTTTATAGGCGGATTGCGCGGTTTATTTTGAAGATGTGTTGTCGATGCATGATTTTTCTGTATTCTTTTATTATTTTGTGATTTGAAGTTTTTCGTTTGTTTCGAAGTTGTTTCTTTTATGTTTCTTTTGTTCTTTCATGTATTTTCCATTTATTTGTTCTTTTTTATTGTTTTTGATTTGTTGTATGATCTATCTGACTGTGTATTTTTTTTATTTCTTTTGTAGTGAATGTGATGTTTTTTGTTGCTTGTTATGCCAAACATTTTATTGTTGGGAAGGCTATGGACGTCGAAGCATTCGAGATAGAGAATGAACAAGCAAGACTTGGTCATCCTTTCACAATCATACTATGTTGAAGCGCAAAATGGTGATGACGATGACGATGACAACGACATTGAGATTCTACCTCCACTTCCTAATGATTTAAGAGAATTGTTGTTACATAAATCTTTAATGATGGTGTAATCAGTTGAAACATATAAGCATAAATGAAAGGGGATAATTTAAGACCCCAACTTTACCTATTTTTTGCTTTTTAGTACCTCATGTTCCCAACTCATCACATATAGTACCTAACATACAGAAAGTGTTACTACTCGACGTTAGTTAACATTGAAATGGATCGACGCAATTGTAAGTTTGGAGGGGAGAAACACTAATCAACCGGTTACAATATCCATTTTAGTCCCAAAAGTTTTATTCTAAACCCTAATTCCTAATTTGAAAGCCTAATTCAATTTTACAAATTTAAATCTTTACTACGAACCCCCAAATTAGTAAATCTTTAATGAAGTTTTTCTTTGGGAAGCAAATAAGTATTCTTGTGCGTTGAAATTTTTGATGCATCATAATCATAAATGAAATGGGAATTTTGTCTCCAAAAGTGTAATCAATTCTATAAATGGGTCTTTCGGGAAAGGTATGGTGCATTGTGGCATATGGATTTTGAGGGTTGGAATGGAATGGCCATTTTGGGAAGCTTGAATCTATAATTTAGTCGTTTGTAGTAAATTACATTTGAAATTTGAACTCGAGCGTAGTAAGCTTTTGTGACTTTGTGTGGCATGTGTTGATAAGTTTTGGGATTACATTTTTTATTTAATTTCTTATAATATATTCATATGACCAAATAATTTGCAATATGTAAAATTGAATCAATATTTTTGAAATAAAATACATTGGAGTGATAATTTGAAAATAAATTTTTGTCAGGATTTTTCCAATATGAATTTTTGTTATTACTTAGTTTACAATATTAAATTATTAAAAGATAAAATCTTTCTAGTCAAATGAAAATGTTATGAAAAACTAAACAAATATTTGTAATTAAATGATAATAAAAAGTGTATGTCCCTAGTTAAAAAATATTATAGCGAGGTAAACAAAATGGAAGGATGATTGTGGGCAATTCACGCTAATGGTTTGGTAAATTAAGTTTATACCTTATTTATGATTTTATTTTTTTGGTTGAGTTAAAAGTATTTTTTTATCTGGTTAACAATATTTTGTGAGTAAATATTAAATTTTGTACTTTTTATTTGATATTAATTTACCGATTAATCAAATTTTAATTTATAAAGTATAATCAATTTTGATTATACATTGCTAAATTACATAAACTGAAGGTTTAAGCTATTGATTAACATAAACCATTATTAAGATAAATCAATTAGAAATAAAAAGAGAATTTTATAACTAAAATATTAATTTTGAATTAAAATATAATTTATATTGTTCTTAATAATTGTATAAGATAATTAGATTTCAACTTTATTAATTTTCACTCATTTTTGCCATATTAACTGTTGTAACAGTCACCAAGTCAATTTTGACGGTCATTTCAAGTAGTAAGATTGATTAAAAAGTGTAACATTGGGTACCATATTTGCGAGGTACTAAAAGCAAAAAGTAGGTAAACTTTGGGTACTAAGTTTGAAATTATCCCTAAATGAAAATGTAAAAAACAAAGGAGATTGTGATAAAAGTTTGTAGTAAATTACTTTTAAATTTAGAGAAATAGTGTAGTTTTTCCTCATATACTCTTGACTTTTTTTGTCATTTGTAAATGTTGGTCTGGCTTCATTTCGATGTCTAATCTTGAACTAAAGATCTTTCTCTAGCAAAGTTGTTACTAGGTCTTTCCCCGCTATGCATTCAATAATTGCGATGTTAGAAGTCAATACAAAACGGGGTGGAGTCGTGTTCATTTCTAAAATTGATGATGTGGAAAGCAAGCTCAAATTTTCTAAATGAATTTGTTGTTCCAAGATTTCTTTTAAGGTGTTGAAATCCATTGCAATGAAAAATTCTTATTATCTCAAAGTTGGTATACTTCTTTATTTTCTTCCCATTGTCCATTGTGGCATATCATCCGAGATTTTCTCCATGCAACTGTGGAATTCAACGAAAAGTTGGCTAAGTGAAACATTATGAAATATAAATGAAACATGTATGAAATAACAAAGAAACAACAAACATGTTTGAAACAACAAAGAAACCAACGCAAAAAATCAGCGAAAAAATGGGTATTTTTGTCAAAAATTAGCGAAAAATGGGTATTTTTGTCCAAAATCAGCGAAAAATTTGTATTTTTGTCAAAATTCAGCGGAAAATGGTATTTTTGTCCAAAATCAGCGGAAAATGGGTATTGTGCAGGGATTGGGTATAGAAAATGGGGTATTCATGTCCTTTTCCCTAAAATTATTATGTGGCCCACGTACAAATAATTAAGGATTTAATTATTTAAATAATGAGTTTTAAATATTTAATTAATAGTTTAAATAAATAACTTATCAAATAAGTTTTAAATTGGACAGTTAAGAAGTGGTTTCTGTTTCACCTCTACACACGTTGATAGAACGTGTTTGAGAACGTTTCTGCCAGAACAGTTATTGGCAGATAACTGCTCAAGAAGTCGGTCCTCTCTCTGCCTATAATAGAACTCATTCAGAATTGGAAAATCTATAACTTAAAATTATCGTTCTGTGGGATTAACGAAGGCCAAGAGAGAGAAAGTGGTTTCTTCCATCTTCAACAAAAAAAGACATGGCTGCTCAAGATTAGTACTCTAATTACGATTTAATTGTGAAAATCATGAAGTTCAAGATCCGAGATTCGATTTTTGTTTTTCGATTTCATGTACAATTATGCTTACAGAAACAGGTCGAAACAGGCTTGAGTCTTGTATATATTTAAGGGGTCCATCTCGGGTTTGTGCGGACATGGCCCAGACCCGACCATTACCATCAGACTTGCGAATGAGGAGCACAAATTAAGCCCAACTAAGAATGATGGCCTCCTCAAGAAGAAAGATTAATGAAAAATTAAAGACAGATGAAGCCCGATAGTCTGGCCCAGCCTGCTTAATACTCTACACTTGTAAAAGAAACTGTTAAAGAATAAACAGAAAAGGGGAAAAAAGACACCCCAAAAAAATGGTAGAAATGTGAAAAAACGGAAATTTTTCGTCCCACAGGAAAATGGAATCTAGTAATACATGGATCCAATCTTTCATTTACCTTTTCATCGTATCTGCTTCCTTACACTTTCTGCACACGCTATTGATCTCCCCCAAACTCACCGTTAACCATCAAAATGCTAGAGTCAAGCGAGTGGCACAAGCTCCTCTCCGCTTCCGCTCTGACGGCACTTTCAAAATCCTCCAGGTAATTTCAATTATCAAGAATATGATTCAGTTTTCCGAGTTGTGTAAAAAGCTAAAGATTGTGGTTCATGTTTCTGATTATTATTGTTTTTTTGTGATTATTGGATGGTTGGTTTTGATGTAGGTGGCTGATATGCATTTCGGCAATGGGAAGTTGACTCGGTGCCGAGACGTTTTGGAGAGCGAGTATAATTACTGTTCTGACATGAACACGACTCGGTTTCTAGAGAAGATGATTCAGCTCGAGAAACCTGATTTTGTTGCTTTTACTGGTATTGAATTTATGATACTGTTTTGGGTATTTAGTGAGAAACCATTTGCTCGCGTATTCAATTGAGATTATTGGTTGAATTGTGTTGAGAAAAAGTAGTCGTAATCGCTTATTATGGCATTTGGTTTTAGAGAATCATGCTGAGGAGTGATAGTTTGTTACTGTTAGGGTTCTTTGATGATTGACTATTTACAATCCAGAGGTTAGCTATATAAGGAAAAAGTGTAATAACATTTGTTTCGTTGTTCAATTAGAGACTGAAGTCTGAAGAGTGTGTGCTGATTCTCTATGCAACCTCTTGCTTTTTTGTTGACGGGCAACAGTTAGGAAAATATAGGAAGTTTTAAGGTCAAGTGGTAGTTATATGGATGTGCTCTTATGCATCTATTTTGGTGTCTATGCTCATTTATGGAGGTTTCTTTTTATTTTTTTGTTTTTTTTAATCTGGATTAGAAATTATATGTTTATAACTTGCCATACTTGAAAGAGTGCTGCATATATTACATAAAGCAAAATTGATTTCCCTCATCATTATGGTGTGAAAAATTAATTCAAATTGTCATTAAATGCAATACGACTAGTGAAGGTGATAGCAGATAAGATTTCTATCTTTATTATGGTGATCCAAAAGTGTTAGGTGTCATTATTGGGAAAAAAATACTTGAGATTCACTTTCAAAGTAGAGTTGAATCTTGAAATCCTCATAGAAATCTTATTTTGCTTGTGAGAATCCTTGAAGAGGGTGGGGGATGGACAGAATAAGTGAATAGTCATAATAGCTCAAATATTAGTCATCCACTTCTTTACCACGGGTTAGTTTGTTCATTTTCACATCTATCACATTTAGTCTAGACAGTATCTCATAGTCGACCATCACCATTTTCCTGTTTGATTAGTTATAAACCAAAAAACAGACAGCTCGACTGCAAGTAATGCATCTCCAAAATGTTACATATATCCTTAAATTCCCTCAACTGAGCCTCTTTTGAGTTGGTTTTTCTTTTACTTATTTGATTCTTTTATGCACTTTAAGCATCAATGCATGATTAGGATCACATCATGTATTTATTTAAAGAGTTGAAGCTTGGTCACTCTGGGGCCTAAATAGATTAAAGGACTGCTAATCCAAACAGACTGGAAGGAAGAAAAGAAAATAATAGATTTGCGGGCAAATTATATTTGCTACAGAGACAATCTTCACTGTTTCATTTTCTTGTATGATTTCCCTTTTCAAGTGACCTGCACTCATAAACTTGCAAAAAACACAGAAAAGTACATTTGCTGAAGAGTGGACCTATCTGTTAGTGTAGAAATCTAATTGTAGGCAACATTACTCATCAAGTATCACGTTTGCTTATGCTTTCAACATTCGTTCAACAAGTATCTCAATTTCGAGCTTTGTTTATGTATTTGCCACACTAAGCTCTTAGTAATTCAATTTTACTCCAATTGATGTTTTTGTGGATTTACTTCTTTGACGGAGTATTTCTTTTGAAGAAAGCTGTTTTTGGTGACGACTCTAGTCAATATCAATAAACCCTTGCACAGGCACCGCTCTTTGTGAAACTGGCCATAGGAATCCAGAGAATTACAATATTTTATATTTTGTTTACTGTTTCTGTTAAGATGTTAGGGGAATAATTACAAAAAGTACCCCTGCGGTTTGGCATGATTACAATAAAATAATTACAAAATTATTCTTAGGGGTAATTTGGACTTTTCACGAATTCTGTTCGTTTGACCAAGTGTCTGTTAGTTGGAGGGGGCATTTATAATTTTAAAACTTAGCTGGTTATTTTTGTAATTGGGCTAGATCTCAGGGGTAGTTTTTGTCATTATCCCTATCGTCTATAATGAAGCTAATGTCACATGTTTAAAGCAATTTGATCTCCTTATTAGGGATGAGCACTATAATTTTGTGATGCATGCCATAAAAGTTGCTGCAATCTAAATTGGCATCTCAGATACAAGGTATACACGCACATGAATCATTCTTGATGATGGCAGAATTTTGCCCAATGACAGATACTTTCATCATTATAGCATTTCAATGGGTGGTAGACCATTGTTGCGAACTACCTTATGCACTATTTTGATGCATTTCCTTTTCCAGTGGTACTGTACATCTTTAGATTGCGAAGGGACTTAATCTCATTAATGCTGAACTCCATGTTTTGCTTTTCAAAGATGATTGAGAGTTTAGTTACATTTTTACAGTATGCAAGAGTATAAAATAGAAAATTATATTTATTTATCTATTTGCATGTTTTTATTTGTTTCATTCTCATTTGTTTGAGTTATGAAATCCAGGAGATAACATATTTGGGTCAAGTGCTACTGATGCTGCCGAATCTCTATTCCAAGCATTTGGCCCAGTTATAAAATCTGGAATTCCTTGGGCAGCTGTTTTAGGGAACCATGATCAAGAATCTACTATGACTCGTGAAGAGCTGATGTCTTTTATCTCCCTCATGGATTTTTCTTTATCACAGACGTTTCCATCAGTTGAAGATAACTCCAATTCCAACAAGCAGAACCCAGTTACAAACATTGATGGCTTTGGAAACTATAATCTGAGAGTATGGGGTGCTCCAGGTTCCAAGTTTGCTAATAGTAGTGTCCTCAATCTTTATTTTCTTGACAGCGGGGATAGAGCTACTGTCGATGGGGTTCGAACTTATGATTGGATTAAAGAATCCCAACTTGATTGGCTTCGTCATGTTTCTCAGAAAGTTCAGGTAAAACATGCTAGCATAATGATTATGGTTTTATATTAGGGATAATTAGAAAATTTATCCTTGAGGTTTAGTCTAATTATAAAAAACTCCAATTATCTTTAAAAATACAAATATACCCCCTTACAGTGTTACAAACACCCCATTGAGGTTTGTATTTACCAATTTGTAAAATAGAGACAAATGTCATGGGAATATTTGTAACTTTGAAAGATAACTGAGTTTATTTTTCTTTATGTAATTGGGTTAAACCTTAGTTTTTTTTTAAATATACCTCAATATTATTGCTTTTTATGTGTTGCATAAGGTGACTAATCGATTATAGTTCTATATATCTATCACTTCAAAAGAGTTCTAATGGCATGCATAATTATTGCCTATGTTACTCTATGATATTTCTGAATCCACTTTTAACTCTCATGAGGCTGAATCGCAGAATGAAAATTATTAACATGTTTCAGGCCACACACTAAACAGGAACAAAAGCTGGATATCAATGAATCACCTTCATTGGCATTCTTCCACATCCCAATTCCTGAAATCAGACAAGGTCCTCTCTACAGCGTGGTTGGTCATTATCGAGAATACGTAGCATGTTCCTCGTAAACACTGGAGTTCTAAACACACTCGTCTCTATGGGAGATGTGAAAGCTGTGTTCATAGGTCATGATCACAAAAATGACTTCTGCGGGAATCTAGGAGGCATATGGTTTTGTTATGGGGAGGGTTTGGATATCATGGTTATGGTCTTGCTGGGTGGCCGAGACGGAGCAGAGTCATTTTGGCGGAACTTGGAAAAGGCGAACAATCGTGGGGTGGAGTGAAAAGGATTAAGACATGGAAACGGCTTGATGACGAGACGCTGAGCAAGATTGATGAGCAAATTCTTTGGGAGAGAGAGTAATGGTAGATTCTTTTTATGTAGGGATAATTACTAAAACACCCTGAGGTTTGGGCTAATTACAGAAAAACCCAGAGTTCTTTGAAAATTATAAAAAAAAACCCTTGAAGTTTGATTCCGTCTTACATTTTTACCGGTGATTTTCAAAACTATTTCTAAAAAAACCCTGATATTTACAAAACTATTACAGTTAGCCCCCTTAAATTTAAGACAAAACGAAACTTGAAGGGATTTTTGTAATTTTGAAACATGTTTGGGTTTTTTGTAATCAACCGAACCTCAGTGGGTTTTTGTAGTTATCCCTTTTATGTATTTGTAACTCAAATGTACCACGGCCAACAATTTCATGTGTCGTGATTTGTGCTTCAATGTAACTTTATGGTTGTAGAGTGATGCTTTGGAAAAGAGAGATTGACAATTTTGTTTGAAGATTAAGGACATGGCAATTTGACCAGGTGACAATGGTTTTTAGCACCCGGTTTTAATTTAGAACCGGACGGACATGTAACGGTTCGGTTAAAAGCGGTCGAACCGGCCGGTCGGTCGGGTTTCAAAACTCCATGAATTGAATTCGATACTTGATCAATTGAGAGAATAATAATGAAAAATAATAGCATAAAACTTTCTTCAAAAAAAAAAATAATAGCATAAAACTAGTTTTACCATGATAAAACTAAATTACTCAGGGATGGTTATGGATCTGATTCAGACATTTTCAAATTGGGTAAGACTTTAAAATTATAAACGGGTCAGAGACAGGTATTGGATTTTTATTTCAAATTTGAGCCCAGCCCATTTAAACTCAGTATATATATTTAAACTACTAGTATAAGTTGTAGGTTAAATCCAGTCCTATTTTACTACCATAAAAGTTACCCAAGCCTTTTTCAGAAAAATATATTATTACGGAACATGTGGTTGTCTCTAGGGGTGGTCAAATGGAACCAAAATCAGGTTTCAAACTGGAATCGGAATCGTGTAGATCGGTTCTGGTTCTTTGGTCTCAAAAACTGTGGAACCGGCGGTTAGAACCAATGTTCTAAAAAGCGCTAGGCGCTAGTCGGGCGGCAGAATGGGGCCTAGCACCTAGGCGGAGTCTGGGCGGGATTAGACGAGATCTGGGCGGGGCCTAATCGGAAGAATAACGTAGGCGGACAAGGGGGACTAGCGCCTAGGCGGGGACTAATCAGGGCTAGGCGGGGATTTTTAGAACAATAGTTAGAACCGTCTATGGAATCGTCGGTGCAATCGTGGTGGAACCGTCGGTGCAACCGTGCTGGAACCGACGGTTTCAAGGTTAAAACTTATGTTTTTTATTTTTATTTGTTAAAATATGCTATAAGAAATGTTAAATGATTATGAAGATATTTTATATTCGTAACCACATGAGACACGTTTTAAGCGAACTACATGAACTTTGATTCATTTATTCTAATAGTATATATATAGACAGTTTAATATTATTATTAATATTAAGTACAAAATTCAATTGAATCCAAGTCTTTTTCTTTCTTTTTCCTTTTTTTTTTCTTGTAATCGAAATTGATAAACTATTTTTAAAAAAATCAAAAATTATCAAAAGATAAACCAACGGCTCCGGTTAAAATCGGAACCATTGAGGAACCGGGTTTCAAACCGGAACCGAAACCGTCAATTCCGATTTTGGAACCGGAACCGTGGGGCAACAACTCCGGTTTTGGTTCCTCCAAAACGAGGAACCAAAATTGGTAGTTTTGGAACCGGAATCAATGATTTCGGAACCGTGGGCACCCCTAGTTGTCCCATTAAGTTGAAAGCACTTATACATAGCATAACAAAACTCCATAAGAAAATATCTCGACAAATTTATGAAGATGCAAATTGGGGCTTTTACTGCACGTATCATGCTAGGCACAATATGAATACTGAATACTATGACAAAAGATTCTTTTATCAACTGCTAATCCGCTATTTACTTTAGAGATTCTTAAAATATTTTTCAAATGTAAAAGTTCTGCTAATTAGATGTAACTAGTGGCGGATCCAAGAATTAGTAGTAGGATGGGCTAAGAAGTAAATATTTAACTACACAAAAAAATATATTATATAAAATATATATTTTAATATTCAATGAAGCTGTGCCCTACGAAACTTCGAAGCATAAAATTTATCAATGATAGAACCTACATCTATATTGTTAACAAACTCTCGTTTAATATAGAGCATCAAACAATCTTCAAGAAAGTCATCCCCCATTTTATTACGAAGTGCCATCTTCACATGTTTCATTGATGAAACGTTCTTTCAATTGTGACAGTTGAAACAGGTAGCGTCAAAACAAGATGAATTTAATCTAGTCAACATAACATAAATCGGCGACCTCCCACTCTCGTTTAATTGTTGGTATAACTCAAGAAGTGTAGAAACTTGAAAATTTTGAACCACGTCATGTTTATAATGTATCAGCTCATACTCCAGAGAAATAATATCTTAATCTGTGAAATCTTTAGGATAGAATTTATTTGCAAGCTTGCAAATATCATGACTGTTGAAAGACCCAAATGAATTTTTAGGATCTAATGACATACTAAGAGAAAGGAGTTCCACAGATATATCGTTAAACCTTGTACTTAACTCCATCAAAATGAAATCTATCACTTCATTAAAGATATCAAAATGGTAATGATGTTCAACCGTAGTTTGCACACGAGAACGACCAATCTTATACGAACCATCCAAGTTTGGAACATCAATACCATTTGAAGAGCAATAAACCTTCACTCATTCAAAAATAATTTCCGAACCACATTCTCTCAATACATGTAGGATAGTTTTAATAGTAGAGACAAATGAAATAACAATCAAAATATCTCGAGTTTTTTTTTTTGAAGTATCTGACAAAGAGAATCAGTTATTCTCATTATTTTATGCATCAAGTGCAAGACGAACACAAATTCAAAACTTGCCATGTTTTTATAGATCCCACAAACTTCAGCCTTAGATCTTCCATTTGGAGAATGCTCAATAAGACATTCAAACACTTTGCAAACTGCAACATACATATCTATCAAACTCTTCACAGAATTATAGTGAGAACTCCAACGAGTAGCTCCAGGTCGCTGCAAATTGCCAATTTGATTGGCACCACGTCCGGAATTGCGATCCCTAATAGCTAATAGATTCTCAATTTCACATCTTTGAGCAACTTGCAATTGAGAGACACGCTTAGGTGAAGAAGTGATAATATTAACAATATTATCCAAATGAGAAAAGAATTCCCAAATAACACGTACATCATTAGCTGCTGGAACTAATGCTAATTGTAAACGATGTGCAAAACAATGGACATAATATGCATAGGGACAATATCTACGAAATAATGCCTGAAGTCCATTCCATGAACCACACATACTACTAGCACCATCATACCCTTGACCTCTCATTTTCTTGACTTGGAGATCATGATGAGCAAGAACATCACATATCTCTTTTTTCCAAATTTGCTGAAGTGGTGTCACTAACACTTTTGATTGCAAAAAAAGCTTTGTCAAAATTCCATGATTGTTTACAAACCTTAATATAATGGCCATTTGTTCTTGTTTGGATATATCTTATGCTTCAGCAACAAGAATAGAAAAGCATTTATCCCAAATTTCCTCTCAAATCAGGCGGCGTACTCTATTGGCCATAATATCAAATTCTCCTTTTGGATATCTTGAGCAATGTATTGGGCATTTTTTGGAGCATTGTCAAGCACAACTTCATTACCTTATGTGTTCATATTTGCAAAAGTCTTTACCAATTCAATAAAGTTCCCTCGATTTGATGAAGATAGAGATTCATCGTGGCCTCTAAAGACACAACCTTGAAGTGCCTGTCTAATTTTATCCCGTAAATTAATAGGATATTCACATATTTGCTTTCTTTTTCTCGGATCTCACTCAAAACAAGTAGTTGATTGCACGACCGACATCGAAGGAGATTCATTAGATTGATGTTGAACTGTATTGGATGTATATTTTGAGCTACTTTCACTAGTTTGATGATCCCTTTTCTTAAAGAAAAATGATATTAATGGTGTTTTTTCTTTTTTCGCAGAAGATTGGTGCTCCATTTAAAGTTCTGAAAAATATAAAACATACAAGATATAAATTCAGTAAAATGAGCAATAACAATAATTCAAGACCCCTTTTAGGATTTGGGTGTTTTAATTTATAACAGGGGCAAAAAAAAGGGACAGAAAATGGTTATATATGTCATTTAACGAATTGAAGGATTAGTTTTATGAAAATTATTATATTATTTATATTTTGTTTGCGAATAGGAATTGTATATGATACATAATTGTATTGATTGAAACGCCTCATATTTATCAAAAACCTCTTTCAACAGCACAAATGGACATATATAATGGGAAAATAATTATTAATAAAAGAAATAATAATTCAAAAAATTATATCATTCTTCAATATCTAAATGAACTATTTTTTTATCTTCAATAGAGGAACAATACAATCACTAAAGAAACGAGATGCATAATTTATCCTACCCAACAAGTAGATAATGACAACAAAATTAATTCATACAAGAAGAAAAAATTACAAAAATAAAGAAAATCTAATTATAATACTTAAATATTGAAAATAGGGGCAAGAAGGAACGTACCTTGGTAACAAAAAAACACAAAAAAAAAAAAAACAATTGAAGAATAGATGAAGAATCCAAAAAAATTTAACTTTTGCTGCTGCCCTTTACCTCACGTTAGGCGGTTAGGGTTCATGGGATTGGGGAAAGTACTTTTTTCCTTGTATTTTAAATTTCTTTTAAAATATTAAATTTAAAATACAAATGGATAATGGTAATATGTAGAGATGGGTTGGACAATGGGCTTGAGTTTAGTTTGGTGGGCTTATCCAGAAAATATAAATAAAAAAAAAGGGCTGGGTTGGGCTTAATTTAACTCACTACCCCCCTGCTCCGCACACGTCTCGTTGTAATCTATATTGTAATATGCATACAGTTATCAATGAAATCGAATTTTCTCCCACGAGTTGCGTTTCTTTTCTAGCTTAGTGGTACCTCGAAAGCACCTCCGGGTGTGATTGTGACGTAGCAGCCGATTGTCGGGTTACATATCGAGTTTAGGCGGAAGTAGTCGTGAGCGAGCGACTACTAGCTGCACGGTGCCCCTTTTCTCGTACGCTAAAAAAGGTGCCCCTATCATCTGCCCCTCAATGCAACCCAGTTGGATACTACCCAACTTTCTTGTGATTTTGACATCTGTCCTATTTTAATTTTTTTTAAGAAAAATACATGCATATTTTATAATGGAACACATGTCAAAATCACAAAAGAATTAGATGGTACCAAATTGGGTAAGCATCGTCAAGTAACTTCTCACGAGCTAGTAGGGTGGCAATCTCTGACGCACATGGTAACCCGATATGAACTCCACCCGAAGTTACTGAGAGAAACTCATGCACGAACACGACTAACACGAATCTAACACAATGTTACCAATTTGTATTAAGACATAATAACTTATATTTTATTTTAATTATTAATATATTTTGAATATAACCCGAAATTGACCCAAAACTAAACATGAACATGACTCGATGACCCGAATTGCCATTCCTGTAAACTAGTGACTATGTAGGATGGAGAAAGTGAAAAAATTGTAAAAAAAAATTGTGAGAGATAAATACAAAGAGACAAGGCTTACAGGAAATGGGCCTCTGCCATTGTCTCTATAGCCCAATTTTGTAGGTTTATTAAGCATAAAGAAAATCTATTTGGATTGAAATAGGCTAGGCTATCCAACAGGGGCCTATGGCCCGGCCTACTAAGGGTTTGGTTTGGTTTGACGTATTTAACAATCGGGTCAGGTTTAGACCTTTTATAAAGCCTATTTAAATAGTTGAGTCAGGTCCGAACCTTTAGAAAAGCTTTTTAAGCTCAACAGGCCGGCTTATTTAAAACTTACATATATAATATATATAAATAAATGATATTATATATATAGTATATGTATGTATATATTACATATACATAATGAAGATATAAATTGTATAAAAAAATACATATATCTTATATATAAATATAATATAACAACACTAATTAGACACTTATTTGGATTTGTTATTGTTATGGACTTATTGGATATTATATAATCATATTTATATACTTTGGAGATGTAGCACAATGGATTTTATTGTCATGTGCATTTTGGTTTTTTTCATTATGAATCTTTTGTTTGTTTCATTACGAATCTTGTATTGACTATCATGAGATTGTCATGTGCTTTTTGTAGTTTACAATTTTTTTTTTTTTGAAATGGACTTTGATAGGCTTAAACAAGCTTTAAATAGGCACAGACTTGGCCTTTTTACTTAAAAAAGTCAGGCCGAACCTATAAAAAAAGCCTATTTATTACAAATAATAGGTCAGACCCAAACCCAATAAAGCAGACAAAGACCTTCCAACTCAAAGCCCGATTTGATTTGACCCATTTCCACCCCTAGGATTGGCCCGATAAGATATAGAATTGGGTTTTGTATACTGAGCTCTAGCTATTTGGAACCCCCCATTCTATTATTTGGGCCTTTTAGCATGCGCAAGTATTAGATTAATTCAAGTGTGGGTATAAAAAAACGGCTGAAAATTGTTTGATTCTTCTTTTTTAATTGAACATTTTTTTTTATAAATAATGTATATAATGTAAAATTACAATTATTCTTTTTGTAGGAATGAATAATCATATCTTCGTCCTGTTCACATCACATCAATTATATAGCTACCCTTCCTAATTTATATTAAAAAGGTCTCAAAAGCCTGCTTAATTTTTTTTTAGTTTCTATGAAAAGTTTGGCTCTATCATTGCAGGCACTGAATCTCGGCATCGTCATTGCGAGTAATATCCGTGCTACTGACCTAACCAAGTAATTCAAAAGCCTGCTTAAGTTCAAACTTGTTTGTTCAATGGCTTATGTATTTCTGTTTATAAAAAGCCTCAAATCCGGATATCTATAACTAATAATAATATTCTAATTGTTACATCTAACTTTTTTGTTTCTTTGCTTTGTAATGAAATTCCAATTCCCCTTTAAATAGAAAATTCAAGTAGTTCTTGAATGGTTTAATCTTGGCACTATATCCGTAAAGATTTAATCTAGGTCTTTTCTTAATTTTTTTTTTTTAAAAACCCCCAATTTTGGAGCTGGCATTTAATTCTAACTAAATATTTACCCCAAAAGGCAAAAATCCAGTCCCCAGAAAGCAAAGTGGAGCCACAAAAAGATTGGACAAAGAAAAATTAAAAAAGAAGAAAGAAAAACAAGTTTACAATCAGAAGCAAAGAAACATTCCCTCATATCCCTACTAAAAAGTACCATGTTAAGAAGCTAAAAAAGCTAACAAATATTCCCCCCATGGCCCATCCCACCTCATCTGCAATGATGACAATTAAAGTGTTTTTTGTAACTATGGGTGGGACCCACCCACCCTTCAGCTAAAAGAAAAACTTTAATAAATCCATATTAGCTATATAAAGATAATGGCCCCTTCAGCTAAAAGAAAAACTTTCATAAAATAAATCCATATTTTTTTACACTACCCTACATCACTCATCATTACTTATCAATCACTATTTTTCATATTTTAACCCAATTATATATGTGAGACCCACCATTATCAACTTTATCTACTTAAAATATTACTATTTTTAAATTATAACTATCTAATGGGACCCACCAACTATAATCTTACAAATATAATATTATATATTCAAATTAAAATATTGAAGTGGACCCCACCACTACCACCTTTTCAATTATTATATACATAAAATAATATTTCAAAACTATTCAAACCAAACACAATCTCATTTCTAACCCTACATAAAACACATTTCAATTCATTTATCCAAACACAATCCCAATTCGGATTTAAAACCAATAAATTCTATCCAATAAAGATAATGATAAACAAACAGACCCAATGATTCCCATGCAAAAAATAAATTAATTATAATCTTATTATAGGATTATAATTATAAATTTTGTTGGCACATATTCACATGTGTGTTAATTAGTATAACTTTTGTAGTAATAGCAGATACATATTGTACACTCCAATGCCCAAAATTTATTGTTTCTTGTTCAAGTGTTTTAATGGTCTTGATGAAGTGAAAAAGTTGAATTCAGAATCTAAGTACTATCTCTTGAGAAATGTGATGAGGGTAAATTAATTAATTAACAGGGCAAAAAAAGAGAATCCATGCTTGCTGAAAAGATGAGCCCTATGGTAAGTAATATATGTAAGAGAGCAGTGAAAAATGTCAGCATTGATAGGGCATGCGTTTTCTTGAATGTTAGATACTATTTTTTTTTTAATTTGTTTTTTAGAATCATATCAGAAATTGATCAGACAAGAGGGAATTTTAGGTAAATGGGTACGTTGTTTCCTTTTGTCATTTTCCCACATTCTCTTCTATTCTTTATTCTATCTAGGCTTTGTTTTTGTTTGATGTTACATATTTAATAAGTTAAACATAAGGGATAATTACAAAAACTACCCTCGAGGTCTTGGTTAATTAACAAAAAAACCCTGAAATATTTTAAAATTACGAAAAAAACTCTTTGAGTTTGATTCTGTCGACTAAATGTAAGGGGTAATTATGATTTTTTTTACAAATCTAGGGGTGTTTGAAAATCTCCGAATGGGATCTTCAATTCCATAAGGGTGTTTCATCTTCTATTCTACCGTCACGGATGATTATTTGCGTACTGAGAAGTTACATTAAAAATCGATAATTTAGGCTTGATTTATGCTAAATATTTTTTATGATTTATTTATATTTCAAGATTAATATGATAGTTTTTATAGACGTGACAATCATCTGTGCGGTGGAATAACAGATGAAACATCCTTTTCCAATAGAAGATCTATCCCATCTTGAAAATGTCTGGGTTTTTTTGTAATTAATCAAAACCTTAGGGGTAGTGTTTGTAATTATATATCTCTAAACAAAAAGGTGAGGTGTTGGGGTTAAATTCCATGCAGTATTTTGGGCCACCTATAATTTTAAAACACTCTAATCAAGAAAAAAGAACCTCCTTTCTTTCTTTCACTCTTGTCTGCATGATTTGATGAGAGAGAGAGAGAGAGAGATAAAGAAATGCATGCTGCTAAATTGATTTACAGGAGGATCCACCATGAAAGACATAAAAATGTCTGAATATAAAGCTTTTATTGATTCGAACCTCAAACCCCAATGATTTTTCATCACTATAGTATTTTTATTTATTTTTGGGTAAAGTGTATATATACGTACTGAAAAAGATCCAACAAAGATATGTAAAGTTGATGATAACTTTTTGACTGCAATAGTATTAGCTACTCATTTCTACACATTATTATTAACCCCCCTCCACTTTTTCACTCTAAATCCAATGTGCCTAATTCCAAACCTTTTTTTTTTTTCTTTTTGCATCAAAGTTACTGCCTCAATGCGCAAATGGGATGTCACTAATATTGGGTCCTATAACGTTCCGTATTCATTATATATTATATTTATTCATGCATTATATATTATAACTTTGGCCTTTCAATCCCATTTATGTCGTCTTTTTTTTTGCAGTATATAGTTTTGGCTTTATTTTTCGGGATAGGATTTTGAATTTTCGAGTTTTTAGTTTGACTATGAGGGTACTCTTTTTTCTTCCAGAGGTTTTTCCCCACAAGACTGAGTTTTACACTGGAAGGTTATAACGAGGCCCCAATATTTTGCTACATGGTCGGCTTGTGATCAAAACTTTTTCTTTGTTTACATATATTTTTATTTATTGAAAAAAAAATCCAATTTATGTCTTTCTAGTTACAACTAAACTACATTAATTAAGAAAATGATGCCAACCATGTAGAAAAATGATTAATCTACTTGGTTAATTCATTCAAATACAGTTAAATGTCTATAAATTAATAGCTTAATTTGGACTCAAAAAACTTATAAATTTAGTGAGATATGAGATAATTAATAAATTACTAATTTATTAATTGAGGATATTGTGGAAAATACCCACATTGGATAGGTCAACCTCTTTTTTGGCCACCAAGATAAAATACTATCTTTTCTACCCACTTTATGGTTCTTTTACCCAAATACCCTTGACACTTGAATACATAAGCAAGAAGTAGGTGGGAAAGTAAAAAGTAGGTGGGGTCATATTTCTATCTTACATAAAATTTATTTTTCTTTATTTTCAGATTTTTAACACAATTTGTAGTTTTATTAAAATAAATTCAGATTTTTATAAAATATTTAGTATAAAAAAATTATTTTATATTAACGTGTTTATTATCGTGTTTTTAAACTAATTATCGTGTTTATTACTATAACACATTATAATATATAACGTGTTATAGTATAACACATTATAAAAATTATTTTATATACGTGTTATATATCGTGTTATCATATAACGCGTTATAATTATATATCGTGTTATAGTATATATAACACGTTAAGTCGTACCACATTATATATATATAACGTGATAAGACATATCATGTTATATATATCGTGATAAGGGTTAACACGTTATAATACCATTATCAAGATATATAACTCTTATCACGTTATATATATCGTGATAAGGGTTATATATCTTGATAAGGGTTAACATGTTATATAACTCTTATCACGTTATATATATATCGTGATAAGGGTTAACACGTTATATATATATATCATGATAAGGGTTAACACGTTATAAAATCTTTATCACATTATATAATCATTATCACGTTATAAGGGTTATATATCTTGATAAGGGTTAACACGTTATAAAACCCTTATCACGTTATATAACCCTTATCACGTTATAAGGGTTATATATCTTGATACCCTTATCACGTTATATAACTCTTATCACGTTAAAATCATGTTATATAACTCTTATCACGTTATATATATATATATATATATATTGATAAGGGCTAACACATTATATAACCCTTATCACGTTATATAACCCTTATCACGTTATAAGAGTTATATATCTTGATAAGGGTTAACACGTTATAAAACCATTATCACGTTATATAACCCTCTTATCACGTTATTTATTGGGAATTGTGAAAGTTAAATCTGAAAAGGTATATTCGAATGTTTTTAAAATCTGAGTACTTTTTAAATTAAGGGCATTTCGGTCATTGTGGGTAAACAAATAGTGTGTTTGAAAAAGTAGGTAGAAAAGAAGTTCCCTTATCCAAAATGGGTAGTTAAAATTTTCCCCCTTATTAATTTATAGATTGTGAAGTAAGGGGAACCACATCAAGAGAAAAATAATATTTTTAGATGTAATGAGTTAATATTCTTCTATTTTTAGCTTGGACCATGCATGGATATATATTCATGTAAATGGAAATGCAAATTGCTTTTGTCAGTGTCAAAATTCAATCAACGATAACATGGGTTTAGAGAATTTTTGGATGAATAATTAGATGGGAAAGACTCTCAACTACTGGAAATCGTAATGAATAGATGTCGAATATCTTTTGAACTATCATGAACTAGAAAATAAATGAATAACACAAGTATAGAGATGTTGATTGAGGAGTGGATAATTGAAAGTATCATGGAAATTGGTAAAGGTGATAAAGTTTGCAGATGGATTATAATATATGTAGAGCCCCTTTCTTGAAGTGAATCTCTTAAATTAGCCATGATATCGAGTATTTTTTTTTTTAAAATCAAGTATTTTTTTTTTTTTTGAGTCATGAGAAAACCACTCCAAAATTTTTTACTATGTTAAAAAATCAGAAAGTGACATCAATTTCAATAATAAATAAATGACAATTATGTCACTTATTACGGAGTCTTCATAAATGAATGGCCCGATATTTTTCAATTTTTTTGAAATTTATCCACTCTCCTCCAACCACTATTCCCAATTTATTAAAAAATATAATAAAGAATTATTAGTTTATATCACTACAAAAAAAAAAAAACAACTAACTACATAAAAATATGTAGGTAATTATTAAGATAACTTTAAAATATGGGTATAATCCTTGTCATTATAGGTAAATGTTTACAAAAAAAAAACTAAAATTGTGGTTAAATACCTACAATATTTCCATCGGCAAATTTAAATTTTGTTGGTGATTTATCAGTGATTAGTCGGTATAATTTCGGGGGAAAATAATATTTTTTACTTTGTAGGTAACTGTAAAATTTAATGACAATAATTTAGATCTATTGGTAAATTATGTCGTTGAACTGGAAGTTTTTTGTAGTATATATTGAACCCTGGAAGTCGGGACTGACTAAAATTATTATTTTAGCGAGATTATTAATTAATTTTGTATTAATTATAGGTTGTATTGTAAAGTTATGAGTCACTTTGGTCAAATAGAGACGTGTATAATCGTAACACAGACCTCTTGATCGTGAGTTTATAAAATTAAAAGAGACTAATTCTATTGAGGATTATGATTCCAGTGTGGAGCAAATATTTAGATGAGAGGCTTTTGGACTTCATCCTATTGATCAACGAGAACAAAAATATAAAGTTTAAATTATTCTTAGCTCATCCATCTACAATGTACTATTAAGCAATTGGATAAACAATTGTTCTTTCCACCTAAACCAAACCATCTTTGACACTTTTATACACATCATTTTACTAAATAAACCATGTCAACAAATCTTGGATTCTGGGATAATTCGTTAGCCCTTATAAAATTCGTAGTCGGTATTATTTGGGATACTTTGGGAACAATTTGGCAAAGTTTTGGTTATAGAGTAGGTCTCCTGTAGGACCGTCTTACGAATCATATTCCGTTAGACGGATCCCCCAGCCCAATCGCCCGACGCTTTGACCCACCTAACGCACACCCCGCCCACACCCGCCTAAATTGACCCACGGCCCGCACCTCTTATTTAAAAAAAAATATGTTGAACTCGCGACCTAATAAACTTAAGGTGGTGTTCTACCACTACACCACTAGTACTTGTTGTGTAATTTTAGTATAATAATTTATATAAACCCACTCATAAATACGCTTGATAATTAAAAAAAATTAAAAACGCCTATAAATATAAAGGCTAAGAATCAAACCCAAGTCTATTAAAAAAAAATGATACATTATCTCAATAAATGGATACTTATAAAAGTGTTACTTTAACTACATCATATTTATTTTTTATTTTTCCTCTTTTATTGTTCCTAGTTTGTAAGCTGTATTAAGAAATCTGATACTTTATCTCAACAAACGGATACTCTTACTTATAAAAATGTTACTTTAACTATATCATTTTTATTTTTTATTTTTTCTTCTTTCCTTCATTTCTAATTTGTGACTATATTAAAAAACATGATACTTTAAATCACAAAGGAAAAATAAATAAGACAGAGCTAAAGTAACACTTTTATGAGTAAAAATATCCATTTTTTGAGATAAAATATCATGTTTTTGTAAATAAATCACGAAGTATGAATTCAGTACAGTGAAAAAAGAAAAATAAATATGACAGAGTTAAAAGTACAACTTTTATGAGTAAAAGTATCTATTTTTTAAGATAAAGTATCATATTTTTTAATACAGTCGCATATTAGAAAATCATTAGATTGAAGTATCACAAATGTATCATATTTAACATCAAATGTATCACTATTTCCAGTACAAGTATTAGTTTTTCAATGGTAAAAAACATTAGCTATGAGACTAGAATGAGTACATCAAAAAATTTAATTTTTGAATAATGTCCGTCTTAAAAGTATCATATTTCTTACTCAAAAGTATCACTATTTTCGGATAAAGTATTACTTTTTATTCAGAAAATTTAAAATTTTAAAATACCATTGTCCATCATAAAAGTATCATATTTAATATCAAATGTATCACAATTTCCAGCACAAGTATTAGTTTTTCAATGTAAAAAACATTAGCTATGGCCTATGAGACTAGAATGAGTATATCAAAAAATCTTATTTTTTAAATATGTAAAAATTAAAGTATCAATGTTCACCTTAAAAGTATCATATTTATTACTAAAAAATATCACTATTTTCGGATAAAGTACCATTTGTTATTCAGAGAATTTAAATTTTTAAAATGAAGGGATGATAATGAAGCTTTATATTCATGGTTATAATCATGGTTATACTAAATATGCACAACAAGCACTAGTGGTGTAGCGGTAGAATAACATCTTGCCTTGGTACAGACCTGGGTTCAATTCCCAGTTGGTGCAAATTTGTTAATTTTTTGATTAAACGGATCCAGGCATCTTGGGCGGGCGGGCGCGCCCAACTTAGGCTGAGTCTGTTGGGCCCAGCGTGCGGGTCGGGGGTGGGACGAGCGGGCGGGCCCATCGTGCAACTTGTATTAGATGCAGGTTTTTTTTATATGCAGGCGGGTCGCGGGTTGCGGGCGGGCTGGGGATCCGTCTTACGGAATAGGATTTGTAAGACGGTCCTATACAAGTTTTTTCCTTGGTTATATGACAAAATTTGTCTGTATAAATACGAGATTAATTCAGGAATATACATATATAAATATTTAGTTATTATATAAAATAATACATTTTAGTGGGAAGATTCTCAATAAACTAATTGATAAAAGTATTTTAAAATGAGAAAACAAATTAAAATAGTATAATTTTGTTAAAATGGGAAGAGTAAGGAATACATCACTTTATTAGCAGAAAAAAGTTCGGGAAATTTTGTCACATTATTATGTATGAAAGATAAATATGAGATTTCAACTCGTATGAAAATATCGTATTTTATTCGAGTATTTTTCAAAAATTCAAACAATAATGTTTTAAAAAGCTAAACAAAAAATTCTATATATGGTGTAGAATTTAGTCTCTCTCTCTCTCTCTCTCTCTCTCTCTCTCTCTCTTTCTCTGTGTGTGTGTGTTGGGATGACCAAATGTAATCGAAATCAGATTTCAAACTAGAATCGGAACCATTGACCAAATTTGGTTCCAAAACTGGCACCTGAGTAAGGTTATAATTACGGTTTCTTGGTCTAAAAAATCGTCGAACCGGCGGTTAAAGCAGGTTTAAAATCTCATACCTACCTAATTTTTTAGGGTAAAAATATGGTAGAAGAAATATAAAGTGTTTATTATGAAGTTTTATATTCGCAACCTCATGAGACACGTCTTAAACCAAATATTGTAAGTGAGTTATATAAACTTTGATTCCTCTATGATTCATCTATACATAGTCAGGTTAATACTATTACTAATATTAAGTCCAAAACTTAGTATTATGATTGGCTTCTCTATTTTTCCTTTTCTCTTTTTTGTTGTTGTGATTGAAAATAATAAATCGTTCTTTAAAAAAATTCAAAAAATTATTAAAAAAGGAAAAAAAAAATGGTTCCAGTTATATTGAAACCGGAATCGTGAGGCTTTGGTTCCGGTTCTGGTTCATCTTTTTGGAAAACTGAAACCGGCAGTTCCAGAAGCGTGACCATCTCTATACACTGTCATAGTAAAAGTAATTTTCATGCCTTTTTATTAACAGAGAATTGGGCAGTAAATTGTCCACATTGCCCAAAACAGCAAGCAAATAAGACCTTACAGGTCAGAGACATAATAATAGTACCTGGGAACAACTCTTTGTCCATATATTCTGTATTTTTGTGCAATTTGTTGCATAAATTCAAATATTGAGAAGTCTATTCCAATCCAAACACCCACGGATACACCATACATATCATGCTCATCACTCGTACTGTAACATGTTGCAATTTGAGGAGACACACACACATACACACACTTTATATATTCTGCTACGTACCCATACAACAACATTTGTATTTATGTGTAAAAAACACACACACCTAGGGATGGCAATGGGTCCGGGTAAGACCCGAACCCGAACCAGACCCACCTTATTTGGGGCGGGTATGGGTCCAATAAATGGGTATGGGACGGGTAACGGGTATTGAGTTTTAGACCAGGCGGTATGGGTGGAACTTGGTGTGGCGAGGTGACCCGGACCCGGCCCATATAATTTTTATTTTATTTTTTTATTTTTTATATATAATGAATATATTGTATTATTCTTGTTCAAGGACTCTTGATTTATATATGTTGGTGTTTATTTCATAATTTATATAATATCTACAAAATTATATAAATAACATAAATTTTGAGTGCACTATTTTGAGTAAAAATCGTAAAAAATTGGCCAAATATATGAAGTTGGCTGGTCTAATGGATCTAATGGGTCTTACCCGCAAGACACGGGTATGGGTCGGGACGGGTATGGGTCTAGATGAGGCGTGGTGGGTATGGGTATGGGTATTGTATTTTCTTAACGGGTCGGGTCTCGGGTCCAGACGGACCCGACCCAGACCCGACCCATTGACATCCCTACACACACCCATGTGTGTATGTGTGTGTGTGGAGAGAGAGTGAAGTGTAAAACTGGATAGGCAAACTTTTTAAGACGTCAATTATCAGTGGAGTATTTTGGGAAGCTTTTTGGTCCATAAATTATGGGTATGTTCAGAATCGGATCAGAAATTTGTGTTGCATCACTTGAAACGTGACAATCTCTTTGCATTAGCATTTAGCACTACTGTTAAAAACAGAATATTTAGAGTGAAAAAAGAATTATTTTACACGATTGTCGATTTGAGATAATCAAATACTCAATTTGTTTATTTAACAAATCAAGAAGCTTGATTATATTTTTCCGTTGGATATAAGATTTGAAAATCAACTCGAGCTGAAAATCAACTCGAGCTACTGAATTAGTAAAAAAAAAAATTTGAAAAGAAGGTGTGAAAAATCAAACTACTTGAACTTGATTCTTTTACGATTCAATCAAATTTTGTTTAAACTCGATTCAGACTATTAAACCAAGTTTAAACATAATTTTTAGAACTCAGTAAAATTCAAACAAATATGAATATTAACATGTTTGCTAAACCATTCATTATTCCTGTATTTAAGTCACGTTGAGAGCAATTGAGATCATCTATTTCATTTAGTGTTTCATTATATACTCCCGTGAATTATATAAATGCCAAGTGTACAAACATGACGCCATCATGTAAACATGTCATGTATTGATACCATTAAAGAAAAGATGAAACACTAAATTAAATGGAATTGGTGATCTCAGTTAGATTAAGATATGTGTGTGTGTGTGTGTGTGTGAGAGAGAGAGAGAGAGAGAGAGAGAGAGAGAGAGAGAGAGAGAGAGAGAATTGTTTAGTTAGTCTCTAATTGTTTGACAACCCAATTTTTAGAAAAATAAAAATTACACACGTTTTAGAAAGAAACAAATACACTGACAACGTGTCAACTAGACACGTTTATTAACAAATTAGCACCATTATTTAATAATTTAATGTAATTATTTTAATTTTCCTAAAATTCGTTAATTGTTTTAGAAATTTTTATTTATTTTAATTTTTTATTAATAAAATTATTTATAATTGCTTTTATAATTTAATTTAATTTTTAAAAATTTAAGTTTAATTATCTTATCTTTGGTCCTTTAAAAATGTGAAGTGTGGGTACTAAACTTTTAATAAATTAGTTAAATTTAACTATATTGCTAAGTTATATGACTAAATTTCTGAAATATGTTAAGTTATAGGACCAAAAGTAAAATTGCTAAGTTAAAAGACCGAGTATCTATAAATCTGAAAGTTAAAGGACTAAAACATGAATGTGACAACCTAGAGGATTAATTAATTGTCAAAAATGTCCAACTTATAGGACTAAAAATCTTATTTTTCTCAAAAGAATTAATATAAAATTTTGTTTTTTATGGACTAGAGAAAGAGGGGCTTTTTAATCGAATATTGTAGATGATGGAAATTATTACACAAATATAGTAGAACTGGGGTGGTTTAAAAAAATAAAGGTGGTCATTGATCGTGTCAATGGCTAAAGCTTAGTCGTTGATTACATCAACGACTGGACTAAATTTTTATTTTTTAAAGTATAACCCAGTCGTTACACTGGAAATTTATATATTTTTTTAAAAAAAAATTGATCCAGGAGGACAAATTTCAAAAAACAATTCCGTATCCGTCAGCGGGTTGTCAAATCCCACTGACAAAGGCTGAAATCTTTGCCAATCGTGACTGGCAATCACGACTGGGGTCATTTTTTTTTTAAAAAAAAAAATTCAACGGATATTTGGCTATAAATTGGGGGATCCCTTCTTCAGCAATTGTTCCTCCTTCTAAACTCTCTGCAGATTACACCAACACACACAACAATTGCTCTCCCTCAACTCTCACACATACCAGTGATAAGGATCTTTTTATACATGTTTTATGTGTATATTTAAGTATGATTTGAGTTATTTTATTGTTAGTTTCATAAATTTTTGATTGTACATAGTTCACATTACTCGAGGTGCTTTTATTGGTGTAGATTGATGATTTGGAGTACATTTTTGGTGAATTTTGGGCCATGATTTCATGTCAAAACATACCCGGGGGTTTCTGGATGCAAAAACACTCAGTGGATGTATGGATGTGTTTCCAAGTCCAATTTCCAGTTTCTAGTGTTGGAAAATGAATTTTCAAACGTTACCGATTTTCGTGTGAGAATTGAGAATATGTTTGGTTTGTTGTCTGAATTTCTGTTTGAAAATGAGAATATGTTTGATTATAGTTTTTCAAATTTATTTTTGACATAGGTTTGCGTGATTGTAGTATATTTTTTACCTAGGTTTGCGTAATTGGAATGAAAAATTGTTTGGTTGTGTTTTCAAAAGAATATTTTCCATAAAAAGTGAAAAATAGAAATGACTTCATTCCTAATGAAAAACTTTTGAAACAAACATAAACCCATTTTCCGTAATAGTTGGAAAGTGGAAAAAGGGGGTTGGAAATACAACCATACATGACCTCAAAATCCCAACCTAAACGCGTCATTTCGGGGCCTTTTCAGTCAAACACGGGCAGGGTGTGTTTTTAAGCACGACCGTGCTTTTTAGAAGTAAAAAACGAGCAATTTTTCGACCCCGGTATACCAAACACGGCCAGGCCGTGCTTTTCAAGTACGGCCGTGTTCGGAGAAATCCAAAAACACGGCCTGACCGTGAAATCGATGGTTTTTCTTTGGCGGAAATTATGGAGACTTTCCTTTTTGCTTTTTGACAACCTTTGAGCAACTTTTACACCTCATTTTGATGCACCAAGCTCTATTATTCCCTCAATTGTCATGTGGACACAATGATTCAACCAACTCAACCATGAAAAACAATGATTCAACCAACAACCATGGAAGTGGAGCATTTGTTAGCACTATTGATGTGTTCTTTCACAAAGATGGTGCCTATAAAAGCAAGAGTTTGAGTTGGAAATGGATAATTCATGTGGTATTCATTGAGAGAGATTCATTGTATATTCATTGTATATTCTAAGTTTCAAAGCAAAATACATTGAGAGGATAAAAGAGAGGTAGAGTTGGAAGTTGAAGAGCAATAGAGGAGAAGGCTTGGAGCTCAACATCATTGCGATCAACCAAGGAGGAAGTCTTGTATTGGTCTTGAATAAGAGCTAAGTACACCATGTTCATTTTATTCATATCTTCTTGTGTAGTATACTCTTTTGACAAAGCCATGTGTAGCTAAATTTCTAGTGTTTGAATGTAATGAACTCTCTAGAATGAATTTGTGATTAAGGTTTGTATGTTTTAAATAAAATCTTCATGTTTTGTGTGATTCACTTATATTATGCTTTATTCATTCGAATTGGTATATCAATATTGATTTGAAGTTTATTTTTCATCAGGAAATCGAGAGATTCATGGTGAAATAGAACATATATAAGTGAAAAGAGTTGCATGCAATCCTAGATATGGGCGACATAAATCTTCCGGATTAGGGTCAAACCTAATATGGGAATTCACAAATCGTTATAATCTTTGTCTTGGGGGTTTTAACTAGAAAGAGATTTGATTAATCAACTCGAGATTAGAAGTTATTCGCGCTCGATAGAGAGTTTAACTTAAATCGGGAATTTATACGGTCCACATAACATGAGATTTTATTAAAAGAGGTTGGTTTTTGCTTAAGGGCATATGGTTGTATTTTTATCTTATTGAATCACAAAAACATTCTAGAGGGATTTACATTCAACACATTTCTATCTCTTGATTTCTCATTCTACAATCTATTTTTATTTGATTTCTTTTTGTAAGTTGCAATTATCTTAAATTCTCTATTTTCCATTTTCCATTTTAACAAACAAAACTCTGAAAATTACTAGATTAGATAACAAAAAGACGATAATTATTAGTACTTACAATCTTCGTGGGAATGACACTCGGTACTCAATAATCTATACTAC
Organism: Rehmannia glutinosa; assembly: GCA_016081115.2. Taxonomy (NCBI): domain Eukaryota; kingdom Viridiplantae; phylum Streptophyta; class Magnoliopsida; order Lamiales; family Orobanchaceae; genus Rehmannia; species Rehmannia glutinosa. The sequence continues at coordinate 13,835,107 of CM071934.1, read as the reverse complement.
AAAACGATAGGTGCACTTGCCTAAGGTTTTCTAGAGTAGCTTTTGAGCCATCAAGTTTTTGGCGCCGTTGACGGGGATTGTAATATTAAGAACGCTTTATTTTTATACTTATCCTCTTTGTTTACCGCAGTGTATGCCTACTCGTCGCCGAATTTGGATTAGCAAATACGGAGGAAAGTACTAACACAGACCATGAAGAGGATACTAACGAAAGTAAAGATTTCGTCATGGTGGATGAACAAAGAACTATGTATGATTATGCCAAACCATCCATGGACGACACGTCATCTAAAGATCGTAAGTTTTTTGAAGACGATAATTTTGAAATCAAACCGAATGTCATTCAAATGGTGCAACAATTTGTTCAATTCGACGGCCTACCAGGCATTTAAGATCCGAACAATCATATCGCAAATTTTCTTGAAATTTGTGATACCTTCAAAATAAATGGAGTCTCGACGATGTCATCCGTTGCGCCTATTCCCATTTACTCTTACGGGACAAGGCTAAACAATGGCTAAATACTTTGCCAAAGGAACAATCACAACATGGAGCATCATGGCGAAAAGTTCCTTTTGAAATTTTTTCCACCGGCCAAAAAGCGCACGATTGAGGAATGAAATCTCTTCATTCACTCAAGAAGGCGACGAGACCTTGTACGACACTTGGGAGAGATTCAAAGAATTTTGCGAAAATGCCCACATCATGGTCTTCCTATTTGGATGCAAGTCCAAACATTTTACAATGGGCTACTCTCGTCAACAAGGCAAATGATTGATCGGCGGCGGGGGAATTTTGAACAATAAAACACCAGGAAGCGCCCCAAGATCGATAGAGGAATGGTCATGAATGACTATCAATGGCAATCCCTGAGGTAAACTACTTGAGCAGTGGCGTTTATAATGCGGATGCGGTGGTTACACTAGTTGCACAAGTCGAAGCTTTGACCCAAAAGATCGACGATCTAGCGGCTCCTAAACCACCACCACCGCATATTTTATCTTATGAAACTTGCGGAGGATTGCATAATCATTCGCCCACACACAATACCTCACATAATTTTTGAACAAAGCTAATTACGTTGGGAATCGGGCGCGAAATTACCCAAGTAATCCTTACAACAACACATACAATCCGGGTGGCGACAACATCCTAATTTCGGTTGGGGAAACCAAGGCCAACCACGACCTAATCACAATCGATCTACACACGTCTCCGGATTTAACCAAATCAAGGTAAGCTTTAACTTGGAAGATCCTATAACAAAGTTTGTGCAATCAACAGAATACCCGATTCCGAGCGGTGGAAACATCCTTGAGAAATCAAGAGACATCTATCCATAACCGGAAAACCAAATAGGACATGATTGCAAAGATGATTTCCGAAAGGCCACGCGGAAGTTTGCCAGGTAACACCGAGCCAAACCCGAGGGAGCACGTAAAGGCAATCACCATCGTTTTCCACATGATCATGATTATGCCAACGCCACCATGCGAGAAATATGTGGAGGACGACAAACACGAAGAAAAGCCCATGAAAAAGGTGGTCGCGAATACAAGCCCAAGATTGAGTCTAAGAAGAAGATAGAAGGGAGGACAAATTTGGTAAGTACCTTGAGTCATTCAAGCAACTACATACTAATATTCCATTTGTTCAACCTCTTTCAAAGCATGCTAAGGATCTAAATGACATCATTTCTAATGAAAATAAGCTTAACGAACTATCAAATGTGCAATTGAATGATAAATGTTCTTCCAATAATCTACCACAAAAAATGTAATGATCCAGGAAGTTTTATTATCCCTTGTACAATTGATGGTTTACATGTTGATAAACTAGCATTTGACTTAGGAGCTAGTATCAATGTGATGTCTTATGAAACATTCAAGCATATGGGATTAAGTTGAAACCTACTAGGATGGACATACACTTAGCCGATAAACATCCTAGAGGTATTATTAATGATGTGTTAGTCAAGATCGATAAATTCATATTCCCAGTTGATTTTGTTATTCTTGACATGCATGATGATATTGAGGTTCCTCTAATTCTTGGGCGTTCTTTCTTGGCTACGGCAAAATCAATCATTGATGTGCATGAGGGAAAATTAACTTTGAGGGTGGGGGATGAACAAGTAATTTTTAAAATTCATGTTGATATTGAAAAGGATACTACTTGTTCTTTTGCCGATTCAATTTCGTTGCACGATGAGAAATCTAAAAATCTCTTGGAGAAAAGTGTTGTTCAAAGTCCATGTTGGAAGCTTATGCCCGAAAAGGGGAGGAAAGTTCAAAGAGCACATTTTGAAGCATAAAGTTGGAGGTAATACTACTAAATACCTAAGGGATTTTCATAAGTCCAAAGCTCCACCCGACTAATCTCCACATTTGGGTAAACGGTCCAGCTATACGACTTTAAAGAAGCGCTAACCGGGAGGCAACTCGGCATTTTGTGTGCATTTTCTTTTACTTAATTTTTTTTTATGGCTTGGGGATTGAAAAAAAAAATTAAAAAAAAACGGCCGTGTTCGTCACCCAATTCGCGAACACACCCTGGCCGTGTTCAAAAAATCCAAGGTTTTGTAGGAAAAATTCGTACAGAACACGCCCAGGCCGTGCTTTTCAAAAAAAAAAATTTAAAAAAAATTTTTTTTTTTGACCGAAAAAATTCGTATTGAACACGCCCCGGCCGTGCTTTTTAAGCACGACCGTGTTTTTATTATTAAAAAAAATTCAAAAAAAAAAGTTATTTGATGATTTCACGGTCTTCGAGTTGTGTATCCTTGATTAGGTATGAAGATGCCGATGAAGGTCCCGTGCTAAACAACCCAATGGTCGCTCAATACCGATTTCACTCTTCTAGTAAGGTCGTATTTTTCTTTTCCACCTCTTTTATTTTCTTCTAGTGTAGTTGATTTTTGAGTGTTTTGTTTGTGTTCGTTCATCTCTTTCTTTCACATTGAGGACAATGTGAACCTTTAAAGTTGGAGGTGGGTGCAATTACATTCTTAGTCTGTGTGTGCTTGCTTTTATTTTTAGGTTGTCGACAAGAGGTTTTTTTTTTTTTAACAAATTGAGTGTTTGCTAGTCAATAACTTAGCCCAATTACACCAAAATTAACTTTTTGATTTATGTTTTCAATGTGAAGCAATCGATTGTCTAGAATAGATTGATGTAGATGTGTGCTAAATTTTGACGAGATTTCCAACTCCATAATACTTGATTTGTTAAGGCATTTACGACAAAGCTTAGTGTTATGAACGTTTGAGAATTCATGATTTAGTGGTGGTTAACTAGTTGTTATACCAAGCTTGTGAAAAAAAAACAAATGAAAAAAAAAGAAGAAAAAAAAGGGAATCAATAACGAGGTTATACTCCTCTATTTGTTGTTGCTTAGTAACTAGGAGCATTCATGAGCCCCATGTTTGTCTTTTACGTAAAACGGCGACACAAATATGAGTATGGGAAACCATCCAGGAGTGTTTGAACGAAAATTCAAAATATAAACCTAGTGGAAGAATGCTTGAAAGGACCTACCAAAAAAAAAATCGAAAGGGAGTATGTATATTCCTTGAATTCTCATTCCAATAAAAGTTGAAGCTTGGTTATATGACTAGTAGGCTAACTAGAATGATCCATTGAATTCTTGTATTTTCATGACATTATTGAATTGAAGTTATTCATAACTATCAATTTTTGTGGAGTGATGATTTCAAGTTTGAATAATGCTCATTTGATGTTCTTCTTTCTTTGATCGATCGCTTTGCAAAATTGTGTTTTTCTTGAATGGTTAATTCGAGTTGATAAGGCTAAGAACTTGATTGCTTGTGTTCAATGTGTTGAAAAAAAAAATCCTTGCGTGTTTTAATTTATTGAATCATTTTTTTTTTGATTTAATGTTTTTTGAGGACAAGCAAAGTTCAAAGTTGGAGGTGGTTTGATAAGGATCTTTTTATGCATGTTTTATGTGTATATTTAAGTATGATTTGAGTTATTTTATTGTTAGTTTCATAAATTTTTGATTGTACATAGTTCACATTACTCCGATGTGCTTTTATTGGTGTAGATTGATGATTTGGAGCTGTTTTTGGTGAATTTTGGGCCATGGTTTCATGTCAAAACATACCCGGGGTTTCGGATGCAAAAACACTCAAAATCCCAACCTAAACGCGTCATTTCGGGGTCGAGTCAAACACGGGCGGTGTGTGTTTTTAAGCACGGCCGTGCTTTTTAGAAGTCAAAACGAGCAATTTTTCGACCACGTCAAACAAACACGGCCGTGGGAAATCAAAAACACGGCCTGGATCAGGTGCTTTTTAAAGCACGGACGTGCTTTTAAAAATTGTCAGTTTTTCTTTGGCGGAAATTATGGAGACTTTCCCTTTTTGCTTTTTGACAACCTTTGAGCAACTTTTACACCTCATTTGGATGCACCAAGCTCTATTATTCCCTCAATTGTCATGTGGACACAATGATTCAACCAACTCAACCATGAATGCGCACACAATGATTCAACCAACAACCATGGAAGTGGAGCATTTGTTAGCACTATTGATGTGTTCTTTCACAAAGATGGTGCCTATAAAAGCCAAGAGTTTGAGTTGGAAATGGATAAGTCATGTGGTATTCATTGATAGAGAGATTCATTGTATATTCATTGTATATTCTAAGTTTCAAAGCAAATTACATTGAGAGGATAAAAGAGAGGTAGAGTTGGAAGTTGAAGAGCAATAGAGTAGAAGGCTTGGAGCTCAACATCATTGCAATCAACCAAGGAGGAGGTCTTGTATTGGTCTTGAATAAGAGCTAAGTACACCATGTTCATTTTATTCATATCTTCTTGTGTAGTATACTCTTTTGACAAAGCCATGTGTAGCTAAATTTCTAGTGTTTGAATGTAATGAACTCTAGAATGAATTTGTGATTAAGGTTTGTATGTTTTAAATAAAATCTTCATGTTTTGTGTGATTCACTTATATTATGCTTTATTCATTCGAATTGGTATATGCGCAATATTGATTTGAAGTTTATTTTTCATCCGGGAAATCAAGAGATTCATGGTGAAATAGAACCTATATAAGTGAAAAGAGTTGCATGCAATCCTAGATATAGGACGACATAAATCTTCTGGATTATGGTCAAACCTAATATGAGAATTCACAAATCGTTATAATGTTGTCTTGGGGGTTTTAACTAGAAAGAGATTTCAGTTAATCAACTTGAGATTAGAAGTTATTCGCTCGATAGAGGTTTAACTTAAATCGGGAATTTCTACGGTCCACATAACATGAGATTTTATTAAAAGAGGTTGGTTTTTGCTTAAGGGCATATGATTGTATTTTTATCTTGTTGAATCACAAAAACATTCTAGAGGGATTTACATTCAACACATTTCTATCTCTTGATTTATCATTCTACAATCTATTTTTATTTGATTTCTTTTTGTAAGTTGCAATTATCTTAAATTCTCTATTTTCCATTTTCCATTTTAACAAATAAAACTTTGAAAATTACTAGATTAGATAACAAAAAGACGGTAATTATTAGTACTTACAATCTTCGTGGGAATGACACTCGGTACTCAATAATCTATAATACAAAATGATAGGTGCACTTGTCTAAGGTTTTCTAGAGTAGTTTTTGAGCCATCAACCAGCACACACGTTTGCACACATTCGAATTTTTGTGGGCTTCGGGACGCCGAGCAGCAATTGAGAATAAGGCGGAGACGGCAGGCAGCGACATTTTACAGGTAAATTTTTCATGTAATGATTCTTTTTAAAGCTAATTTTATGTTTTTCTTAATAATATGAAAATTTGAATTTTTGCATGAAATCTTGTTTTCTATTTTATACGTATTTTTTGTTGTATTTTGCATGTTTTTTGTTATATTGTAAGTGAGTTAGTATTGTTTTGCTAATTTAGGGTTGTATGCGTATTTTTGAAGATATGTCAAATTCAGATAAAATTGGAGTGATTGGTCATTACGGGGATCAAATATTAATTGAAAATATCTATCAAGTAGCATATAGTCGCCCGCTATTGGAGCCACGAGAATTTCCCGAATGACAAATTTGGACAATTTGATATCTATACTACATGATATTTTGGGTTTGGATAGAAATCGTTATTTGTTAAAACTATCCAATAAATACTGTGATGACAACATGTCACGAGTCATTGCAATTAATACCAACCGAGACTTGTGGTTTTTCTTTGATCCGGAGGCCAAAAATAGAACTGTAGATATCTTTGTCTAGACGGAAGAGGTGTATCGTAATGTCGTGTCTGATATCCCTTTAGAAAATGAATATCATCAATACACATCTTACCTTATGGGGGACAACACACTTGAAGCTCCTATTACGATTCAAAGAACTAATAATGTTGTTGTTAATGATTTGAACACATCCCAATGTTGATAGATTATTGCCTGAATCTAACCTCGATGATCACGGGGATCATGAAATTTCAAATTCTGAACCAAGCGAAGTTGGGACAAACGATGAAAATGACACAGATGATGATGAAGATGAAGATGGTGATACTTCTACACCTGACTCACAACCTATTGGAGGTGGCAATAAATCGCAACATGTCGTGGATTCCGTCCGTGCACCACATAGAGACATACCTTTTTTAATTCATCTTTTGAGGAATTCAATATTGATTCAATTGACGTTCCTAATCCGGCATTGTACTATGATGCAGATAAAGGTGTATTGAAAATAGGTATGGTTTTCAAAGATAAAAAAAACATGTTCAATCTGTTGTTAAAGATTTTTCAGTTCGCCACGCAAAACGTAAGTATCGAGTTGTTGAGAGTACTCCAACTGTATGGAAAGTTGTATGCAAACAAAATCCAGGGAGGAGTTATATCAGCAAGTTTGTCATCTGAACAATGCAATTGGTGGTCGCGTTCTAGTTTTGTCAAAAGATTGTCGTGTGGGAAATCACAAAGTTGGGGCCTCCTCACAGTTGTCTTATGAATTATGTGCGTAAGGATCATAGGAATTTGTGTAAAAATAGGATTGTTGATGATCTAATGGGCATGATCGAGACTAATCCAGCATATGACATCAAATACGTCCAACAGACGGTGAAGGATAAATATGGCTATGACATTTCATATCATAAAGGCGTGGCATAGTTTGCGGTGTGCTCGTGAAAATGTGTACGGTACTTGGAAAAGTTCAATCCGATTTTTCTGGGTATTATTTTTTGGGTATTATTCAAATAATATAATAAGCCTTTATAAAACTGCAATAATATTGTAAAATGAAATTTTAAGTTCGCCAATGTATAATTTACAGATTTAAAATTGTATTTAATTATTAATATTATGCAGGTATGGATACTATTTCATAAAGGGCGGCGCTACTGGCACCCTCTTTTTTGATGAGTACACCCATCTTCTAAGTACATCATCCCCCACTTTTTCAAATATGGCACAATTGTTAAATACACCCCCCTTTTTTTCAATTTTACCCGTTCATAAAAAATCCTAGGTGGCACGATAACACGATGGGCTTTCTGCCATCATGCCACATGGCACGATGGCATTTATGATGGCATTTTTGCGATCATACCACATGGCACGATCGCACAATGGATGTGGCACAATGGCACAATAAATTTTTGTCATATGTAGCGCGTGATCGTGCTAAGTGTCGCACTGCTACTATGCGACAATATTTTTCAACCTGAAAATTTGAGAAATAACATATTTTATGCTATAAACTAAGAATATACATTCATTATTTGGGGATAAGAATACTTTATTGTTCGAATCTTCAACAATGGGCGTTAGAAAAATCTAGGGTTTATATAAAAAAAATTGAACTTTCTTCGAGAAGAAGAAGAAGAATGCGGGTGAATGGTGTGAGTGTATTTAATTAGAACTTCTTTAAGTAAGGGTAATATAGTCTTTAAAGTAAATGATATTTTTGCAATTATATTGAGGTGTGCGTGCTCATCAATTTTGGGGGTGTCAATAACACCACTCTTTTCATAAATCAATATTTTATATGTAATGAGGCAGAATGCAGAAATAGAGGTGGAGGTAATGATGAGGGCATAAGGTTTTCATCGTTTTGCATGCAAAAAGGAAATATGGAAAAAGGAAGAAAAAGAAGCAAAGGAAACATCTTTACTTTGATTTTGCTTTTTCTGATTGTCGTTCACTTTCTCTGTTTAATGGCTTAATGTTCACCATACCTTTAATCACTAATGATAAATTTCCTCTTAATTAATTAGATTTCAGACACACACCAAAAAAAAAAAAAAAATCCCAGTTATTCTTTTTATTTTATTTTTACTTTTTTCTTTTCGATTGATTTCTATCCTTTACTGCGGATGCATGAATAATAATGAAATGAAATGACCATATTACATGAAATGTTTATAAAATTTGGTATAACTAGCTAGGAAGAAGTGTTGTCCCATTAATATATAAACACACTGTCACGTCATACACATCACCACACGATATTATTTTTTTGATACATTTATAATAAATCAATTGTATTAATGTAGGATCCTTTTATATTGTTCGTGGGTGTCATTGAATCAATTATTTTGGTGTAATTACAAAAACAATCCATAAGGTTTAGAATAATTATGAAAAACACAGAAAAGTTTTAAAATTACAAAAAAAAAAAATTTGAGGTTTGATTCTATCTTAATTATAAGACGGTAATTAAAATATTGTTACAAATGAAAAAGGGGTGTTTGAAACATTTTTGCTTATGAATGAGACAAAGTGTAATACAAAATCAAACATCAACGCGATTTTGTAATTTTCAAAAATCTCTGAATTTTTTTTCGTAATTACCCCAAATCTTAGGGGTAGTTTTTGTAATTATTTGATTAATTTATGAGCAAGATCTATTATTCCCTTCAACCTTTTTTAATTTATCAAAAGAAAACGTGTATAAGATAACATCATTATTGTATACGTATTATTTATGATATCAGATCTTGAAAATTGAAATAGTACCATATGAAATCTATAATTCAAACTAATATAATGAGAAGGTAGTGTGAACCGGAAAGCCAAGGGCAATGGGAATGCGTTATAACTGAGAGCACGTAAAAAATTAAAGTTTGGGAGTGAAAAGAAAAGGGAATAAAAAGCAAAAGAAGAATGGTACAGGCAAACTAACACATCAATAAGAGTTGGCTCAATCACGCTTATTTTGTTTTTTACCCCTCCATCACTTCCCATTTCACACACACACACACAAACACTTTTAAAAGCGCGAATCCACTCTCTATTTAATTCTATTTGATGAATTTTGAACCAACTATAAATAAGATAAAACGAGCTTGCCCCAAGGGCACAGACGAGTTGGTAAGTGGCAAGGTGATTGAGGTGTCATCACTCCGACATCGCAGGCAGGTTCGAATCTGTGGTGGTGACAGTTCTTTGCTGAAATATTGCAAGAGTTGTTGCTGGGTTCGTGTCACATTGGTCTCTCCCTTGCAGGGCTACTACTCGTGCATATCCCTCGATTTACAACATGTCTGACCAAGGGGCCTCTGGTATAGGTGTGGCCTGGGATGGCAGTCACTCGTACATATTCCTCGATTTACAACCTCCCTGACCAAGGGGCCTCTGGTACAGGTGGGGGGCCGGGTTTCGCCTTCGGATAAACCCTTTTAAATAAACGAGCTTGATTTGAAAGTTAGGTTTAAATTTAAATTCAAGTAGCTAAGCCCATATTGAACTTGATGTTCAACTAAAATCTATTTAAAGGATTTTATAAGTTTATGCATCTTTTGAGTTTTGATTATTAGATGTTATTTTATAAAATGAAATTTTGAGTTATTTAAATAAATAACTTCTGAAATATTAGTAACCAAAATTAAAACAGTTTGTTAAGATACTAAACATATATCATCTTATTTTGGGGGTTTATTATAAGTTCATTTTCAAAAAAAGAATACACATCTTATAATAAATCCTCAAAAATGGTTTAAAAGCCCCTTTAGTTAACAATTGAACTGCATTAATTTTTTAATATGTGCCTAGATATACTTCATATATATCAATTAAGATAAGATTCAACAATTTCAGTTTTCAAACTTAGATTTTACTTGTCTTCTTTTCATTTTCCACAAAAGATATTGTCTTAATATAATTTTTTCCCAAAGAAATAAGAGAAGTCAAATTATCTATTTTTTTAATTAGACCAGTCAAGATTTACAAAAGATTTCTAAAAAAGTCTCAACCACTATAACATCGCCTGTAGCTATTTTTAAGAGATATATCAATATGTAATAAATGTGTCGTTGTTATGCATGCTACACGAGGTGTATATGCACTTGGTATATAGATAAATAATAAGTGTCATATTTCATTAAAAATAGAACATACGTATAATGAATTTACACCAGGTGTAGCATCTACATGACCGCATAAAAGAACAACAAAAAAGTAGATCAAATTAAATAATTAGATGGAAGCTGGGTGTTAGAACTTAGAACAATGCTAGGAAGGGACACGATTTTTTTTCTTTTACTTTTCGAAATAGAAACATATAAACCATATGTATTAATTGATGGTCCTATGGACTGATACTAAACAGCTTTTTTTCTGATTGATTTATGATACGGAATTATATATGAGTACTCAGACTTTTTATGTTTGATTTTACAAACTTTTACATGCATTAAAAGACCAACACTTAATGGTCCTCAATATATAGTACTCACCCCTCATGATCATGACCAACTTTTCACAAAATTTAATAGCCCCTAATTTGAATTGAAGGATTTTAGGTTAAAGTTGATTTTAAGTTCCTAATAACAAACCAATTGGACTTGTTTGGATATAATTTTATGATACAATAAATTTCAAATGCTTTATATTCTTATTTTGAGTTATTTTTTGTGAATCTAAAATGGGAAAGCCATTAATTAATCTGAAAAGTAAAATATGGATCTCTCTATCTATCATCACCAAATTTGTAGTACTTTTTTTTTTCACAATATTTTGCAACATTGTGTGTGTGTGTATATATATATATAATTAATATTACAAAAGGTAATGGTTACTTTGTGGGAGGGTGGGCCAAAATGTTTCAATTTTCACAGCTTATGATTTTTACAGTGATGCTTTGTGGAATATTTGTCGAGGAACATGCAAACCAAATCATTTGACTCCCAAAGAACTGCACTTTTCAATTATCTAATAACCACAACAATAATTATAGTCTCAATCAATTCCTCCATCAATTGATACTTTTCTTGTAACAAGTGCAAACAAAATTCGTCCATATATCTAGCTCTTTATCATTTTTAAAACTTTTATAAGGAACTGATCGATCAAAGATAATGTTCCAATGATTTGAATGTATGTATATTTGGAGCCTTTGCTTATATTTCAAATTCATTTTAATTTCCTAAATATATATTTATGTATATGTAATTCTCTTTGGATTGCAGAACTGTCCCACCTAATAATAAGTCAGTAATTACTCTTTTTAGCTTTCTGAAATCATTCATTAATTCTGTTAATTTAAATGGTAACAGTTATTAAAAGGTAATTTATCCAATCTCAAAAACTTTACATGACTTGATAATCTAGACGATATCTGCGACTTTGTCTATATAAAAAGCTCTGAGCTGCTATTGCTACTGCCTTTGTAAAAAGTTGTTCCAATTAGCTACTTCTATACCACTTAAAAAGACTTTACAAGTGGGAAAATATATCTATACACAAACAAGAGAGATTTCAAACATATTTGTTTTTTTTTTTTTTTTTTGATACCTAAGTTTAAGCTGAAGTGATAATGTATAATTAAGACAACAACTCAGGTTTTCTCATTCTGTTTAAAATAAGTGACATTGCACGGCGCATAAACAATTCTTTAAAAAGAATGACATTATGATCCTTTTCAGGACTAAAGAGAAAAAGTTTCCCAAATCTACTTAATACTTATTAATTCGAATTTAGTAAATATATTTATGATATATCAATTCTTCAACTAACAATTAGGGCATATTAATTTGGTTAATTTGATGGGCCGTTATGATGAAATATCGAAACCTCCATTAACAAACATTTGATTGATAAAAGGATTTAACCCCGACTCCATCCCACAATCGTTAATTGGTGGTGGTGGCTAATTAACCGAATTTTTATTCAAACATATTTTTATCTATAAATACCTAAGTTTAATTTATGATAATGTATAATTAAGATAAAAAAATATTATGATGTTTTATACTCCTATGATATAAAATAAATGACATTTTGATATAAACAATTGTTTTAAAAGAATGATGTTTATGATGTTTTCAGGACTAATGAGGAAAAGTTTCCCAAATTACCTTTATACTTATTAATTCATTTAGTAAATATATTTATGATATATCATTTTTCAACTAACAATTAGGGGGTGTTAATTTGGTTAATTCCGTTAACCGTTAACCAAATATCGAAAAACCGAATTAAACAAATTTGCTAATTGATAAAACCATTAATCTAAATTTGAATTATATTTGGTTAATTTAAGGTTAATTGGATATCTTAACATAATTTTTAGAAAATAAAAAATATATAATTATATGATATAAATAAATAAATATAATTTACCAAAATTTCATTTAAAATAAAAAAATATATGATGTATATATAATATATGATATAAATAAATAAATATATATGATATATAAATATGATTTTATATAAAATATATGTTTAATATAATATTTTTGGTTAATCGGTTATTTTTGAATTTTCAATAATAAATTATAACCAAAAATTTTCAAAATCCTTAACAATTAGTAATATAAAATAATATAATATTAATTAAATTAAGTTTAAATGTTAATTACATTACTAAAAAAAATAAATCAAAACACCCTTACTAACAATATATAATGCCTAAATTTGTCTTCTTCTAGAATAGCATTTCGGATTATTTAAGGATATATTGGATATCTTAACATAATCCTTAGTATGTGTATTCCTCTTAAAACATTAGTTATTATGAATATGATGGAGTATTTGTTTGGACCGAAAGGTCCAGTGAGTTGGGATATGTGCAGAAATTATGTATAGTGACTATAAACTCTAACTCGATTATTTTCTTATTATTGCACCTCACAAAATTTTGATGTTTTTAATGAATTAAGTCCAAGTACCACAAAAAATATTGTAATCTCATATAAATTTATCTTCAGTTAATAGCATAAAATCTTGGCACAAATTGTACGAATGTAATATATTTTCTATATTATGATATAAAATAGCAATTCAGTATTATTTAGCGTGAAGTGAATGACAAATTAAAGTTGGCATGCAATTCAGTATTCAAGAGAAGATACGTATATCTTTTCTTGATTTACCAAAAAGTAGTTAAATAGGTGGGTTGTTGGAGATCAAATTTTATATTATTCCAAAACAATAAAAGGTTTTGTTTAACGCAAAGCAGAGTAAAAGAGAGAGAGGGGTAAAACGGGTATTTAAATATAGGACTAGAAGAGCAGACAGGAGTTTGCTTTTTGGGGGTACTTGGGGAATAAAACACTACGAGGATTGGCGTGAAATAATCACACATCTTTTTCTCTCTTTTTAGACAATAAATGTGAAAAAATAAACATAAAAATGAAAAAGGGGAAAAAAACACAGACAAACACATACACACACTTATATGCAAAGAACAAATAATAAACATGAAAAAGGCAAAAATATCACTTTCTCTTTTTATCTCACATCACATACTCTCTGCCTTCTTTCCCTTCCCCACCTTTTTTTCTCTTTATTAGGAGAGTACTATTACTTTTTTTTTTTTTTTTTTTGAATTTCTGCTGTCTCTCACTGTCATTCAAAGTGTGCTCTGTGGAAATAAATTAAAGTAAAGAAGCAAATAATATGTGTGTGTGGATATATTTGTGTTATTACTTGAAAAAATAAATAGAAAGAAAAGGGGAAAATATGGGGTTCACATAAGAAAATTAAATAAAGATGGAAAAAAGAAAAATAAATAAATGTGGGGTCAAAATGTGTTTTTATGGAATTGAGATTTTCCATTCCACTTTCAATTGCAACAACTCATAAATGACACATGTACAATACAATGTTACAGTTGTATATGTGTATATATGGAATATAGAGTAGAACGGAGAAAATTGAACATGAGATCTTATCCCATTTTTAGGAGCCATTTTTCGGGATGAGATGTTCTTTCATTTTTCCTATTCCACTACATATTCCATGTATTGGATGAGTGATACGCTTACAATCGATTGTGATCATTATGTACATATGTCATTCATTCAATACATGGAATAAGAAAAGTGGAATAGGAGATCTCAATCCCCATTTCTCCTTTTTTTGGTGAATTTGAATTACGTAATGAAAGATTTGAAAATCATATAGTAGTTGAGTAAGCTAAAATGGAGGTCGGGGATTCAATTCCAGTTACGTACTTAAACAAAAAAAAAAAAAGATTAATTGCAGTAGATAAAGCGGCCATGGGCCCCATCTGGCTTCTGAAGACAATACCCAAATACCCCTCCATCTAAACTATAAACTCCAAAACTCTCCTCCAAAAAAGACCTGACCAATTATTTCCTTTTTAAGGCGGTTTGTCATACTGATATACCATTTCACAAAAAAAACACTCCAGTCTGTGATCTCATCATCATCATCATTTTCTGCTCCTTCAAAACAACAAAATCAAAACCAACACATTCCTCATACAGAAATCACACACACACACAGCTTCCGTAAAAAACTCGTGGGGTGGTGTAAAAAAGTTTCAGTTCAGGTTTTCATTCTCTCGAGAAGATAAGAGAGTTTCATCTCTCAACGGGGGGGTTTCGGGGTGGGGTGTGGGCCAAGTTATGCGTGCAGGAGTTTGCGCAGCGCAACAGACGCTCTCGGCGGAGGCCGCTTCAGTGCTGAAGCACTCTCTCACCTTGGCTCGCCGGCGCGGCCACGCTCAGGTCACTCCGCTGCATGTCGCCGCCACTCTGCTGAGCTCACGAGCCAGTCTTCTCCGGCGGGCTTGTCTCAAATCTCAGCCTCACCAGCCTTCTCATCACCCTCTTCAATGCAGAGCCCTTGAGCTTTGCTTCAACGTCGCCCTCAACCGCCTCCCCGCCACCCCGGGCCCACTCCTCCACGCTCAGCCGTCCCTGTCCAACGCGCTCGTGGCGGCGCTGAAAAGGGCTCAGGCTCATCAGCGGCGCGGCTGCATAGAGCAGCAGCAACAGCAGCCGCCGCTTATAGCTATCAAAGTCGAGCTGGAACAGCTCATTTTGTCCATATTGGATGACCCTAGTGTGAGTAGGGTTATGAGAGAGGCTGGTTTTTCAAGCACCGCCGTGAAAAACAATTTGGAGGACACTAATAACTCGGTTTCTTCTGTTTTCCAGTGTTACAACACCTCCGGTGGGATTTACTCTACTCCTAATTCCCCTCCGACTGAATCTCACAGGGACCACGTTTTAAACCCTAGCAGTACTTTCTGGCACTCATCACATTTGCTATCGTACGCTTCTGAACAAAACCCTAATTTCCTTTTTTCCCCTCAAAAAAAGCCCATCATCAGTGATGCCTCTTCCTCTTTGAAGGAAGACGTACACGTGGTGTTTGATGTTTTGCTTAGGAAGAAGAGAAAAAACACTGTCATAGTCGGTGATACTTTATCCATGGCTGAAGGGGTTGTTGCAGAAGTTATGGGGAAAGTGGAGAGAGGAGATAATATTCCTGAGGATTTGAAATCCGTACACTTTATTAAGTTTCAGTTCTCATCAGTGCCACTAAGGTTCATGAAGAAAGAAGAAGTGGAGATGAATGTTAGTGATTTGAAAAGGAAAGTGGACTCATTTGCATCATCAGGTGGGGGGTTATTATCTACACAGGTGATTTAAAGTGGACAGTTGATCACAGTGGTGATGATGAGAGGGAGTTAGGTAACAATGTTTATAGCCCAGTTGATCATTTAATTGCAGAGATTGGAAAGATGGTTTCATGGTATAATAATAATAGTAGTAGTTCAAACACAAGGGTTTGGTTAATGGCTATTGCAAACTATCAGACTTATATGAAGTGTCAGATGAAACAACCCCCTTTGGATGTTCATTGGAGTTTGCAAGCAGTTTCTGTTCCATCTGGTGGATTAGGGTTAAGCCTTAATGCTACAAGGTGAGTCTAAATTCTTAATTAATTTTCTGATTAGTTCTGAAATTTTGTATTGTGTGTGTCCTTTTTTGTTTTTAAGCCTTTCATATCTGAACTCTGAGCATGCCTGTGTACAATGACAGAATGAAAAAGTGTAGTGAGATGGCCTGTTCACATTTCCTTTCTTGCTTTTTATTTGTCTGGACTTGTTATATTTCTTGTCAATGTTGCATGAAAAGAAATCATGATGTGGGAATTGTGAATATGTAATTTAAATTGTTTGATCTAATAGCTTTATTGGATTGTCTATCACAATGTTTTTACTTTTGACTACTTAGGAATTAGGATATGGACAAAAAATTTGAATGTTTTGCCTCCAAAATGTAAAAGGGCTGACTGTTTGAAAAATAGGGGGCAAATTATATTCCTTTTTCTTTTAGTATGCTGTCTTGTAGTCAAATTTGAATTCATCAAAAGTGTGATTATTTCTGCTTTGGCTAAAACATGCATATACTCATTTGGAATTATACTAATTTGGTTTTGCATATAATTATATATTCTTCTGCAGTGGCCAATTAGATTCAAGAATTAACTTTGCAAAAAATCCATCTCATGATTTGGAGAAAACGCCATTTAATTTTGTCAAAGAGGAACAAGATGTTCTCACTTGTTGTCCAGAATGCAAATCCAATTATGAAAAAGAAGCTAGCTTCAAGTCAATCCAGCAGAAATCTTTTTCATTAAACTCAATCAACAATGATACAGAGAATGGTTCAGCCCAATTGCCCTTCTGGCTAAAACCTCATGGCATTGAGACACTTCTGAAGGTACTAATTATTATAGTTTATACATTTTTCAACTAATAATTAATTCTTGAAATTGTTTGTAACCAAGCAAATAATTTTTGTTATTCAAGTTTTTCTATCCTGTATTCATCATTAATTCCTTTCTCTAATATCTCAGGACGATTTAATTCAGTTGAGGAGAAAATACAACAAAATGTGCCAGAGTCTCCACAAAGGAAGCCATAATAATCCAAACAATCCCAACTCTGTTATTAGCAATCAATGCTATCTTGGAAGGGATTATAATTGGCCAAACAAGAACAGCATCTATGCTGATTCTGAAACAATTTCATTTGCTTATCCTGCTGTCATCAAGACTAATCAAACAGCCAGCTCTCTGCCTAGATTCAGAAGACAGCAATCGTGCCATATCGACTTCAGTTTCAGCAATGGAAGTTCCAAGTATCAATCAGTCGAACCAAATTTGGATTCCCTTAAAGGCATTGATGATAAGGAATTAAAGATCACGCTCGCTCTTGGGAATTTATCGTATACTGATACGCCCACAAGCGAGAAAATGGCAATAGACGCGGATTTGTTTAACGTGTTTCAAGAAAATGTGCCGTGGCAATGTGACACGATTCCTTCGATTCTTGAGGCCTTGGCTGATTCTAAAGGGAACGATCAAGATAAGTTTATATTGATTAAGGGAAACGACATGGTTGGAAAAAGAAGATTTGCGGTTGGATTAGCAAAATTTATGTTTGGTTCTTCTGATTTGCTATTTTGCATGAACATGAGAAAAAATGCGGCTCAGAGCCGTGAAATGCTTGAGAAGGCCTTGAGAAACCACGAAAAGCTTGTCGTTTTAGTTGAAGATGTCAATTATGCTGATTGTGAGTTTGCTAAGTTTCTTGCTGAAGGCTATGAGACTGGAAAAATGGATAATGGTCATGCAATATTCATCTTAACAATGGATGAAGAAAAAAGCTACGACAAGTCAAAGGAAAACGTCGACTCTGTAATCCAAATGAAACTACTTGTCAATAATCTTGATCATAATAAGCGCAAAGCGGATAATTGGGATTTGCAATTCAGGAGCAAGAATCAAAGGAACAATGAGATTGATCAAGAGGTCTCTTCAGATTTTGCTGACAATATAAAGATCAGACAACTTGCGAAGGAATCAAACTCAAACGCCCTCGACCTCAACTTAAAAGCTGATGAGGAGGCAGACAAAAGTGATTCGACTCGTGAAATCACGCCTAATTCACTAAGGTTTCTCGACAAGATCAAGAATCGTTATGTTCTCAATCGGGATTCGGATCAAGAGGCACGTGCAAGAGAAATGTTCTTGTCCAAACTGAAAAGATCTTTTGATGAGGTTTGTGGGAGTAGAAACATAACAAGTAGTTTCACAGTTGGAGAAGGTGTTAAAGGAAATTTTACAAGGGTCAGGCTTATATCTGAATAGCTTGTTTGAACAATGGCTGAAAGAAGTATTTCAGACAAGTTTAAGGATGGTAGATAGTGGTAATGAGGGGGAAAGGGTTAACATTAGGCTCTGTTTAGGAGGGAAAGGAGAGAGTTGTCCTGAAGATGGATTCATGGGCACTTGTCTTCCCAAAAGTATCACATGAGTTTACTTGACAGTTTAACAAGAAGTTGTAATATATTATATCTCTTTTTCTTGGGGTGTAATTAGTGTTTAATTTCTAATACTATGTCTGGTTTGGTTTTACATTTTGCCATCCTGTTTATCATCTGCAGCTCTTATTAGTTTCTCATACTCCTCATAACCATTTTTCCTAATAGTTGGTTAATTTTCAAATTGGTATTCACCCACAACAGATTATTATTACTATTTTATTTTATTTTATTTTATTATGGAAAATTAGGTTTTTCGAAATTGACCTAAATAGAGAGTAACGGTCTGCTAATTGGTCAAAGAGTTGTTTAGAGCAATAAGTTTCAATTTTTCTAATCATACATTTAGTTCGATTTACTGGGACCAATTAATGTAGGTTTTTCATGATGAGGTTTTGGGTTTTGAAACTTATTGCTCTAAACAACTCTTTCAATTTTAAACTCCATTCAACACCTTGAAACTGGGACCAATTAATGTAGGTTTTTCATGATGAGGGATCTGCACAAATGCACATTTAGATTTTGAGAGTTACATTTTTGAGATAGGGAGGATGTGGAACTCACTAGCCACAAAATTTTCTTGAAGCCCTTTTCATAAACAATATTATCTTGGCCTCAATTAAAGTATCATCTCAAATCATTCATCCAAAATTTTCACTTTTAGACTTCAAAATTAATAGTTAACCATTCATATGATGATAATTATACACACAAAAAAGAGCAATGAATGCATGTTTAAATTGCCCATCAAATAATAACCTTCTCCACTACATGACAAAGGCACTTTTCACTTGATATAAACCCTTTTCTTTTGAATTTTGTAAACTACTTTTGACTCATTAAGGCCTCATCAAATAATACAAGTTATGATTACATCAAGCGGCGGATGGACGTGGGGTAAGACTCCATATGATGGGGAATATATGTTATATATGATCTTAAAATTTTGATTTAAAAAAACAAGAATGGTGAATCTGCAGAAAAAGTATTCTCAACAATCAAATTTTAATAAAACTTTCTTATGATGGGGAAATGATTTTCACACAAACCCCATATGACCATGTTTTGGAGCAGACCTAAATCTAGACATCATATTTCTTTCTTTTTTTGTTTCTTGCCATTATTTATCACAATCAATTCTAATATGAGAAAGGAGGTACTTTTCATACTTCTCCTTATAATTGTCCCATGTCTTTAGATCTTATTCTATAATTATCCTTTTAGCCTTGACAACAATTAGATGGTCCACACCTTGCAAAAGATTCTATGTAGCTAGCTTGGTTTTAAGAACCCATTCTCTGAAAAATAGAACTCATTCTTATATTTTTTGAATTTGATTCTCAAATTGTCTGGAAAAACTGGGTAGCATCTACAGTATTGACAATGTTCTTTTTTATCGTTTTGTTTAATAAAGGAATATACAGTTTTGAGTTTTGACAATGTTGCATACTAGTTTGAATTTGATTGCCATTTACTGGAGTGGTCAATTGAGTACTAAAAGTACCAAATAAAAGGTGTTAGCCATCAAAAGAATGAATTGGTGGCCAACAGTGTATATACCTTTACTTTATTGTTATTAACTTTTTTTATATTATTTCTCTGTTTTTTTTTACGACCTTTTTCCATTGATGTGAAAATTACTTGCACATTTTTTTAGTGGTGAACTGGTGATAAGGCTACATGGTTATTTGTCTTCTCAACTCTCTCTATCCCAACAGTTATCTCTCATCCCCTTCATTTTTTCCCTTCTAATCACATCATGACATCAAATTTTCAATAATTATATTAACAGGAAAGAGAAGTTTTGTATGTTAAGAGATCAAAGAAAAACAAATAAATAAGGGAATCTTTCTTTCTTTCTTTAAGCCATTCTAAGAAAAATAAAAAATTCCTAAAAATTATTCCAATATCTTTTAAATTCCAAAACAATATGTTAATAAGTTACCCAACATCCCAATTACACTTTAAAATTAGATCCAATATCTCTTAAATTCCAAAAATATGTTAATAAGTCTACCCAATCTCTCTCAAATACACTCAGGCAAAAACCTTCAATGCATCATGCACCCCAATTACATGCTACTATATAAGAGTTATTACCCACATTCTACTCCTGATAACCAAAGTGAGCTATCATACAGAGCTTGCAGGATTAAAAGAGTTTGACAATTGCTCCATAAGAATCTTCTCAAAAAATAAAAAATTGCTCCATAAGAAATAAGGACAAATAAGTCACTGTTTTACTTGCAATTAATCCTATACCACCAAAGCCTAAGGTAGGATTCTATACCCATTACCCCAGATGTTATTCCACACAAATATATGTATTACTTACTCATGAATTATCAGCATGCCAAAAGTCAAGCATGTGCAAGAAATTGGTTTTGACATTACAAAATTTGGTTATTAACAAAGAAAAATAAAAGGGAATGTCTACCAGAGTACAACACATGTATCAGAATGAAACTTTTCTTTCATTAGCCAAAATATTATGTAATGTTACAGATCTTACAAAACAGGGTGAATAAGCAACATCTAAACTAGCTGGCTGAGTTAAAAAGGGGTAATAGAGGCTAGAAAATCTTTCACATCTCGTTATATACAAAGAATGGCACTAATTATAACACTATATATTGTGCATTTGTGTACCAAAGGAATTTCTTTTGGACAATCTACAAGTGGGTGGGTGGTAGAAATTTCCCACCTTTGTGTGCAAAATATATATTGAAAAAAGAAAAAGAAAAAGAAAACAAACCGGAAGAAGCTCACTGATGATACTTGTACAAAGAATTGGAAGACTGGCTTTCACGAAGAGTTATCCTCTACAAACTGGGAAACGCGTGAACAGTCTAGACTTCTTTCGAGTTCAAGCAAGGGTTGTAGAATTCTCTCCACCTCATTATTTTGCAACTTGATTTCTTCAAGAATCATACACAAAGCATTCTTGCAAGATTCCTCATCCCGGAATGCGAGAGTCCACCTTCCATCTACTAAAGCTTTTGATTTTACTTTTCCACGGGTGGTATGGTTAGCAGTGTCCGTAAAGGGGAATGAGGAAGGACGGATTCGAAGGTGCAGCCATCTTGAATGTTTATCGTCTATTCTGGGCTGAAAGGGGAAAATAATAATGAGCAAAAACACTGATTTAGTCCATGTCTGGGAGCATCCATTTCGAAAATGGACTTTTTTATTAAGTGCCTTTTCAGAAAGTCCTTTTACATTATTAACACATGCTGGCTGAAATCCATTTCCAAAAAATGCTTTGGAATTAGTATAGAAAGAAAGCGACAAAATAGGAATATACCATTTCTTTGGTAACCTCCAAATGAAAGCACGGAAAATAGATTATGCGAAACTGCATTTTCTCACTTCTCTATAAATGGGCTTTTTGGGGTTTACTTATTTTAAAAATCCAAGAAAAAGTTTCGAATGGACTTTTAGGTCCTAAAATTATTTGAAAAGTGATTCCAAACATGCTTAGTCGGCTATCAAAACCCTCCAAATTGAATAATGTATTGTTAAGTGAGAAATAGCATGTAATCAAAATACGATGTACAAGATTCGTTAGAAATTAGATGCAACTTGAAAAGCTTCTCAACTCCTTTTACTTGAAATATCAAAAATTTGTTGGCTTCGGGCAGGTAATCCACAACAGATCTACCAATCCATCCTACTTCCCTATATAGTCAGATGAGTAAAGGCTCTTCTCCTCTTTCACGGATTCAACAAGATTTTTCAACGATGAGTAGAACTTATTTGAAGTCATATGGAAAAATAAGAGATCATAAGAGCAAAACTCACATTACATCCAGCCAGTGGTGCTAAAACTCGGACAACTCCGCGGTGTGGTTTCATGGGTAACTCCTCCGCAAGGACAAGCCATCCAGAGCTTCCCGTCGAGAGTGCTAGAAACTGAAAATGGCGTTCCTTGCCCCTCTCAAATGCAATTCGACAAGGCAATGCGTCCACTGAAGGTAGACAGAAAACCAAATTAAACTCAAAATACTGGCTCATGCAACTATGTGCTTGTAAGCATTAATCCTTTTAAAAACAGTCCCTATTGTGATTTCTGAGAATGCAAAAGCAAGAACAAGGATAAAGAAACATAAGATGTCAACATGCGAAAATGGACTTCAGAGTTGAAATTACCAAGAGTTATCTCAGCGTTTGGTTTTAATCCTGTTAGATTTACTCCAGCATTCTTTGCTCTGGACTTTTCTGGAATATCAGTTGCAGAAAGTACAGGAGGTTGATCTGGCAAAACTCTACCGAGCGAAAACATATGGAGATGATGAAGCAGTGCAAACACCTATGAAGGTGAATACTTACCAGTAAGTATGGCGATTATAAAAATGTTCATAACACTCACACGCATAAGCATCTAGCACTAATATAACTTTTATAAAGTAAGTACATATCTTTTCAGGCATTTTATGCAATGTAGTATGAGGAGGCATAAACTACATTCTCGTGATATTGATGAAAAAATATAATGAAAGCACTGTAGGGCACAACCTTCACGGTCTCACACATTCTTTCTCCAGCAGCAATGGAAGATTCACCGGAAACATGCTCTGTAAGACAAGAGGAAAACCTATAAGATGTCTGCTTGTGTCCACCACTCAAACATGTTCTTAGGCAAATTCATCCCCAGCATTGTCTACATATTTATGGGCTATGGGGAGGGAGGGAGGGAGGGAGGGAGGGAAGGGGGGAGAGAGAGAGGGAGAGAGAGAGAGAGAGAGAGAGAGAGAGACCATCAAAGGCAGACTTGTATGGTGGCAGGAGCATGCACTTTGGATCTTTTCGAGGAGAAGCAGCCTCGACTGCTGCAGGTAGTGATATAGACACACTGAGTTACTAGCCATAAAATATATCGTCCTTAGGCTCTCTCTCTTTTTTTAAAAAAAAAGAAAAAGGAAAGTTGCATACCTCTTTTGCACTTTCTCCACTCATCACAAATAACTGTCACCAACAAATCAGACCAAGCTCCTCTGGTCTCCTCTAGAACACGATTAGTACAATTGTGGAATGAATCCTAAAGACAAAGACTTATCATGTCATTCAATGCAGAGAACACAGATTGTCAATTGACTAGACTTATTATCAAGCATAGTCAAAAAAAACAACAAACTAAGCCTTAATCCCACCATGTGGGGTCGGCTATACAGATCATATCGCGCCATCATTTACGGTCATAAGCATAGCCAAAAAGTGCAATTAAATAGGAGTACTAAAAAATACACAGCAAAATGTTAAGAATGGATTAGCAAGTAATTTGCATACACACTTCAAATGGTTACTGAACTTCTTATTCAGACTTCAACATGGCCATAAAAAGACAGGAAAAACGATACAGAAATGATGATCTTCATGGAGTGATGATGAAAATTAGCGCTTCCAGTTCTTCTCAAGAGACTCATTTAATTTTCACTAGTCAAGGCCCTTACATGGCATCAGATGTAAGCTTCTTTAAAGATGAACTAACTTCATCATAACAAAGGTCAGATTATATCCATCTAACAAGGACATTCAGATTGCTTGTAAAATAACTTACTTTGAGTAATCTAAGATGATGGCTGCTAAACTCAGCCTCACTGTGAGGTAACAACTGGCGCAAAAGCCAACCACCATCCCACAATGTTTCTGCAGAGATATCTGACCTGCAGAAGAGACTGACCAGCGCATCGAGCACCTAACAAACAGAATACTAGGTTAGAAAGGTATGTCCAATGAAAAAACAAACAAAGAATGTGTTTCCATCAGTTTCCATAACCAAATGAATGAGAAGCAGGCCAAGTTTATGTTAAAGCCACCATTAGACAAAATAACCTCCTTTTTCGAATTCATAGTTCTGTCATAGTCAATTTGGTTTCAAAAGTTATTCAGTAGTACTCAAGGATACACAAAATCAAGTACAACAATTCAGCTCTCCTTTTATAGCATGAATCTGAATTGTAGCAGCTCCAAGAGTGGGCAGATCCCAATGACAATAAAATCAGCTTTCATATCCCTTAGGTTCACATCTAATACTCACAGATGTCCTTTCAGCTCGTTTGAAAACACGTTGTTGCACAAGTCGTGAAATTATATATCGTCTCTGTTCATAAAAGCTAAAAAGTGTCGGCTAAGGTTAAAACGTGAACTCGTGAAGGGTGATGTTCTGGTTCAATTGAAACTACCATTATAATATCACACCACGATCAATCTAGATCATATTCATTGTTGTCTTAGATATTTCAGAATTACTATGACACAATTTGATAATTTTATTAAGAAAAAAAAGTCAACTGTGCCAGCAAGCTGAAATGAGTTATCTTCGGGTGTTAACGCGTAGACAGGGTTTTTGATAAGTGATGAAGAGTGCAATTTGAATAATTATAAGTTAATGCAATTACCAGGTTTTCCAGGCAAAGAAAGACTAACAGAATTTCATTCCTTTCAGGCTTTCTTTGACTGATCCAAACAAGCAAACTAAACGATTATTCCATTCTGTACTATGTTCTGGCCCTCTAGGTAGCCACAAAGCTGAGCTGGAAACCCATTTATACCTGGAACGGCCTCTTCTAGAATTACCATTCCTTGCAGCAAAAGTTGCAGAATGTTGTACTTCTATTTAGAGTATATGTGATGACGATAAGGAAGTAGTATGACAAAAGATAAATGTGATACCCACATCGTGGCTAAATTGCTGAACATACAAGGCAAGTCTGGACACATGCTAACCTACAATTCCCCCAAAATACATAAGTTTCAACACTGAGCAGACACTAAATCAAACAAGGCTTCACCTCATATTTTGCTTTACGATTGCTGGAATGCTTGTTTTCTGGGGATGTTTGGACCAAAACTCAAAAAAATACACTAATTGCATTCCGGTGTAAATAGATTTTCACCCTCAATGATATGCCATTACAAGTTCCTGAAATTACAAAAGACCTCCATGAAGCTTCTCAAATGGGAGTCACTACATCACTTAACATAGGGAAAAAGAGAATAAAACCAAAATGGTTCATACTTCTCCTTATCCCAGTGTTTCCAATATAGGCTTTAGGGTTGCCTAGAGAGAAGTTAATCATATTTCCAATGCCAAACTGAACTGCGACAAACTTAGAAATTATACACTACTGGTTACATGGAAAGCATTTACTTTGGACATTTGAAGCTATAAAAAAGGAGCAACCCAACTCAACAAAGCCTTATCGACCAAGAATAGAGATGGGAGAAACATCATTAACTTGGCTTCCAGAAAAAGAACTTTTCCAGATTACTTGTTGTGCAAATTTTCTTAAATGCAAGAAGTAGCTTCGTATGTATGATTAATTGGTAACTGCACATTAACTTTGATATCATAACTCCTTGACAGTCTAATTCCCAATAAATGGAGAACCCCGATAATGAAAAGGAACAGTTAAGTGTCACCGGAACAAACACACAGTGCCTGAGATTGAGAAAACGTCAACCATTTTTGTACGTTAATACATCGAACATATTTGACCAAATGCTTTTAATCTATAACTTATACTGTCATTATCAGGATTATTTTCCACAAACTCACCGCAAAACTTTATGTATATCCCCAAGCATGATTCAGCACTACTTAAGTAACAGCACTTTATGAACATCATCAAGCTAACAGATATGAGCCCTTACAGAGCACCGGACCAGTTTACACAATGCAATGAGATATAAAATAAAATAAAAGAAAAAAAAGATAAAAAAGAAAAGATTATTTGCTAGCTTCAAAAATAAATACATACTTGAAATCTATGCACGCGAGGACTCACTCCAACCTCTGGGCTTGCACATGAAACTCCAACGTAGTCCTGTTGATTGATATTCAGTAAAATAAGTCCTACTTCTTGATGTCACTTGCTTGAACTCATATCATAGCAGTAGAACATTAATGTGTGTAATTCCCAAATAAAATTAATCTGCTGAGGTTCAAAACGCAATCAACTACAGAAAAACAGCAACTGCGACACTAGACTTTATGACCGGATGAATCCTTACATGACATTTCACAACTTAATATTTAGCTTGCTTTAGCTCTCTTTGCCACAAAACAATTGAACAAAGTAACACATTAGTGGAGCATATCGTGCTGTAAGATTGTTCCTCATTTTGATTGCTAATGGAGAAATACAATCATTGTTGCACATACGCAAGACCTTATGAAGCTAGGACCTCAAAGGAAACAGAAGAGAAAAGAGAAATAGAGTGGATTATTCTATTTCCATCAATCATTATGGTGCCAAAGGATGTGGAACTGCAGTAACTGCTCTCCGAAACACCAGAACAATTTTTAAGTAATTACAAGGCAACCATAAAATCTAATTCAACAAGGATGTTGTATTTTATATGTCAGAATATTGATGTTTCAATTTAAGAAATCAATATGTCAGAATATTGATGTATCTCCAATCATTGTTTCACATACGCAAGACCTTATGAAGCTAGGACTGAAACTCAAAGGAAACAGAAGAGAAAGAGAAATAAAGTGGATTATTCTATTTCATCAATCATTATGGTGCAAAAGGATGTGGAACTGCAGTCTGCTCTCCAGAACACCAAAATCATTTTCAAGTAACTACATGAGGCAATCATAAAATCTAATTCAACAAGGATGTTGTATTTTATAATTCAGAATATTGATGTTTCCATTCAAGAAATCTATAAATAAGTTCACAAACAGAAAATGTGAGTGAGTAAGATGCAGATGCAAAAGCATTTATACCTTCAACTTTTCCAGATAGATATCAAGTTCACTACTGATGCCATCTTTAACTTCACTACTTCCTGAAGAGAAAAGTTGCTCTTCCCCAGAATCTTCCCCAACCAAGGCTTCCTGTAGGCACACAACAAAAGAGTCATTCTGGTAAAACCTATAAAGCTTAGCATCACATACAGTTGTTCTACCAGCTTTAAAAAAATTGCTAACTAGACTACGAAGTATAACTCTGAATAAAAATCATAGCCGGTGGCTGCACCTACAGTGACATGCTGACTAGAACTTCCTTGAAGCTCACACTATCTCAGACAACTAGAAATGAAGAAATTGAATAGCAATGGTAGGAGCAGATGGTCTATTTAATTGACTGGGGAAGAACTCTGATGACACAAAGACATAAATTTCCCAGATACTGCTATCGGGGCATAAAATGAAAACCTTATTACTGTAACTATTTTTTTCTTTAGTTATTAAACTGATAGAGAATATTTAACATCAAGAAAAAACTGTAGAACACATATAGGACTCCAATCAACATCACAAGATCAGGCACAAGAAGCTAAATCCAATCCTTACTTCTAAGGTACATTTTCTACACAGGAGAAGCAAATTAAACCTATCATCCGAGTCTCCAGCAATATGGATAATGGAAATAAGACAAAAAGGCTTCCTTCAGGACTAGCGTTTCATCATTTCCTCTATTCTACAACATATTGAAAACTAACAAAAAGATTCTAACCACCCACTTCTTTCATGAATATCCTATTTTTCCATTACTATTCCACGCAACAGAAAATGGCATATTTTGATTCTTCCTTCATTTTATGATTCCAATAAAGAATTCCATGTAGTTTTCCTGTATGTCCAAGACTTTATAAAGAAAACTCAACCACATACCAGCAGCTTCTTCTTATGTTGTTTGCGTTGTGGAAGTATGCCAAGAGCATCAACCATTGACTCATCCAATTCTGTGAATGCATAAATTACTTAGTGCATTGCATATAAGCATCAGCTAAATAGCTAAATAAGGTGAGATCATGACCTTTAGTCTGCAACAAAGTAGCCAGCACATTTAAAGAGCCTGAAACTTGAACATCATCTCCATGGGCAACAAATGAAAGCAAAGCCTCCCTGTGTAATTTTCACCGACAGAATATATGACTCTTATCAGCAATAGTACAAAGGAACTTAAACATTCTCTGGCTGTCATAAAGGCTAAGAAATATGGAGTAATTTTATACTGACAATGTCATACATGATTTTGAGTAATACAAATCCTTTAACTTGTTCCGCAAGGTAATCACACCTAATAGTCACCCAAGCGGCAGGATAGAGAAAATGAAAAATAATACTACTCTTCAGTATCATAACTGGTAGTGACTATACCAGAATATTTCAATCCATTCGTTCAATTAAATGTACTCCAGTCAGTATGAAGTCCAAGCTTTCTCTCATTCAATAATCTTGTCTCATAATTCCCTCAAAAAAAAAAAAAAAATCTTGTCTCATAAAGAATAAAAATAAAAATTGTTCCAAAACAAAAATTCCATTTTTTCTTTGATAATTTTACAAGAAACTCCAGATTCTTACCCAACCCATGTCATCTCCTAAAGAGATTAGATGGATCCTATACACCTCAAAAGCAAAGCACAAAACCATATAAATACCAAAAACAATTCTAAGCCAGTTTTCTGTCCATTCGAGCAGTTAACATAGGTAGCATGTCATCTGAAGATAGCATGCGAAACAATACTATGGAGTACAAAGGCATCTCTGAGACATACAGTCAGGCAACAGCAAAGTCATGTGAACACCTTGAACTTATATTCCTCTGACATGATTGAGATATTAAAAATTAACCCTCAAACCATTCACCACACCCCATCCCCGGAGTGTGCTTGGAGAGGATCATTTAGTCTCTTTCATACTATGCCACCTACTTCCTAAACCATATATTATTGAAATTATGCATGGTTGCTTTAAGCATGTGTACGTAAAAACTTGATGGCAGTGGCTGGCAAACTTTAAAACTTGACAGAGTTGAGGGGGGATCATTAATGTAAGTCCAAAATTGCCAATTAAAAAGCTGTTTGACTAGAGTTGGCAAGATATAATAAGGAACTAAAATTTCATGACAGGACCCAAATGTCAAGACGTTTAAGTAGAATATGAAATTAAATGTCATTAACAGAATTGATTACCTTGGTGCAGATTGTGTATCACCACAATCATGACCCAAGACACCACCTGGTGGATGCTTTTGGGAAGAATTAGATGTCAGAATGGTAACATGTAAGCTCCCACCATCAGACTCTGAACTGCAGCTATTCTCATCTGTATTTTGGCTTGCTGTATCTAAAGAACCATTGACCAACATATTACCATTAAGCTTAGCTTCAGAATTCCCAATGAAGGTCTCTGGACAACATAGAAGAGCAGCAGCAACAGTGTTTGCCAGATCTTTGATTTTGACTATGCGCAAAATGCAACAAAGTAAATATAAAGAAGTGACAGCACCAAGACTTGGTTCCTGAATGTATAACGCCCAGTAGTCACAAAAATATTTACGTAAAACCATAAAATCAGTAACCAACAAAATATAAAAAGCTCATACCAATTGCTAAAATATCAGAAACAAACAAAATGTATAATATAGAGGAGAGAAACAGCAAAAGAGTATTAATACCTTGACTACTTCAGTCCTCAAGGAAGGAAGAACTAATGGAAATATCAGAAGCCTCAAAACATTGTCCATTATTAACCTCCCAACATCAGGAATTCCAGCAGAAACAACATCACTAAAATAATAGAGATTGTCTTCGATCTCGTCAACAGCGGAAAGAATGGAAGAAGTCGACTCCATGCTCAGATTTCTGTCAGAAGAAAGCTGTTCTTGTCAGCAATAAAATTATAAGGGATCACTGCAAGGAAATACAATATTTCACATCTTACTTTGAAGCATTTGAAACCACTAAATTCAAATGGATACACTGATCTCGGAAAAATTTGACCAAGTTCAAGAAATAATCCGCATGAGGAGCCTTCGATACAAACCTATTTACAGCATCATCTCCAACTGCAAATCAACGGAGAGTAATTGTTTATGTAGTTCAAGTGCCCACAATGTACTTCCATAAGGAGAGTTAAACCATAACAATTCAGAAGCCAAAAAAGTCAAAAGCAGAAACTCACCATGATAAACATTCAGTGTTAAAGCACGTACAGCAGTTCGAATCATACTTTCTTCATGGAAGGCAAACCGTATTGCCTCAGCATAAAGGGGGAAAGAAACTACTTCATCCTAAATGAAAAAACAACAGTAAGCATAAGGAAAAAAAAGAAAGAACATGAGAAAGCAATAAAAGAAACCACGGCATTCTCTCAATGTTAACTGTTTTCATTATTACAGAAGACAACAGTAATCACAGGTATTGCTTCAGCTCCAAGCTACCCTTTTTGAGAACATATCAAATGAAGCAAAAATGTGATCGTGATACAACCTTCTGCAAGTTAACCGAGTGTTGAATATCGAAAGAATTTAGTGGAAAAAGTTGCCACCTATTATCGCTCTTTTCCAATACGAGTATTACTTTACTCGATTTTACATCCTACCTAAGAAATCCAAGGCCCTCAAAGTGAATTGTGCTAAGATTTGTGTTCTGTTCACATGCCGAAGTCATATGATAATCCAAAACTCCCAAGCAAAATCCTAATCAAGCCCCGTAATTCATGAGCTCCATTTTCCTTCTTTTCCAAGTTTCCTCAGCTAAAGAAGGGTGGGAAAGGTTCTATAAATACTCCAGCCACTTAGACCAATAAAATAAACAAAACTATTTAGACTTGTACCTCTGATTTTATGGCACACCCAATGCAGAAATCACACCCTTACTACAGGTGTAACTCAGAATTGTGCACAGAGATTTTCAAACTTCACCCAGAACTTCAAGCTTTTAATCATCTTAGCTAATTCTCATTACTATGTTTCACTAATAATCTTAACAAGTTTGTGCAGGAATGCCCCCTAGCGCACATTATCCCTGCTCATACCCACTCTTACCAATATATATCTTCCACATGAGTTCAACCTAGATGACAGTACAAATCCCTGAACTAAACAAAACTTATCGTATTTAGGGCTCACAATTAGAAAAAAATTGTAAAGAACTAGTTACTAATCGGCTTAATATGAAGATATAGGAATCTCAACAACAAATAAGTGATCTGCCAAAGCAAGCTTAAAAGTTGAATTGGAGGTATATTCAGTTGTGTTTGCAAGCATTCCATTTTCCCAGAAAGTGAAAGTGATAACAACATAATTACAAATAAAGTGCAAATGCCAAAATAGTGTTAAACAACAGTGACACCAATTGTAACAAAAAGCCTAAGTAAACTTACATTTTGTGTCTTAACAAGGAGAGATATTGTATCCTTGTTCAACTTCCCACTTATTGCCCTTTCTCAGTCCACAAGCAGTTGAAAAACCGAAGTCAGGAAGACAAAATTCCAAAAATGATACAAACGAGTATGTGATAAAATGCTCAGAACAATGAAGGGAAGCATGAAACAACTGAGTTCTGGAGCAAACCTTAGGAAGGATATGTAGTAAGATAACAGCTCTTCATTTCGGAAGTCAAATGGATAAGTTATAAGGTAGTTAACATGTTCATTGCTAAACATATAATCTGCATAATTTCCACAGGAAAACATCTCAGATATGCCAAAAATGGGGTAGGGATTCATAATGTTGTGCTGCTCAAGCTGGGATATTATTATATAACTTACATATGGAATGATCACTTTTTAGGTTCTGGATCATTATGCTCATTGTCTGCAATAGCTGGAGGGAAACAATCAAAGTTCTACTAATTCTTAATATGCGTACAAACTCGCCCATGACCTGCTTCTCCATGAAAAACCTAAAAGGAACCAAAATGATCGCAATTGCATAAAAACAAAAGGATGTGTACACATAAGAGGATATATGAGCATATCAAACACAAAAAGCATTAATGCCGCACTCGAAATAGGCAGTATCATGTTGATCACCATAAGTTATCAACTCTGAAATAGATCTCAAAGCCTCGATCACAAAGTCCTGCACAGTATAAGATGTGGGGTTAAAACATCAAAGAAGCAGCACCCAGAATTACCAGGAAAAAATTTAGCCAAGCAGTGACAGCATGAGAACATGTTACCTTGTTAACCTCATTAACAATTTGAACTTTTATGAGTTGATCAATTAGGAATCTGGGAAAAGAGAAAAGACAAATTTGTATATCATAAAAGACCAAGAATCTTTAAGAGAAGTAAGTGTATGTTGCATTTGAGAAGATACACAGAATAAATAGCATCAAGGAGAAAATCAGAAGCAATACAAATTCAACATCATATAAGAAATGCATTCCCATTTTGATAGATTATAAGTTATTGAAATCAGGTAATAAACAATATACTGATGTATTCATTATCACACACAAAATGATGTTAAACATGTGGGAAACAGAAGTTTCCTGGTTAGATCGCACTTAGAAGAACCATGCAGCTCAAATAGCAGCTTCAATGTGCTGAAATGAGTATATTAAGATTTTTCTTTCTTACATTAAAAACATGTTATTTAAAACCACAGCAGGTCAATTTGGGAAAATTTTGTTATTGCACCATGATAGCTAACAGATTACCAAATGCATATCTCAAATGGCGTCAAATGCATAAGCCATCCCCATGTAACTGCCTGAAGTTTCCTGCTTCAGACAGAAACCAATTCGAATCAAGTGTCCAATACTATGCATGTACCACCCCTTGTTTTTTACATGAAAATTACTAAATGAAATGAAAATAAATTATCCACAAAAATCACGAACATGTCTTTATTTCCTCTCCAAGATGTACAAAATATGAGCAATTTCCTTAAAACCAATTCAAATCTTCATATTCTTTGAGAGAATAATGAAAGAACTATGCTTCCATTTTTAAAATAGAAATAAAGTTACAGAAACCTAGGCCAAATATTTATAACATTGCAGAGGAGAAAATACTTTTTAGCATATGAAATGAACATATTCTCCAAGCATTGGGTATGCTTGCCCCTGTTAAATTGCCTTTTTCTGTCCGTATGGTCTATATGAAATGTCATATCCTCTAGGCATTAGGTTTGCATATGAAAGTACAAAACCCAGTTTGCCACAAAAAAAAAAGGAAAAGAAAGAAAGAAAAAGAAGCACACGCTCCTGGACCACCTCATCAGTTTCTCGTGATGATGGATGATCGAGCCATGTCAGCAAAAGTACTAAGTAGTTTAAATAGTTTATAGTTTATATAACAGTTTGGTCATTTTGAGGTGTAGAAATGTAATGTGTTATAATGTTGCACACAGTTATCTATTGATGATATTTGAATGGTCCGTTTGGTCCTCAAGATCATCCCCAAACCATTTTAATCCAGTCGGCTGTCGGCTAAGAAAATTCAGGAAACACAAGTCATTTTCTTTAGGTTATCTTCTAATTTTCTAGTATCACATTTCTGGGTGAAGCACATTGCCTCAAGGAAAAAGATTTTTGTTGCCAGTTGCGCAACCAACCATGATCCACTAAGATAACAAATCCTTGCGATTTCAATATTCTACAATAATTGATTAAGAATTCCCATCATCTGGAAAACATAGAATATTCACGACACACTCTCCAAAAAGAAAAGTATCAATTGCTCAAAAAATCCTTAGCATGATATCTTTTCATCGGACCTAGTTTTTACGCATAATAACTTGATTTTCCAGAACCCCTGTACACCACTCATTTCAACAGTCAAAATTAATAATTTATCAGATCTCCCAGTCAACCAGTAACCACTGAGCAAGACATACTCAAAATTAACTAAAGGGCTTTTGCTCTCTCAATTGTAACTTGTATATTACCTATTAGTTATTACTGGGAAATTTTTATTGAAGTCTACCAACGAGTAAAGCATTATATCAATGCACCAAATAAAACAAATTAGAAGTTAATTAAATACACCTTTGTTCACTCCTAATGCAACTAAGTAAAAGAATTTCAGTAACAATCAAAAAAGAGTAAAAGAACTGCAGTAGATTTCTTTTTCACAGTTTGGTCCAAAAATTTCAGGAATCAAGCAGACGAACAAAATAAAACAACAGCCTTCATCGGAATACTATCGTAATGCGAAGCGGAAGAAGCAATTGGCCAATCAATCTATCCAACTCAATATTCAAGTATAGAGTTTCTTACTAGTGTAAAGTTTTCTTATTCAAAACGGAGAAACTAAACGAGAACCGGGGATTATACCAAAACCACCATAATTGAATATAACACGTATATACTACCTGAGTTCATCTAAAGAGTATCTATCCCGGGATCTCCAAAAGGAAAACCACATCCTTTTAAGAGCTCGCGATCACACTTTCCTTCTTCTTCGCATCAAATTTCATCCTCAGAAGCCCCTTTAGACTTCACTTATCCCTCTCTTAAGCAGATTTAGGCTTAAATTAAATTCAATTACGGCCTGTCGCACAGGAGAATACTATCCACACGCGATTATTAACCGCTGGAAGAAGTCCCCAAGGAGAGGGTTAGGGTTTGTCGATTCCCCAATCTTCCACCGGAAAATAGAAAACGGTGAGAAGCGATGAACAAAGCAGAGAGAATAGGCCAGCAGGATGCTCAGATCAGAGAAAGCAAATTGAGATCAGTATCTGGGTCGGGTTCCCGATAAGCGGGTCGGAGCCTTGACATTGACAATTAACACATTCGATGGATGACGACGGAGCTGTTGTGTAGTGGCCACCTGTCAAAGTGGTCTGAACTTAAATTGCATGGCGCGCCTCAACTTTTTGAGAATTAGTAGATAGGCACTCCATGTTTTAGATATCTCATAATTGGCCCTAAACGTTTCTTGGGTTATGAATTTAAGAATTTCAAACTGGGCTTTATTCATATTAAGTGGACTCTTCCAATTTTGGGCTGGCATGGTATATTTTGTTCTATTTAGGTGGAATTGGGTAGTAGCTTAGTCAGTTTGATGTTTTGTCATATCCAGGCACTCATATGGGCAGTAAGTAACTCTTATAAGCTCATATATATCGATATCGCAATAACTTTTTACGCATTTATGATTGGTAAGAATGAATGGAATTA
Source organism: Rehmannia glutinosa (assembly GCA_016081115.2). NCBI lineage: Eukaryota > Viridiplantae > Streptophyta > Magnoliopsida > Lamiales > Orobanchaceae > Rehmannia > Rehmannia glutinosa. Next base: position 13,799,660 of record CM071934.1, on the reverse strand, counting down.
GGTTGGAATGGAATGAATTTAGGAATGGAATAACATTAGGAATAGAATGATGTAGTATTACTATTCCTATGATTGGTATGTACAAGAAATGGAGAAATGAATGGATCGCGATTTTTTACTTGATTTAAATATCTTGATTGGTAATTATAAATTAATGATAGTAATTGAGAAAAATAATTTTAAAGTATCAAATTCTCTTAAATAAGATTTTTAAATAAATTTTATTAAATATGTTATTCGTAAATTAATAAAAGATTATTTTAATGTGTTCTAAATAATATATATATATATATATTTATATCTATGATATCAAATATATTTTATATAATATTTTTAGGATAATTACAAAAACACCCCTAAGATTTGGGCTAATTACAAAAATCCGTAAATGTTTTAAAATTACGTAAAATCCCATCGGGTTTGATTATGGGTTAAATTTAAGGGTAACTATACTATTTTTATAAATATCGGGAGGTTTTGATATTTTTTTGCTTATGAAGAGAAAAAATGTAAGACATTAATCAAACCTCAAGGGGTTTTTGTAATTTTAAAAATCTCGGGTTTTTATGTAATTATCCCAAACCTCGGGGGTATTTTTGTAATTATCTCTATTTATTATTAGAAAATATAGGAAATCAACAAAAGAATTCTATATCAAAATTTTGATTTAAATATTGAATATTTATAGAATTGACTATGATTTATTAAAATATTAAATATAACTCATATTTAAATTATAAATAATTTTTTTATTTATAACACTACTTTTCAAAAATATAGATTATATCCAACATTTTTAGTCATTTATAGAAAGATAATTTTATTAAAAATAAAATTTGAGTCATTTTTATGATTGGGAATAGCTAAACTCATGGGGAGAGGAGGAATGGTCATTCCTTACTTTGGAAATAGGATTCCTGGGAATGAGTATTCCTATTACTAAAGATATCAAGCATGTGAATGGGAATGAAACAAGGAATGCTCATTCCATTCCTACCACATTCCCACATACTAATCTTGTTGTTAGGATTCAAAATGTTTATTGGAAAAAAAAAAAGAACAAAAAGAGGAGAGAAAGAGACCCCAATAATTATTTTATATTCAATTGATTTCTATAAGTACTGTTAGAGAATTGATACATCCCACGTGATTGAAAACACAATTGAATTATGGTTTATAAGCAAGAGTCCATCTCTTTTTGCCAAACAAAAAAAAAAGGTGTTTTCATAAGAAAGGTGTTTTCATAAGAAACCCGTAAAGTCAATCAAAGCAAATAATACCACCTTAGTTTGATGCTTCAATACCCCTTAGCTTGACAAATTGGATGGAATCTTCTATTCTAAAATCGTGTTTTATCTTCTACTCCACCGCACAGATAATTGGGACGTGTATAATACTTACCATCAAAGACAGTGCTACAACTCCTATTACGGGGGCATGTGCCCCCGTAAGTTTTTTTATTTGTATTATATATTATTTATATAATATTATCCCTAAATTTATAATTTATAAAATATTAATAACATACTAATATTATAAATTAAAAAAAGTATTATATAAATAGTTTGTAATAGTGTTGTATAACATTATTAATGTGATATAAATTTTTAATAACTATATATTAATTACGAGAAAAAATTAAATGTGCCTCCATTAATTATTTTTGAAATAGTTTATAATTTTATTTATTGTGTGGCCCTGCTCATCATCATCAACTGCACCTTATCCCATAATGTGGGGTCGGTAGTGTGAAGTTTATAGAGTCAATTAATTGTCTAAAATTAGTTAACACTACAAAATTCACACAAAAAGCAAAGTGGCAAAGTTTTACGCCGGATGCCCTTCTCGACACAACCTTCATACGAAGGAGAGATGAGATGAAATTTCAAAATCAACATCATCACAGGTTTTTCCACTTGCATGGAAAATACGATGAGGCGACGATGAGTTGAGATAGTTACTCTAGTCATGTCCCATTACATGATTGATATTGTGTGGCCCTGCTATAAAAAACAAAATTGGATCCTTCTTAGCTTATTACCATGTTTAAATCCCACGGTTTATGATATTTATGCTTGAAAATTAACATTGTAAGTGTTATACACGTGTCAATATTGTTGGAATAGAAGATGAAACACGATTTTGAAATAAAAGATCTCATATGTGAACAAACACTAGCCACCTTTGCCACGTCAAAAATAAAGAATGAAAGAGCTGTAAGTACATAAATGAGACTGAATTATGGTTGCATATGATGTCATTTTGTTAGCTACATGCTTGTGCAGAAGCTTTTTTGCGGGTCCGATGATCTAAGCCTTGTTGGCTTGCTAACAGGCATGAGTTGTGACCATATATTTCTTCGTCATGAGTAAAGATGGTTTATAGGTATAACGTATATATATATGCATGCAGGTTCCAACTGGCAGCTATATACGTTTTTTTATTGATAATCCATCAAATATAATACCAATATGTCATGAATTTTGACTTATTTGCTAGGATTCTACACTAGCCCACAAAATGTTGGAAGAAATAATAATCAATTTTTACGTTTTTTTTCTTTTGTGCGTCGTGCAATTTATATTTATTATGTGATTAATTTAATTCATTTGAGTAGTACATGAGCCCTGCACGTGTTGATTTTGTGGAATTGGTCACGATCATGTTGATCATAGTAAGTTTGTTATGACAGCAGATTAAACTTTAATATTGCACCAAATAAAGCAAATAAAATGAATTCAGTTATACGAGAATAATAAGAAATTAAATCGAATTGTTGAAAAAGTTGGAGAGTAAGTGACAAACTGAAGGAAGAGGAAAATTATAAACAAAACGATAATTCTCGTGCAGCTTCACGTGGGAAGGGCGCCTTCTTCTGTTAAGGGCCCCATCCGAAGATTCACATGGCCCTTTAAACCCTACGCATCCCCCGCGCACGTTAGCCTTCCACCTCAAAGAAAACCATGGTGCGTGCGCCGAATCTTCTCGGGATTCCAGACATTCCACCTCCATATATATAAACCCACCCCTGTATATATATATATATAAATCCCTCTGCTGTTGAGTAAAAATAATAAAACCCGTGAGAATTGAAAGGAAATATCCCACTGCTCTCCCACTCCCACCTATAGATACAAGTACAACCATTTTATATATATACATACACCTGCCGGAAAATCTGTAAAGGCAGAAGTAGACACGCAGTGGGAGGTGAAAGTATGTGTTTTCTGGGGTGCGACGAGGAGGAAAGAGTCAAGGCGGCGCAGCGCCGGATCCCGCCCCTCACCGGCGGCAAGGTGCATGCGGTGGACGTCAGCAGTCGATGGCGGTTTTGCTTTCTCCCAATTTGCTTCAGATTCAAGCGCAAGTATTATTGTAGTCTGTGCTCCAGGTGCCTCGTTTTGTACGATACGTAGTTCGATTATTAATTAATTCATCCGTCCTCCTTCGTATATACAGCTTGGTTTGAATTAATTAATCAGCTGGTCTGCGTGATTTGTTAATCAATTGACTTTGTGATTTTAGGAAATTAATTTCGTAATCTTGTTCTGTTCCCTCATGGGTGTGTGGGTTGCCGGCAGGTCGGTGTATGTGTACAGTATGGTGTAAGTAACTTTGTGTACGTGTACTTGCATTCCTACATCCACGTTGAAATTTTGAAAAATTGAAGACATTTCTTCTCTCTCTCTCTCTCTCTCTCTCTCTCTCTCTCTCTCTCTCTCTCTCTCTCTCTCTCTCTCTCTCTCTCTCTCTCTCTCTCTCTCTCTCTCTGCCTCACTTGATGTTGATTTTTTATTAATTGCAAAATTGGTCGTGTGACTTTGGAGTAGTTGCATTTCATGACTTTTATGTTTTTGATTTGGGAATTTAGGGCTTTGATTTAGAAACATCGGCAAATTCCGGACAATTTTAGCTGGAAAATTCAAAAATTTGTCGGATTACGTCGATTGTCATCTCACCACACCAAATTGGGGATTTTAATTTTCTCTTGAAATTGTTACTTAAGTTATTTTAAAATGTAATAATATTATTAATAAACATATAAAAAATCAAGTTTTATGTGACCAAAAGAACCAAATCAAAGCAATTTTATTGGAAAATTCAAAATTTCAAATTTAGGGTGGCGAGGTGGCAACCAACCGAACAAAATGCTCCTCAATGTGCCATTTTTTTTAATTAGAAATAACAATCCTAAAGGCTAAAATGACACCCCTCTAATGTTAAAAAGACAATTTTGCAATTAAGCATTCATTTTTCGTGTAATTGTAGGGGAATAATACTACATATTTTATTATTTGTTGGAGTAGATGTAGAAAATTCTACATGAAATTTTGTTACATTCCATGGGTTTTTTCGTGAGATGGAGAATCGGGCAAGTGCTCTTAAAGTACTCGCCCGCACTGGGAACAATCTTGTGCTCCAGTGATTGAGACGTGTGTTGAAAGGGCGAATGACCCGGGTTCGATCCCATCCGAGCGAGTATTCCCTCCCAAGTTCCCCAACGTCCGGACCTATTGTCATCCCTATTTTTCTTAAAACTTTAAGAGAACTAAACTCAACGAGTCTAAGTTCATGCGACTTTACTCGTACATTTGTGTCATACATTTAGGGTGGCAATTTGGGTCCCCACATGATAACCGACACGAACACAACGCGATATAAATAGGTTGGGTCGAATAATTGATGGGTTCGTGGGTTAATTCTCGTTGAACCAAAATAACCCAACAATTAACGGGTGTTGCTTTTGGGTTAACCGCTATAATCCAGCTTAACCCGTATAACACATTTGTGAATTTTAAAAGAAAAGTAAGTGAAAAATTAATTATAATTAAAACAAAAACTAAACATGTCTTTAAAATTTAAATGATTAGAGCATTTTCCGTGAGAGTGTTCTATCTTCAATTGAAGCAATAATTGCTCAAGCACCGCACAAAGCCTCGCATTATTTGAATATGTGGACAATTTTGCGCATAGTTGCGCTTGAAGTTTCTTTCTTTTTTTTTTGGTTTTAAAGTAAGGATTATAGTGTATTTTACTCGTTGTAAATATCCCTATTTAGCCCCGATTAATCCTCGTCCCGGCGCTAGGCCTTCCTATTAGGTCCGCTAATCTCGCCTAGGTTCCGCCCAATCTAGCTCTAGCGAAAGCCTCAAGCACTTTTTACAACATTGGTATTTTATATGCACTAAAATAGAATATTACATAATTTTCATTTTTAGTGTCGAATTGATTCAAGTCTTTGGAGATGGAGTGTAGATTCCGCAATAAAATGGTGCAAACTTGCGGAGAGGGTCTTATGTATCCACATGTCGCTCAAGTCTCTTTAATCTTAATTTTATGTTACTTATGTAATTATGTTTTTTTCGAATGTTATGAATTGTGATATTTTTATTGATTAAATTATGTGCCATGATGATTGAATTTCAAATTTTTAAATTTATTCAATTGAAATTATTTCAAAATTCTAACACAAATAATTAAACATATTAGATGAGTAGATTAAAAATATTGTTCTAACACGAGATCTGTCTCGAGAAGATCATTTATGGCCTCAAAACTAATCCTAAATAAGGTGAGCTTCGGGTTAGTCCGAATCTTGTATTCCAACCTTCAAGTATTATCAATACATACCGAGTGTAATGACATCATCAATACACTTGATGTGCATTAATGATACTTAAAATATGAATTAAAATACAATTTTAAAAAAGAGAATCACGAGTATTATGGCATTTTGGGGCTAAAATAGATCCCAACAAACCAACTCGTCATTCAAAATGAGAAATGAGAAATCCACAACCAAACACAAATTTTTGTTAACGAATGATTTTGAGGTGAGAAAGCGGTGAGGAAAAATCACAAACTAGTTCCTTTCCATTTGATTAGGTCGGATTTTAACTTTATATTGAGTAATTTAGATGGAAAATATGAAACTCAAAATGCAAATATGTAATTAAACTTTCTACGAGACATGAGTTGCATCCTTCATAAATGTATTTGGTATAATTTTCTATAGTGAATTTTATTGCATTAATTATCTACTATATTGCATTAATTGTCACCATTTATGGAAAAGGAGTATACATGATGAATAATATAATAATTTTCTTAAACTAAAAATCACGTGTTGTGTTTGCTAACGCTAGTATCAATTGGTAAGTTTTTCTTTTTTTTATTAGTAATAATTTTATCTATTCATGAGTAATTACGTGTTGGTAACTTGTAGACAGATATCCGGATTAATAATTGGGTCATCTGGTTCAATCGATTAACTCGTTCCTCAAAATCGATTGGCCCGCACACACACACACACACACACACACACACACACACACACACACACACATATATATATATATATATATATATATATATATGTACACACGCACATGTACAAGATAAACACAAGTACAAATAATTAAAAAAAAGTAACAAATACAAATACAAATAAACGCTAAATAGAAAATTAAAATATCCAAATATATTAGGATCAAGTGTGAGAGGGAGTGTATATAGATTAATCCAATATATCCATGTACACCTTTTATTCAATGGTCCAGATTGTTATTAAAAATAATTAATTTATCAATTAATTAATATGTGGAAAGGGCATAATAGTAACTAGCAAAATGCCATAAATCATGCTCCTACAATCAATCGATTGATTAATATCACGTTTCCATAATCAATTGTGCACTATTTTAATAGTTGAATCAGACACTTTTTAATTGATCGTACACCATTTTATATATGACATTGCATCATTGTATAACTAATTGTACATCATTCAATCCTAGCGATTTTTATGGGATTTGATTTTATGATTGTTCCGCTTTTCATTCAATTGTGGTTTACTCACAATGATGTACAATTAGTTACACAATGATGCATCGTTAGATATAAAATGATGCGAGATAGTTATTAAATGGTGCGATTCAACTATTAAAATGGTGCATAATTCGATTATGGAAACGTGATCTTTATCACATCCATGATTGCGGCGTCATTATGGGAAGGTAGTCACACCATTTTGTTTTTATAGGATTTTTAGATGATATACAATTAGTTATACAATGATGCAATCGTTAGATATAAAATGGTGTATAGTTCAATTATTAAATCGGAAGATGGTTACACCATTTTGTCTTTATAATTCCTTTAGATGATGTAAAATTAGTTATAAGGAATTGGGCATATTTGGTTGAATTATTGATGATTACTTGAATGAACATTGATAGTTAGGGCATTAATGGCATTGATTCTCTACAACTATATTGATGTGGAAATATGGGGCTTAAATTTTGATTGAAAATTGTACGATGAGACACTATGCTCTATTTGGATAGGAAATTTTATCCATGAATTCATCTTACTCTTGTTTGTACGTGGTTTATTCGAATCTCACATATGATTTTGCTAGGTACAAACTCGAAACAATGGTCGAAAGGAGAAGTCTTCAAGATAGGAGGAGGCGCCCGGGGAGCGCACCGCAAGAAATGCACCAGATAGCCCCGCAACATATGGGGTAGTACTCACTAAGGATAATGATTTGGAGAGATGGAATAAGTTGGTCACTCGACACATGACCCCCACACGATACACCGATGATGAGTGTACCGACTCCTTGGGATACACGATGACGTCTAGCGACTTTTCGAAAGGGTCGGGTGGACAAAATTTATGAAGGGTAGATTGCCGACTTATAAGAGCCTCATGCTCGAATTCTCAAGCACCGTCGATGTGTTCAAACAAGGAGGCAACAATGAGCCATTTGAAGTTACATTCCGGTTGGGCAATGCGCGTAGGCGATGGTCCATCGCCCAACTCAACACTATTTTTAGGGTACCGACGGTGCACCATTCGAATCGGGGGCATATAGTCAGTTTGACTTCTAGCGTAGTAGTGGAAACACCGGAAAAAGTGGTATCATGATCTACGAGGCACGAATCGTCAAGATTTCGGTATATTCAGATGGTCACTTGACCTCCATTTATGCTAAAGAAAACAATGGGGGCATGACAATTAGAGAACTTTATTTGTTGTGGCGTATCTTGACGACCAACACCCCCTACAACACGGCAACCAATTTCGTGGAGGCGGTGGACCAGTGTGGCGAAGCAAGGAGGGGCACTATCATGATTGGGGGTATGATTACTCCTATAACTCGTCACTCGATATTGATGTTAGGGCCTTAGATCTAATAGTGGGAGAGCGGAGGATCGCCTAGCGGTTTTACGCCCCAGGTGAAGATAATCACGAGAATATGAGGGCACGTACTCTCTTCCAACAAAGAGCCGAGCATGCTTTCCCGTTTCCCAACATGCCGCTTCACCACCGTGGACAATATAAATGATAGGGCCAACTTTTTGTTGAACTCGAGGCGCATAACATAGTTATTGAGGCAATGATTGCAAGTAAAAGACGAAGGGTCGCCGGTCTCACGGATGAGGATGATGTGGTGGCCGAGGAGATGGAATATGCGAGACAAGAAGGGGATTCGAGCAAGAATATCGCAAGGATGTCGACTTACCTAAGAACTCTCACCGAGGTGAGGAGCGGAAGATATGACTTTGATAATAAATTCTTAGCCCTCGAGGAGCGAGTGCGATTGCAACATGATGAATTTCGAGCTTTCCGAACGCACAAAGCAAAGATGGAACTTGGAGATGCTCGAGATGATGCGTCGATAAACCAAAGTGGCACATCTCCCAGGGCCACTATCCGCCGCAAACCCCGCAGATTAGGGGTGGCAAATCGTTTAAATCTTGGGGCCGTTATCGGCCGGCACGATAACGGCACGATAAGCCCAAACACGAACACGGCACGATAAAGCTTAACGGGCCTGAAATTTAAACCCGAACACGACACGTTAAAAATATGATAAACACGGCACGACACGATAAGACGATAAGGAAAATTGTCAAATTTATTTAGGTAAGCCCGTTAGGCCCGATTGGCCCGTTAAGCCCATTAACAAATAAAACTTATGATTTTTTTCATATTCTTTATATTTAATACTTAAAACATATATTTTAATAAATTATTAATAAAAATAGTCAAATAAAAATAATCAGTTATTATTAAATTACCCATATAAATAATTATTTACTAATAATTAAAAAATTATCGTGCCTTATCATGTTTATCGTGCGATCCGATATCAGCCCGTTTTTTTTTATCGTGTCTTATCGTGTTAGCCCGATAACGGTCCGAACCCGATAAGCCCTAACCCAAACCCTATAATTTCGTGTCGTGTTCGTGTTGGCCAATCGTGTCGTGCCTCAAATTGCCACCCCTACCCGCATGAGTTAGGTGATATCCACACTTTTCTTTATTAAAATTCTATATTTCTTTGTTTGCGCTATAATTTCATTCAAGTTTGGGGGATAGATAGTATATTTTGATGAAGGGTGTGGTGAAAAAAATAAAAAAATTTGCATTCATATATGTGACGCTCGGGCGTAAGAGAGGCGGTGAGTGATCGCCAGGTGCAAGAAGGCACGGACAAGGAGCTCTCGGAAGGCTTCTAGCCGAGGGGGCATGAATGAACGGATCCCACAAGAAGAAGAGATTCCGAGACTGTGTAGGTTTGGGACTGTACTGATTGAGAGAGCTTAAAAGATTTGATAGTACTACTCATACCAACAAGATGCATCCTTTTTTCGTGCTCATCTCATAAAAACTCCGAAGTTAAGCGTGCTTGGCCCAGAAGCAATTGTGGGATGGGTGACCCCCGGGAAACGACTCTCGAGTGGTGCGCGTGAGTGAGGACAAAGCGCTTGTTGAAAAAGACTCGTGTTGGTTTGTGGGGACAATCGTCGATCCGGGAAAGCGCGGCCCGTTACAATATAGTTGCATGCAGAGCCTTTAGGTTGCATTGTATTAGAAGCACATTTACGTTTTGGCGTATTTATTGCTTTTAGTAGGTCTTTAGGGAGTGAGTAAACTGTTTTTGTGGTGTGTGTTGCAACTTGGGAGATTGTTTGAAAATTATTTTGTCTTTGGTTTGAATTGAGTGTTAAGTGTGAATTGATCATGATGAGAATCGATGATATGGAGCATGTGGATATTGAGAACATGGAATTTATGCTTTGATTTACGAATTTGCAATCCCGTGAGCTTTTGAACCTTTCTTCGCTTTCATTATATGCGAGTCTTATTTGTTGATTTGAGTGTATCATTCATGTTGATTAGAAATCTATAACTTGCTCTAGTATCTCTATCAAGGCCACATGTTGTATGCGATTTATGAAAATAATTTAAGGCCATTTTTGTCAAGTTTTTCAAGCCTTTTGCCTATCTAATGACATGAATTCCCTAGTTAGCCAATTTGAGCATGTTGCCTAATTTTTTGATATCCACATTTAATGCCTTAACTTGATATATTTGTTACCCTAGACTTGAACGTATAACATTGAGTAAGGGGATTGAAAAATATTGAATGGGATGACATCAAGAATTTAGATAATTGTGCAAGTATTGGTTGATGGGAATAAAAGAAGAAAAAAAGGAGAAAAAGAAAGGATGAATACTCATGAAAGAGTCGGAAAAAAGAAAAAGAAAAAAAAAAAAAAGGAAAAAGAAATCGACTTTATAAATGAGTTTACTTTTAATGAACTTGTAGGTCTGTGATTTGTGATGAAAGGTGAAATAAATTTTGAGTTCTATAAAAGAAAAGGAAAAATGGGGTATGAAAAGTTGAAGAAAAATAGGAGTGATTTGAGTAGCATATCGGGTTTAAATGAAGATGGTTATTCGAATGAAAGATGTGCTTACCAGTCTATACGCTTGAGTTTGAATCACTTTTCCTATATTTCCCTACCTTAACCAAAGAGCCTTCATTACAACCAAAAGAAAAAGTCATTTTTGATTCATGAATTGCATGCATTCTAGTGGCGAGAGATGTGAGACGATTTGCAAGCTTATGATAATTTTTCAACATTGATATGATTTGAGCGTAAACACGTCCCTTATACACTTGAGAGAGAGCATACACTTGATCGGTGAGAGTCGTGATTCAAAGCATTTGGCATGGTTTTAATTGACATGTGTTCTATGTTAGATGTTCGAGGCTTGGTTGATTTATTGTCGCGTCTATGGATAAACAAAAGATCATGTGTTGTTCTTGATTGCTTTTCATTCCTCCCACTTGTGTTTTGTCTTGTTTATAAAGCATTGACCGGGATCATCAACATGATTTGGATCGATGAGTTACCTTCGAGTCGCGGACTTTTGGGTAACAGGGTTCGAGTTCTTAGGTGACCTAAAATGGATGAACACACGTCAGGCTAGCGGGGTGGTCCTGCTAAGACTCTCCGATGCCTAAGTCGGATCGAGTTCGTGAGGTACGGGGGTATGAAGACATAAGTGTAAAAGTAAGTAGTAAAAGTGACAGAACGAATAGTTACCATCAAGTTACCATAGCATGATATTTAAGTATTTATAGATATCCCTGGCTAATGTGGTTGCGCCAAGTGTCATCATCCGGAGGGTGGAGTTGTACTATGTTGTCGGGAGATCAATGGTCCACCTTTTTCAGGTTAGGCCCATTCCCCAGGTCGGGTCGGATACGGGGCTCTAAATCCATTTTCGAGACCTCATTTGTGTTGAGGCCTCAAGACCTCATTGCCTTATCACAATAGTTTAAGTTTGGGGTTTGATAAGTGTGAGTTTTGCTTGTAATTTGGACATAATTGTGGATAGAATAAGTTGATATGCATGCGTTAACCGAGTAAAATGGGCCATGTTCTTATAAAGTTGAAAAGATATTACGCTTTGTCGTTTTGTAGGAATTAAACGATATTTGTAGAACTTTGGTGGCAAATCGGAGCATTGCAAAGAAAGGACCATTGAGAATCAAGCGAATACGTGAATTTTAGAGTTAAACCAAGAAGAGATCGACGAACCGGGTGAAATAAATCCACGCACGGGCAGCCTGCTCATAGGCACGGCAGGCGTGTGCGTGCAGACAACAGAATCAGTTTTCCTAAGGACGCACGGGTTGGTCGTGCCTTTACGCACGGCCGTGCGCCTGTTCAAGATGAGAATTTTTTATGGCCTGGACGCACAGCTGGTCGCGCGTAAGCGACGGCCCGTCGTCTGCACAGAAAGTCGACTTATGCGATTTCTTACTTAGGTTTGGCCCAATGAGAGTATAATAGAGATGAGCGACCCCAAACAAGGACACACTGGTTTTTACCGTAGAAAGCACAAAAAGAGCAACCTTCTACCGGAGGATTCGAGAGGTTGATCGAGGTCGCAATCACACGCTTGAGGATTGAAGATTGATCGAGAGATCATCAATATCCCTAAGTTTGCTTATTCTATTGTATCTTTTACTTTCATCTAGTTAGATATGAACATGAACAATTTGTCTATGAATTGTTTGTTTCCCATGTCCAGCTAAATACTTTGTGATTCGGGGTTTGGGATTAGGTTAATTGATATTCTTGTTTGATAATTAGGTTAAACACCTTGGGATTAGGTTAATTGATACTCTTGCTTATTATTGAATTGATACTTAACTTGTTTGATGTATTGATTCATAATTCGAGAGATGAGTTTCAATATTAGATCTTAAGTACTTGACATGAATATTTTACATGATTGAGAAGTCTGTGAATATTTGTGAGGATAAATGATCTTTTATACTTTTGGGAGTTGGTTACCTTATGTTGAGTAGAGATGTTAGCATAAATAATTCAATCAACGTTTTTATATACATCTCGAGAGAGAGGATAAAATACTTTCGTGATTGTCTTATAGGGAAGAATAATAATAGCTTTGGTTTTGATTAATCAGATAACAAAAGGGATATTAGATGAAACCATAACCCTGGAATCCATTTATCTCCTTGATCTTTCAATCAACTCTTACTTTGTCTTTTTATGATAAATTCTTGTCTTAGTTTTATAAACCAATCTTCAACTTTCGATCGTCTAAATAAAAATAATTATATTCCAATCTCAATACTTAGTGCATGAATTTATTAGTATCCGTGAGATCGACCTTGCTAACCCTATCTATTAACTACGCTGCTCGTTCACTTGCGGTGAAACTAAAAATAAGGCGAACAATTATATGCAAATTTACTAAACATATTTTCTTTACACTTGAAATAAAAAGAAAGAAAATTTTATTTACTAAAAAAAGATTTTTTCCTTTGGAACCGGATCAATGGGGTCACCTGGTTTTTCGGGTTTTTCCGTGATTTGGCGGGCGACAATGATTTTCTACGATTTTACTACAGATGCGGGCCATACATGTGACCAGTTCCCGTTGAACCCGCTAATCCGTCCGATTTTTTACAACACATTTTAAATCGATTAATTTATACATAAATGATCATTACTTGGTGTCTTTCTCAAAACATAAAGTAATTGATTTCATTATGTTTTATGATTAAATTTACGAATAATGTGAGAAAAATTTGCGAGACCAAGAAACACATTTTTTTTTCTTGTCTTTCTCTTTTTCCTTTTCATCTAAGAATAAATAATGATATGAAAAGTTAATTAATTATTTGTTAAGAATTTTAGGAGATGGTCAGTCTATAACCTTTTAAAATAATATGTTAAAGTCATATAATCTCCTTAAAAAAGAAAAAAATGATGGGACCCTGCAGCTTATTTCTTAATTTCTTAATAAATTCTTTAATTTGATTATATATATTGATGTATACAAAATTATCATTAACAGTTGAGGCTTTTTAATTTTGTTTTAGCTAAAAATTTCAAGAATCTAATTTTGTAAATATAATCTAATACCTATATATAACTCCAGAAGTATTAAATAAGGGTGATAAGTCGTGTAATCGTATTGTGTTGTGTGTCGATATGATACGACAGGACATGATACGGTCAAACATGAACACTACACAATAAGGATATGCTCCCACACGAACACGAACACACACAAAATTCGTGTCAACACGATTTGACACGATAAGTCAAAAATAAAATGAAATTAATTTACATGTTAGTACATGATAGCAAATTACATGATATTAATGACAATACACGATACAAACATACAAAATATCGGGTTATTGTTGTCACTAATAGGTAAATGTATCACTATCGTGTCACTAGCAGGTAAATATATCTTTATCGTGTCACTGTCCTGTTCGTGTTCTTATCGTGTTTACACGAGCATATCACAAAAACAACACGAAATTTTCATGTCCTTATCATAAGACACGATAAAAACACGAACATGATAAAGCTAAATACTAACCCGTTTTTTGTATCGTTTTCGTGCCATGTTATGTCAAAAATTATTATCCCTAGTACTGAATAATAATATGTAGAAACTAGTAAAAAGAATTAAATAATTATGGGCAAAAACCATTTAAACTTCATCACGCTTTAGCACACTCAACGACTTCTGCAGATGCAGTGAGTAAGAGAAGTGTGATTGAATTAGCATAAAGTGACATTGATGTAAAGTAATATTCCAGAAATTATTGTACTCTCAGAAAGCCATGTTAATTGGCATTACTATAATTAAGCTTATTGAAATGGGTCTTTTACAGTTTTAGAATTGTCTTTTATATATGTTTGTTGACGACGACATATATATGATAGTTAAGTTCTCATTATTTAACTGGTGTTTGATATTTAAATTTACGATCAATCGATTGAATATGTTCAACTATTAATTGTGTTTACGGATAAAATTGTTCTTTCATAATTATCGTCATTGAGAGTTTTGTAGGTCATAAATATTCAATGAAAAACGCACAGAATAAAGTGTTGATATAAGTGTCAGTAACACTTATACCAACTCGAATTGATGACTCAATTAGTACAAAACACTATTAAAACTCCTATCCGTTAGTAGATCTAGAAGCATATAATAACTCGTCCAAAAAGTATGATTTATGAATATAATATAAACTATTCAGATCTTAATGAAAACAAAAGATGGACGAAAAACTGAAACAAAGATTCATAATCTTAAAAGGTGTTATACTAATAACAACAACACTTCGAATAACACTTTGATCTATGTAGAACCTTGATCTTTGTTTTTTCTCAAACTCAACTCTCTGAATCTCTCGTGTATTCTCCTCTCTAAGGTTATAATTTTGTGGTATCGAATTCTGAGGGACATCCATCTCTTTATATAGATGCTTCTAAGTCACCAAGTCCAAGTCCCTACAAATATGGGAAGAGAGATATACAAGCTAGGACATCAAGGGTTCATATCTCATATAAGGTATGACTCTAAAATCCTTTCTTATCAATATAATCTAAAATAATAAAGAATAAGATTTTTCCATATCCAAAATATTGCTTGAGAGTAAAGATACAATACAACTCTTTAAAAAAAAACTTCTTTATTTAATAAATTCTATCATAAGTAAGTAACCAAGAAATACAAAAACACTTAATTAAAATATATATTTTCAAAATAGAGAAATATTATTAGACGTGTGAAAATACACGTAAGATCTAACAGTCATTATAATAATTTTATTTAATCTTATTAATTACCCAATATTATTAATTATTAGGCCACATATGTATACAATTCTCCGGCCTATATGTTCCATACCCGCTTAAGCGGCCCACTGTATCCTAAAAGACTCATGTTGCCCATGAACTCAAGTATAAAAATATTTTCCCATCTCCTCGATAAGTAAGTTCAATTAATTACTGCAGATTACATTCATGCATGCACTCGATCTGGATTTTTCTTCTACAGTTGTTGGCTTGAGCGTCGAATTAATGGGCCTCCATCGGACCATCGGGGGACCTCCTAACCATATTATGTGTGTTGAAGGCTAGTTCTCATCCGAAGATTCTACCAGCTCCAGAGAAAAAGTTAGACCAATTTATCAGATTCCCTAACTTGGAATGATCTTGGGATTTTAGCAGCATCAGTTTGCCTTATTAATAAAATTTATTTATTGTTTTTATTACATAATATAATATGATATATTACATAAGTTATGTGTTAAATTTTAAAGATAGAGAAACTAACCAGAAAATTTCATATAAGAATGTTCAAAATCTAAATAATT
Source organism: Rehmannia glutinosa (assembly GCA_016081115.2). NCBI lineage: Eukaryota > Viridiplantae > Streptophyta > Magnoliopsida > Lamiales > Orobanchaceae > Rehmannia > Rehmannia glutinosa. The sequence goes on along the minus strand of CM071934.1, from coordinate 13,783,633 downwards.
GCATACTATAATCAAATGCCACGATTTTTTAATAAAAAGAAAAGATAAAAACTATCCATTTTCATCGATTTTGACCATTTTTTTTAAATTTTTGCAGTCAAATGAACTCAATAGACCACTAATTCTGCTAAATTATCTATATTGATTGACCACTTCATCTAAAAATTTAAATTATTATTTGTTAGGGATGTGAGTCATTTAATATTTAATTACTCTAACGTTTCTAATACGCACCCTCACGTGCGGTCGGTTGTTTCTAAAAGGTTAAGTTGTTAGATAAATAAGTCATTTAATATTTGATTATTTTAACACGCCCTCCGAAATATATACGATTGTTTCTAAAGTTTAAGTTGTTAGAGAGGTGAATCATTAATATTTAAATACTCCACTGTACTAGCACGTCCCTTTATGTGCAAGTGGTTGTTTCAAAAGTTAAAGTTGTTACAAAGGCGAATTATTTAATATTTAATTACTTTTAACATCCCCACACATGCAGGCGCGCATACATTAGGTCACACAAATTTTGTAGCACTTTTTATATAAGGTACATATGTAACACATGTTTGTAACACTTTTTATATTATAATATTTATGTAACACTTTTGTAGCATTTTATCAATATATAACGCTTATATGTGACACTTTTAGATAAGTAACACTTTTTAAGTATCACTTTTTTTTTGTATTTCTTTTGTAATGCAAATAGGTATCACTTTATTTAAGAAGTACTCTTGGCAACACTATATTTTATTAATTGTAACACTTTTTAGGCTATATTTTAGTAACACAAAATTATATAACTATCATTAAATCATGCCAATGATTTATTTAATTAATTGATGTCAAAAAATAGGTGAAGACCAAAAAAATCACCAAACCTAAAAATTATAGACATCATATACTCTTTTTCTAATGAATTTTTATTTTTTTTATAAAGTATTTTATTTTTTTTTTTTTTTATTTTTTACGGATGTAATTAATTTCGTCGTACTACCGATGGAAAATGGGCATGTATGTATTTTATTATTATTATTTATATTTTTCTAATTTTTACTAACGAATACCAATTTTATCGTTAACCTTTTTTTCTACTTTTTAAAAAAAATTACCAATGAAAATATATGTTATCGGTAATTACTTAGGAATTTTTTCTATTGGTAAATTATTTTTTCATTATTTGTTTATTATTTAATTTTTTTTACTGTTAGAATTTTTTATCTGTCGGTAAATTAATTTTATATTTTTTTATATTTTTTATTTTTACCGATTGATCAGTCGATAAATTCATTTTATAAATTTTTGTGTCCTTTAATATATAACATAATATGATTTTCAAAATATATATTATATATTATAAAATTTTGATATATGTTGTTTATAATATAATTTAATACATATATTATATAATACAATCTTTATTATACAAAATATATTATATATACATATAATATAATTTTTATACAATTTTAATATATATATATATGTATGTGTATATATAAAATAAGGCAAAAGTTGTAATAAGAATCAATTTAGTTTAGTGGCAAATTGTTACTTCCACACATAACAGGTCGTGGGTTCGAATCTACTTGGTGGAATAAAATAGTATTTCTACGAAGTGCTACAAAAAAAAGTGCTACATAAGATTATATACAACACTTTAGAAGTACTTTTTTAAAGTGTTACAAAAAGTATTAAATAAGATTCATATGTAACACTTCAGAAATATTGCTTCAAAGTGTTACCAATAGAGAACTTAATGTAACACTTAGAAAAAGTGTCACTAAAAGCTAATAAAAGTGATACCTTAGACTATAGGTAGCACGGGCAAGTGCAGCACCATAAAAGTGCTACCAATTGTCTATAGTAACATTTTATGGCCAATTGGCCATTAGGTAACATTTTTTTGGGTGTTACCTAATATCATTTACGGGTGGTAGTGAGATTTGAACTCAGACATTTTGTTTTGGTTAGCTCTGAACTTCAGTGACCCGAATTACCACCTCATTTCTTGTTTGGTATGGCTCGAATACCATGTTGAATGGTCCGAATAACCACCTCACTTAAAAGTTTAAGATGTTAGAGAGATGAGTCATTTAACTTAATTACTCTCTAATTCCTCAAAAAAAAAAAAACTTAATTACTCTCTAACATATTCTCCATTGAACCAGCTTATTTTGGTCCGATTTTGAAGACAATGATCAATCAATTAGCTTAAAGCTAGCTTGTAGAAGAATAATACTCATTGTTTTACTTTTCCTTTGTAAAACACCATGTACTGCTTATTTCAATTTTCAAGTGATGTCTACGTGATGGAGATGAGTGCTTTAATACCTACCCTCAATAAAATTCATTTCATGTAATTGATAACAGTATATTTAATAAAAGTAATATTTTCCAAATCAGTAATGAAAACATGTGAAGGATTGGCGACTAATACAAAAACGTATTTCTAAGTTAATAAAAAAAAAAAGATCAATTTCAAGACCATGATTAGGACAAGCACTAAACCATGGCCATCATCAAATTGATTTGCAACATTATTAAGAATCGTTATATACCATCTTTTTATCTTCAAACAGAATTCGTTGCAGAAACAAGAAATAAATGAAACAATGTGAGAGTGACAAAAACTTCATCGAACTCAGAAACAAGTAACATTGCGATAGTGAACTTTGCTGGAAAAACCCAGTTCCCTATGAAATTAAAATTCCACATTTATGCGGAAGTTTTTGCGCTTATATTTTATGTGCACATATAAATGAATTGAAGTGACAAAAAAGTACCTGGACCAGTTTTGGTTTAATTTCACCACGTCAACTTCGTGCCTGGTTTTATTTCCAGAAGACATCTTTTGTTTTTTTAATTTTTCGAAACTCTAATTAAGAATGTATTTGTTTTACCTATTCCCAACTTATTTTTATGTTCTAGGTTTATTTTCTAATTTATTGATAGTTCATTTATTTTTATGCATTTAGTAAATTCACTTTGAAATGTCAAGCCTGTTTATGTAAAAAAAAATATCATAAAGGATTATAATTTCATTTTTAAATCAAATAATAAACATCCTTTCAAAAAAAAAATCAAATAATAAACATATAAACTAGTGATTAACTAGCTACTATGATCTTATTTTATAAAAATCTAATAAAAATTGTTGGAGTCGACAATGTCAATTCATTTCGCATGTGATACTATATTTTTTAGTTTTGGCTTATCTGGATTATGCACATATACTATTTTGCCGTATGAGCACCACGTAAGTATGCAAAAATTTAAATCTTGTGCTTATTTTGAAGTTTTTATTTTAGCCTTTCATTATTATTGTGCATTGTGTATTATGCATAAGTCTGTTAATTATATGATAGATGAGATTTTAGAGGAATGAATGTAATTTTCATTTCAACTCAAACTTGAAGTCAGCTGTGTACAATACATTTATACAAAACCAAACTAACAGTTGTAACAGAAATTAACCAACTAACAAACTACTGTAGAGAGGATAACTAATTACAACAGAAAACGTGTTAGCAACTTATTACTCTAATACACCCCCATCAAACTAAACCGGGGGCTCAACTAAACACAACTTGGAACAGAGTGAGAAAACCGAGCAGCGGGTAATGCCTTAGTGAGGACATCAAAGAATTTGAGACTCGAGGGAATAGGTCTCACATCAATATCACCAGATTGAACTTTCTCCCGATAAAGTGGACATCCACTTCTATATGTTTGGTTCTCGAATGAAAACCGGATTAGATGCCAAAGCAAATGTTCTGAATTATCACACCACAACACGGAGGATTTTCAAGACACACACCAAGTTCAAACAAACAATGACCTAGTCCACACCAGTTCTCAGAGCCAAGAAGCCCAAGCACCGATACTCTAATTCGGTGTTGCTCTTAGCAACAACATGTTGCTTTTTAGATGACCAGGCAATCAAATTGGCCCCATGAAAGACACAATAACGAGGTACTTCTTCTATCATCCAAACAGTTGCCCATCAAAGATCAAAGATACCCTTCAAGATTCATTCTAGAAGAAGAAGAGGTGAAACAAATGCCTATATGAAGAGTGTCTTTTAAGTACACGAGCACTCTCTTACAAGCAGCCCAATGATTTGTAGTAGGAGAATGTAAAACCGACTCAACTTATTGTGAATATGAGATATCGGCCTAGTCAAAGTAAGGTCATGAAGAGCACCAACAATCTTTGCTATATAGAGTGGGATAAGTGAATTGAGCACCATCATGTAAAGACAACCTTTGATCGGGACAAGAGGAGTAGGACATGAATTGCAATCAACCATATTAGCTTTCACAAGCAAATCGAAATATACTTGGGTTGATTGAGCAAAAACCACCCCTATTTGAGGGAGTTTATGTACTTCAATACCTTTAAAATAACCAACTTCTCCCGGATGCTTGAGTGAAAAACCTTGTCAGAATCGATCAATAACATCTTTGAACAAATGAAGGATCATTCCCGATAATAAGAATATCATCAACATAAACCGAGAATGAGATGAAGCTAATTATGAGACTTGAGATAAAAAAGAGAACTATCGAGGAGGATTGGAAAAACCAATTTTTCGAATGAAGCTTTAAGCTTTTCAAACCAAGCCTGGGGTGCTGTTTAAGGCCATATAATGCCTTGACAAGTTTGCAAACATGATTAGGTTTAGATGAATCAACATAACCCTCCCGGGCCGAGACATATAAACAACTTGCTTGAGATCACTATTGAGAAAAGCATTATTAATATCTACTTTGTGAACAATCCAACCCCTAGATATGGCAAGAGAAAACATAACTCGATCGTGATAGGTTTGACAACAGGACTAAAGGTTTCAAAATAGTTCCACCCGGTGATTGTTGAAACCCTTTGGCCACCAACCTGGCTTTAAACCTATCAACACCGCTATCCGGTTTATGTTTGATTCTAAAAACCCATTTGTGTTGCGAGAACATTCATGTGCTCGATAAATGGAACAAGCTCCCATGTATTGTTCATGAGCAAGTGCAAACTCATCATCCATAGCCTCTTTCCATCTTGGATGAGACAAAGCATCACAAGAATAGATGGTTCGAAGAAGAACAAGAATTCGATGCATTACGAGAAGAGCTTAGGTTTGGAAATACCACTTTTGGATCTTGTTTGCATGGTGTGAGTATTTGGAACAGGAGGAGGAGGCCGAGGAATTAAGGCGGGAGGAGGAGAAGGTGAGGTGATGAAGTAGATTGAGAAGAAGAAATAATGGGAACAAGAGGAGGAGATGGAATTAAAGAGGGTGCGGAGGAGGAGAGGCGAGGAACAAGAAGGACAAGCGGGGAATTAGAGACAAGAGAATTTGAAGAAGAGGAGAAGAAGAAGAAGAAGAGAACATAGAAGACTATGGAAATTCAGGCTTCATTGAAATCCATAGTTCTCACCACACGACTCGCCAAGGTGGAAGATAGACATTTGTATCCCTTGTGAGAAGGGTTGTAACCCAAAAATAGACACTTAGAGCTTCTAAACCGCATCTTGGTGGTATTATAAGGTCTAAGATATGGATAACAAGTGCAGCCAAAAACTCTAAGAAATGAATAATCGGGACTTGATTGAAGAGCTTTTGAAATGGAGAGATATTATGAATTGTTGGAGAGGGAAGCCTATTTATAATATAGACAAACAGAGACAAAGGAATCCCACCAAAATTTCATAGGAAGGCGAGCTTGAGCCGTCATAGAAAATCCTACATCAACAATATGTTGATGTTTTCTCTCACTCTACCATTTTGAGGATGAGTATGAGGGCAAAAGAGGCCTAAACTCCCCTCCCCAATCAGATTGTAATGCAAGTATATTAGTGTGAAATTGTCTAGTGACATAGGCATTGAATTGAACAAACACAGAGTAAACTTCACTTTTAGAGTGTAATGGAAAGATCCAAGTAAACCTACTAAAATCATCAATGAAATGCACATAGTATTTATAACCATCAAGAGAGGGAATGGATGAAGGTCCCCAAACATCCGTGTGAACAAGTTGAAATGGACAAGTAATGTAAGAAGGAATGAGGAAGGAAAAGATATAGATCAAGTTTTCCAAGTTTACAGCAAAGATTTAAATCAACATGCCGAGATTTACAAGAAACGGACAATTGACTAAGAACTTTGTTTAATGTAAAGCACTACAAGGATGGCCAAGTCTTTGATGCCACTTATTGACAACATCATTATTTATGTAGGTAGTATTACAACCGGGAGAAAGAAAGGTTGTATTACGGGAAGGAGAAGCACCGAGTATCTTTGGAGAAGTCAATTTGGTAGAGTCCATCCTTAAGTATGCCCTTCAAGAAGACTTGTGAGTGGACTTGTCCTTGACAAGACAAAAAGTATCATGAAATTCAATAAGAACTTGATTATCCTTAGTGAATTGGGAAATACTTAAAAGATTTTTGTGATGTGAGGCACATATAGAATATTGTTAAGAAAGAGAAGTAGAGGAGTGAAGACTAGGAACTATAGAAGAACCAATGTGAGAAATAGGAAGTTGAGAACCATTACAACTCGATAATTTGTCGGAGCAAGATATTCAGGATTGAGGCTTAGATTCTCAAGATTTGCGATCCACATGACTTGTAGCACCACTATCAACAAACCATGTGGATGTTTGGATAGGCAACATCTCAAGCACAACCAAGATCTAGAAGAAGAATTAGGCATATTGGATGTAGCTACACGAGCCACGAGGAGCTACAGAGGTATCCAAACCATGAAAGTCGATATCAAATCTTTTGAAGCACTTTGAAGCAATGTGATTTGTTTTACCACATATTTGACAAGCAGGCGATTAGACCTTCCAAATCTACCCCGCCACGACCACAAAAAGAAAAACCACCACGGTTTGATGAAGAAAAAGAATTTGGAACAAAACCTCGTACCTTTACCAGGTTTATTTCAAAGAAATGCAACATTTGCAGAGTGATATCCATCCACAGAATGAGTAGAATTGACATGTTGCAAACGCATCTCCGAGTTTGCAAAGCAAAATGAACATCCTAAAAAGTAACATGCTCAGATCGAGATGTTAAATTCACCACAACATGATTCATACTCGACCTAATCCGCCCAAAACATACAAAATAAGATCATCATCACTTATGTTTTGTCCTGCGCAAAGATGTAATTGATCGCCTATACCTCTCATTTTTAACAGATAATCATCAATAGAAGAATCAACCTTCTTAGTAGTTTGAAGCATTAAACGCAGATGCATAATTCGAGAACGTGATTGAGCATGAAACAGGTTTGATAAAAAGACCAAACTTCAAGCAGATCAAGAGCGAGTGATGTGTCCAAGCATCGATTCAGAGATGGAAGATAGAAGCCAACTCCGAAAGTAAATTGATCACGTCGCAACCACAAACATATTACGGATTGACATTGGAGCTCGTCGAAGAAGATGCAGAGAAATCGAGCTAGAGGAGCAATGGCACTGTGAGAAAACCATCAAAACCATGCGCACGCAGTCAGTAGAAAAGAACTTGCGCATTAACGTATAGTTACTGCGATCCAATCGAATTGTCAAAGTAGTGAAGCTAGGGAGAATAACAGAGGAAATTGAAGAAGTCGCCGAAGGAGCATCCATGGCGGAAAAAAATTGCAGATCGGAAGCTACTACCCAAGATGTAGAGCTCGATACCATGTTAATTATATGATAGATGAGATTTTAGAGGGATGAATGTAATTTTCATTTCAACTCAAACTTGAAGTCAGTGTGTACAGTACATTTATACAAAACCAAACTAAATTTGTAACAGAAATTAACCAACTAATAAACTCTGAGAGAGGATAACTAATTACAACGTAAAAACGTGTTAGCAACTTATCACTCTAATAAAGTCTTCTGTTGTATGACACATCTGGTGTTGAACACACTGAATCTGATCACCTTGCACGATGCCAAAAATATTTTAAACTTTAAAGAGGATTTTTTAATTGAATATTGTAAATGGGCGAAATTATTACACAAATATAATAGAAATGGGGGCTTTTAAAAAATAAAGATGGTCGTTTGATGGTATCAACAATTGGATTCAAAAAAAAAATTAAAAATTATAAACCAGTCGTTACTTGAAGTAAGGACTGGGAATTTTTTATTTTTTAAAATTGATCGAGTCGTTACTTGACTGGAAGGGGAAATTAAAAAAAAAGAACTGAATTAATCTGCTTATACAAATCAGCTTTTGCCAAAAACTGATGAGAATCCCTTTTTCAGCTTCTTCAATCTCTTACCAATTTTGCCGAAATTTAATTAAAAAAAGAAAGATATATTTGCAGATTCTGATCTAGCCCAACAACCTTCATCATCTTTCATGGTGGTTCTTAACCCAACCCATTACAAAATTGCACAGGCAACACACTCCATCATCTTTTCTTAATTTTAGGGATAACTCAAAATTAATTACTTTTCCTTAACTCCAACTTTCTGTAATCTTTAAAAAAAAACTATACACAGAACATATAATATAGGGTTTTATAATTTGGGAATTTTTTCTGAAAACCTTAAGAATCATATACAATCGTAGAGAACTCACACTTATGCTGAAAAATTAATGTATTTTCAAAAAATATTTCGGTTTTCGGTTCGGTTCGGTCAACCGAACCACAAAACCAAAACCGAACCGAAAACCAAAATTTTAAAATTTAACAAATCGAACGAACCGAATTTTTGGTTTCGGTTTAGTTCGGCCGGTTAACCGAATTGTGAACACCCCTATGCCAATATGCAATACAAGTTCTTGGTTTTTTGCGCACTACACTTACACTGTGTGTTTTCTTGTGCTTCTTTGTCCACATATATATGTATAAATGCATATGTATGTGTGTGTATATATATATATATCTTGCTTATGTTATGCGTGTGTGGTTGGTGTTGGGGATAAGTTTCCTCCACCATTAATGAGGTTCTTCAGAAGTAATGTGGGGATCCGAAGTAGAGGAAGATCACGATCAAGCACAATGTTGTTTTTTCAAAAAAAAAATTTATTTCCCAGTCGTTATTAACAGTAACGACTGGGATGGGTTTTTTCCAAAAAATAAAATTTATTCCCCAGTGGTTATTGCAAAAGAGGGTGAAAAATGAGTTTGAAAATGAAACCAAACCGTTTCTACTTGGGGAAATATAGGTCCCTATAGACAAAGCCAGTCTACCTTTCGCAAAATGTTAGGTAAGTGGATTTATTTTCTTGTTCAAAACCAATGGGCGCCATAGGACCACCACAGAGCTTTTGTAGACTTGACTTAATTCTTGCACATTTCTTCATATTCTTGAGGTATGTACATTTTTCCATTCACAAATACATTTTGAATCTCTTAATTATTTTTTAGTGTATAAGATACCAATTAAGTGAATGGCACGTTTATAATATAATGACATAATCTATACATGTGTCATTACCTGTTTAATTGAAACATCAAATAAAACACAATAGAAAATAGATGATTCATATGTTTAAAAAGTAGATATTGTTAAGAAATCTAGCAAGCGGTAAAAATAAAATACACACGAATATAGAAAGTTATATAGTTCACTACAAAGGCTTACCCACATGTACCATGTACGTAGTGCAAAATAATAGAAATATCGTTCATCAACATAATTTTATATAAAAGATAATAAATAAATATTTTCATAATCTATTACTAAAATAAATTAATGAACCAAAGAAGAATATTAGACTGAAGTAATGCATGACTCTGAAAGTGAATTAGGTGCATTTTAATTAAACAAATGTGTACTTTGACAAAAACAAGGATTTCTGTCGCTGGTGGTTCATGGAAGAAAATTAGAACCCTGATTTTGTACAAATTATGTAAAATCAAAGATAATTTGCCAACGTGCGGCAGAATCAAAGCATGTGCAATTCTTGGTTACGGTTGTTCTGAATTCTGTTTTTGCTTTATTTTTCAAATTTTTTATTATCTTTTTAAATGGTCAAAGTTAATGTTGTTAAGAGTAATAAATTTTAAAATCTCTCAATTTTCCACTTTTTTGACTTCTCAACGTCACCACATGATTCTCCATGGCAATTTGGTCGGAATCGGAACAATATTTAGAATCTTCCTTAATTAAATTATTATTTTAAAAAATATATATTTAACGTTATTAAACCAAAATATTTTATTACTTGTTGGTAGGGATACGTTTCACATCGACTGAAAATGATGGTGGACTGTGACTTATAAGGCCCTTTCTCCAAGATACGCGTTTTCAGGACAAAATTGTGATGGTAGCCAAAGCGCACAACCTCTTGGATTGAACTGGATCACCTATATTATGTTCTCCTATTTTATCCGTGTTTCCAATATATTAAATAAGTACCACATCTTGTATATATGACATCCATCCAACAAGGGTAAAATAAAAGATAGAATATGAAATGAAACATGAGATTTTTTTGTCTTTGGCATAACTAATTCAAATAAGTGAGACACAAATCTAGGATCTGAACCCAAACACTCATATTGTACTTATAAATTTATAGAACTCATCACCAATTAAATAAAACATACTAATTTAATCTTGTGAGCATAAAACGAAATTTTGTTTTGTCCAGTAATTATTAAGTTAATTTAGCAATTTTGTAATAGTAACATACAATAAAAAAAAATCGGGACCAACCTTGTATTTTTAGAACAATTTACCCGAATTTAATCTCATATGAGTGTTTGTGTTTTCTCTCCTACTGTACCCCTCAAAAAAACTATGGGTCATAATTCCTGACACTACACGATAACCTGACCCAAAGTTACTGAGAGAAACATGAACTCGACTAACACGAATTTGACACGATGTTACCGTTTGTTTTAAAACATAGTTATCTTATATTTTACTTAATTATTCATGTATTTTGAACATAACTCGAAACTGACTCAAAGTCGAACATGACCACGACCTATTGACCCAAATTGCAACCCCTAAAAAAACACAAGAAAAAATCAAACAACTGTTACAAGAAGTCAGAGTACAGACTACAGAGGCAGAGATTACATATCTACACACATATATACATATATAGACACACACACTTCCATTGAATCTTGAGAGACCTGATTATGATATATATAAACCTTTTATGTTCCTTAGGCCATAAATTTTTCAACCCAAGTTTCCTCCCTAATAATTAAATAAAACGACGAGCACAAACCGAACACGAGTAGCTAGAATGCGAATAGTATATGTTTGTGAAGAAGAGGAGAAGGAATTAGGCAGAAAACAAGCCCCTGGAAAGTGCCCATGCTGTGGAGGGAAAGTGCAAGCAGTAGACATTGAAGGAAAAGGCAGATTTTGCTATCTCCCAGTTTGTTTCAGGATCAAGAGGAAGTATTTTTGCAGTCTCTGTTCTAAACGTTTGGTTTTGTCCTCACAACCACATCACTTGTAAAACTAATTTCTGCTCTAGAATTTGTTTTTTTATTATTATTATTATTATTATTATTATTCTGCTTCCAAATAGATTTGCATATAGCTAGCTGCTGATCTTCTTAACCTGCGGGTTTTTATTTATTTATTTATTTATTTATTTTTGACATGATGAAAATATTGTTTATGTTATTTTATGGTCCACTATTTTAGTAATCTTTTAATGATCAATTTCTGTGCATGGGAACCAGAATTTTAATGAAGAGGAAGAAGAAGAGAAAAATGAATTGGGTCTTAGCTTCCAGTATTACAGTTATTCATATCTACAGAGGTTGAAAAATGGAATTTCAGTCCTCAGACCAATTTATTTTTTCATGACCCACCAATTAGAAGTTGCATTATTAAGATTTTAATTTGTAAGCTCTTAAAACATCTTTTAATATGCTATAGATGTTTTAATTAAGAGTAGCGCTATTCGTACCTTCAAAATTGATGAATACTATCCCCCACTTTTTAAAATATAACATAACTACTAATACATTCCTTATAATTTTCAATTTACCCTTGCACAAAAAACCCTATATAGCACGATGGCACGATGGATGATGAATTTTTGGTCATCATGCCACATGGCGATGACACGATGGATTTTTTGTCATAGTGTGTGATCGTGTCAAGTGTCGCACTGCTACGTACTATCCCACAGTTATATTTTTCAACTTAAAAATTTGAGAAATAACATATTTTATGTTATAAACTAAGAATATGCATTCATTATTTGGGGATATGAATATTTTATTGTCCATGTCTGCAACAATTTGGGTATTGAAAAAATATAGGCTTTATAGAAAAAAACTCAACTTTGTTCAAGAAGAAGAATAATGTGGGTGAATGATGTGGGTGTATATAAAATTTCTTTAAGTAAGGGTAATATAGTCTTTTTAGTGAATCTCATTCTTTCAATTATATGGAGGTAGGTGTATTCATCAATTTTGGCGGTGTGAATAGCGTCACCCTTTAAATAAGCTTAGCTAAACACCCTCTACTATAAGTGTAAGAAAGTTTGGGTTCAAGTCTCTGTAATGAAAGGGGGCGAATTTTATAAAATAAAAAAATGGTGTATAATTATTCCTCAACCAGTTAAAAATAACACTGATAATAAATGTCAATAATTACCAACATCAATTATCCAAATTTTACTTTTGATGAAAGAGAAATAAAATTAGTGTTGTAAATTGAAATTAAGTTGTTTCAAAACTGTGACTATCGCCAAGGTTGACCCTATACTTTTAATTCTTGGGAAGCCAATCTATATGATTAGTGAAAAAATATTGGACAGTGTCTTATAACCATGGAAGTTAATGTAACCATAGAAGTTAATTTATTTTTATAAATTTTGGTCCCAGAGTCTTACAAAAACCAATCCAGAAGGTGCACTAGGTTCTGTATTAATACCATCACAAATTCATCCATAACGAAATATATATTTGATTTTTAAGAAATTTAAGAAAAGTTAATTGAACGCATAAATTAAAGTAGAAATTATTGCACAAATGATCATGATGGTTAATGGACCTAAGGGTCCATGAACACATTAAAAATATCGATTGTACTTTTCTTATACATCTTTTTACTTAATAACACGGACCGGTAGTTGTAAGACAAGTCATCTTCTTGAGATAGAAAACTTTATTGTCAATGCGTAATATGATTCAACCACCCAAAATAAAGGACTAAAATAGTATTTAAGAAAACAAAAAACCTAAACAAATCCGAAATTGCAAATGAAATCAAATTGAAAATAAACTAAGAAACTTAAATAGGTCAAAAACAAACCTAAATTCTTATGAGCTTATCAGCGGATTCGGGGTTTGAAAGATCTTGTTGATCCCTTCGAGAAATTGGGTCTTAATAGAAAATCGACGACAGAACAAAAAAGTTACGCGTATTGCAACTTTACCGATTGGCGAGTACCCTTCTTAATTCGATCCTTTGCAGCTCAATAGTCAATACTCATCGTCGACTCGTTCACGTCGGTTAATTGGGCTAGAAACTACAATTAAGTCCCTTTTGCTAAAATAGAGGGAATATATTAAGAAAATTACAATTATACCCATAGGATATTTATATATAGTATATTAGCCCACATCACTTTCGGAACATGATTAGTTGAACATAAACCATTGCTATCCGATAGAAATTTACCAAAATCAGTTAGACTAAACATAAACTAGCATATTTCCAATTCCTCTTGTAATAATGACTCGTTAAAATTTCACCAAACATGTCAGTGATTGACTAATTTCCATCGTTTCCATTACGAATGCAACGACAAAGAAATGCAGCTGTAAATTAAATTAATGGTTAGTTTCGTGTTAGACGATTTAACGGTTAGACGGATCCAGCTTAATCGATCTACACGACCCACGGCAATGACCCAGCGAAAAATTAATACTTTTTAGAAGATCTATTTATACTTTTGTGAGACTACTAATACTTTTTATTAGAAAAACTAATACTTTTCAGGGGAATTACTGAAAACTTTTCAGGGGAAAACTAATATTTTTTTAGGGAAACTACTAATACGTTTCATGTGGACTGCTAATACTTTTGACGGAAAAACTAAAATATTTTAGGGAGTTATTAAATATTTTCAAGTGAATTACGTAATAATATTTTTCCAATGGACTACTAATACTTTTCAACACTTTCGTAATATTATATCATTGTCCAATATTACAATATTACAAACACTGATATTTTCAAGTGAACTAATAAAATAAAAACATCATTGGATCAATTTTTGGGATCCGTCTAATAGATTTTACCCGTTAAACCGTATGACATGAGTTTTTATCTAAATTAATTACAATAACTGGGCAATCTAAAATGAAAATTTCCCAAGTAGTGTTGATCAAAGAGCAAAAAGTACTTTTTCTTTTTCGTAAAAAATACCAAATACGTACGTGGATACGATAGATCAGTTTGTGAAATGCATGTGAAGATATCAGATACAGAAAATGTGAACTGCTTCGCAGAAAGCTTACTGACAACACTTACATTTATAGGCACTATGCATTATTTGGACGTAGTTAGAATTTTGAAAAATATTCAAAAATTAGGACAACGTCAACAATAGTCCTGGTTGGCCTATTCTTGAAAAATCTCACTATATAAATTTTGGTGATTCTTGTCGAGTTTTTTATGCTCAAACAGCAGGGTGAGAGTTACAAAAATAACCCACTTTAAATTATTCGTTGGAAGAAAAAAAAAAAAAGGACAGAAATATGTGTTGTTATGTTGGTGTTTGTGGTGAGGAGGAGGAGAAAGAGTTGGGGAGACAGGCGGCGGCGGGGGCATGCCCGAGTTGCGGCGGCAAGGTGGCGGCGGTGGATGTGGAGCGTAAGTGTAGGCTTTGTTTTCTGCCGATTGGTTTTGTGGTCAAGAGGAAATATATCTGTACCATTTGCAACAAGCGCTTGGTTTTGTATTCATAGCCCTTTTGCATTTTTCTATGTTTATGATTTGTTGAGGTTGATGCAAATAACGGATAATAAATATTAAGCTATTAAGATTAGTAGGTTTTATTCTGTTTCAGAGAACGGCAGCTGCTAAATACATGAGATTAGAGAATTATGGGGCCATTTTTTTTACTCACAATTCTTGTACAAATTGAATTTGCGCATAATACTACGAAGAGTGGCCTTCCAAATAAATGTGGAAGATTGAACTTCAATAATTTCATGATGCATGGTAAATCAAATACAATGCGATCTGGAAATCATCTACAGTAATAAGAAAACATAGCTTACAGTGAGAAGCAATAAATTATAGGGATAATTACAATATCACCCCTGAGGTTTAGGCTAATTACAAAAAAACCCAGAGATGTTTCAATACTACAAAAAAAAACCTTGAGGTTTGATTATATCTTACTTTTTCTCCTTTCATAAACAACAAACATTTCAAAAAACCCATGATATTTCAAGAAATATTACAGTTAACCCCTTCAATTTAAGGCATAATCAAACCTGAGAGGGTTTTTTGTAATTTTGAAACATCACCGGGTTTTTCAGTAATAGTGTAATTAGCCCAAACCTCATAGGGTATTTTGTAATTATCCCTAAATTATAAGATGAAAATCAGAACTGCAATGAGGTAGCAATAATAAGCAAATGAGAAAATTCACTAACTTTGTTCTAAGCTCCATTTATGTAGTAACTGGATGGATGACTTTTTGCGCTACATGAGAGAAAAATACACACAGAATCATTGTTCTTTTTGTTGCATGGAATTTCCTGAGTCCCCAAACACAACTACCTAGCAAAAGCACTTTTAGCTTACATGTGGATGGGATTTGCTAGCATTTGGATTTGGGGGAACAACCTAAAATGACACCATCTAAGATGATTTGAAATCTTATAAAAGGACTCCAAAATAGCTTCCAAAGATTTGAAATCCATTATACCAAACAACTTCCATACATTTGTTATTATGGATTTCAAATCTTTAGCTCCAAATCCATCACTCCAAAAGGAGCATTGGGTTGTATTTAGAAGGGAAGATTTGGATTTGAGGGGTTCGGAGAAAGTACAAATTACTCCATCTAAGGTAGATTTCGATTCTAGCCCAATGACTCCAAAAGTAGTTCAAAATATGACCTCTGAAGATCTTATATCCAATATATTCAAGTTCAATAGATTTTGTTATTATGAATTTGGAATACTCAAATCCATAATAAGGGACCAACTTTATATTTCAGTGGTAGATTCTAGGTAATTAACCCAAGCTCGATACCATTAGAGTGTTCCTTTCGCTACTCTCCTACAATTGTACTCAAAAATAAGTTCACAATAACAAATCAATTAAGGTTGTAAGAATGAGCTTATTTTACAATGAAGTCCAAATCCTTAAGTACATATTTTACAATATTTTTTTGAGAGATTGTGGTGGAATTCAAGTCCATCTCATGTGGAGTCACTTGAAATCATTCCCCCAAACCTACTCACCAAATCTTAATCTTTCCATCAGAATACACCCTCGAGGTTTGTGTAACTTTCATTGCCAATATATTTTGAAGGTTTCTTGTGCCTCCATATATCCGTGCTAAATGCCACTCTTTCAATGCTCCAAAACAGGTCAATACAGCTTTTATTTCCAGTGGATGGGAAACACTATAAATGTATCACCCAATAGGAAAATCTCAATTGATAAAAGTGGATTCCAGCGTGAAACCAATAGACGGGCACCAGCAAGCAGAATCAATATCATACACAACTACCAAATAAGAAGAAAAAATAACCAACAAAAAAATAAGGCAAAGAAACCCGTCTCCCGGAGGAATATCCAAAAATGGCATTGGTTCATATCTCAAAACGGCAGGCTACAAAATTCAAGCACAAGTCTTTAGTCTAATAACTTAAATCTCACATAAGTCTGAAAATTCAATAAAACAAAGTTTAGGCAAAAACGATTCGCATGAAAACCTAGTTCATCCTCCTAATGAGTTCATTAATGTAATCCTCGCGATTACCAGCATCACCACCTTCAACGTAATGATTCCTCTTCTTCTTCAGTCCACCCAAAGGAGCCTTGAGCTGGAACGGCCACAAGAAGTTGTTTGCTTCCTTGAAATGTGGCCCCACAGTCAAGATTTCATGAATAAGATCTTCCATGCAAATTATTCCATACTTGCCCAACACCTATCGTAAAATAGCAGAGCATTATGTAAACAGAAATAAGAAAATAATTAAAAAACTAAACTCTCCGTTATCATATCTTATACACGTACCTGCTCGATTATGGAATTGTCAGTCAAAGCAATTCTCTGCTTGTTTACTTTTCCATATCCCCGCTTGTAAATCAACTCTTTGACACTTTTAAGGTTGGGGTAACTGAAAATTTATAAATTATATATTTGTCAGAGTTTATTTAACAAAAAAATACTAATTTAGGCATATAAGCTTTATCTTACCCATAGGTAACATATGGCTCAACTCTGTGCAGCATGTTCACGGTTGCTTTGTTTACTTTCAAGAAGACACCATTAAAGATCTACACAAGAGGCAAATAAAAACCATTAAAATAAAATAAAAGAGTCAAAGCAGGATGGAATCATGGGAGATAATTTCTTCCAAGAGCAGGGAAAGAAAAAATACGACCAAGACAGAGTATAAAAACCAAGATTAGATGACCTCAACATTCTATTGGAGAGAAAATTTAGCTAAACAAGATACATGAAAAATATTCAGGAAAGCAATTTGCACGTGTAGCTAACACCACAAGGAAATCAAATGCAAACATAATGAAAAACAACACACACGTCAGAAACAAGATATCTCAAAAGTTTGGGCAATGGTAAGAGTTACTTTCAGAACACTATTTTAAGAAAGAATAGCTGCACAATACAAGAGCATAAATAGATTTTTTGGACTGTCTCAGTGTCAACCTTAGCAACACTGACTACATGTCTTCCAGTATCTATTTCACCTCCAAAAAAATTGAGCAAAACAAGGCAGGGCTTGTGATGATGTCATCTTACTCAAGGACTTAGTCCAGATCATAGTTTTATTGATGATAACCGACAAGCCATTATTCAACAGAAATAATAAACACTTATAGTTTATCCCCAGAGATTACACGTAACAATCCAATCAGAGCATCAGTAAGAACTCCTTATTAGTAATTAAAAGAACACATTAGACACTCAGAAAATTTGCCACCAAATACTTAGATTGATAAGAAGAAAACACATCTAGATGACAACATGATATAGGATTGGGTATTTAGAGAAGTAAAAACATTGTGCCAAGTGAGGAATATTGGGACTTAGGAAGATGAAAAAAGAGTTGAGCAAGTCACATTTTCATCATACAGTTAAATCCTTGAGAATTTCACCTTGATAGATAAACTAGTATTTAATTGTCTACAAGTCAAAGTGCAACAAATACATCCATGTATGCGTTCTTATGGTGAAAAAAAAGACTTGGAGAGTCAAAATTGGATTTCACCCAGCTTATCCAAGGGGGAAAAAGACTAAAATAAAGAAGCTCATCTGTTTGTTAATTAAGTAACAAAGAAATTAGCCAAAAGGTAGTTCTCAAATCTGGTAGGAGTAAAGAAAACATCAAGACATGATGAAACCAGAGAATGAAACGTGACAAATGCAAATTAGACCAAGCAAATACAGACTCTTAACAATAGGAAACAAACTAACACCAACACCATTCTCAAAATACAAAAGAATACCTGACGCAATCTCAGAAGCTGCAGAATCTTCTTGGTTGTTGGGTGCATAGCATTAATTCTGAAAGATTATATGATACATGTTAAATGAAAGTTCTTCCCCCACATTGAACTGGATAATTCATAAACTCAACAGCGAGAAAATGGCTTACCCACGAATTCTGACGATGAACAAAAGCTTAGCTTCTGGATTCACATAAAAGCCACCTTTCAATCTGGCTTCACGCTTCAATTGGATCAACTCCTTCTCCTAGACAACAAAATTACAAATAAAAAGTTAAAGAGAGAGGATTGATAGACTACCAACAAAAGGAGAAGTTTGAATTTGATTCTACATCCGAAGATAATTCAAATCTACCTTCTCTTCATACTCCTTTGCATACTGTCTTGCCTTCTTGCAGATCAACTTCCGGGTCTCAACTTTCTTCTTCTTTGCATCTTCAAGTTCTTTTGACTTTGCAAGGGCCCACTCTTCAGCCCTCTTCTGCTTCTTCAAAACTGACTCTGGAACTACGACGTTACTTTTATCAACCTCAGCCATCTCTATGCAAAAGCAATCAAATAGGAAGGAAAATGTCAGAACATAGATGAAAATTATAAAAAAACTAAAAGAAAAAAAAAATCCCGCCGCTGGGCTAGAGCACAAACCAAAACTAAAATTTTAATAGCCACATAAATAAACAATCAACATATATTTCAGACTGAAGCTGTAGCATAAAGATTCATATCAAACAAAATTACAGGACAGACAAGTATAAAATTTAGCTGATTTGTTTACCAAAATAGATGTAGATCACCTATCCTCCTATGCAGGTAAGTCATAATAGTGTACAAGCTTATGCATTATAAAACATCATTTAAATCTATAACAATCCATCAAATAAACAAACTAATCTCCTCCAACATGGCCTCAAATTTGGTATTCAAAATATATGAGTTAATATATGTTTAAACATGTCTTCTGCAAGACTTCAGCAAAGAAATATTAACACGTTTAAATAAGACAAGAAATGTCTTCAAAGTATTGTTCGGCCTACGTTCTTATCTTACTTCATCCAAAGCTCTTATGACTCAAGTCTCAACTACAAGATCATTTTCTCCGCCTTAAACTGATAACAAAAGTAACTACAAACAGAAAAATCTAAGCATATGCACATCCAAACAAAGATCCCTGATTTCCCCTACAAAAAACCAACAACCAAGACAAAAAGAAGAAAAAATGAATTTTCTTTGGCTTTTGTCTTTTCTTAACATTGCTACGGTATCTAGCATAATGAAACCCAATGCATCAGTTTCCACAGTTTTTAAGTCAGCTCAAACAATAAAAAGAATCACTATTAATATTCAGAAACCATTTTTGATCACAAAACCAGGGGTTTATTCTCATCATTCCATCAACATCCATTCATAATACAATTCCAGAAAATTGAGTAGCATTTAGTCATTAGAAACACAGAAAATAAAAACAAAACCAGGATTAACAAATCACCTGATTCAAAGAATCGCAGGGACAACTAGGGATTCCTGCTGTACTGAGAGGCTCCGAGAAGTGAGTGGGGAAACCCTAGTTTATTTATATACTGTGGAAGGAGCCGTATTTGGGCCTTAATGGGGCTTATTATGTTTTGGATGTTCCATTTCTTTTCGGTTCTAACAAATAATGAGAGCCCAAGTCCACTTTGAAGATTGAACTAAATGGCCCAATTTCCATATATCTATATGTTTTTTTCTTTTTTGTCGAGATCTTTTGTATCTAACATTTTTAACGATAACTCGATAAGCATGTGTATAAAGACATGAGAAAATTACTAAATTCCTTGAAATATAATTTTATATTCAGTAAATAATGTTGAAGACATTTTTCAATTTACTAAAAAAGTACTGGAACTGAGGCACAATGCACAAGCACGACATTTTTCAATTTACTAAAAAAGTACTGGAACTGAGGCACAATGCACAAGCACAACATCAAATGCACATCAAAATCCTTACAATTCTTTCTTTAACAATCTATATATATAGGGTTTGGATCTGGTAAGTCCACATAAATTATGTGAGTATGTGAGACCAAATCTGGAGCATTGATTTAATTTTTAAATTGTCTAAATTAAACAGTTTTTTATCATTTTATAATGGTTAATTATTGGAGAAAGGGACATTTTGGTAAATACAACTTATATCAATTATTAGGGGAAATTATTTTTTGTAGTGGCTTTTCACATTGCTATAATTTAGGGAACGGTTTTTGCAAGTCTTCTCTTCCAAATCTTTTCTCTTGGCTTTTCTCTTCCAAATATTTTCTCTCCCAAAACTCTTTTTACACGTCTCCATCTTTCTGAGAAGAACCTCAATCTCATGAAAACTCCAATCTCCATAGCTATTGTGAAAAACCCCACCGTAAGAGCATCTCCATCGATATGTGTTAAAGATTTCTCAATATCTTTGTGAAATAGAGAGAAAAATGGAAGGAGGAAAACAGTCGGGTTCTTTTCATTGCTTCTGATCTCTTTGAGGCTAAGGATTCTTCGACAATTGTTTCGTCTTCTGCGATTTTTTGTTCGATTTTTACGCCTCCTGCTAAGGTATTAAAGGCGGTGCTTTTTTTTTCTTTTTTCAAAATTATTTTGCGATTTGGTTTGAATTTTTGCTTCATTAGATAATGGGTCGTCTGCATTCTCGTAGTTTTATTGATGGTTTGTAGTTGCGATATGTGTTAGGTGCGTATGATAGCATGGAATTTGTTTTAATGGCTTCTTGCGTGGATGAGGGGCTTGATTAAATAGATCATGTTTTTTGTTCAACTATGTGCAAATACTTATTGATTTTCGTAATAATGCTTATATATGTTCTTCTAAATGCATAATTAGGATCTGTTGTGGGTTTTTTGTTATTTTTTATTTACTGATTTTACTAGTTGAAAAAACAAAGTTAGCAGATATGGAGATTAACGAGGCTTTCAACTGCTTATTGTTGTCGATAATTATGCTTATCTATGTTTTATATTATGCTTATCTATGTTTTATATTATGCTCTCAAATTAGGGGGTAATTAGTATTGCCATATTTTTTTTCTAAGGCTAGGGGGATTGCTTATTGATGTTTTCAAGTGCTTATTGTTGTTGATAACTATGCTTATCTATAGTTTGTTCTATGCTTATACATATCTTATATTATGCTTATGCTTGGTTGGTTTTTATGCTTATAAATATTTTGTTTGTTAATAAATGTTTTAAATAAATGACTAATGTTTTTTTTTTTGATAGATTTTCTGTTGGAAATGGCAAAAGATGTAATGAACGAGCAGAGGAAGTCGGTTTTAGGATGTGCGAAGGGGTTTGCCAAATCGAGTTAGGATCACAACGAAACATTATTGTTTCATACTTTTGATCAAAATGTTGAATATTGTAGTATTTTATAGCCATTTAAATATGGTTGGTTTAGACGTACATGCGTAGTTGATATAGGAATATTTTCTCGTTAGTGTCGTATTTATTTTCATGGTTTTTAGATATTGTAAGCAGAATTTAATTGTTTTATTAGCAGAATTCAGTTGCCTTGTGAGCATAATTCAATTGTTTTGTAAGCAATTATTTTCATGGTTTGATGGTATTATAAGCATAATTCAGTTGCTTTCTAAGCACCATAACATCCTTTCACAAGCAATACTTTACACACAAACAAGCAATTGAACATATGGGACTGTAGTAACCAAATTTTGTAAGAATGTTGAATTATTTGCTCGAAAAGAACTACAGCAGTCACAAATAAGTTGAGTACATAGTAGTAATAAGCATTACAATAACCACACATAGGCAATTTGTAATATGTGAATAAGCAGTATTAAACAAATAAATAAGCAGTCACAACATATTTTCGAACACATACTTTTTTATTTATTAAGAATTATTTTTAAAATGGTATTCCATTGTCGCTATTATCAAAATTCATTCCTTCTTCTGTAGTCATATTTTTGTCACATTCTGGTATCTAGTTCGGAGATGAATTCGATGTTATTTCAATTCGCTGTGTGGCACATGTGCAATCTCAATTGATTCAAACAAAATAAATAATTAAGCAACATTTAGAATATACATAAGCGTATAGTTATGCACATGTAAGAAAACGTCTAGCCATAGTTAAGCAAAATACTGAGTTAGAACAAGCAAGTATTAGTGCATACATAAGCAACATTTTAGTATCACCCAAGCAAATTTCTGGGTTAAAAAAACCGTCAACGGTTGAAGAATAAGAGTCTATATAAGTATAAGTTTTAAATTTTTTGCATAACATGATAGTTCTTCTCAAACAAAGTATTATTAATGTGAGAGTTTAAAACACAGTAAAAACTAAGCAACATTTTGCATACGTGTGAGCAAGTATTTAAGCATATATAAGCAACATTCTGGCCATATCAATCAATTTTTTTTTAAAACAAAAATGGGAATGACGAAATTTCATGGGATTTTCTAGATTTGGCACATGGAGTTAAGAAAACATATCATCAAATTTGTTTGGAAATCAACTACACATCGTGGGTTGAATGAAGGATGCCACCAATTGTGGGTAACTCCCCTATTTTCATGGGATTTACTAGATTTATGCCAACCTCACTATTTTTTATGTGGACTAATTTACTCCCATTTTGACTTTACCATTTATCGTATTAACATTAATCAGAATTAATAATAGTCATTGAAATATATAGATATGTGGTCTGGATTTGGTCATATGTACTCATATAATAGGGGGTCCTATATAACCCTCCCCCTATATAGGTAAGTGTTCGGAAATTATTTTGTAGATTTTGATGAATGCCATGTAAAACTTACATTAGAATGTTGACACCCCATTTTCCTTGTAATTCTCATTGTAATAGATAGGGTTGAATGAGCTGAGTCAAGTCAGCTATGCCTGGGAATACAAGAAATCAACTGAATAAGTGAAGTGAAGACTCCGCTGCGGAACAACTGAGTATGGCCAAGACAGAAGACCAAGGACTCGACTGAAGATGTAACAGCTGAGGGACAGTTGTGTGAAGAGTCAGTTAAGTCAACTTGAGGAGCCATATCACAAGTTGAAGTGACAGATGAGTCTCTCAATGATTGGAGCAGACTCAAGTCACCTGGGGAAAAGGCAGCTGCAAAGAGGAGTTAACTGAAAAGAATCCGTTGCACAGAAGTCAAGAACTTTACTTAAATAAGTAATACTTCCATGTTGCCATGTCTTAAAGTGGTCAATCCCACAAGCGTGCAAAAGGAATAAACCAATGGGAAGCACTGCACACCTCGTGTTAGAACCTGAAAAGCTGGACATTCATTTAATACGAGGAAAGGTCTACATCTCAAGACTGAAGACCAAGAAAAGACAAGCCAATGAACTCAAGTGACTTTTAAAAATCAGCCTATCTCTTCAACGGACTGATTTTTGAAAGTTTACTATAAAAGGCTGAGGAATTTCATTGAGAAAAGGTTACCTTGCACACCTGAGAAATCAAGCTTTATTCAAACTATAACCTGCAAAATATTCTCAAGATATTCAAACAAAATCCTCAAGCTTAAATCTCGAAGGAAATCGATCCAACACCAAGTCGTGAAGAAAAGACAACTTCAAACTATTGAAGAGGAAACTTTTGAAGAATCAAAAGGGGTCTACTTTCCAAGGAGGATTGTAGGAAGGTTCAAGGTCGAACCATCTCAAGTTATTGGAGGGCTTCGTGATCAAATCCAAGAAGCTTGAGAAAGTGAGTGGAAGTAGCAAGGCAAGCGCCCTGTGAAGAAGATGAGCCGGACGAGAAGCTTGTTGTGTGATCAAAGCATCTCCGTGATCGAGTCCAATGAGCAAGTCAGTTTGCGTGATCAAGCACTTGACTCTAGACTCGATAACCACTTTGTGAACTGGTCATTACTTAGTGGATTCCTCCAAGAGTTGGAGAAGAGAGGAGTAGAAGAATTACCCCATCTTCGAACCTCTATAAAATTTACTTGTGTCATTTACATTTCAGCATATTTACATTCCTGCACACATACTTTATATCTGTTGATAATTTGCTATCCAACCGATAAATTACTAAGTGCTAAAATCAAGTGTTAAAATAAAGTTAAATCAAATTCAAGGGTGTTAAGTCTTCGCTGAAAAACTCATCACACCTAAGTTAATGCTTAGACTAAACAACGAAAGTTATTCTATCAATAGCTCTATCGAAGTCTTGCATTTGAGTGGCTAACTCATTTGATTAACTAACTTAGCCGTATATTAACTCGTAATAATTTTAAAAGGACTAAAATCGAAAAGTTGATAAGGTTTATTCAACCCCTTCTAAACCTTACTTACACCCTCTTGGGACCTACAAGTGGTATCGTGAGTGGTTGGTTCATTGAGCCTTCCACACAGTTCTTGAACTAGATCTCAAATTTTCAAAGAAACTTTTAACACTTGATCTTTCAAAATCATCTCTTTTATTCAAAAAGTTATTATCATGGAAGCAAATTTGACACGCATTCTCATGTTCACTATCGAGGAATTTGATGACCGAAAAATTCGTATGTGCTCATCTATCGCTTTACATGATGAAATGTGGATAGTGATAGAGGATGGTCACTACAAACATCGAAAGTGAACACACCGCACGAAGAGTAGTTGTAATTTGAAGGAGAAGAAGTTGTTCTTTGCTGAAAAGACCGATCTAGTTGAGAAACCAAGGATCGAGTGGACAAACGAGGATAGAAAAAGATACAACTTGGACGATGTAGCCAAGGACATACTTTACAAAATCTTGGACAAAGAAATGTTCAACAAAGTCAAATCTTGCCAAACTGCAGATCAAATATGGGATAAATTAACTTTAATTTGTGAATGGTCTGAGCAAATTAAAGAAAACAAATTGTCCGTTGTTGTACAGAAATTTGAAAATTTTAAAATGCTTGCAGGTGAAACCTTGGATCATCTGGATGCTAGATTCACTAAAATCACAAATGAACTATCAGCACTTGGGAAAGAATATACACAGAAGGAAATGTGTATGAAGATTCTGAGAAGTCTCCCAACTGAATAGGAAATGAAGGTCATGGCCCTGAGACATTCAATGAACCTCACAATAACAACCAATCATGATCTATTCTCAGACCTCAAAGTCTATGAGTTTGAGCTGAGAAGAAAAGATCAAGAGGAGACAGCTGTAACCAAAACAGTTGCACTTATAGTCAAGGATGGAAAGAGAGCTGAGGTCAAGGAGGCCATTGACCAGGAGGAGATTGCCCTTATGGTTAAAAGATTCAACAAGTTCTTCAACAAGAACTATAAAAGAAACAAGAGTGAATCTTCCATGAGACATTCAGCTCCCTCTAAGTCAAGGGAAGATAGGCCACCCAAGAGAGCTGGGCATCAAAAAGTTGAATATCAGAGAGCTGATAATTCAAAGACTTAAAAAAATGATCAAAGAGCTGAGAACCTGTGTTGGAACTGCAGACAATCAGGACACTTCACTATTGACTGTCCATATCTAGTAGTCAATAAATACAGGAATGAAGAAGAAAGAAAAGTCTTCAGAGAAAGAAGACATGAAAAGAAAAAGGCTATATTGGCTGCTGAGACAACTAAGTCTAAAGAAGCAGCAAACTCAGAGAGTAGTGAAGCTGACTACTCAAGTGATTCTGAAGAAGAAGCAATGATCTGTCTAATGGCTAAAGAACAAGATCAACCATACCAAGAAAATGAGGCACACTCTAACTCATCTCACTCAGATTCTAGTGATAGTGATTGTGACACACACACTTCATCACCCACTGATCTTTATGATTCATTAGGCAAAATGTTGAAAGACTTTTGAGCACATTAAATCCTCACACACACTATTAAATGAGGAAATCAACCAGCTCAAAAACTAAAACTCACAGCTGACTAAGGAGCTGAGTACTCTGAGTCACATAGCTGATGAGAACAAAGAGCTGAAGGCTGAAAATGCTAAACTAATAGCAGAGATAGCTGCTATAGAAAAGAGGGAAAATGATCTCAAGAATGTTATTGCATCATTTACAAAGGCATCTAAATCATTGGATGACCTTATTATGAGCCAAAAAGTGTGTGGAGATAAGACAGGCATAGGATTCAATTCCTTTGTGCACAGTCAAACTCCCAGAGTGATTTTGGTAAAAGGATCTTCAAGTAATGAAACATCTCAAAAATCCAAAACACCATGTAGTGCATCCACATTCATTTCAAAGCACAATCACAAACAAACTGGCCTTGGATATAAAGGAAAAGAAAAACAGCCAGTTGAGTATGCTGAGAGGACATCTGAGAAGAAATCCAGCAGAGTTCCTCAGCAAACTCCAAATAGGAAGTACTATGTGCAAAATAAACAGAGCTACCAAAAATCCCAGAAATTTTATCAAAGAAACACATATAATGGGAATGATAGAAACTACCCAAGCCAAGCTGATTGGAATAATGTGAAATATCGGCCAAGACCTATGGAATACAAGCCTAAATGGCAAAGACCTAGAACTTAGCAAAGGTCATTACGAAGGCAAAAGAGCTATCATCAGCACACATATGCACCCAGGCACTACACTCAGAAACATCACAACTACCCAAAGAAGGCAATTGCTAAAACACACACACAGTATACGGACAAAAGAGACAGTTGTATGAACCTAAAGCTCCTGCCAATTTGCCAAAGTGAGTTATGATAATGGCACAGATAGATGGCAACCTCTTGAGTCAAGTCATTTGGTTATAGGTTGGTTGGATCATCTTATAAAGACTAACCCCTCGTGACCCAGACAAGCATGGGTAACTAAAAACTAATTTCTTGATTACATGTTCAAGGAACAGTTGAGTGCTAAGGAACCTGGTACATGGATAGTGGTACATTGCCAGGACATATGACAGAAATAACAAAAATCTATCAAAATTCAAGGAGATTAGAGGCGCATAAGTCATATTTGGAGGAAATGAAGCTCCGGGAAATAAGAGGCATCGGATCCATCAAGAAAAATGGATTAGAAATAAAGATGTTGCATATGTTGAAGGCCTCAACTTTAACTTGTTAAGATCGCCAACTCGTGACAAGGGCTACAACGTTGGATTCAATATGGGAGTGAGCCAAATTAAAGATACTGAATCAAATAAAATAGTGCGACAAGGATCCAGATAAAAGAACATGTATGTGGTAGACTGGTCTACTGCCATACCAAACACCTGTCTATTAAAAAGAGCACACCAATCAAGTCGGGCGTGGCATGCTAAGTCGAGTCATCCGAACTTCAAGACAATCAACAAGCTTGCAAGGAGTCATCTTATGGAAGGATTGCGGACTCGGTGACAAGAAGGAAAGTGTTTGTGATGAATGCCAGATGGGAAAGCAGATCAAATCATCATTCAAAGAGAAGTCTAGTCTGTCTTCAACAAGAATATTACATTTGTTGCATATGGATTTATTTGATCCTGTTGAACAACCAAAGATAAGTGGAAAGAAATACACTTTAGTGGTGGTGGATGATTATTCAAGATATACATGGACAATCTTTATGTGCAAAAAGAAAGAAACCCCGCAGAAACTACCTCAATCGATGAAAAGAGTTCAAAATGAAAAGAGCCAAACCATTATAAAGATAATGTCCGATAGAGGAATCGAGTTTGTCAATGGGATAATAACTCAAGATCGTGTTGAAAATGGTATTGCTCATGAGTTATCTCGGCAAGAACTCCCTTGTGAGAATGGAGTAGAAAGAAGGAACAAAACTCTCAAGGAAGCTACAAGGACCATGTTAATTAAGCCGATCGCTTAAAAGATTTTGGTCAAGCCATCAACACTACATGCTATACTCAAAATAAGATGCATGATAAATAGACAACTGACAAAGACTCCCTATGAAATCTGGACAGGAGGAAAGCCAAATGTTGGGTACTTCAGAATATTTGGATGTAAATGCTTCATCCACAACAATGACAAAGACAACCTAAAGGCTTTTGATGCTAAAGCTGATGAAGGTATCTTTTTGGGATACTCAGCTGGAAGCAAAGCCTATAGAGTATTGAACAAGAGGACTATGGTCACCGAAGAATCTATTCATGTGGTTTTTGATGAGCCCAATGTGAATGGAGAAGACATTGAAGAGTTAGCTAATAAGCTGAATCAGCCAACTATGCAGAAGAGTCCTTATGTTGAAGCAGGAGTAATCAATCAAGATGAAGAAGAGATAGTTGAATCTCAAAGACAGCTGGAAAATCTGCAGTTGAATGATGATGAAAGAGCTGCTCAACACAACACATCTTCAAGACGGTTGAACCCAACTGACTTGCTTCAACCTGATGTGAGATGGCTGAGAGACCATCCACCAGAGCTAGTCATTGGAGATGTGAGAGATGGTGTAAGAACCAGATCTAGAGCTCAGCAAGAAGCAATGTTCACTTGTTTTATTTCTCAAATAGAGCCTAAAGATGTGTCCCAAGCATAGGATGACACACATTGGATTCAAGCCATGCAAGAAGAGCTAAATCAGTTTGAAAGGAACAAGGTATGGGAATTGGTACAAAGACCAACCCATCAGAATATTATTGGCACAAAATGGGTTTTTAAACAATATGAATGAATGTTAAGGTTATGTGGTAAGGAACAAAGCGAGTTGGTAGCCAAAGGGTATTGCAAGAAGAGGGAATAGATTTTGTTGAAACATTTGCTCTGTTGCTAGATTAGAGGCAATAAGGATGTTCCTTGCCTATGCTGCACACAAGAACTTCATTGTATATCAAATGGATGTGAAAAGTGCATTTTTAAATGGATTATTGGAAGAAGAAGTCTATGTTGAGCAACCTCCAGGATTTGAGAGAAGACCATTGGAGATAAGGTGTACAAGCTCAAGAAAGCTTTATATGGATTGAAACAAGCACCAGAGCATGGTATGACACATTGTCTCAATTTATGATCGACAATGGATTCACCAAAGCCAAAGTGGATGTAACACTCTTCTTAATTCAAGATGGAGAGAGTATAACGCTTGTTCAAATATATGTGGATGATATCATTTTTGGATCTACAAACAAAGAGTCATGGTGATAAGTTCTCAAACCTCATGCAATGCAAATTTGAAATGAGCATGATGGGAGAGTTGACCTTCTTCCTAGGACTTCAAGTTAAACAGCTGAAGGATGGAACAGTCAAACAAAGTACACCAAAGATTTAATGAAGAAATTTGGTATGGAAGATAAGTCTTCTGTGAAAATACCAATGAATACATCAGTCAAGATGGACATGGATGCGGATGGTAAACTCAGTAGATCAAACAAGATCTGAGAGCACTCATTGAGTCATTGCTCTATTTAATGTACCCATCGACGGACATCACATTTGCAAAGAGGTGTATGTGCAAGATTTCAATCGCACCAAATGAGAGTCACATGACCGCAGCCTAAGAGAATCCTAATATATTTGAAAGGATGCCAGGAAGTCGGCTTATGGTATCCAAAGAAAGGTGGATTCAAGCTTATTGGTAACTCAGACTCAGACTATGTTGGATGTAGAGTTGACAGGAAGAGTACTTCAGGCACATGTCAAATGCTTGGAAACAGATTGGTTTCCTGGTTTAGCAAGAAAAAACTCAATAGCCACATCCACACCAAGCAGAGTACATAGTTGCGTAGCAAATTATTTGTGCCTCAAGTCTTATGGATGAGACAACAATCGAGAGATTATGAAATTGAAGAAAAAGAGATTCCATTTATGTGTGATAACACAAGTGCAATTGCCAAACTCAGAATCCTGTGTTGCATTTAAGAACAAAGCACATTGATGTCATATATCATTTAATAAAAGATCATGTTGAAAAGAAATATATCATTTTGGAATACATCTCAACTGATAAACAATCAGCTGACATTTTCACCAAGCCCTTATGTGAATCAAGGTTTGAAGAGCTCAAGCATGAGCTAGGGTTAATAGAACTGAGTTAATACTCAGAAGACTCAATCAGAAGAGATGGAAGATAGACAGTGAGAAATGAACAAGTTTTTCACATCAGCCAAGTGAAACAGCCATATCGGAAAGTCAGCTGTATCGAGTTAGCGGACAGCTGAGTTGCTTAATGAAAGGAGACAAGTTGCACAGTAAGCATATGATTGGATATAAATGCTGTCGCATTAAATGCGGTTCGGCGTCTTAACCGAGCCGTTGATCTCGATCAAATTTCAAAAATCAAAAACACGCCCTTCCTTAACCCCTATATACTCATTTTTCAGTTTTCTCTCTCTCACATTCAAAACTGTTCATCTTCAAAGCAGAAGCAAACAAGTTCTTTTCTCTCAAAAACTATACGAATTCACAAGCAGGTTTATCAAGTTTTATTCGGTAAAACTCTCAACAAATGGCACCAAAGTTTGATTTTGTCAAGTTATCAAAGCAAATCCACTATGGATCGACTGTGGATCTCGAAGGGATGGTAAAGCAGGGTTCCGATGAAAACCTTGTAAAGAAAATAGCTGACATGATTGAAAAGTCAGGACTCAAGCCTTTTCTCACGATGGAGTATTCAATGACCTACGGTGAAGAAGTGGCACAATTTTATGTCAACGCTGAGGTGCAGGACGAATGGATTAAGTATTCCGTCTACCGCAAGGACATCATGATCACTCCTAAGGACCTTGCGGAGCACTGTTTATTGCCGTGAGAGGGCATGCCGAAATATACGGTTTGATGTCAACTCGGGCTTGCATGGAAAAAGAAGTAGCCAAATCGGAGTGTGCTGCGAAAGTTATCTATACAGCTGAGAAGAAGCTGCTGAAGGACGACTATCACAAACTGATGGATGTCGTTGCAAAATGTGTAGATATGAAGTTTGGCAGTTTCAATCAACTGTCAAAGACAAAGCTGATCGTCATGGTTGTGATCATGAAAGGAAAGAAAGTCAACTAGGCTGAGTTCGTGTACATCAGACTCTGCCAAAACGTTGGGAACAAATCGTACAAGGAAGATGGATCCTTTGGAGGATCACTCGGCTATGGCCTAGTCATTGGCCATCTGATGGAAGTGAAGGGCATTCCCCTTCAACATGGAAAGCCTTTCCATGTGAACAAGAAGATGTTCGTGGCTAATCTTTTAGAGCCCCGAAGAGAGCCCATGCGAAAAGGGCGGCGGACAAGTGAGGGGAATCAATCGACCCCGAGAGACAGTATTTTCCTCCCCTCCGAAGAAGAGAGCCGCCCCGAGTGCTAAGAAGAAAAAAGTCTGCCAGAGCAAAGAAAACGACGCTCCCGCCCCGCAGAGTCACCCGCCCGAGCAGCCATGTCTCCCGCCCACAAAATGAGGCGGAGAAGGAAGTCCAAATACCTTCTCCAGCTGTCAAAAAGAAGAGGATCCTAAGCCAAGAAAGATAGTTCCTCCATCCAAGAAAGATGCTCCGCCGCCGCCAAGCTTGCACTGAAAAGAGGAATCCAACCGTAAATTCATCCGTGAGGACAAAGAGAAGAAAGAGAATCTCCAAGCTTTTAGAGCTTGAGAAGACAAATGAGTCCGCAACTCGGTGGAGAAAACTCCCGAGACCGCCGAAGAAGTGCGGTCTCGAAGTTATTGACAAATGACCCAAGTCTCTTGAAGGTGATCACAGAGGCACATAGAAGACCTGGTTGTAGTCGGGACATCCGAGGAGGAAGAAGAAGCGGTGAGACAACAGAATCTCCTGCTGAAAGAATTGTGCCTCCACCTGCCACAGATGCTACTAAAAGTGAAGAACAACAGAATATGCTACCTTTCATTCCAGAAAAGGAAGGCCAGGAAGAAGAAAATGAGGATGATGATCTCATCATGTACTCACCTGTATATCCAGACATTCAGCGCCGTTTGCGTGAATGAAGGGCATGGAAGCTAAGCAACTCCAGGGTGCAATTCGAACGCCCTGAATTTATAGAAGAAGATGAATTAATCCAATTCCTAGGAATTACCACTGCACGACAGGCTCTCGATGAAGAGAATTGCATGGAGATCCTCCGTATCATAAAGACGGACGAGAAAGACAAAGCTGAAGAGCAAGCCCGTGCACTGGAGAAGGCAAACATATGTCCTTTCACTGGAACTCTAGAACACACTCACCCTCATTTTGATGTGTTCTCCGAAAGTGATGAAGACATGGATCCCGTTGCTACACAAGATAAGTCAGAAATGCCACAAGCTATAAGGGAATCCAGGTTGATGCACGAGCAGCAGTTGATGGAAGGACCAGGAGAGTCCTTAAAATCTCTCCTGGAGATAGACCCGTTGGGAGTGGTGCAGCAGATTGCCACAGTTATTGTTGCGACCACGTCCCCAGTACACTCAGAAGATGGGTCCAAGGGACTTGGCGATGAGACTGGGACTTTGGGCACCCAAGTTGAGCCAACCCCTATTGAATGTGTTTTACCACCTGCCCCCATGGTTGAGCACTCAACGGAAGCGTGAGTCCGGGAGAAGAGTGACCCCACTATTAGTCACTCAGCTGGTGTGCCAGTTGAGGGGGAAATTCACTCCACTACAGCAAGGTTGGAGGATGTTGCAGATGACTCCACATTGCAGAAAGGAGGCGAAGTAGAAAAAGGAAAGGAACCAAAGTAGACTAACACTGTCGAAGCTCGGACAGTTGAGTCATTCGGTCAAGTGCCAATCGCTTTTGCCGAGGACTGGTGGAGTCGAGGCACGAGGTTGGAATTGCCCAGGAGTTAACACTGGCAAAGTGCAATCGGGGTTGAGACTCCTTCGGATGCCACGTTCAAGACCCTAAGGCAGTGCGTCTGCCGAAGGGATTGTCGAAGACCTCGCTGCAGTTGAGACTGCTGGAGGTATTGAAGGCCCAAGGGAGGTTGAGATTTCCCTGGGTAAAACTCAAGAAGATAAAACATCCCTCCTGCCATCATTGCTGAATCTGAAAAGGAGATTAATGCTCTTCATGATTCCTAGGACAACCCCGATGTATCCTTTCTCGGGATCTAAAGACGGCCGAGTCCACTCCTGTTGCTCATCAAAAGGACTCAACTGAGGATGTTCTACCACAGACGAGTCGTGCAACTTTTAAAGTTGCTCGTCAAAAGTTCAACTTTGATGATGAACAAGCCCCGGCTTCATCATCCCCCGATGACGCCGATGATGCGGTGAGGACAAGGAAATTCATTTAGCGAGAATCTTCGAGGCCGCCGAAGTTGTTAAGACAGTGAGGCTCATTCGGTGGCCAATCCACTCAACAAGGCCCGGTGAGACCGGAGTCACTGCGCGAGCTCCCAAAGCTGCAGCAGGATCGACTCAACCAGGATCATCAAAGCACGAACAACTGGCCACAATCGATCCATATATGCGAGATGATGCATTTGAGAAACATTCCCTTTCTCAATCGAGTTGCCCGACCTTGAAGAAGAGACAACTCAAGAGCAATGATGTTTCAACATTCGAGCGATCCATCAATTCCCAACTCCATTGTTCATGAGACTTTGATTCCCGATCGCATGGCCGCCAATCAATCCAAAGTGGCGGTGAGATCCGTGAAGTCTTCAAGAAAATGTGGAGAGATTGAGAAGATCGAACGGCACCAGGCTCACTAGATATGCGACTGGACAATAGAGATGCCACCCTCATAGGAGACTTACAAGGGATTATGGTACGTATTAGGGAATGGTGTCAGCAGCAGAGTACAATGCGATATGAACAAGTCCGATATTTCAAGGCATTGTACAACAAGATGCTAGTTTGAGTCCGACAATGCTAATATGAAGCGAGAGGATGCAGGCCAATATTGAGAATGCATGCCTCTCACACACAACCGAAATGGAGTGCTGCGTGAATTTCATCGAAAAGAAATTCTGCGTGTTTAGGAGAACATGAATACGAAGTTCAACCTTCTCATGGCTAAAATGAAACTAGTGGCAGTTGAATCGAAAGCCACTCGCTCGTAATTTTGCACAAAGACATGCCGCATGAGACTCAGCGTAACTCGGATCTCGACCGGATTTCATGCTCACAGGATGTTTCTAGGGGTTTCTCTCTCTTGATGATGCCAAAAAGGGGGAAGATGAATACCTAAGGAAGTTGAAGGAAGAGATAACTATTGAGAAGAAGAAGGAGCAGACAACTGTTGAGAAGAAGAAAGAGAAGGGAAAAGCTGTTGAGGGGGAAAAGTCAAAGGATGTGACCTTAATGCTTGTCGAAATCCCTCAGCAAGGTCATTTCACAACATCGATAATCAGCAAAATTCCAATGACTCTGCCGCTCCAACACTCTGTTGTGCCTAGGTCTGAGAAGAGAAAAATTGTGGAAGCAGGGATGAAGGAGGTTGAAAGAAAGATGGATGCCCGTGTTCTAGAAGTACTGAAAACTTATGGTGGCATTCCGGCAGGAAAGGACACAGATGCCATTCCAGATGACGGAGACGAGCCAAGATCCGTTGAAGAATTTAAAATGCTCAAATCCGAAGGTTACCTCAAAAACATGTCTATAAGCCAAGCCTGGGATTTGTACTAGGAGAAGGGTCTGAAGCTGTATGAAGAAGCTGATAGGCAGCAGACTACCAGCAGCCATTCAGCTGGTAAGAAGAAGACTCCAGTACAATATACGCCTAGAGGAGGAGGAAAAAGTGGTGGAGGAAGAGGTTTTCAACCTAGACCTCTACCCAAAAACATTGAATATGTAGATCCAGGCAAAAAGGGAAGGATCTACTGGGCTGGGTATAATGAAGGAGCCAATCGGGAAGTGGCTAGGAAAAATGCTGAATACGTGAAAATAATCGAAGAGGAAAATAAAAGGTAAGATCAGTTGTGGCAAGAAAGGCAAGAAAGGAAAAGAAAAGACGATGTTGCGAAGAGAGCTTATGAAAAGAAGAAAGCAGCTGAAGATGAAAAGAAAAGAAAGAGAGCTGATGATGATAGAGCTGAAGAGAAAAGAATGAGGCAGCGAAGGCGATGGAGTGTTGCTGCTAACCCCTTCGTGTATTTTACTTTTGTAAATACATATGTGTGTAAGTCATTTGTACATTCAATAAAGTATTGCTGTATTTTCTTTCTATTGTTGTATCTTAGCATAGATGCTTGAAGTTTGCTTGGATATGATTATGCTCTGATACACCTTGTAAACAATCGTAAAGGACAAGAATGCTATGATCAATAAAATGTTTGATTCTACGCATACATTCTTTGTTCTTGCATTATCTGTATGTATCGTGATGTTTACATTTTGTTTAATGTTTTTAAGTTTTGGCATCATCAAAAAGGGGGAAATTGTTGGGAAATTATTTTGTAGATTTTGATGAATGCCATGTAAAACTTAGATTAGAATGTTGGCACCCCACTTTCCTCGTAATTCTCATTGTAATAGATAGGGCTGAATGACCTTAGTCAAGTCAGTTATTCCCGGGAATACAAGAACTCAACCGAAGAAGTGAAGTGAATACTCATTTGGGGAACAACGAGTAAAGACAAAGAAGACCAGGACTCGATTGAAGATGTAACGGCTAAGGGACGGTTGTGGGAAGAGTCAGTTAAGTCAACTTGAGGAGCCATGTCACAAGTTGAAGTTACATATGAGTCTCTCAATGATTGGAGCAGACTCAAGTCACCTGTGGAAAAAAAAAGTGCAAAGAAGAGTTAATCGAAAAGAATCGTTGTAAGTCAAGAACTTTATTTAAATAAGTAATACTTCCATGCTTTGCCATGTCTTAAAGTGGTCGATCCAGAAGTGTGCGAAAGGAATAAACGATGGGAAGATCTGCACCTCGTGTCGAACTCGGTGGACATTCATTTAATACGAGGAAAGGTCTCGCATCTCAAGATCAAGACCAAGAAAAGACAAGCCATGACGAACTCAAGTGACTTTTGAAAATCACCTATCTTTTCAACGGGCAGGTTTTTGAAAGTTCACTATAAAAGGCTGAGGAATTTCACTGAGAAAAGGTTACTTTGCACACCTGAGAAATCAAGATTTATTCAAACTATAACTGCAAAATATTCTCAAGATATTCAAGCAAAATCCTCAAGCTAAATCTTGAAGGAAATCGATCCAACACCAATCGTGAAGGAAAGACAACTTCAAACTGTTGAAGAGGAAACTTTTGAAGAATCAAAAGGGTCTACTTTCCAAAGAGGATTGTAGGAAGGTTCAAGGTCGAACCAATCTCAAGTTATTGGAGGGCTTCGTGATCAAATCCAAGAAGCTTGAGAAAGTGAGTCAAGTAGCAAGGCATTGCCTGTGAAGAAGGTGAGTCGGACGAGAAGCAGGTTGTGTGATCAAGGCATCTCGAGATCGAGTCAAGGAGCAAGTCAGGTGCGTGATCAAGACTTGACTCTGCAGATTGATAACCACTTTGTGAGTGGTCATTACTTAGTGGATTCTCTAGGAGTTGGAGAAGAGAGGAGTAGAAGAATTACCCCATCTTGAACCTCTATAAAATTTACTTGTGTCATTTACATTTCAAAGCATATTTACATTCTTGCACACATATTTTATATCTTTGATAATTTTCTATCCAAGCGATAAATTACTAAGTGCTAAAATCAAGTGTTAAAATAAAGTTAAATCAAATTCAAGGGTGTTAAGTCTTCCATTTGAAAAACTCATCACGGCCAGTCGAGGCTTAGACTAAACAAGCGAGTTATTCTATCAATAGCTCTATCAGTCATTGAATGGCTAACTCTTGATTAACTAACTTAGTTGTCCCTCAAGGACTTAGCTGTGTATTAACTCTGTAATAATTTTAAAAGGACTAAAATCGAAAAGTTGGTAAGGTTTATTCAACCCCCCTTCTAAACCTTACTTACACCCCTTGGGACCTACATGAAGGGTTATATAGGACTCTCTATTATATGAGTACATATGACCAAATCCAAACAAATCTATTAATTTCAATGGATGTGACTAAATCTGATTAATGTTGATAAATTATGTGATAAAGTCAAAGTGGGGGCAAATCAATCCACATAAAAATAGGAGTGTTGGCTAAATCTAGTAAATCCCATTAAAATAGAGTTATAATCAACTTTGCAATCACAATCCACCAAATATATTATTAGAAAATCGTCCCAGTCATAATCACTTTCTCCATCGAGTCTGTGCAACGAAATCTTCTCCCATAGTACACAAGTCGACATTTTGAGAATTCAAGCAAGAAAAAAAATGGATGACACCTATGAAGAATGCTTCAACACTAATGAACAACAAGGTAACCATTTTTCTCGCCTTTCGATTGTTTATATTGTCCATTTTTATTGAATCCAATTAAAATTGAATTTGCATTTTTCTAAAACAATTATTCGATTCATCATTCCATTTTTTTGTATATTTACCCAGAAGGTTGCTTATGCGTGTTTATAATCTTGCTTATTTGTGCCAAAGAATATGCTTATAATTATGAACATACTTGCGAATGAAGAAAATTCAATTCTTCATCCCCTTTTTTTTATGTTTACCCAGAAAGTTGATTGTGTGTGTCTATAATCTTGCTTATTTGTGCCTATGAATATGTTTACAATTATGAACATACTTGCGAATGCAGAAAATTCAATTCTTCATTCCAATTTTTTTATGTTTACCCAGAAAATTGCTTGTGCGTGTCTATAATCTTGTTTATTTGTGCCTGTGAATATGCTTATAATTGTGAATATACTTGCGAATGCAGAAAATTCAATTATTCATCCCCATTTTTTTCTTTAAAAAAACATACATACTATGATCAGAATGTTGCTTATATGTGCTTAAATACTTGCTGTCATGAATGCAAAATGTTGCTTACTTTTGTTCTGTGTTTTAAACTCTCAGATTAATTGGGCATTGTTTGATAAAAAGCAAATATTCATAAACTGGTGTTATATGGACTCATCATTCATTCAATCATTGTTTTTTCGTCATATGTAGGTTGTATGTATTGAAATTATTTGATTACGTCCCCGTTTGTTCTGACCCAGTACATTGCCTAGATATGGTTATACACTTGCTTATATGTACTTACATGTATGCTTATGCGTATTCTAAATCTTGCTTAATTATATTTTTTTGTTGAAACAGTTGTAATTGCAACTGTTCCGCAACAGTGGATTGAAATAACATCGGATTCATCTCCGAATTGGATACGAGAATGCGACGAACATATGACTCCAAAAGAAGGGATGGAGTTTGATAATGTTGACAACGGGATACAATTCTACAAAAATTATTGGCGTGCCAGTGGATTTGATGTGAGAATAAGTACAACCAAACGCTTCAACAATGGTATAATACGCATGCAATGCGTAGTGTGCAGCCACGAAGGGTTCCAAAAGGTTAAGAGCTCATCCACATTGCATGAAGAAGCAGTTCTAAATGATGACGAAAGCTCACAAGTGAGACAAAAAGCGACAAGGGTGGGATGCAAGGCGCGGTCGTGTTCCAAGCCATCTGATCTAGTTCGCATACGCAAATAAAAAAGTTTTGAAATCAAGCACATGCATTCCTTGACGCCCGGGGTGTACAAACACTTTCTAAAAGCCAATAGGAATTTAAATTTGGCTTACCAAAAATTCATCCTAAGTTGTACAAAAGCAAACATTGGGCCAACAAAAACTTATCGTCTGTATAAGGAGATGGTTGGAGGGTATTCGAATGTAGGCGCACTGCCAATCGATTTTAAAAATTTCAAGAGAGAGCTGAAAGCATACGTATGTGGAGCTGATGCATAGCTTATTATAGACAAAATTTTAAAAAGGATTGAAGTTTGTCCAAATACAACATTCAACTATGATGTTGATGAAAACGACCAACTTACACGATTATTTTGGGCTGATCCAATGTGCAAGCAAAACTACACAATATTCGGGGATGTTATATCTTTTGATGCAACATACAATACTAACAGGTCGGTACACTCCCATCAAATTTCGTGCTCCCTCCTTTTTTTATATTCGTGCATAAATATGCATGTCAAAAGAACATAAACCGCTTATGAGTTATTTCCATACTGCATATGAGAATATATAATTTTATAAAAGAAAATGACCATTTTTCTTACAACATTTATTCATGTGTGGATATGCATGCGAATTGAACATAAATTTCTTATATGTTAGTTAAGTGTTGCATATAGGGATGGCATTCGGGGTAGGGTAGTCGAGTCCCGACCCAATCCGATTGGGTCAGGTATTTTCTTAGGGATGTCGGGTATTGGGTACCCGAAATTCGGGTCAGTTATCGGGTAGTGAAAAACTACCCGAATAACCCGATCGCGTACCCAATTTTCATTTTTAAAAAATAGTATAGAGGCATCTTCCTCTTTCGCATGGCTATTTTTTTCATTTTTTCAAGTACTTTTTCTTCTTCACACACAGAAAATCAATCACTTGAGTTTTGAAATGATATTTGGAGTTTAGAGAAATTGTTTGAAAATTTGCTCATGCTAATGATAATTGAAACCTTTTCTCATTGTTTTGAAACGATAGTTCTCCATATTGGATTATGTAGGAGGTTTGGGTGAGAAAATTTCAGAAAAGACGAGCAGAACAACATCACTGAAAATGGTGCATTTTTTTCGAGAAAAAAACAAAAATAGAAAACCTGAACCTGACTCACCGGGTACCCGAAAAAGTCGGGTACCCGGAATTTTTCGGGTAAGTGTTGGGTACCTTTATATACTAGCCGACAAGATCGGATACCCGACCTGACAACCCAAAAACCCAACTACCCGACCCGATGCCCACCTCTAGTTGCATATGTAAACAATAATTTAAACTCATTTAATCACCTGCCAACTTGATTGAAAATATTAATATTTATTGGTTGTGTGATAAAATTAAGTTGCATATGTATTATAAGAACATTGCATAAGGCAGAACTTGAAATATTTGATATTTAAAAAAAAAGACTAACTTGTCACAACAACCATAGGTACAAAATGGTGTTCACACTGTTCACTGGTGTAGACAACCATAGAACATCTGTTACGTTCGCGTCTGGGTTACTTCTCAAGGAGGATGAAGAATAGTATGTGTGGCTATTTGAAAATTTCTTGAAATCAATGGGCCATGAGCCAACATACATAGTTACAGATCAAGATCCCGCAACGAAAAACACGATAAAAAGAGTTTTCAAAAATAGTATTCACCGACTATGTGTGTGGCACATCATGGAAAAGGTTGGCATGAAGGTTTGGCATACTTTGCTTAAAGACAGGCAATTCATGGAAATGTTGAATCGCATCGTTTGGAGTAACTACGTTGAACCGCCAGAATTTGAAGTGAGATGGGCACAGTTGATGAATGATTACCAACTGACTTCGCATTCATGGTTCACACATATGTTTGAAATAAGAAAATCGTGGATTCATGCTTATTTTAAAAGTGTGCAATTGAGCGGATTACTTATAACCACATCAAGATCAGAAAGTGCTAACAACTGGTTCGGAAGTTTCATCAACCCACAGGTTAGTCTAGTAGAGTTTTTCATGGACTACGATGCGCTATAGAAGCTCAAAGACAGTTGTAGACAAACTGAACAACGAGATCGAATCCAGCTTGCCCGAATGCAAAACACAGTTGGAAATTGAGAAGCATGCGTCAATTGTGTATAAAAGAATGTGTAAGTCCAAGCGGCTACGATAATCTAGAGGAGGGTGAATAGATTATCTCCATTTTTCTCGATTATGCCCTCTTTTTGAATCAAACAAGCAAGACAAGAATGAAGGGCGCGGGAAGTAAATAACATGCGTCGATTTTAGAGGTTCAACCCACCTAGGGCCTAATCCTCTACCACCCCAAAGTATCTAGGGATGGATTTTAAAAGAAAAAAAGATTTTATTAATTACCACAATTAATACAACAACACCTTACAACACCTCTTTTGAGATTACCA
This sequence comes from Rehmannia glutinosa, assembly GCA_016081115.2. NCBI lineage: Eukaryota > Viridiplantae > Streptophyta > Magnoliopsida > Lamiales > Orobanchaceae > Rehmannia > Rehmannia glutinosa. The sequence continues at coordinate 13,742,162 of CM071934.1, read as the reverse complement.
CAATCTCACTTGAAGATCACCACAATCTTCAATGGCACCTTTTGAAGATTACCACAATCTTCCGACTTGAAGAATACCAAATTCTTCAACACCTCGAAGAGCACCACACTCTTCAATAAGAAGATCACCACAATCTTCTTGAACCTATCACCGAGATCATCCAAATGTGTTCTTACCACAAGAACACTCACAAGGATATCTTGTGTTGAATGATAACTCAAATTCAAGATTACAACTCGATAATGAATAATACAATTTTGAGTGCAAGTGTAATTAAGAAATAAAGCCTAGACCTCCAGATGTGAAAGTGAAAGACCTTAGGCTATTACAACAAGAATATTGAAATTGAAGAACAAAAGTGTTTGCTTGAAAGTATCTTGTTGTGTTGTAGTTTTCTCTCTTGTTGTGTTGCTTCAATTCTTCATCTATTTATAGAAGATGTCTTGAACATGATAGGCTCCTCCTAGGAGATTGAAATCTGTAAAAAAATTGCAAGACAAATGAAGAATATAGCTGTTAGAAATCAATCCCACAAATTAAGGAAAAACTGTCTGCAAACTCAACGAATAGTTTGCTGTCAAAAGTGTATAGCGAATGGTCGGAGAGATAAGTTTTGAAAGTATTTTCCACGAAAAATACACAGGGGGACCGGTTGACAGGGGGTCCGACCAGTCGCCCCCTATGTGGACCGGTTGGGGGTGCAAATATTGAGAAACAGAGAAGTCTGTTCTTCGAGGGGGAGCTTCAGGCACCGGTCGACCTCTGGGTTGATCGGTCGCCCCCCTCATTTTTCCCTCTGTCCATTTTTATGTTTCAAAACTCAACTCAGGTACGGGTTGCCCTATAGGGCGACCGGTCGAGCATGAAACAGAAATGTTGTCCAATTTTAATCAAAAATAAACTTCAAGAAATACTCCGAAAAAATAGTAAAAACATTTTAGATCGATTGGGAGTATTCAGACAACATTTATGAACATTGTTTTGGTGTAAAAACACATTAACACAAAATCATCAAAAGTGTTGTCCAATATTTGTCGAAAATAAACTTTAAGAAATACTCCGAAAAACTAGTAAAAATATTTTAAATCATTTAGGAGTATTTGGACAACATTTTCAAACATTGTTTTGGTATAAAACACTTTAAAACAAAATCATCAAAATCATGATAAAAACTTTTATCAAACAATCTCCCCCTTTTTGATGATTACAAACCAAAACAATTTTAAGAAAACTTAAGAGGTCGATTTTGAAAACAAAACAATTTTACCGGTTAAAAATGAACTATCCGTTGTGAGCGACAACATTCCACGCAACATAATCAAAAGGATGCGAGTATAGATTTTCAAAAACATTTTTGCAAAAGCTCCCCCTATCAACATGCACAACAAGAGTAATATAGAAGTAATCAACCAAAAGCTAAAAGCTCAGCTTTTACATATTAAGCTTAAGAATCAAGAGCTTATAAGCTCCATCTGTCAACAAAACATCATTAGACATGTAAATACAACAAATTGACTAAATATGATCCACAACTTTTGGCTTTTAATAGCCACAACTTATAGCTTCTTTCTCGAGCTTAATTTTAGCTTCTTTGAGCTAATAAGATTATAACTTGTTTCTCCCCCTTTGGAATCATCAAAAAGAATGTTAGCACGATAAAATCATCATATTATCATATCAAAGTGCGCAATTTTACCGATTTATCAAGCTATTTGAACATTGAAGCTTATAAACTAAATAAGAGGGAAAAGTCGATCATATGACTTGTAGAAGCTCATGAAAGCTCATTTGATTTCCAAAACATGATCTCTATAAATATATAAGACATTTGAAAACGAGAGAATCATGTAGGTGATAAATTTTTCATTGAAACATTTTATCGAACACTTGGCGGGCGTCAAAAATAGAAGAAGATATATATAACCCTTGTAAATGTAATCAAGCCAAGTTTTTCATCACCAAAAACAATTTTACAAATATCATCAAACAACAATTAATAAGTTCATCACAAACATATACGAATTGCATCAAGAAATGAACATTTAAGCCAAGTTCTCAAGGGTTCAACCCAATTGAGATAAGGGAGTAGAATTCTTACTAATTAATGGGTGAGGATGAGCAACAATGATGATAAATGAGCAAGATAATCACCAAGATATATAATTTATGCAACAAAACTCATTTGAAGTGAACTGTATGTGCAAATGACAAAGGGGACGAAAATAGAGTTGAAAGAGCCAAAATGGCTAAGTATGAGAACATAGACGATTTTAACCCAAAAAAGCACTTAGGGCCGGAGTCGAGCTAGGAGCGACGGTCGGCTAAACCGACCAGTCGACCTCAAATGATCACCACTGGATCGTCTGTTTTTCCAAAATCCAAAATTTGATCAAAAAATCCAATTTTCCGCCCCTAAGTTTTAGAAACGTGCAAAATGCAAACGTAGACCTCATTTAATATACATTATCTCATAATCAAGCTCAAAATAAGTTAAAAGACTCGGCGGTTAATGATTAAAAACAAATATCCGTGAGTTATCTTTGAGACGGATTTGAACACATCTCAATTTTTCGTTTATAGAAACACAATCCCTTAGAAAAAGATATTGAATCTCAATATGTTTAGTTCAATTATGACGAACCATTTTTTGAGAAATTGTAATCACCTTACTTGTTATCCCGAAAAAATATGAACGTTTTAAAATTTTGGATAAACAAGCCATAAGAAGAAGTGCCTTTCAAATATTTGAAAGTTTCTTTTAACGGCACTTTAATGAGATTCGTTGGGATAGTTTTGAAACCGAGCATATAGACATAAGGCATAGAAAATGTCGAGTCTATGGGAGTAAGAAAAGTTACTGAACATACCTCGAATATGTTTGTCAATCAATATGCCTTCCTCAACCTTTGTCAATCTTTACATTGGTAGCCATAAAGGTTGAGATGGTTCTTTCTTCTTCAATACCTAACTTCTTCAAAGGTTCTGTTGTATACTTTGATTGTGAAATATAACCATCTTCTTTGCATTGTTTAACTTGAATTCCAAGGAAGAAATTGGGCTCCCCCATCATGCTCATCTCACGTTCACCTTGCATCATCTTAGAAAAATATCTTGCACAAAGATTCATTAGTAGCACCAATAATATCATCAATATAAATTTGCACAAGTAAGCAATCTTCCCTTTTTTCAAAAACAAGGAAAATAGTATTAACTTTACCTCTTGTAAAATCATTTTGCAGAAAATAGTTAAGTCTATTATACCCTACACGGGATGCTTGTTTTAAACATACAAGGCATTTTATAAAAATCATTTGGCCTAGAGAAATTTTCAAACCCCGGTTGCTTTACATAGACTTCTCCTTGAATAAAACCATTTAGAAAAGTGGATTTAACATCCATTTGGTAAAGCTTGAAATTTTCTTAAAACAAGAATAGGCAAGTAAAATATGAATAGCTTCAAAACGTGCTACGAGTACGAATGTTTCATCAAAATCAATATCTTCTTCTTGACAATACCCTTGAGCTACTAACCTTGCCTTGATCATCAAGCTTGTTCCGAAATACCATAAATTTCTGCAAAATCTTAACAATATATCTTGCACAAGAGCATAGTAATATCGAATAATAGAGACACTATAATAAGCACCACATACTATGCCTTTAAAAAATTATCAAGAGTTTAATAAAACATGTAAGTTCAAATAAGCTTGAGAAAGCTATATAAGGTCTCTTTTGAAATATGAAAACCCGAGAGCACTTGTATGAAATACTTTGAAATATCTTGAAAAGCAAGCACATAGACATATGACAAAAAATATATCGAGTCTATAAGATGAATACCAATGATGAGCGTACCTCAATAGTTTATTCTCTTCTTGACACATTATGACATAAATAGCCATTGGTGAAGATATATATATCCTACACAATTCTTAAATAAATCTTGCACAAACATAGTGATACAAGTGTAGACTAAGAGATATCATAAGTATGCTTATGCTATGAAAATCCATAGGAGATAATAAAACACTTTAGCCTTAGTAAATACACAAGATTTTATTAAAACATCATGCAAGGTCTCCTTTTCAAAAGACTTTTTAGAAACAAAATATTGAAGACCTTATTTTAAAAATATTTTGAAAAATCATTTTACAATTAAGACACAAATAAAAGCATGGATAATAATAAAATAAAATGCATATTTAAATGGGGAGATACGGTTTACCAATTATGCCATTTCCATGGGTTGTGTCTTTCCCATTGTTGATGATATCTTCCTCCTTGAAAATCATCTTGTTGATGATAGCTTCTCCAATTGCTCCATTTCCAAGGATTGTGTCCTTCCCATTGTTGATAGTGTCTTTCTCTTGGAAATTCATTGTGGTGATGTTTTCTCTTTTGATCAAATGAAACAGTCATTTGATGTCTTCTAGGCGGTATGAATTTTCCTTGATTATTATTCCATCGGGTACCTAATATGACATTGCTTTGTGGTACCCTCAAGTGTTTGGGTCCTTTGGGATTAGCTTTGAGACTTTTAGGTCTCCAAGAATAATTAGAGCTATTTCTAGCCCGACAAGTATTAACCGTGTGACCCTTTTACCGCAATTAAAGCAAGTAATAATTCTAGGATCATAATGACCAACATGCTTAGAGACTTGACTCTTTTTCGTATGATTTACAACATTAGGCTTATGATCAAGTCCTTGTTTATCACAACTATGGACATCAACAATATTGGACATTTTATCGGTACTCAAGTTGAATTTTAATAAATCTTTTTTCATGCAATTAATATCCTCAACAAGAGTACTATTTTCTTTTTTAAGGTTTCTAACCTTATCAAGAGTGGTAGTGTGAGCACATGATAGTGATTCATAGGAAGTGAATAAACTATCCTTATCATTTTTCAAAACATTGAATTCCTTTTTCAAATTTTTATATTTAACAAGTAAGATTTGGAATTCATTTTGAAGCTCATCAAAATCATTTTGCAAAACACTATAATCATTTTGTAATTCATTATCATAGGAAGTAGAAGGTTTAGAACTTACCTCGTTTTCTTCGAAGCCCATAAGACATCGTTCGTTTTCATCATCGGAATTTGTAAGATGCTCATCCCATGTTGTATCCAATTGAGAAGTAGATGCTTTTGAGTAAGTCCTTTCATTTGCATATACTTCTTCTAATTTTATCCATACTTCATGAGCCGATTTAATTCCTACAATATGATCATATTCCAAAATGGTAAGTGAACAATAAATAACATTAAGAGCTTTACCATTTAAGGAGATGATTTTCTTCTCTTCATCATTGAGCTCCTTGAGGACTTTGGAGGTGTGAGGTGTGTCTTTTATTGGAATGGATTCTCCATTAATGATCGTGTCCCAAATATCGAACCCGCAACCTTGTAGATAGCATTCCATTCTTTCTTTCCAAAATGTACAATTTTTGGAATCAAATAGTGGTGGCTTGGTGGTGGAGGCGCCGGTAAGGTAGACTTCATTCGTAGTCGATGATCGTTCATCTTTACTCGCGATGTGGAACGAGCTTGCCAAAGAGTTTGGCTTTGATACCACTTGTAAGTTCAAGAAGCTACGATAATCTAGAGGGAGTGGTGAATAGATTTTCTCCATTTTCTCGATTATGCCCTCTTTTTCAAATCAAACAAGCCAAGACAAGAATAAAGGTGCATGAAGTAAATACCACGCATCGATTTATAGAGGTTCAACCCACCTAGGGCCTAATCCTTACCACCTCAGTATCTCCGGGATGGATTTCAAAAAAAAAAGATTTTATTAATTACCACAATTAATACAACAACACCTTACAACACCTCTTTTGAGATTACCACAATCTTCCGACTTGAAGAATATCAAATTCTTCAACACCTCGAAGAGCACCACACTCTTCAATAAGAAGATCACCACAATCTTCTTGCACCTATCACCTAGATCATCCAAGTGTGTTCTTACCACAAGAACACTCACAAGGATATCTAGTGTTGAGTGATAACCCAAATTCAAGATTACAACTCGATAATGAATAATACAATTTTGAGTGCAAGTGTAATGAATAAATAAAGCATAGTCCTCAAGATGTGAAAGTGAAAGACCTTAGGCTATTACAACAAGAATATTGAAATTGAAGAACAAAAGTGTTTGCTTGAAAGTATCTTGTTGTGTTGTAGTTTTCTCTCTTGTTGTGTTACTTCAATTCTTCATCTACTTATAGAAGATGTCTTGAACATGATAGGCTCCTCCTAGGAGATTGAAATCTGTAAAAAATTGCAAGACAAATGAAGAATATAACTGTTAGAAATCAATCCCACAAATTAAGGAAAAACTATTGCAAACTCAACAGATAGTTTGCTGTCAAAAGTGTATAGCGACCGGTCGCGCAGAGATAAGTTTTGAAAGTATTTTTCACGAAAAATACACAGGGGACCGGTCGATGGGGGGTCTGACTGGTCGCCTCCTATATGGACCGGTTGGGGGTGCAAAAATTGAGAAACAGAGAAGTCTATTCTTCGAGGGGGAGCTTCAGGCACCGGTCGACCGGTCGCCCCCCTTATTTTTCCCCCCGTCCCTTTTTATGTTTCAAAACTCAACTCAGGTACAAGTTTCCATATAGGGTGATCGGTCGAGCATGAAACAAAAATGTTGTCCAATTTTAATCAAAAATAAACTTCAAGAAATACTCCGAAAAAATAGTAAAAACATTTTAGATCGATTGGGAGTATTCGGACAACATTTAGGAACATTGTTTTGGTGTAAAAACACATTAACACAAAATCATCAAAAGTGTTGTCCAATATTTGTCGAAAATAAACTTTAAGAAATACTCCGAAAAACTAGTAAAAATATTTTAAATCATTTAGGAGTATTTGAACAACATTTTCAAACATTGTTTTGGTATAAAAACACTTTAAAACAAAATCATCAAAATCATGATAAAAACATTTATCAAACAGAATGGTGTTTTCTACTGTGAGTGCTGAGATTGAACCATCTTGTTACAAGTGCGTGACAATAGAAATCAACAATGGGGCTGACACATGCACTTACAAAATCAAGGACGTGGAAATCGGAGTATTTACAGTGGTTTTGTATATAAATGGTGATATGATGGAATGCAGTTACAAGATATTTCAACGTATCGAGCTTCTATGTCGTCACATTTTATCGCTACTAAAAGAAGTTGATAAAATTTCAGCAAAATATATTCAAAGATGGACGAAAAAAACATCCATGCTACCATATCAAAACAATGATTAATTTAACAAATTCGAATCAGATATGCAGTGTGATACAACGCTTTAGCAGATTTGGTCTGATATTCACTGTTGGATTATTCTATCAAAGGACAACAAGTCCAAGATTGAAGTCCTATCAAAGATCATAAAAGACCACAAAGAAAAATTGATGATGCATCAACAAACTGATTCCAGTTCGGTGAACAAGCAATCTTTGATCGAAAGATTCGTTGGGGACAAATCCCAGCTAAGCGTTATAGTGTTGCCACCAACACAGGCCAAAAATAAGGGAAGCAACAGTCGAGTCAAGAGCCGACTTCAGAGTCAGAAAGAGAAAGCAATCAAGGTCGGGCATAAATTGAAGAGACGTTGTGGGAAATGTGGAGAAATAGGTTCGCACAATAGCAGAACGTGCAACAAGTAGAATTCACTCTTATTGACATTATTTTTGAAGTGCATGGTTGATACTGCTTATTTATACATATTTTACCGCTTAATATTTATGTTTATTTTAAATTTTATAATTATTTGTTTGATATAATCCTAAAAATTGTTCCTAAAAAATGAAAAAACTGCATGTGATCGATAAAATATTGTGGCTGCCTGTTTATTTTTTAACACTGCTTATTCACATATTACAAATTGCATATGATGTTCGATACATGTTTTTATCTTAATTTTGATGATTTTATTTTTACACCAAAACAATGTTTTTAAATTGTTGTCCAAATACTCCTAAATGATTTAAAATGGTTTTAATATTTTCCGGAGTATTTCTTCAAGTTTTATTTTAGATAAAATTGGACAACGCTTTTAATGATTTTATGTTTATAAGTTTTTACTTCAAAACATGGTTCCTAAATGTTGTCTAAATACTCTCGATTGGTTTAAAATATTTTTACTAAATGTTTAGAGTATTTCTTGAGTTTTATTTTCGACAAAAATTAGACAACATTTACGTCTCGAGGTCAACCGTGTCGCCGAGAGGGCAACCCGCACTGAAGATGAATTTTGGAACAGAAAATGAGACGGAGGAGAAAGTGACCCGGTCGACCAGGTGTCGGCCGTGACGTCGGCCGTCGACACCGTCGATCGGTACTTGTGCATCAATATTGAAATAGAACATTGCATCCTTGAAATATCAATGAGGGGGACCGGTCAGGGTCGAGGTCGACCGGTCGAAGTCCCCCCTGACTGGTCACCCTGTTGTATTTTTCTTTGTTTTCTTCAAACGTCTATTTGAGCGCGACCGGTCGCCCTATGTTTTGACTGCAAATTTCTGACCGTTTGACAGCAGACAACATTTCCTTAAATCATGGAGTTGATTTCTAACAGCTCTTTTCTTCAATTGTCTTACAATTTTTTACAAAATTCAAGTCCCCAAGAGGAGCCTATCATGTACAAGACATCTCCTATAAATAGAGGAGGTTTTGGAGCAACCAAAACATCCATTGAGATACAACACAATAAGATACACTTCAAGGAAACACTTGTTCTTCATAGTTATTATTCTTGTTGTAATTTTGCCTAGCTTATCACTTTCACATCCTTGAGGTCTAGGCTATTCTTGATTACACTTTGCACTCATATTGTAATATTCATTATTGAGTTGTAATCTTGATTTTTGGTCATCATTCAACACAAGACATCCTTGTGAGTATTCTTGTGGTAAGAATATACTTGGGTGATCTAGGTGATAGGTGTTTCAAGAGTGTGGTGCTCTTGAGGTGTTGAAGAATTTGGTACTCTTCAAAATTGAAGATTGTGGTGATCTTCAAAGGTGCCGTTGAAGGAAGATTGTGGTAATCTTCAAAGGGAGATTGTGGGAATCTCCAAAGGTGGTGTTGTTGAAGAGTGTGGTGCTCTTCAAGGTGTTGTAAGTTGAAGTTGTATTAATTTTGGTAATTAATAAAATTCTTTTTCTTTTTGAAATCCATCCCGGATATACTGAGGTGGTAGAGGATTAGGCCCTAGGTGGGTTGAACCTCTATAAATCGACGTGTGTTGTTTACATTCCGCACCTTTATTATTGTCTTTGAGCATTCGGTTCGAAAAAGAGGGTATAATCGAAAAGATGGAGATAATCTATTCACCCCCCTCTAGATTATCGTAGCTGATTAGACTTACATATGAGTGGTTATTATAATGCTTTTTAAATACTTTGTACTTTGCTTATTTGTTACTGCTGTAATGATTTTCGACCAAAAGAAAAAAAAATGAACATAATTGCTATTGCTAACAGTATAAAATACCATGAAGATAATTGCTTACAAGTCAATTGACTTCTACTTACAAAACATTTGAATCATGCTTACAAATATTTGAATACTGCTAAAAAGTATAAGATATCATCAAAGATAAATGCTTGCAAGGCAATTGACTAATTATGCTTACAAAGCATTCGAATCATGCTAAAAACATTTGAATACTGCTAGAAACATTATAAGATACCATGAAGATAATTGCTTATAATGAAGTTGAATTCTGCTTATAGACTAGTTGAATTTTTCTTACATAAGCAACTGAATTTTGCTTTACAAAAATCTAACAACCATGAACTAACAAAACGGCAACACCCAGAAAACATTAAATATCAACTACACAAATACATCAAAAACCAACCGAATTTAAAATGGCTATAAAATACTCCAGTAATCAACACTTTGATCAAAAGTAAGAACCAACAAACGTTTCGAATTCATCCTCATTCGTTTTTGCAAACTCCTTCGCCCATCCCAAAACCGCCTCCCTCTGCTCATTCATTGCATCCAAACATATTGCAGTTGTATACTTACTACGCATTATCAATAGTTGGGCCTCATCATTTTTTCGGAGCCCGTTGTTCCAATTTTTGATCCCACCTCCCATATACGCCTCCATGTGGCGCATAGCGAAAGCAATCAACTTTGTTATCCTTGTCCCTCCAAGGCATGCACAAACGGAAAACAGATGAATTCTGAACCACACGAGCAATTGATGAAAAACCCTTCGCAATAAATATTGCAATAAAAAAATTACCGCTGTAAAAAAAACATAACTAAGTGAATCACCGAAAAATAAACATTAAAAATATATATGCAATCATCCATGGAGACAAAACTGACCAATTTATCAGGAATGTCATCTTATTTGGGGGTTTTGTTACCGCCAACTGACGAGTTGTCTAATACGTGGCAGATCTTCTTTGTAACGTCAAAGAATACCATGAAAAAATGCTCGCTCTTGAATATCGGGAAGAAGAACTACACAACGGGGAAAAAAAAGTAAGGGTCACAAATAAAAAAAATAAGCATCACCAAATCACACATACCAACTGGATCTTCTCAATCTTGCTTGCACCGCAATCACTAAATTCAATGTCGAAGCTATCGTTGAATCTCTTAAGCATTTCACTCGTATTTGATGCTTTGCTGGGCATTATAATTGTGAAGGTCTGCAATGAATAGCACAAACATAAGCAATATTTATACCCTGTGAAAATAACATTTGTTGCAGACATGATCATTAGTCATAGCAGTCCAAGCAAACTATCATACATAAAAAATAATGTAAACCATAAATATGCATAATACGTAATGTGAATAAGCATAATGCGAACCATACATAAGCATAACTATCATACATAAGCATAATGCTAATATACGTAAGCATGCGGCGATCCATACATAAGCATAATGCAAAAATCAAAACATAAGCATGGATCCATAAATAAGCATAATGCAAAATCAAAACATAAGCATGGATCCATAAATAAGCATAATGCAAAAATCAAAACATAAGCATGGATACTACATACAAAATGTTGATTACAATGGTACAGAATCGGGAATGCCTTCAAAATGGCAAATTATAGAAATAGAATATTACAAGAGAAGAACTAGCTATTGCAACTTCTTCAATAGAACTTTCAGAAAGCCGAGTCGAGAAGAATCTCTTTCCGTAAAGCAATTACATCCCGACTAGTGCTCACGGTCTGAAGTACTGCTTCCAAAGATGAAATAGCTTACGTCTTCTGTGTAGTAGCACCACTAACACAGAAGCTCCTTTGAACTAGACATGTCTTCAAGATCCAGTTCTTCGGACTTAGTGCGAGAACGCGTAAGATGAGTGTATGTTGTTTTTGGGAGTAAGAATTCAATGTATCAAACTGCAATGCACAACCATGTATAAATAGCCAACCATTCCACCTGCATGAGAAAAAACTGGGTAGTGGGCATTAATCACTCATAACATCCAATGTGTTACATCCCACTACTACATAACAGTCAGGTAGTCAGGTGACCACCACTGCAGGAGTTACAACTCCAACAGTCACACGAATCTGGACACCTACAATGTCTAGATTCATTGGGCTTCAACAGCCCAACAATCACTTGAATCTGGGCCAAGCCCATTTTTGAGTGGCAAAACTTTAGTGGACCTGGACCAGAGCCTAATAGGGCCAGCCCGGTCCAAGGCCTAGTCCTAGGCCAAGACTGAGGCTGGGCCGGGCGAGCGCGCGTGTGGCCTTCTTGTGTTCATCCACTTGTGTTATAGTTTATACAACATATAACACCTTCTAGTAAATAAACTAGGATAAACAATGATGTGTATTCCATTTGGGATAAGGCAAAAGCCTTTCATCTCCCTTTACATAAGATCTTTACATAATGCCCATTTATGTGGCTACCTTCGTGTATTAATTTCTCACTCACCGAAATTCGGTTTTGAGAAATAAAAAATACTATGAACATCTACTCGGAACATAGATTAATAATATATAATTTAATTCCTCCAGAATTAAATATTTAGCTACCGAACATTTGGTCAAAGTCGGGTCGACACCCACTTTATCAAAACCAAAATTTCCAGCAATCCCCCACATGAGTGGAAATTAATGTTTGCATGAATGCAGACACGCAAACCAGTCCTTAAGAGACAATATTGCATTCGGAAAGGTAGCTTATGGCTTTGAACCTTCCGTAGTCAATACCATCGGTTACACTAGCGGCTTAGTGGATGCAATGCCTTGAACTATTCCTCCACGGTGTATACCGAGTCAACAGTATTAACACAATAAGGTCTCAACACCTTCTGTTCTCACGTTTTGTGTCCGTTTTGGCCATGGACACCACTTAGGATTCATAAGTGTTACTTTGAAGTGGCCCGCACTTCTCGTTTATATAGGTGATCTCCTATCCGAGTATCCTGCCATACTCAACCTCAACGAGGTGTAGGAATCATTAAAGGTCAAATGATTTAGCTTTACCACAACTTTGTAGGTGTTTCAACACTTGGTATTGCTATCTAGGGATGGGTTACAACATTGTCTCCAAGTGTTACAACATAACCTTCATAGTTTAGTTTTCCTATTGAACCAAGTTCTTGGGATCTCCAGTCATCATGGTTGGTTACCACTATGATGGTTATTTTTACTTTGTGGACTTTAAACCCATTCCCTCTAGCAACTTACTCAATTGATCTTGATTCAGTCCTTTCGTCAAAGGATCTGACAAATTGTCTTTTGACTTTACGTAGTCAATTGACATCACACCATTTGAGATCAATTATCTAACGGTATTGTGTCTTCGACGAATATGTCTAGACTTACCGTTATACATATTGCTCTGTGCCCTTCCTATAGCCGCTTGAATATCACAGTGAATCGTCACAGAAGGCACAAGCTTCCTCCAACATGGAATGTCTTCCAGAAAGTTTCGAAGCCACTCTGCTTCTTCACCAGCTTCATCCAAAGCTATAAACTCAGATTCCATGGTAGACCGAGCTATACACGTTTGCTTCGTGGATTTCCACGATACCGCATCCAATGGTGAAAATGTATCCACTAGTTGAATAAGAATCTTTCAATCAAATCCAACTAGCATCACTATATCTTTCAAGTACAATGGATATCTTGAGTAGTATAGCCCATAATCCAAGGTATACTTGAGTATTTTAACACCCTGGTTAACGCTTTCCAATGCTCATGGCTTGGATTGCTCGTGAACCTACTCAACATATTTACGGTGGTAGGTCAAGTCGGACGTGTACAATTTATGATGTATATCACTCGCCTATTATACGTGAGTATTCCATCCGAGCCACCAGTTCTCGCTTTATTAGCAACGCATTTATAATTAAATTAATGGGCGTCTTTGACGGTGTATCAAAAGCATTGAATTTCTTGAGCACGTTCTCCACATAGTGGGATTGTGACAAGATAATTCCATCGGGAGAGCTATCTTGATTTTTATCCCAATGATTACATCAAGAATTCCCATATCCTTCATGTCAAAGTTCTCTTTAACATTCTTTTAGTCTCCATGATAGTATCATGACTACTGCCCATGATTAACAAATCATCTACACATAGACAAACTATGACAAATGCTTTTGATGTCCCTTTGACATATACGCATTTATCACACTCGTTGATTTTAAATCCATTTGACAACATCGTATTATCAAACTTAAGATGCCATTATTTTGGAGCTTGTTTCAGTCCGTACAAGGATCTTATTAACTTGCACACCTTCTTTTCTTGACCGGGTGTAACAAACCCTTCAGGTTATTCCATGTAGATTTCAACATCTATCTCTCCATTCAGAAACACCGTCTTGACATTCATCTGATGAATCTCTAGATTGTGCAAAGCAGCAATCGCGAGAAACACCTGAATAGACGCAATCTTCGTTACTGGAGAATAGGTATCAAAGAAGTCATATCCTTCTTTTTGTTTAAAGCCTTTAGCTACAAGTCGTGCTTTATACTTATCAATAGTTCCATCTGCTTTATACTTTTTCTTTAGGATCCATTTACATCCTAAAGGTTTATGACGAGCAGGGAGATCAATCAACTCCCAAGTATGGTTCTGTAGAATGGACTCGATTTCACTATTAATAGCTTCTTACCAGAGCGGAGCATCTGGACTACCTAGAGCCTCTTTAATCGAGTTTGGCTCACCATGACCATCTAACATAAATGTTATGTAATCTGGCCCAAAAGACTTAGCCGTCTTAGACCTCTTACTGCATTTCGGTTCTTCACTAATTGGTGTTGAACTACTTGCAGTTTCATGAGTTCTTTTATTAGTACTCACTTCTAAGGGTAGACATCCTCAAAGAATACAAAATTCTTTGATTCGATTATGGTACCTTCAGACATTTCCGGATTTTCTGACTTATGTATCATAAATCTATATGCACTACTTTGGTATGCATATCCCACAAAGACACAATCAACTGTCTTTGGTCCAATTTTAACTTGTTTTTGTTCAGGAACCTTAGCCAAACACCCCCACACTTTAAGGTATTTATAAGAAGGTTTACGATTTTTCCACAATTCATAAGGTGTCTTATCTTTCCCTTTAAGTGGTATTTTATTCAATATGTGGTTGGTTGTTAAAAGCTTCCCCCACATATTAAGGGTAATCCGAAACTTATCAACATGGCATTCATCATCTCTTTTAGAGTCCGGTTTTTGCGTTCAACAACATCTTTGTTAGATTGTGGTGAATATGGTCTTTGTTGTTTGATGAATTATGCCCGATGGCTACATAGTTCTTCAAATGGTGCAACATATTCGCCACCTTTATCGCCCGAATTATTTTAATTTACGCTGTTGATTTTCAACTTTATTTTTATAATTCTTAAAAGCTTCTAATGCTTCATCTTTGCTTCTTAACAAGTATAAGTAGCAAAACCTTGTGCAATCATCAATAAATGTGATGAAATAATTTTTACAAACTTTAGTTTGCACAAATTTTAGATCATACACATCAGTGTGTATCAGTTATAAAGGTGAAGTGTTCCTTTCAACCGAATAATATGGTAATTTAGCCATTTTAGCTTCAACACAAACTTCACATTTTCTTTGTGTGTTTACTTCAGGTAAATTAATTAATTCGAAATTTACCAATCTTTTTATAGCATTCAGATTTACATGTCCTAATCTAATATGCCATAAATTAGAGCACTCAACAATATAAATAGACGAAGATTTATTCTTATTCATATTCTCGCCAAAACGACATACAGTCATTGCATTCATTTTGAACAGTCCTTTGTCTGGATAACCCCTACCAAGGAACTGTCCAAATTTGCTAAGTACAAACTTATCAGATTCAAAAACTAGTCTAAACCCATGGTTGACAAAGAAGCCGAACCCGAAACTAGATTTTTGCGGATGTCTGGGACATGCAGCACATCCTTTAGCTTCAACTCCTTTACCAAAGTAAGCTTTAACACTACCGTTCCAATGCCAGCAACATCAGAAGAGGCGTGATTCCCCATATGGAGCTTCCTTCCAGTCGATGGGATGTAAGAAGAGAAAACATCCTGATCAGAACAAACATGGCAAGTGGCACCGATATCCACAAACCATTCTTTCGGGTTATCCACCAAATTGGCTTCAAACGCCACCGCCGACATGTCAACGCCTCGTCGCGCTCCCCTTTCTTCAACCATAGTAGCATTGATGCGGTTTTGTTTTCTTTTTCTTTGGTGGCGGTAGTCTTTGCCATATGGTTCGATTTGCATACAGTTGTAGCAAGCTCCCGGAATTTTCCAGCTGTCGGTTTCTTGCCTTTATCGTTAGGCCTTTTATTCGAATTACTTGACGAGCCGTGCTCCATCAAGTTGGATTTTGACTCCATAGGTACAAGCTTGGACTTAAAGTCAATCCTCCTATTGTTTTCCTCAATTCTGAGTTTGACAATCAGATCCTCTAGTCTCATCTCCTTTAGCTTATGTTTGAGATAATTCTTGAAATCCCTCCAACTAGGGGGCAATTTCTCAATCAAGACGGCCACTTGGAATGCTTCTGGCAAAGCCATTCCCTCGGGAGATATTTCATGTAGGATCAACTGGAACTTCTGAACTTGTTTCATCACGGTTTTAAAATCAACCATCACAAAATCTAAGAACTTACCGACAACAAATTTCTTTGTGTCGGCATCCTCAGTTTTGTACTTCTTCTCCAAAGAATCCCACAATTCTTTGGAGGATTTTACAGCACAATACACACTGTAAAGTGCATCACTAAATCCATTTATGACATAGTTACGGCACAGGAAATCACCCTGGCCCCATGCATCAAACGCAACACATTTTTCAGCATTCGTTCATTCTTAGCAACAACAGGAGCGTCCTCGGTCAGATATTTTGCCAAACTAAGGGTAGTCAGGTAAAACAACATTTTTGCTGCCACCTCTTGAAGTCGAAACCCATGAATTTTTCTAGTTTCTCAGCTTGAGCTGGAGGGATGATCGGGGTTCTGCTTGAGCTTGCCATTGTGAAGTTCGGTGATTGCTTTGCGATTGTTGATTACAATGGTACAGAATCGGGAATGGCTTCAAAATGGAAAATTACAGAAATAGAAGATTACAAGAAAAGAACTAGCTATTACAACTTCTTCAATAGAACTTTCAGAAAGCTGAGTCGAGAAAAATCTCTTTCCGCAAAGAAATTACGCCCCGGCTAGTGCTCACTGTCTGACGTATTGCTTCCAAAGATGAAACGACTTACGTCTTCTGCGTAGTAGAACCACTAACACAGAAGCTCCTTCGAACTAGAAATGTGCTGAAAACTGGTTGCTGGACTTAGTGCAAAATGCAGAAGATGAGTGTATGTGTTTTTTTTTTTTTGGAGTAAGAATTCAGTGTATCAAACTGCAATGCACAACCATGTATAAATAGCCAATCATTCCACATGCAGGAGAAAAAACTAGGTAGTCGGCATTAATCACTTGTAACAGCCAATGTGTTACATCCCACTACTGCATAACAGTCAGGTAGCGGGCTAACTTTAGGTGACCACCACTGCCTGGACCCGGGACCAATAAGGCCGGCCCGGCCCAAGTCCCAGTCCCATGCCCATGCCCAGCCCAGTCCAGGCCAAGGCCGAGGCCGGGCCGGGCGAGCGTGCGCGCGTGTGGCCCACTTGTGATCATCCACTTGTGTTATAGTTTATACAATATATAACACCTTCTACTAACTAAACTAGGATAAACAATGATGTGTATTCCATGTGGGATAAGGCAAAAGCATTTCATCTCCATTTACATAATCTTTATATAATGCTCGTTTATGTGGCTACCTTCGTGTATTAATTTCTCACTCACCAAAATTCAATTTTGAGAAATAAAAAATACTATGGACATCTACTCGGAACGTAGATTAATAATATATAATTTAATTTCTCCATAATTAAATATTTAGCCACCGAAAATTTGGTCAAAATCGGGTCGACACCCACTTTATCAAAACCAAAATTTCCAACACAAAATAATATATACCAACAACTCTCGTATATCAAAAATAATCTTCAAAATTACTTGTGAAAACATACAGTAGGATATGTCGTGGCAAAGAATCTACGCGGAGAAGTATCACTCCTCAACAATTCTTTGATGTTCAGGATAAACGACCACATATCCACAACAGACACGCTGACGTACTGCCCACCTTTCAATATCTCCATATCTTGTCTGGTGATTACAAATTCACCACTACCGAAGATGACTTTTTCCCTGCGTGTTCGTACGATTGTTCAAACAAATAACTTCATCCAAAAAATTTGAATTAAACTAAAACAAAAACAAAATTAACTTACCTATCACCTGCCCCATTTTCAAAAATCCAATTCGATATCAATATATCCATTTTGGTACACTCAGACAACACATCAATCTGTATTGCATTCTCAATCTGCCCTCCCACCATCCCATCGTCGCTATTAACCTCATCCTCCTCATCGTCACTATTAACCTCCTCCTCCTCATTGTCACTATTAACCTCCTTTTCTTCATCGTCACTGTCACTATTTTCTTATTCTAAATCAGAATCACCAGTATCCACACATCTCCACCAATATCACGTGCACCGCTAACCCCGCCCTGATAATAAAACAAAAAAAACAACAACAACACATATCAGTACAACACAAAAAACAACATTATATTCATAATAAAGCAACATTTAGTGATGATGTAAGCGGGATAGAGCAGATGTTAAAAGAATAACAAAAAAGAATTACATCCCTGCCAACCATTGTATCCATCTCTTGGGTGACTCCTAGGCTAAGACTTGGTGAATCTTCCATGACCTTTTTGTACTCTTCCCTCCGACCAAGCGCATGTTCAACTTTTTTGACGGCAGGTATGGTCTCGGGATTATTCCAAAAAGCTTCATTTAGTTGCGTTTCGCTCATAACATCAGCTTGAGGGCCCTCCTCATCCAAGGTATGCTTACTAGTTGAGTATATAAACATCCTAGCTGATTCTTGTATTTTGCAAAAGTCTGCATCGTCTGTCATCTGTTTTGGAGCATTTTGAAACAACACAATTATGTCGACCACATATGTAGCAAGACATGACAACTTCTGCAACACTCTCGATTTATACTCATTCACAAAAGTTATCAGAAAAAATATCAGTTACATAAGCAGTATTTATAACATATTGAAGCATGATTTACAACACATGCAGACAAAAAGTTGTCTATAGTTAGGGGTGATCATAAATTTAAAATAACCGCCCGCACCGCCCGCACCGAACCGTTAATATTAATTTACCAGAAAAACCGCGATTAGAAATTTTAAGCAAAAACCGCACCGCCTTAGCGGTGCAATTTTCGATTTGGAAGCCAAATCGCCCGTCAAAACCGAGCGCCCATGTATTGAGTAGTAAGGACAATTATGTACTTAGCATATCACAAAATTACAACCATAATATTCTAATGCCACTCTTCAACTCAAAAATGTCAAAAATATCAAAAAAGTGCACCCTCTGTTTATCTGTTTTCTTTTAGCATTAGTATAGTTGTAATATTTTTCTTAAAAAAAAATGTATTGAGTGCATTGTATTGTTGTTTGAGTGCACCTTTGTTTTCCTAAAAAACTACTTTTGTTTGAATGCACTGTATTGCAAGATTTTCTTCCAAAAAGTGTGTATATTTCATTTACTAAACTACAAAGTTGATGTTTTGTAGTGTGGCCAATTGAATACAAGTAGTGAATTCATTTTGTAATTGTCTACCATTGGAGAATTCTAGTCATGCGACAGAAAGTTTCATTTATTTAAAATATTTTTATTTTCTTACAATTAATATTATTTATTTAATGTTTGGATTTGATATTCAAAAATGACTAAACCTTCTAATCTAATGTCCAAGAGAAAACATAGAACTAAAACACTTATGATTTTAACCGCTAAACCGCCCGCCACCGCCTAAAACCGCACTTATGACTTTATTTAGCAAAACCGACCGCCACCACCCGCCACCGCCTAAAACCGCATATGGCAATTCGATTTGAAAATTATTGAAAAAACCGTAAAACCGCACCGTGATCACCCCTATCTATAGTCATCGTGAAAAAACTCAAAAAAAATCTTTTCCCACTTTTGTAAGCATTATTAACTACAAGATAATCAGAATTCGCATATATCATAAGCAATGTACCAACATTTGATAGAATATACAAAAAGTAGAATAATTAATACTCCATTATTTTTATAAGCATTATTAGCTACCAATATAAGCAGAATTGGCATATATCATAAGCAATATTTCAACATTTTGAGAGTATATACAAAAATTACAATAATCTACACTCCATCATTTTTGTAAGCATTATTAAATATACATATAAGCACATTTGGCATATATTATAAGCAATATTCCAAATTGACAGAATATACAAGAATTACAACAATTAATACTACATCATTTTATAATATAAGCATTATTAACTACACATATAAGCATAATTTGAATATGTCATAAGTAATACTACAAAATGGATTCATCCAATCGAATCAAGTAAAAGTTATAACTCGTGACTCTCGGTCCCAGACGATGTCCCAGCTTTCACTGAATGACTTCCTAACCGCCCGATATCAGCTGGAACCGAACCTTTGTTCGATGCAACTATATGGAGTGCATCCGCCAAATGACCTTGGCCAAAACCACCATCCATCATCTCCTTGCGTACCCTTGCCCAAATGATCTCAGCGGTCCAAAATCTAATACTGGAGAGTGTTCTAACCACATCCCGAGTGTAGAAAACAATCATATCCAAATAAAAAAACCTAAAATAAACAAAACTCAGAAAGTGCACAAGGTAGTAATACATAAATGTATACACAATAATTATTTAACACTTACTGATAAAAATAGAAGAGACCCATTGAACATATGTTTCTTGCTGCCTCCCCAACGTGCCCTATTCGTAACCAACATGTTAATCGTAAATCGCACCAGCCAAGGTTGCGAAAAATTTGAACATCCTCCAGGTTGTCCATCTTAAGGGGATTAACAAAACCAATAGGGTTATTCCCAATAATCAAGCGGTCCACGAAGGCAACAAAATGTCTTTTAAACCATTCACCTCCGTCTGCGCATTTTAACATCTTCGTGCATACGTGTTTTGCTATGATGTGGTTGTTAGCCTTGTTAAAAATCTGTTGTCATTATTTAAGAAGTTCACAACCCCCCGATATGCTTTTCCGGTCAATATTCACCCTCCCGTTCGGAATTCCCAAAACCCGTTCAATATCCGTAGCGTCAATATGAATGGTGTTCCCCTTCGATATCACCAATTCACAGCTAATTGGATTGAAATTGTCAACCAACCAGTAAGTTAACTATGCCGGTATTTCAACAATCTTCATGTGCAACAGGCCGCTGAAACCCAATCTCATTAACCGCAACCGTTTGTTCAAGGTTCAGTTTCTTAATAAATGTAGCAAACCTCCTCAGCGTTGATCTCGTAGACAACCTAGGATTTGGAATCTTCATCACCCTTACTACCATCTACCACTTTTTCTCTTTATGTTTCCCCACCTTTTTCTTACTCGCCTCTACACGATCATCAATAGTTGTGGCCTTCCTCTTCTTGCTCGTTTTTGCCATTTCCAACAGAAAAACTAACAAAAACAAGTGGACACTAGTCATTTAATTGAAGCATTTATTAACAGACAACATTTATAAAACATAACCCAAAATAAATATAAGTATATTATATGAAATGCGTAAGCATGATATAGAATGTGAACAAGCGTAATTGTCAACACCAATAAGGAGTTGAAAACATCAATAGGCAAACCCCCAGACTTAGAAAAAAAAAGTGTCAAATACTAATTACCTCTTGTATGAAAGCATTATATAAAACATGCATAAGCATAATATACAACATAAATAAGCAAAAGTTATCAACACAATATGCATTTTAAACTCCCATTAAAGCAGTCTCTCAGACTTCGTTTTTTTCAAATAATAAAGACAATAAAAAAGAAAAACACAACAAATCCTAATCATTTTACACATACTTGAATATATATAAGCATAATACAAACCATAGATAAGTCATGTTTTTGCCTCATTAAAGCAATCACCTAATACTTGTGAAAAACAAATGTGAGCATAATTATTGACAACAATAAGCAATTTTTGCATCAATAAAACAATCTCCCAATACTTTTGAAAAACTAGGAAATACTAATTACCCTCCCCCCATTTGACAGTATAATCTAAAACATATGTAAGCATAATACAGAACAAACATAAGCATATTTATCAAAACAAATATGCAATTTTAAAACATATCCAGCAATGACAATGTTCTATGTAAAAATACACTAAAATATCAAAAAAAAAAATGACGAACGAAAAAGAGAAAAACAAATTGCCTTACCTACAATGAGGGTGAATGCACAATTGAAAATTTGCTACCTCCTCGAATAATACTCGTGGTTCCCGTTGCCGCGTCGAAAAACGATAGACGAATACGGGGTATTTCACAGATTTGGGGATTTTTTTCCAGCAAATTTGGGGTTTTACAAATCGCTTCTTCTGGGAAAATTTCAAAATTCCTCACTGATGTAGGTGGAGTTGGTTCAACTTGGAGTTTGATTTTCGACCGATGGATGAGATTAATTTATTGATTTTGGAACGAAGGGTTTTACAACAATTTGTGATTTTTCACTTTTGCTGGTATTTCACAAGAACGAGATGTAAGAATGAAAAAGGACTCCTCACGGTAGGGGTGAGGTTGGAGACGGTTTGCAGGGAGAAGAACTCTTGAAGAATGAAAATGGAGATGGGTTTTCTCACAGTAGGGATGATTTTCGGGACGGTTTGCAGAGAGAACTCTTGGGGACGGTTTGCAGGGAGGAAGACTCTTCTTTGATAATAGTGGCTCTTCGTTTACCAAGTATGAAAAGAAATGCAAGATTTTAGATAACACTTGTCCGCCTAAAACCATTCCTAATTTGTAGCCCACTACCAAAAATAACTTCCCTCCAAAAAACTGATATTAATTAAAATTACCAAAACGTCCTTTTCTTATTAAGTTATATATTAAAAAATGGTAAAATCTATTTAATCTCAACCGTTTAAAAATTAAATCAATGCCTCAGATTTGGTCTCGTGTACTCACATAATTTATGTGGACTCACCAGATCAAAATCTTATATATATATATATATATATATATATATATAAAGAGAAGTCGCTTGAAATAATATATTTACATTTTTCCGCTTTTGTAGTTACTATAATAAGTAATAAAAATATGTATAAAAATAAAATTGATAAATATTTGGTATTTCGTTATTTTTGGTAGTTAATTTTCTTTAAATAAGTAACTTTTAAAATTATATAAAAAATAAAATTATGTAAAATTAGATTTCCAAATATGTGTATGTATTACATTAATTAATATATTTTTATTTTTTTTATTTTTTAAAAAAGAATTTAATAGTTTTGTTGTTTTTATCCATTTGTTATGTATAATATATCAAATTAATTATTTTTTTACGATCTTCAGTTTGGCAACAATATTGCATATATAAACGACAAAAACATAATAAATAAATAAAAATATAAGAAATATTTATTCATTATTTTTGTAATTTGTAATGGGCTTTTAAAACTATGTATCCGGGCTATTGGACATCAATTTCTATATTTATGTTTTTTGGCTATTTGAGATATATGTATAGTCGTTATTTGGCCTTAGATCATTTCTTAATAATAATATAAAATTATATTTAAATTGATTAAATTCAATTAGAAAATACTTATTTTAATTGGGAAAACAATATTTCAAAATATGTATCGAATTATATATGTCACAAATATCCATACATAGCATGATAGCATTATATATTTATGTAAGAAGAATATTAAGATTATTTTAATATGAAATTATACTCATAATAGTAATTTATATGTAAAAATTTATTTATTTTTGTATATTAACATACTTTTCATATTAATAATTATATTTTTATTTCTATCAACGAATTTTGATATTCAACTTTCAAAATAGTATATTTGAAATTAAATATAATTTTTTTTGTTTGATAATATTTTGATATATGTGTGTATATAAAAAAATAGTTTTTGTATTTTTTAACTATTACTTTTCTCTTAAAATTGTATTGCTAAATATAAAATATGGTTTTTGTTTAATTCTTTTAATAATTTTGATAATTGCTCAGCTTCCTAAACCCAGAGAAATATTGGAACTTGAAATGACTTTATTGTTGATTGTATTGAAAATATAATTTATTAAATACTCAGTATTGGGGTAGTAATAACAATTCAAGATTGGGCAGTTAAAAACATTTTTCAAACTTTCACTTTATTATAGAAAAATGTGTTCTATAAATAGATACAATTCATATTCACACAACCAAATATTTCGTATTTAAAGAGATTTTTTTTATAGTTTCGAGTAATTTAATTTTTATTGTTCGATTGTATGATTTGTATTCTAGTTAATTATATAGTTTAATTATTTTTTAAAATTTTAAACTTTTTGCAATCACTAATTTTGTTAAAAACATATATAACATTAATCAACAATTTGTAAGATAAAGAATAAGAATAAGTAAAAATGTAAAGATTCTTAGGTTTAATTTTTAGAATTAATGAAATAAAATTTTAAATAGAATTAATATTAATAATAGACAAATACAATATACTATTCGGGAAATAATGATGGGAACATAGTAGTCCCAATTTTATTTAATCGAAATATAAAGGAAAATGGACATATAATATCATCCATGTCTAGATCCGATTCTAGAGAAGCGAGGAATCTCCATCCTCGCTCCCATCCCCAGATTAACAAGGGATTCTCCGTCCTATTCCATTCGGTTACCAACGGGGATGGTATAGTTATCATAGAATATTGTCATCCATAAATGCATGAGATAAATTCATATAATTACTAGAAAAATGTACATATAGCAGTCAAAACAGATATATACACTCCGTGCGCACGGGTAAAAGACTAAGAACTAATTAACATCAATAAATCAAATTTATCTTTCATAAATCATAACAGACTCTCACTCTATTATTTATTTATTTATTTTTTGAAACAAAAACAAGAATTTTATAAAAATGATAAATTGGCAAGAACGGAATGTCACTCTATTATATCACTCTTCTTCATTGTCATTCAACAATAGTGAACTGAATCGACCTATATTAACTCAATATATTCAACTTAATTGCTTCACTATAACACACTAGTTCTCCATTGTCATTCAATAATAAATTCTATGAATAATTACAAAAATTACCTCTGAAGTTTAGCTTAATTACAAACAAAAATTGCAAATACTTCATTGACATTTATATCTATTTACAAACTGCACCTCAAGAATGAGGTATTCATCAGATAATACAAATCTCAAGTGTGTATTTTATAATTTTGAAAGATTAATGAAGTTTTTTGTAATTCGGCTAAACATGTGGAAGTATTTTTAAACTATCCCTAATTAATACACAGGAGGTTAATAGCATTGGAGTTATTTGAAACTTATCATAGCCGCTACACCAAAACTAAGTTATTTCGATACTATCAATGTGCGTAGTGCCTAACTCCCATGAGATATTGACATGTGTCGCATTTTAGATTTTTATCTCTATTTATTTTTCATAAAAAACAAAGTACACCATGTTTTGTGAAAATTGGACACATGATGGGAGTTGGACACTAGTGCACTATCAACATCGGGAGCATCGAATTAGGCTAAACCTTGGGGTAAATAACCAACAAGACTTCCATGGTGGATAAGTCAGGAATACAGAAACAAAAATAGCAATTGGACCATCGAATGCGATTGCATTATAAGCTCACAATTGAACAGATCGAGCAAGCTCAAATTGACGTAACATCAAACCTATTAGTTCGAAAGCACCATGCAGACCAACAAAATTCTACATGCCACCTAATTGACACCACCGAGTAAAATCTCCTTGTGCTTAAGGACCCATCGGAGGAGCATTTCCGTTCTACTACAAGTAGGAGTTACAAGAGGCTTGGTTCCTCGGCACATAAGACTTTTCCACATTGCACTTCATTTCAGTAGCAATATTTTCTTTTTTCTTCAAACTCAACATAATCAGTTGTCAACTTCGACTTCTGCATAGTAAATTCTTCAAATGACATGTACAGAGAGATGTCAATAAAAACATGTTCATGAGGGGAGACAACAGACTGACTTTAAAAAAATTGAGGGTTGAGCATATATTTCTTAGGCCCTTATAAGTTATAATATGAGAACATTGTAGCCCGACTCTAATTGGTCCTAGAGCCGGGCAATGGGGCTATTGTTTCAACAATTTTTTTTTTGTATTTTATAAAGTTGTAATTAATATACAAATAATACTACCAAATCTAATCTTTAATATCATTTATCAATTACCATTTAATTTTAGAAAATTATCAAATTTATTATTTGATATGGCTATTAAAAATGATATTTGATCTCATTTATCGTTGAGTCTTAGTAAACAACATAGTAAATACTAATTTAAACTCTATATATAATTGATAATGACTACATAATTAGTTAATATTCCATCAAATAATCAAAATATGATAAAAATTGTTACTTAATAGATATTAGATTATATTATATTAGTATTTCATTTGGTTATAAATATTAAACTTATAATGACATGAGTTCATCAAAAAGAAAAAGAAAAATTATAGGCCCAACCTTAGCCTTGTACGACAAGGGCTGGGCTTATAATTTCAAGCCCTTATGACTTCAAGACTTTTTAGGGCAAAGACAGGACTGGGACAAGATGACCTTTATTGACATCTCCACATGTACATTACATTCTCATTGAACGGGCATCTTAATTTTCAATTCTCAAAATCCCAAAATAAATAGGCAAATTCATGAATACCTTAATAATAATAATAATAATAATAATAATAATAATAATAATAATAATAATAATAATAAAGTTTAATTTATTTGGGCTTTTGGTCGAGCTTGCTCCTTTCAGATGAGTCTATAAAATAGTATATCATCTCTCAATAATTTACAAAAATATATAAAAAGTAATATATAGATATATCATAACACTGGTTACTGTCATATTTGAAGTGAATACATAAATATATTTTCCTAAATTGTGTGTGAATGAATTTAAACTTGATTAGTTTGGGTTGATTTTGAATAATTTTAAAAATCAAGAAACTTCAAACTAATATGGACACGGTATATACTAATAGAAATTTAAATGCAAATAAATGCAGTTGTTTCGATCAGACTTTTAGTTTCATGGCCCATGTGTTTGCTGGGCTTATTGTTACGAACTTCCAAGATTTTTGAGTCAATTAAATCGAACTTTTAAGAGGATTTGGTTCGAAACTTTTTCCCAAGATTTATAGTGTTTTTTAGTTTCGGAGATGGACTAAAAAAATGTTTTGTAGCCGATTGATATTCTTAGGATGGATTGAGCCCATAATACTATGCTTACAATAAAAGCAACTATATCTATATATAGGAACTAATGCGACCTGAAAATAAATATATATGTTATGTAGAATCTTAATTATAAAATTGTTAAATTACCAAATGTGGGGTCCTCATTGAATAAAATTACGTGATATTGCAATCAAATCCGAATTTTAAAAATGTAATCATATTCTAATTGGATTCGTAATGTTTCACAAAATTGAACTGTAGTGGAATCATACTCAAATGGAATTGGAATAAAGATTTTTCCGAATTGACAACTATGTTTTTTTTTTATTTAAAGCAAGATTTGACAACTATTGTCGGGAACCTTGTGGCCTGTTCCATGAAATTTCCAAGTAGGGCTTAAAGGGGTTCACGCGGTAGATTTGTCCGAGGTTTGTCCAATCAATTGGGCCTTGACTTGACCCGTTAGTTACTTAAAGTTAGCGCCTAGCTGGATAGGGCCCAATGAGGTTGGGATCTCCTGACTAAAAAGTTCGTTCAAGCCTTTTTTTTTTTTACCAAAAACGATAGATTTTATTGCATAAGCAAACTCACACAAACTTACAAACAACGCCCACCTAAGATGTGTGATTTTTGATGACAAAGGCAAGGGGAACTCAACAGTGTCTCAACACACTCAACAACACAAAAACTAAAACACCTCCCAAGGAGGACTAGAGCACTCCCCAAAGGAGACTCAACATCAAACCCACTCACACACAACAAATCACGAATAATTACAACAAACTACAAATCAAACATGACTTGTCTATGAGCTTAACCTTCAATGAAAAACAAAAATGACAAAATCACAATAACAAAAAAACCGACAACATAAAAATCTAATCTATCAAATGGAATTAAAATAAAGATTTTTCCCCTCTGACAACTATGCCCACCACCGACCACCAAGAGCCATTTGACAACAATTGTCGGGAACGAGATTCTCCCAAAGCCCGGTTCGAACATAAGCATCACCAAGTAGGGATTAAAGGTGCACACGGTGGATTTGTCCGAGGTTTGTCCAATCAATTGGGCCTTGACAAGGTGATGGTGGGGATGGGGGAGACTTTAGAAGATGAAAGGGGGAGAGAAGAAAAATGGAGGTTTGTTGCTTTGCCCAATGAGGTTGGGGTCTCCTGACCAAATCTTCTTTGTTCATTCAAGCCTTATTGATGGGTGTTAAATCGGTTTATACTGTTGTTTCTTATTTTTTTTTTAAATAAAAGAGAAGACACACACATTCGTATGTGATCGAACTCGAGTCAATCGTCCTTACAAGTTACAATACACGTCTCAAATCATTGGAACACAAGGTTGATCTTTATTGTTGTTTTCTCATTGATATTTGATATGACAATGTCATGTGTAATGTAATTCACTACAAGAAAACAATCAAAATTCAATGAAATAATTCCAATGGAATAAAAAATTGTTAGAATCTTCAAAATTTTAATGGAAATTCCAATGCTACATTATACCATTGGAAAATTCCAACAGAAAGTCCAACGATAAGTAAAATCATTTGGTACTGTTGGAATATTTTTTCCACAGGAATTTTCGTTGGAATTTTGTCATTCCAACTGCCATTATACCAATGGTGCTTTTCCATTGGAATTTCTGTTGGAATCGTAATTCCAATGGAAATTGGCTAAATTCTAACAGATTTTTTTCGTTGGAATTCCCTTGTTCTTTTGTAGTGATTAGTGTTCCTTATTGCTGTTTTCTTATTTTTTTTTTAAATAAAAGAGAAGACACACATTCGTATATGATCAAACTCAGATCAATCATCCTTACAAATTATAATACACATCTCAAGTCTTTAGAACACAAAGTTGATCTTTATTGTTGTTTTCTCGTTGATATTTGATATGACAATGTCCTGTGTAATGAATTAATGTTCCTTATTGTTTAAAAAAAATATTCCTTATGAATATTACAATTTAAATGTAATCTTCTACCATTTTCATCCAATAAATAAAAAATTAGAAATAAACAAGAAATATAAAACGAAACTTGAAGACCTAACTTTTGCCAGAGATAGGGCCATAATTTCATCCGCATATTATGGCAAAATAAATTTCTTATCAATTGCGGAGACCGGCTACCAAAACTTTAATATAAGAAAACCGGATAGCTGATGAGTTTGCACATACCGCGAGTGATTTTTCACAGTTAATGTGTAAATAATAGCAAGTTAAGTCTATCTATAATCTATATATAGATTGCACTATTTTAGTGTAAATTCTACGCTAGAAATAGTGCGGAACACTATATTTCTAATAAGCACTAAATTTCGCACTACAAAATAAATATTTCATAATAGATATTTTAATAGATATTTATTACACTAAAATCATTAATTTAAAACAAAGAAAAAAAGAGAAAAAGATTATGCAATTAGCTATTCATGGTGCAGAATTGTTCACAACTTTAAAATGGATCAGACTTTGGCCCAGTATTAACGCAAATTTTTGCTCCTAATTAATCATAAAACACTGTCTTGGAAATATTCTAATAAATTCATCAATAAATGGATGTCCAACTTTATTTTTGCCGCAATGTGAGTTAGAAATGCACATGACTTTTATTTTTATTTTTTAAAGTAATAATGATTTGGATTTTGGCATATGTCCTAGCTTAAATTGATTAGCTTACAGGTTTTTTATCTATTGCAACTCAGACATGATTTTCTATTATAAATCATGTATCATCTTGTATTACAAATATTATTCATACACCTTAATTGTATTAGTAGGTTTTTTTTTTTTTTTTTTTTTGGTGATTGTATTAGTAAGGTTATTAATTTATACTTAATGTATATTTTAAGATACTTATAATGAGGCCTCAAAAAAAAAAATACTTATAATGAGATGAAACATAATTTAAAATTAAAAATGGGACCCATAACTCACCTCTCAAGTTTAAACTCTTCGTTTTAATAATTAGAGCTATCTAGGGTCGACCTCAATAAAGATCTACACAACACCTTGTACTAAATATCCCCACTTGACGTGTCATGCTTATTTCTTTTTTCTCACCAATAGGAATAGAGAATAAATGTGTAAACTAGGGCCTTAGCATCCATCCACCACGAACAATTGTGGAGTGGGAGATAAGAGTTTAAATCCCTACTCCATTAAATTGCTCATCGGGACATATACTAGTTGGTGAAGATTTGGTGGGAATTCATACTAAATAACATCCGTGTGGGTTCGATTCGGGGAGAGATCATTAATATTAGATTGGGGGTTCAAACATAATTGTTCTCTTTACTTGAGAGGATCGTTTGTACATCTGTGGTAGACTCAATCAAAACAACTAGCCCGTAGCGTCGCGTTTACGCAACAAGAAGCAATAAATTATTATCGCCAGGCATAGCGGGCGTAATATGTAACCCAAGTTAAAAAAAAAAAGTGTAAACTATTATCTCATTAAAAGAGTTGAAAATAGAAGAAGGAAGTATGTCGGCCAAAAATGTTTAAAGTAAGAAAAGATTGCTTTCTTACGCTATTCGTTTAAGATGCAAAAATAATGTCGGTATATCGTATCAAAACACAATTTCTTCCTTATCCCTTTTCTCCCAAGAAGTTTTAAAATGAACATAAACGCACAGTTCTTTGTCGTAATCATTTGAAAAAGAAAATTTATTTTGTCAAGTGGTAATTATCAATATAATGTTCTAAAAATTTCCATCTAGTCCCATATCGAAAAAATTATAATTATCAATATAATAAATATCAAAAAATTATTACGAATAAATATCAAAAGTTACGCAGAGTATAGATGTGATCACATTTTCAATCACATGCAGCGGAAATTCGGAAACAGAAACAAGACACAAGATATAAAAATTATCTACAAGCTAACTAGCAACTAGCTTGTAGATGTGTCAATATGGCGAAACTTTCCACTAGTAAAATCGTTTTGATTCCATATACAACAATACTAAAATCAACTAGTAGAAAATCAACGAAAAACTCGTATCTAGAGTGGATCTGATCTATGTAAATTCAACTCATCCAACAATAGACATGTGTAGACTTCATTAATCACAATACTAAAAATAATGGATAAAAAAGCTAACAAACACTTGAATTAAAATATTCAAAATTTGTCATTTTTATTTTAGTAATCACATAGTCTATATAAAATATATTTTAATTATATATAATTATTAACGTACTAAATAATCATTACCAATTACATACCAAATTTAATTTTGTATTTACTAAGTTATTTAGTAAGACTAAATTATAAATGAGATCAAAGATTAAATTCGATAATTTGTCAAGCTAAATGGTAACTGATAAATTAAATGAGATCAAATAATGGATTTATAGTATTGCAAGCATAAATTTTGAATATAAACATATAAAATACAAAAAACTTTATAAGGAAAAAAACCCTAAGGGTCAGTCCTACCCTAGCCCTAGACGGCTCTAGGGCCAATTAGGGTCAGACTAAAAAGCCTTCATGTTATAAGGGCCTATGAAATATAGACATAGTCCTTAGATTTTTAAGGTCGGGCTAGGGTCATACCTCAAGGCCTGACCCTTATTGACATCCTAATTAAAGACGACCTTTCCGATTTTAACCATCATAGTTCCTATTTGGCTATTTTAATTTTTCTTTTCGAATTTCATATACTTTCTTTCTAGTTTTACTCTAAAATTTTCGCTAAAAAATAGTAGCTGTACGTCATTGACTCGTGAGACATAACCTTAACTTACTTACATGCTTCATAAAATATACAAGTAAATGTATTGACGACACAAGTTAGCTTGTTCACTAGTAAATTTACAGTTTAATTGATTATAAAGCTTATCGTCACTAAGTTGGGAATCAACGAATAATATTTTTTTCCAGAAAAAAAAAAGAGTAAATGTCGTTTATGTGTGTGCATGAGGCACAACGACCTCTTTACTTATCGTCAATTTATTTAAAACAAAATCCAGTCAGTCAGCGTGATGAATTTCATATTAAATATAATATATGGTTTGAGAAATGCTGCTACCATTACTGAAGTATTAAATCATTCGAGCATTTTTTCCCCTCAAGAACCTTAGCAGAACCAGTGCTCCAATTGTACTGACCCCACAATAAAACAAGAAAATTTCAATGGGAAAAATTTGTTGGAATTTAGCCAATTATCATTGAAATTATCGATTCCAATGGAAATTCTAATAGAAAATTCATTGTTGGTGTCATTGGAATGACAAAATTCCAATAAAAAGATATTCCAACGGTACTTCAATTAGTATTCATCAATTGGAATATACAGTCGTTGGAAATAACATTTTTTCCAACACTAATTCCAATAAAGCTATACCGTTGGAATATTTATAATCGTTGGAAAAAACTCCAACGGTTATTCCAGTGGAGTTATGCCATTGGAATTTAGTCCAATGGTAATTCCAATTGTATATATTAATTGGAATATTTAATCAATTTTATCTCATTATTTAATATATTTAACTTCACATTAGGTCACTCATTATTAATTTGTCCTAAATTAAGCACGTTTAACTATGTAATTTCAATATAATTTACTCTAGATGAGAAGATATATTTTATCAAATCTTTTAACTCCTATTGAAATTTTCCAATGGAATTTTTGATGGCTCAAAAACTACTTTAAAACCTTAGGCAAGTGTACCTATCGTTTTATAATATAGATTATTGAGTACCCAGTGTCATTCCCACGAGGATTATAAGTATTAGTGATTACCGTCTTTTTGTTATCTAATCTAGCAATTTTCATAGGTTTGTTGGATAAATAAGGAAAATAAAAAATCTAAATTAACAAATTACAATTGATAATAATAAAGGGAGCTTGAATATAAGAAATCAAAAGATAGAAATGTGATTGAATGTAAATCCCTTTAGATTTTTTTTTGTGATTTAACAAGATAAAAATACAACCATAAGCCCTTAAGCAAAAATCATCATCTTTTTATAAAATCTCATGTTTTATGGACCATAAAATTTCCCGATTTAAGTTAAACCTTTTTCAAGGTGAAAAACTCATAATCTCAAGTTGATTAACTGAAATTTCTTTCTAGTTAAAACCCCCAAGATTGCATTAAAACGATTTATGAATTCTCATATTAGGTTTGACCTTAATCCAAAAGATTTATGTCGTCCTATATCTAGGATTGTATGCAACTCTTTTCACTTATAAATGTTCTTTCTCATCATAAATCTTTCGATTACCCGATGAGGAATATGTTTCAAATCAATATACAGGAAAAATTAACTCTAATGAATAAAGCATAATATAAGGTAATCACGCAAGACATGAGAATTTTATTAAAAACATACAAGTCTTAACCACAAATCCATTCTAGAGTTCATTACATTCAAAAAATAAGAGTTTAGCTACACATGATTTTGACAAAAGAATAAATTACACAAGAAGATTTAAGTATTGTAGACATGGTGTACTTATCTTTCTCAAAATCTCAATGGACTTCTTTCTTGATTGATGTCAATGATGTTGCTCCAAGTCGTCTTCTCCAATATTACCCCAATCTTTCTTCTCCAAGATCCCTTGGTTCCAATTCTACTTAATGAATGTAATATGATGAATACAATGAAAATTTTCTGAATGTATCTCCCAACTCAAACTCTTGGCTTTTATAGACATCATTTTTGTAAAAGAACACATCAATAATGCTATCTTTTGTTAAACAATTGCTCCACTTTCATTATTGGGTTGGTGAATTCTTGTATTCATATGATAATTGGGGACACTTAGAGGTATGGTGCAGCAAAATTGAGTGTAAAGGTACACAAAAGTGGTCAAAAAGGCTTGATTAGTGAGTTTTTCATAATTTATGCACAAAAAGTATCAGAAAAGTGATTCTGACACGGCCGCGTTGGGCAACATGGCAAAAATTTGTCTTCATTACGCAATTTGAATTTCTAGCCGAGTCATTTGACACGGCGTGTCGTGTCCACACTTTTTTTGTGGTTTTTCTTCTCTTTTAATCCCCCTTCAATATGGCCGTGTTTGGCGACACGGTGTGGGTGTGTTTGGACCTTTTTTTTCCAATTTTTCTTCAATTTATTTCCTTCTTTTTGAACATGACCATATTATTTGACACCCCCTAGTCATGTTGAGTGATTTTCTTGGCTTTTTTCACTTAATGTTGGCTCCAAATTGCTCCACCTAAAATGTTGAAAATATCCCGTGATATAATGCTTAAGATAATTAATAAGACTATGATTTTTTTGACAAAACAATTTAAAATCTATTGAATTGATACAACAAGACATGTATAAAATGAAACTTATCAATTTTCCAACAACATATAATTGTACCATTGGAATTTCCGTTGGAATTTTATAAAATGCTTAAGATAATTAATAAGACTATGATTTTTTTGACAAAATAATTTAAAATCTATTGAATTGATACAACAAGACATGTATAAAATGACACTTATCAATTTTCCAACAACATATAATTGTATCATCGGGATTTTCGTTGGAATTTTAGTTCCTCCAATGGAAATTCCAATATTTTGTTTACCATTGGAATTTTTGCCGGAATTTCTCAATTGTATGTTTTAGCGATGGAATTTCTATTGGAATTTTTAAAATTCCAATAGTATTTCCAATGGTTTATTTCATCGATTTTATTACTGTTGGAATTTTCCAATGGTTTATTTCATCGATTTTATTACTGTTGGAATTTTCCAATGGTTTGTTGTGGTGTTGGAATTTCCGTTGAAATTTTAAATTCTAACGGGAATTCCAACAGTTTATACCAACAGTTTTGTCTATCGTTGGATTTTTTATTGGAATTTTCCAACGGTATAACGTGGCATTAGAATTTCCGTTGGAATCTTAAAAATTCCAATAATTTTTTATTTCGTTGGAATTATTTTGTTGGAATTTGATTATTTTCTTGTAGTGTGATCAGGATCGTTCCTATATTTTGAAGAGCCTAGTGCGGGAAAAGAAATGAGTCCACTATATTTATATTAAAAAAAAATTAAAAATAACTAATTAATCAATGTTATGGAACACAATTTTATTAATTAAAACATAAAATAATCAAACATTGTATTTTAATTTCATTAAAACAGTGCTACAAAAAAATGTTTCAATAATCAATATAGTTAAAGGAAAAACTATCAATACATTAGTCAAAGAAAATTGATCTCCTTTCATCTTTATCTGCAAAGCCATCATTCAATTCTTCATAATCTAAGTTTGTCTAAAATCCACTCTCAATTGAAATAATCGACGATAAGAAATTAAGGATTTTTTTTATGCAAAATAGAATAGACATTGAGATATTATTTATTTAATTTTGGAATGAGATACTGATGAAAATGGCCCCGTTGCTCTTTTTCCTGGAAATTTCCCGTATCTTGACATTGACAACGACTTTAACAATGGAAATTCCATTATATCCAATTAATATATCCAGTGCTACATGACAGCTACTCCAGTATATTCATTTCATGTAAATACTTTGCTTATATCTATCGAAATCAAATCTGGAAAAGTAGAGAGCATCAGAACCAAACTTCAAGGGCAAGTCATCGATCATCTGTTTTGGCTGTCTGTCTCTCATCTTGCCCTAAAAGGTACGTACGCTAGCTCTACTTTTTTCCAGTTTTTCTTCTACTGAAAATTAACCAAAAGTCTTATAAGATGATCAAGTAAACGCGTAATCTGCTTTCAAGAAACACGCGTATACTGATGCTATTAACTGTGGACTTATATTCACACGGATTCAAGGAATATTTTATTTGATCTCGTATTCTATTTTGTTATACATGGTACCTATAATGTGGTGTCGCATCACTTTGATTCTGCGAATTCGAATTCTCACTTGGTCACGTTTTGCGGACATTCAAATTTCGAAATTCATAATTCAAACTTCTCTATAGTGAGTTTTAGGCCTTGTATGGTTATGTTTTCATGGGTCATTTCTAGTTTCTAGTGTTGGAAAATAAATTTTGAGAATTTATTGGTTTTTGTGTGAAAATTAGAATTATGTTTGGATAAGTGAATGAAAATGGGTTTTATGTATGTTTGAAAATGAGATTATGTTTGGTTGTGTAGGTTTGAAGTAGTATTTTATGTATATAATAATTTAAAAAATTTATGGTAGTTGAATATTTTAATTGAATATATAATATTATATTTGTAAGATTGTAGGCTAATTGGTCCCATTAGATATATATAGTAATATTTTAAGTAGATAAAGTTAATAATGAAGGGTCCCACATATATATTTGGATAAAAAAAGAATAGTAATTGATGGGTGATGTAGGTAGTGTATAAAGTTGAAAATTGAAATTATAGGTTTGAGATGTTGTTTTGTGTGAAAAATGGAAAGTGAAAACGATAATTTCTATTGGAAAAATTATAAACAAACATGATTTCATTTCTATAAATAGTTGGAAATTGGAAATGGGGGCTTGAAAACATAAACAAACAAGGCTTTACTCTATCTAAGAAGGGTTCCAAGCATAACAACCTAAGTGTCGGGAAGGGCTGATGGCTACTGAATTGAGGGAATATTTGCAAACACTAATAAGAAAAAAAGAAAAAAAGATTTTCAGCTTTTAACTAGAAAAAAATATTTTTTAGTGGTTGTTCGTTTAATAAATATCTAAAAGTAGGGGATGAGTACTACTTTAGATTTCCAATTCTACTTCTTGTTTAACTTATACTAAACATTTAAATAACTTATCCATCAAACACTCTTTTTAACCTAATCTTTTCGAGTTCTACATGTAAACATTACCAACTTTTGATTTTCAACTATTTATTCCATGGGAATAAATCACAACTAGTGTTGGAAAACATTCCTTAAAGAGGAAAATAATAATCTTAGTGTCTAACATATCAATATATTAAAATTTAATTATTTAAATACAATATGTGATTTTAGTTTATAACATATATTGTACATATATCTTGAGAAGAAATTAATGTGTGAAATTAATTAGTCATTTTAGATTTTAATTTGGAAGAAATAAAAATTTTGACACAAAAATATATTATATTAAAAATATATTTTAATATTCAATGTGTGTGTGTGTGCGAAATTCAAAACATAAAATTTCAGAATAATGCAACGATTGAGCTTCTTTCAAACGTGTTCAATATTTTGATCAAACAGTTCCACTCCCCAGTTTTATTAGTAATTCAAAATTGTTTACCTTTCTTTCGAAAATCAAGATAATTCAATTGCAATTCATTATTAAAAAGTAAAAAAACTTCATCATTGGTCTGAAGCAATTTCTGAAAATTCAATTGCAATTCATCAAGGACAGTCATTATTTCGTATATTTTTAGTAATTAATTATTATGTTAACAAACAAAAACATATAAAAAATTATATCATTATTTAATATCTTCAATAGAGGAAAAATACAATCATTAAAGAAAAAAGAAGCATAATAAAATATGGGCAAGAATGTACATTGGTAACAAAAAAAAAAACAATTGAAAATTAGGAGGAAGAAATCCAAAAGTTTTTAACTTGCTGCTAGCCTGCTACTATCTTTGCCTCACGTTAGGTTTTGAAAATGGGATTGAGAAGCAGTACCATTTTCTTGGTATTTTTAATTGCTTTTGGAATAAAATATAAATGGTATGTAGTAGATGGGTTGTGTAGTGGACTTGAATTTGGTTTGGTGGCTTATCAAAATAATATAAGAAGATGGATTGGGTTGGGCTGGGCTTAATTTAAAAATATAAAATAATATATACATATATAGGCTTACAAAAAAAATTGCACTGGGCTGGAACCCAGTGCTGGCCCTTCTATCATCCGCCCCTGTGTGTGTGATTAGCTAGCTAGTTAGAATATGCAACGATTGAGCTTCTTTCACGTGCATATTTTGAGGCTTGAGTTCCACTTGAGTGTCTTATTAGTAATTCAAAATTGTTACCTTTCTTTCGAAAATCAAGAATAATTCAAATTATCCAAGCAAATTCATGGAGCTGTGAATGATCAATTTTCTCTCGAATCCAAATATGCTACCTAGTACAGGGTTGCAATCGAACCAAACCGAATCGAACCGAGCTTTGACGAATTTGAGTTTGGCTCGTTTATTATCGAGTCAAACTTGAGCCTGAATTTATCGAACATATTAATGGCTCACGAACTTTTTTCGAGCTTACTCGAGCCTAAACGAGCTTAGTAATACTAATTTTAAATAAAATTATTTCTTAGTTTATTATAAAAATAAAATCATATATATCAAGCACACATAATATATTTATTAAAAACTATGATTTATTCAAACAAATAAAATTATTCAAATTTTATAATTATCATAAGTAAACATATATATAAAATTAAAATTAAAGTCAAATTGTTAGTTTAATTATACGAGCTTCCTAGTTAACGAGCCTACACACGAGAATACTAACAAGTTTGTTCACGAGATAACGAAATGAACATCTCTGAGTTGGAGTTTGGTTCATTATTTTAACGAGTCTCATTAAACGAACTCAAATAAATTTTTAACGGTTTGAGCTCCGAATATAGCTCACGATCTACTTGTTCATTTCACGCCCTATCAAGTACCATTTCACGCCCTACCAAGTACCAAATGAGAATTTGGGTTTGGTTTGAGCTAGTTTGTTGACAGTTTGACACATACGTACTTATCCGTCCTTCTAAATTAATTGCCCATGGGTTTGGGTTATCATTCTTCATTTTTTTGGGCCTCGGATGAATTGAATTGACACACAATGCCTGCATTTAATTCAACGTGCATGCACTTATTAATCAACAAGATCGGTGGATAAGAATCGACACCTGCTTCTTGTGAAAATCTTTAATATTCCTATTCGAATAAACACCAGTTCAATGACATAGATAAGTCGGAGCTTTTTGAAAAATCACTTATTAATAATTTCATTTCTGATTAGTGGATTTTGCACAAGAAATCCCAAACATGATTTCGGTGCAAGATGATATTTTGTCTTTACGTATTAACCCTAAGATGGTGGACTCATAGTCCATATGATCCAAATCATATATATATATATATATATATATATATTACATAATTAAATTATCGTGTCACCGTTCTCGTGTGACTCATTGACAAGGCAAGTATTGTCAATTTTACGTTAGCGCTACAAATTTCTAAATATTTTATCGGCCTAAATAAAGCACAACATTTGGCTTAATAATTCAAAGTATCCCCTGCAATTTTTATTATTTTTCCTTCTTTCGTCAAGTTATCTTTGATTCTCTATATCTTTTATGGGTACTTTTGTGATATTTTTTTGGTGTGTGGGTGGGGTGGAAGCCCACGAAATGCGTGTCGCATAAGATAATTCGGTGGACATTTGGAAAGGTATTATGATGTCATTTTTTTCCAAATTAGAAATCAATTGTGCAAAAATAAGTTGGGCATAGTACAGATGATACTTTCTTAACCATAAAAGTTTGAATATGAATCAAATGGAAATTGAAGTTTCAAAATTAAATTTTTACATATATGATTTTCAATTACTTCTTATCACTATTAATAGTTAGTGAAAAAACATTATTATAGTCAAAAGATATAGTTTGTGATCACAAATATATGTAACTATTGACAAGTTTTACAATGTGATTGAACTCAATATATTATCATGTGTATTCATATAATTTTGAATATAGTACTGCGATAAAAAAAAAAAATAAAAAACTATTACTTATAACTGAATCGACGAGACATGTTAATATTTCTCTTATTATATGATTAGATACCATCATATCACACATTTTTGTTGGGATCGTAGTTAATCAAGACCATTATTAGATATTGGCCGCATGTGTGACTTCACTTTAGGTTCCATTTAGATTGGTCGATTTGAAATTCAAATTTGAATTTCATAATAATAAATTCATTATCATGGTTGTTTTGGTTACCTCATGATACAAGGAATTTCAAAATTTCAAATTCCTAGCTATTTTGAGCTAGTTTTTGAATCATTAATGTGGATTTCTAATCCATCTTTTATAAGTCAATCGGAGAAAAGAAAAAGAAAAACATCCAACATAGACAACTCTAATTAGCAAAACCTACTAGCATTTCAGCATTTGTCTCCCTACTATTTTCTGGGATTATTTCATTGAGAAAGCATATCATGAATTAATCTACGAATTACGTATTTAATACTATATTTTTTAGTACAAATCTTAGGTGGGAAAAGTGATGAGAATCAAACTCGCGGGCTATGTTTTCCTCTAGTTGATTTTGTTGATTTATAATCAGTAGGAATAGTGATGGATTGAGTTTAAATCCAGTTTATTTAGTCCGAGTTCCTCACCCCTTAATCCGTGTGGACCTCAAAGACCAAAAGTCAATATGTAGTTGTTTGAACCATTTTATAATTTTAATTTAAAATATTAAAATTTGTGTTCTAAAATAAATTATTAAATCTTTTTTAAAATGTATTTAAGAAAATATCATAATATATAATAATTATTTCTTAAAAAATAAATGGCCTGATTTGAATTTGAAAATAAAAATTCAGACGTGATCCAAACTAACCCTTTTTATATTGTTAAAAGTTATAACTCGCAATAAATGGAACAAGTTTGAGCGGCAGATTTGACCTAAACCCATCAAATATTTAACCCCTAAATTATGTAAATGTCATGTGTACAAACATGACGTTATCGTGGACACATAACATATATTGATATTGTTAAAATAGAGGATGAAACACCAAATAGGATATAAGAACCTCTCTTATATTTGTATCTCTTGTTCCTTTTTACAAAAAGAAAAAAAAAAAAATCATTTTTCTGCTCAGCCGATTTAATTTTCACACTGTATATTTAGGTCAATATATATTTTCCTCGTCAATTTATTATTCATGATAATTTTAATATGAAACACATTGTATCACTTGCTCCTTTTGACGAAATTAAAGCGAAAAAGGCTTCCATAAATGTAGATGGCCAAATGTATATTTACGTGCTTTATTTAGATTAAAATATCCTTAATTAGTTTATTATTAGTGACCTTATTAATGTGAAACATATCGTATCTCTTGTTTCTTTTGACAAAAATTAGAAAGAAAAAAATATTCCATATATGTGGACGGCAGGCACGGCACAACGAATTTTTCGTGCTTCATTTAGATTTTTAAAAAATACAATTCATTTATAGTTAATTAATGACAATTTTATTAATATTAAACACTTGGGGGAACCAAACCAAACAGGGAACTCAAGGGGAGAATCTATTGCTTCTTATGACAAAATTAAAAAGATAAAATCTTTCATATATCTGGACGGCCGCAACGAATTTCGATGCTTTTTATTCAGGTCAAAATTACAATGCGACATATGGAAAAACAAAATGAGGACAAGAATCAATATTGCATTTGTGATGCTCTTAATTAATTTACTAATTAGCAATTGTTTGACTTATATTTGTCCATATGCTTTAATTTCTCCTGCATCCATGAATTTAGCATTCCTCATTCAGTATGTCACAAAATGCTACAGCTGATTATGACCTTTTTGAATGTTACATTTACACATAAAGTTTACCATCATTTTGGAGTTTGGTTATGTTTATTTGAAATATAAGTTGTTTTTTGAACAGGGATAAATATTTCTATAAAATATATTTGAAGTGTTTGACAAATACCTACGATAATTAACAAGTTAAATAGTTAAATAAAGCTAGGGCTTTGCTACTCTTAGAAAATAAGATGAGAATCAGATCGAACAAATATTTCCAATGAGGTTGTAAGTTCTTACTAATTTATTTTTTTGGAACTTATGCATGTCTTCAAATATATTGAACAAACATTAATTTAATTATAATAATTTTATAAACTCAGTCACTTTATTATAAACTTCTTGTATATAAGATTTTGTATTTATAATTACAAGAAGTTTTAAGCAGCTTGTAAGCTAATTCAAACTTC
The DNA here is from genome assembly GCA_016081115.2 of Rehmannia glutinosa. Lineage (NCBI taxonomy): Eukaryota > Viridiplantae > Streptophyta > Magnoliopsida > Lamiales > Orobanchaceae > Rehmannia > Rehmannia glutinosa. The sequence goes on along the minus strand of CM071934.1, from coordinate 13,700,230 downwards.
TCTTATTAATAATTAGCAAATCATCATAAAAACTACTGTAGAAGGGAAGGATAAATGATTGATAATTAAGTTTGTTGTTAAGTACAAACTCCCTAAATTAAGTTTAAAACAAAGAAATAATTATATATATATACATACACATAAAACAAAGTACTCTTCATGGACGGGATCAGTGAACTGCAGGAGTAGTAGTTAGATGAAGTCTTAAGTTGAGATGCATAGAATCTGGATTAACCGGAAAAATTTGAAGTAAATCATAGAAGAATATTTATGGTGGAATAACCACGTTTTAGAATTGGATAAATTAGATAAAGCAAATCCAGCTTCTTTGTGAAAAGATATACACTTTCCAATTAGGTGGAGGTGGGGGTTGAGCTTCTTATTCCTTACTTCTAATCCGAATTTCAAAAAGAAGAATCCAATGGTAGAAAATGTGTAGAAGCATAATTAAAGCCTCAGCCAGCTTGGACCCATACATATACAGGAAAAAATGTTCTCTTAATTAATTAATTAGTTAATTAAGAAAAACACACACACACACATATAAGTGAGAGATTTCCTTGAGGAGGACTTAAAAGACTTCTTCTTTCATAGAACATAGTTTTTCAACTTGTTCGCCTGCATTGGATATTTGTGCATGCTGAGGATCATTAATTGCTATTGGTGCACAAAATCTCCTCATAACTAATTGATTTACATGTATTATTGTTAATTAATTAGCATACTATCTTCTTAATCTGGTGTTACGTGCAAAATGGGTTTTTGAACTTGTTATTTTGTTTCTTTTTATTGAAATTTGCATATTTTAAATGAATTAAGTTTGGCTCTTAGATTTTGTTTTTAGTTATTTATGTCATAGCATGGTGATTTGGTAACTAATTTGGATTTTCGTGTCTACTGTATCTGATGAATATTCCGAGCAATGGAGCAATTAATGATTTTCTTTTTCTAAATAGGAGAGTAAACATTATATCTACTGAGATATAACTTATAAGCAGTTTTTGGTTTGATTTGAATCTTTGATGCAGGCGTGTTTGAATATATTTGGTTAGCTTGCTAGTTCTACCAGAAAAAAGCGCAATCAACAACTTCGGTGCAATTTTCCTTCCTGGTGCGTACTTTATTTATTTATTTTGTAACGTGACCTTTTTTAGTATTGCTATTATTTTCTTATGTCTTATAATTTTTCTCTATTTGTTGGTTCAACTACAATGGACTGGCCCAACAGTACTTCAAACATGCAAATTGTTGAAGAAAAATAGTAATTAAGATGATAATTTGGGTTCAATTTAAAGCAGAAGTTTTTTCAAACACTCCTAGAATATTGTTCACTGAAAGTAGACATGTTGAGCAAACCCAAAGACGAAGAAAGGTAAAGAGATTAATTGTTTGGGTCACTAATTTCACAAACTCAAAAAACTAGATGAATTCACGTGGGCCGGTTCGATCCACCGCCGACATCAAAATCGCTCTTCTTATCACATGTATTTCCAGGTGTCCACTCTCTTAGTTGGGAAATTCTATTATGTATTTTAAAATTATTATTTAATAAAAAGTTAAATAATCCTTCTAATGCTACATGTGCATTGATATTATGAAATAAGGAATGAATGAAGTCAATAGTATAATATATACTAAAAGAAAAAGTAAAATCGACACATGTCATCACCTCATTAATTTTAGGCAAATGCTAAGTGTACTTCTCATTCTCCTAATTCCATTCGGCCGCTCACATTTATCTATTGATATCCATATGTACAAATTTAAAAAATAACAAATAATCCAAAAATCAAGGATTCAATCTACACTATCTTTTAAATTTAAAATATAACAAATAATCTAATTCAAATATTATAATCTACACCATCTTTCAAATTTGTTGTTTTTTAAAATATAACAAATTTAAAAGATAACGAATAATCTTACCATCAAGGATTCTAAATATTGACAGTGATATTTTTTTAATAGCCGAGAATATAAAGGAAAAATAAACCTAACTCTAAGAGACGTGTTATATGTGATTTTTATTTATCTTTCACTAAAATAACACTCATGTGTTACATGAAATTTGCCTAAAGATAAAATTTTAGTGTCAAAATTTTTATAATTTTTTTAGATTTTTTTAATAATTATAAGAAATTCAAATACTAATTAGAAATATTAAGAAATTCGTCTTCAACAGTTTTATCAATGCACATATCACACGTAATTTATTTTTTATTTTTTTAACTCCCGTGTGTATACACACAGTGTTATTCTAGTATTATATTAAATAAAGGATCCAAAACCATGATAATATATATGTATATATATCTATATATATACACCAGTTGAATCAAGTAGTGAAATTAATAATAAAAAAACCGATTTTCCCATAATATTCAAACATCAATTTATTTCCTTAATGCATGCCCTAGATGTAGGAGAATTTCTGTCAACAAAATATTCCAGAAAAATGAAAATAAAAGGGCAACCGACACCCCTTAGCTGTGTTGCTATGTTATTTTATTCATTAGTCAATCAATACTTTGAAAATCGATGTAAACTTTATTTAATAAGTATCAAATAATGAACAAAACTTATAAACATCAGCGTAGTCGTAATTCGTGCCACATGTCAGGTACTAGGATCGAACAGAGAAGCACCTGGACACACAGGTCAGCTTTTCTTTTTATCTTTTCGTCTTTTGTTTGATGTAAGTAATTACTTATAAATTTTGTTATTCTATATAATATTTAAGCTAGAAAACGTAATACGCTTTTGTGTGGCGTACTGCATGTGATCCACCTGTCCACAGATAGAAATTGCGTTTTTACTCTATAGAGACATTGAACCAACACCCCCGAAATCAATCATTATGTGCTTCACACGTCTCCAAAACGTGCTTTTAACCTACTCATCCATCCACGTTTATGGTTTTTTGTGGTTTTGTTCCACGCGGTTTGGAGTTTATTTTGGATTTTTTTTTTCACAATGGGATGGTCGTTGGGGAAGGAATATACTCACTCGTATAAGATCGAAGCTAGATCAATCGAACCGTATCTCAACACGGGGGCACAAAGTTGATCATGTTTATTTCGATAGTTTGATATATGTGGTGGTAAATATTAAAATATTTGGCTTGTACTTGAATTAAACGGATTAAATATATAATAATAAACAACAAAATTGAACTAAATATTTACCGTTGTGATTAAAATACATGATAATTAATATAATAGCTTTTGTATAAGGAAAAATTCTATTATTGTTATTGTAATTTTTTTTACTGTTCAGAGTTTATATGACTTTCCGATTCAGTTGGTTTTTTGTTAGTTTGAAGATAAAGCAATTTATGTTTCCACCACTCAGATATCCGTTGTTATATAAATATTGTGCGTGACAAGCATGTTATGCTAATAATAGTTCTCCTAAATGAAATTACAAATTTAACAAAGAAGAAATTTGAATTACCTTGCTCCTCAATCCTCATTGGAAAACTACTTTTCACCAAAGTTCTTATTTTGATTAAACTTTAAGTCACGTCACTAAAATTTGGGGAAATATCCCACTATATGTTTGATCCAATTTTTTGACCTATATCTTGTCTAACTTTTTTTTACCCATAATAATTATTCTAGATCAAATAACTTCATAACTTTTTTTTTTAAAGTTTGAACTCTGGAAAATCTTTGGCCTTGACTTTTATTCTATTTGTTTCTGAAAAATAAAAGACAATTGTCTTTAATTGGATGCATCCTTATGGAAAATATAAGACCTCGTTCTGCTAATTAACTTCTATTTATATCACATTCCTTAAATTATTCAAAGTTTATTTTTAGAATCAAATAGTGGTCGAATGATTAAAACTATAAAACTCAAGCCAGTTATCTAGGGTTGGATGCTCATCACCTTTCCCATCCCCATGATATGTACTAAAAAAGGATTTATTTCGAATTAGGACAACGATTTATATTTTGCAACAAGGATAAAATTGTATGTTACGATGAACGTTTATAAAATGTTAAAAGTAGCCCATTATGAGTCTATAATATGCCCTTTAATTTTAACTATGATGCCGCTATTCACACCCATTTTCCTCAAGTGCAACCACTTTCTAAAAATAACTCATTTACTTAATATATCCCCAATATTCCCTAATTTATCCTTCACTCACTAAACCCATATGACACAATAGTAGATGGTCGTGCCATTGTGCCATCCAGTGACGAATCCAGAAATTTTGTTTAGGGAGGCCCAACTATTATTCTAAAAATCTTTGTCTAGCCCCAAAATCCCTATTTATAGTGTCATTTGTCCGCCTACATTTTTCTTCTAATTAGACCACACCTAACCCCACCCAAACTCTGCTTAGGCGCTAGGCCCCAATCTGCTTAGCGCTTTTTAGAACAATGGACCTAACTAACATTAAATAAAAAAAAAATACATCAACTCTAAAAATAAAACTATAAATAAATACCAATTTTGATAAAGTCATTGTATTAATTCATACATCTTAATATAAAAAAATAAATAAAAAAAATACTATTTCATCAATATATCATAACATCTATTATGTTCTTCATATTTTGAAATAGTTGCATAATAGCTTCATTGTTAACATTTTCGAAAAATATCTTCATCAATGTGTGTTACAAAACGATAATTCAATAACTCATTTCCAATATTGAATTCTGTAATGAAAATTTGATAATTAACCATAAATCATCCCCAAAAAGACAAATAGAGACGCAAGAGAATAATGCAAAAATTCGAGTTCAGGTTTATGGTGGAGTAAAAGAAAATGTTCAAAATTTTGAGAAACAAAAAAATTAACAAGACTCAATTATTCAAGGTTAACAAATGGGAAGGGGAAATAAGAATGAAGGAATTGAAGAATTTTTTCTATTCTTCCTATTTTTATATTTATTTTAAGGTTAAAATTTGAAAATACCAAAACACCCCTATTATTTTCTAAAAATTCCAGGGGGCCTAGTGCCCCCTTGCCCCCCAAGTGGCCTCGTCACTGGTGCCATCCCATTTAAGTTACTGTACCATCATGCCATTACATTTGAGATATTGTATCATCTATCATTTGATTCATCATGCCATCTAAACACTTAAGAAAAAAAAAGGGTGAATAAGGCCAACCTTGAAACTATCCAAAAAGCAATATAAACACTTCCAAGTTACTCCAAAATTGATGCCAATATTCTTATTCGCCATGATCAATTTGTCAATTAACCTCCTTTTTCTTTAACTTTGGGTGAAGGAATATACTCTTTACTTTCTCCAAGTGAAAATTACAATTTAGTTTTACAATTTTAATAATCCTCAAAAGCGACTATATTAAACTACAGTAATTACAAATCTCCGCAATTAGTTTTCATACATAGATTCAAAAAATATTATTTATTTTAATAAATTAATTTTATTCATGTAAAGCATAAGCAATTGATTTAGCTAATAGTTTAAAGTTAGTGGGAATGAACCACACGACCTTTTATTTCATAATATTTCATAACGGTTTTGCATGATTATTTTGATCCAACATAAATTTTCAGGTTGTTTGAGACCTTTTATGGAAGAATTAATCAATAATTATTATTTTTATAATTACCATATATTTACAATTTTCTTAAACTTGATGTCGGTAATAAAGCCGTAAAGTGTTAATGTTGAAGAGGGTAAATAAGTAAATTAATAAAGCCGTAAAGTAACATCGACTTCCATGGACTGTACCACACACAATCTCTAAAATTAGAAAAATTCGGAAAAGCAGTTTCCAGAGGAAATTGCAAGGAAATTTCGTTTTACCTTGTTTCTCGCTCTCTCTGCGTGTAAACTGTAAACTCAACAACTGCACCAACTGGACAGTAACCATTATCTGATTCCCCAAGGTTTTTATACTCCGTTTCAATATCATTAGTCCAAGGTTTTTCGCTAGTTTTTGTGTAGTGATATTCTACTTGGTTGGGCAAAGTGAAAGAAGTGAAAAACAAAGAAAAAGAGTAAAGAGTGTTTTTAGTACGAGTTTATTTTCCTTTTTCTCTGTTGATTTTTGCCGGAATTCGTCCGAATCTTGCGTATTTTCGGCAATGTCTATGTACTATTGATGTGATTTGAGATAAGCGGTGTCATCTCTCCTGCGACGTACAGAAATCCAGAATGACTGAAGAATACAAGACGTCGCCGTACAGGCGCTACCGGAATGACCCTGAAGCGGGTAACAGTACCCGAAGCTATGACGAGGACGACGATGAAGGTTCTGGGCCGTTTAATATTGTACGAACGAAAAGGGCTCCAGTCGACCAGTTGCGTCGGTGGAGGGTAAGTTAAACACCTTATTAACCTCCCTCTTAAGTGATGTATATTTATTTTTTGGTGGTTTTTGTAGTTTATATTAGTTTTGTGGAGGCGAGCAGGCATCGTATATGGCTTTTACTTGTATTCTGAATTATATGCAGCAATTGGTTATCATTCCTAATGTTATTTAGTTGTGTTTTGTCATGTGACGTTGTTGGGCTTGATATTTGATCCAGTTAATTATTACTTTCAAATGAACGTTTGAGTGTGAGTGTTTATTTTTCCTCTTTGCTGGACGATGATTTGTCCTGCATCAACTCATTATGTTCACTATTTTGCCCTCTAGCGATAGTTCTAAGACGACGAGTGGTTTGTGTTCAGGAAAGCCTGAATAAATTTGAGGAGATTCTGCGACCACTTTCTTGGTTTAGTGTAATATTGAATTCGAGTGCTTCCCGGCATGTGTGTATCACCTGTGCTTAATGTTTTTGTTTCTTCCATATTTTGGTTGCGTTTTGTCTTCTATCATGCACACTAAATTAATCGCTTTATTGAGGAGTAGTAATTGCTGATTAAGACTTTGATATTGAGGATTCTGTAACTTAAAAATATCTATCATGGATATCTGGACCTTGCAATTTGCAAAGCATGGGGAGGAGGACTAAAAAAGTTAGGAATAAAATTTAGCGTTTTCTTATATACTTGTCTCTTTTTACATATTTTTCTTTATTGGTCAGTTTCATGAAATAATTGAAGAGAGTCGAGGTCTTTGTGTGATGATTACCTTCCAGTTTAAAACTAGCTGACACTTGCAATGCTGAAGCTAGGTTATATTGTTATGTGAAATGTAAGCTTAAGCAACCGTGGTTAATTGTTGCCATGATATAATGGTATCAAGATTCTGCTTTACTAAGTTTGTGTAAGTTGTTGGTAAGAGGTCAAATGTCTGATAAAGGCGTGAGTAGGTTTTGAGGAACCCACATAAGTATTTATTGTAAACTAGGAAACAATTTATCATTTTCGCTTATCTTGGTTTATTTAATAAGATGACAGATGCGCTGCTAGGTTATGCACATGCTATAAATTGCCCTTACTCTATCTGAAGGCTGGAAAGAAATTTAGTTTGACCATCGTTTCGTGCTGACACAACATGTTCTCACTTCTCAGGATTTTATTTTGGCGAATATCGATTCAGTCATATGTTCGACATACGTACACATGTGAATGGGCTTAATTGAGCCACACTTTTTCCGTATTGTTGTTTTGTGTAAAGTGGCAAGATATCGATAATACATTTTTAATTTTAATGAGGTTTCAGCGTTATAAAATCGAATAATATTGATCCTTTTTAGAAAACAATGTGATGGTTATGCATGCAGCCATTACTTCCATAGCCTTTATAAAATATGGACTTAATTATTGAAAGAGAACGTCCTATAAAAATTGTGAATAGAGTTGCTTTCTTGCTATTCTCTGTCAATTGATATTTTAACTTTTTCTAAAAGAAATGACTATAGCACTCCATTCTCCCGCTCTCGGGGTATGTGCCGGGCTTTGCACTGATGGATGTGATGTTCTTCCCAAGTGCTCCAGTCGATGACATGCATGCATATTGTGGTTTTTTTAAACTGTTGAGAGTTATCAGGACAGTTTCTGAAGGAAAATGGCAAAGTTTGGTGCAGTAAGAAAACAGGCCAGGGGCGTGGTGACAGATGGGCAAATGGGAAAGCTTATGCTGATTGGCTAATTATTGCATGCTAATGGCATTTGTAGGAGAACTATTCATAAACATCTTTACTCCTCTTTGGACTAATGTGGATCTATATATGGGTGAATTATGTTGTTCATTGGTAACTTCATTTGGTTTGTATTGTCTATTACTAATAATGGATGGTATTTGGGCCCTTTTCTAAGTTTAATTCTTAAATGATTGTGTTTCAGCAAGCTGCACTTGTACTGAATGCCTCTCGGCGATTTCGGTATACGTTGGACTTGAAGAAAGAGGAAGAGAGGAAAGAATTGATTGCAAAGATTAGAATGCATGCTCAAGTCATTCGGGTAATTATGTTTCCTTTTTTCAGTCTTATTCTATTGGCAGGCTGTCTCTACTCAATCAATTGATTGTTGATCAATAATGTCTTGAGCAGGCTGCTGTTCTTTTCCAAGCTGCTGGGAAAGGTGCGGCTGGCAAAGGACTCAGTGGTAAATCTCTTCTATGATGTTTTAGACAGTAAACTCTGTGTTTATTAAGCTTCGGCAAAAAGTGTAGTTCCAATGGACAGTTTCTTTAATCATGAAGAATCTAATCTCTAAATCTTGTTCCTACCAAATGACTGCTGTATTTTAACTGCATGATGTTTAGCAAGTCTATTCTCTAGCCATTTGGTTGATGAAGCTTGTAAAAGCTGGTTTTCATCTCTTGGTAACATAATATTTCTTGTTATCATTTTCTTCAATTGCATTTGCTTGCTATTGTGTACATTTTTTTACATCGGTAATGGTTGCATATTTTTCCAGACAATTTTTCCGATTCTTTCTCGGAGCATCAATTTAGACTGTCATTCGTCTTTCTAACAATGATCGTTGCATTTACATTTCTTTATTTTAGTTCCAGGATCTGCAAAGTTACCTTCAAGCCCAACTCGAATTGGTGATTTTGGTATCAGCGCCGAGGAACTGGTTTCAATGTCCAGGAAAACGATCTCTCACTTCTGCAGCAAAATGGAGGGGCAAGTTCACTGCAATTGCATCTATATGCAATATTGTTTCTTCTTTGGTCGATTTTCACAATGTTTTGTCCATATTCTTTGTTGTTCTGATTTCTTTCCTTTTTCTCTTTGCCTCAGGTAAAAGGAGTGGCTGAAAAGTTAAAGTCCAATCCTGAGATAGGTGTATCTGGAGATGAGACTGACCTCATCGAGCGAAAGAATGCTTTTGGTCAAACACATATCCGCGAAAGAAAGGGCGGAGTTTCTGGGTGAACATTGATTAATTCTGTTATTAATGCACTCCTTATGTGTTGTCAATAGAGTGAAACATTAATTCCGAGGTATAATACGATGTATTTATGTTTTACGTACAGAGGTTTGTTTGGGAAGCTTGTCGAGATACCACACTAATCATCTTGATGGTCGCTGCAGCTGCTTCCTTAGCGCTAGGTATAAAGACTGAGGTAAGCTTAAGAAGAATTCTTGCAACTTTATACTATCCAATTATAGAATACAATGAACGTGCCTTCATTCTCTTTTGGCACAATAAAGATCAAGTATTATATGTTGCTCGGCAATCTAGATGTCTGTGACGTTTTTCTTCTTTTTGAGAAGAGGTTTTTCCTCTTGCCTCTTGGTCAATGTGTTATATAAAAAATGTAATGCATGAAATATTCTTTACTAGTTTTATATTTATATTGATATTGATATTGAATTATTTTTGGGATATTATGCCCAGGTTGATCTAGAGTTCTGACGTGATGAGTATGTGACATAGTTGAAATAGGTTGAAATGAGTAAAAAATAAGAAAAGACGTTAAAAACTTCAACACATTATAGGAATTCAATACCTCAACTCCAACAAATAAATCAATAACATAAGATTTGTAAAAATCAAACAAAGGGAACTCTTATTAAATCAAGTCTCAATGAAGCTTTATCACCATCAAATGGTGAATTACTCATTCTTAATATGATGCACATTGGTTATTGCAGATCAACATTTAATGATTACTTTTAAGCAATCACATTATCGAAAAATGATGACCGAGTGAAATAGAGTGAGATTAGGAATTTAGGGCATGAAATTAATTTAATATATATGAAGTCGAGCAGTATATTTCCACCTTTTGTGTCAGAGGTCTGGGGATCAATCCTGATTTTCCCCAATTTGCGTGCATTAAAAAGTTCCCAAACCAGCTAGTTCTGGATTGAATCGGTGGTTTTACAGGTTCCACAAAGTAACAGCGGTTCTTACACCATGCTGATTTAGCGGTCTGAATTGGGCTTTATGGCCTGGGTGGCGGGCAAACCAGTCGGATTGGCTGGTCCGGGCTAACACTGCATATAATATGACCATTTGTAACTTCATGAATTGAATATTAGACCAATCATAAAAATAAATGAAAATTGAAAAATTATTTGAAAAAGAGAATGAAATATTATTAATGAGTAGAAATGTAGTTCAAATTCTAATCTTGGTGAAATTATTCCATTTAAGACTGAGGCCATTTTTAGGATGCACCAGATCCATCCTCACATGCATGTACGCATGGAATAAAAGGATATTTTTTTCTAGAAAAGTTGAGTCTCCAGTAGCAAAAATGGGTCTTCAATGTTTTTTTACAATGACAAACTTTTTCCGCACCATGTGACATTTGGGGAGTTTGTAAGAAAACCACGACTCAATGGGGTGTTAGCTTGGATGTCTTAGTGCATTCTAGAACCTGCTGGCAGTTTTAGTGGCTGTAACTCTAATTACCTCTTTATATGATATTAGCAAAATAAGATTTTAAAATCATGAGATATCTTGCTTATGCATTTTACATGGAAGAAGTTGCGCTCATGGCGATTATATGGAAGATACATGAATGCTCACGTTGTTGAACTATTGTTTCATGTTTGTTAGTTCCATGAAATTCTTTTTCTTATTTGTAGGGTATAAAAGAAGGTTGGTATGATGGAGGAAGCATTGCCATTGCAGTTTTTATAGTTATTATATTTACAGGTATTCCGACTCTCTAGATGATCTAATCTTGTGCATCTTGCCCTTGTAATGCTCTTGTGTATCATGCTCCTTTCAAGTGCATGGTCAGTGTATGGGCTGTGGTGATTTTGTGAGTGTGTATATATATATATATATCCCTTTCTGCAGCTAGCTTGATTTGTATTTCTGATATAGATACCCAGGACGTGGTTTATCTGCCTAATTAATTGTATGTGTCAAAAACATCAAATTAGGTTGGGGGTTTGCACCCCTAATTTATAGGTCATTCTTATTTTAACAAAAATTAAAGAGTCCCAATTCTCCGATGGCAGTTGAATTAATTTGAAGCCAAGTTCTCATTATTCTCTATTATGTGGAGTCTCAAGTTCTCAAAAAAATTAAAAAGTGGCCTAAGAACTGATGTTTGAAAGAAGAAAACAGGGTTTCTTTGTATAATTGTTTGAAATGTTGTGTATGGCTTTGGCGCTGTCAACTTAGCTAGTCATGAGACGTGCTTTAAAACTTTTGCAGCTGTAAGCGACTACAAACAGTCCCTTCAATTCCAAAACTTGAACGAGGAGAAGCAAAATATACAGATGGAGGTAGGTGTAATGCGGTGTGATTGTACTCCAACCCCTCCCAACATCCCCCCTGTTTTTTAACATTTCCTGGTAATTCTTTGCAGGTTGTAAGGGGTGGTCGTAGAGTTAAGATTTCAATATTTGACATAGTCGTTGGAGATGTTATTCCTCTCAAAATTGGTGATCAGGTGATGAAATTATTACTCTCCCCACCCAAAAAAAATGAAAATTTATATTTCTTTTTATTGTGAGTTTCGAAGAGCTAAAATTGAGAGGAGTGGATTTTGATTGATTTAGCGATTGCATGTACAGGTGCCTGCAGATGGACTTGTAATCTCTGGTCATTCCCTTGCAATTGATGAATCTAGTATGACTGGGGAGAGTAAAATTGTGAGCTCAGGCGACCATCTGCTTTATTTTGACTGGTCTCTGTGTCCAGACACTTACTTAAATTGATTGTTTTTTTGTTAGGTTCACAAGGACCCAACAAGAGCACCTTTTCTTATGTCGGGATGCAAGGTTGCTGATGGGTATGGCAGCATGCTGGTAAATATTTTTTTCGGCACTTGAATGCTTGCTTAGGAATTTTATACGTTGTACGAAAAGTAAATTTATTTTATGTGATAATTTGTTTATTGGATGTCAACATTTGTTAAATGTGTTAGGTGAAGATCATAGAGCCTTTGCGGCCTTCCTGTTTAGGAACTTTGATTTTGTTGCTCATCTATGGTCCTTCAAAGAAGTTTCACATGCACTGACCTCCTACCGGGGGGGGGGGAGTAGGAACACTAATTATTTGAGCCTCAAGTATATTACATGTCTGCATTTATAATATTTAACTCATTTTATGCGTAAGAATTCTTTTGTGTAATTTGTTACTTCGTAAGTCATTGGTTGAGTATAAATCATAATGGTTAAGAGGGGGGGGAGCAGGAACACTTATTATTGAGCCTCAAGTATATTACATGTCTGCATTTATATAATATTTAACTCATTTTAAGCGTAAGATTTTTTTCTTGTGTAATTTGTTAATTCGTAAGTCATTGGTTGAGTATAAATCATAATGGTTAAGTGGCGTCTTTCATTTGGTAATGAATATGTATAATCTTTTAAGGGTAGATTACAAAAACTATTCTCTAGGTTTGACCTAATTATAAAAAATGAGATAACTACAAAGAAAACCTCGAGGCTTGGGGTATTTACAAAAAAACCTAGATATGTTTCAAATTTGATTACGTCTTACATTTTACCCCTTCATAAGCAAAAAAAAAAACATTTCAATCACACCCCTTAAATTTATAGAAATATTACAATTACCCCATAAGACGGAATCAAACCTTAGGGGGAGGGGAATAGAATGGGCGGTGAGCCGGAAATTCAGGTGAAGGGGGTGTTTGTGAAGAAGATGAACAGTAGATTTTTTGCCGCTTCTCTTTTATGTTTTGTGTAATTTTCAACGTCTAAAGTAATTTATAAATGTTATATAGATTGTTTCCCATTTTATTGCCAAATTATGTTTTATGATCTGGCCTTATTTTTAAGTTTCTAATTTGTGTTTATGTTTTACCAATAATAAATTTGATATACATACTAATTTTATTAAAAGTTTTAAGTGTATTTTAAGGCTTAAAGTTTGCTTGATTTATTTATATTTATACATCACAGCAAATAAAACTAAATAAAATATAGTAAACTAAACTTAAATAATAATAAGTATATTTGGACCAAAAAAATGAACAATATGCAAATGAAATTATGATATTACTCAAATTGTGATATTTAATGAATATAAAAATTATAATTACTATAATCCTCCAAGATATAAAACATTACAAGTAGCCTTATGCATTTTTTGTGTTCATGAACAGTATTATAGTGCAAATTGAATTTTATATTATTTTTTGATGACATCAGAAATTTCCAATGAACAACTAAGAGCTGGTGCAAAATGTAAGACGAACGCAAACCTTCAGGGTTATTTTTGTATTTTAAGAATAGCTGTGTTTCTTTGTGTTCAGGGCAGGCTTCAAGATAGTTTTTGAAATATTGCCATCTTTTGGTTGCTAGTTAATAGCCAAAGTGGTTTCATGCTAATGCTGTCCTTGACATAGTTTTCCAACGGGATGCAATGGAAACAGCTGAAACGAACAAAAGAAAAGTAGTTTACCGGTTGATAATGACTCCTTCACTGGGAGGTCATGAAAAGCTAGATGCTTTCTAGCTGCTTGCTTTTTGGTGGCGCAAGTCACGTAACATCCTGTTCTGTTGCAAGTTTTGGGCTTAGAACTTGATAATTCTATCTCTTGATAATTGTGCAATGCTTAATGGTATTTGCATAGAAATGTAGGAACCCTGCACTCGTTAAATATGTGATGTTTTGTGGCCACTGTCCATTGCTAAGGATGTACTCTGAGTCACCAAAGCTATCTTCTTTGTACTTTTATGTGTTAGCTCATAGTAGCTTGGAATGTTGCTTCCCCAGGTAACAAGCGTGGGAATAAATACAGAGTGGGGATTACTTATGGCGAGCATATCAGAGGATAATGGCGAAGAAACACCCTTGCAGGTTACTTTGTTGGAACTTTAGAACATTCATACAAATGCCTTGTGGTTGGCGTCTGATTTGAGGTTTTCATGTTTGAGTTTAGGTACGATTAAATGGGGTTGCTACATTTATCGGTATGGTTGGTCTTGTAGTAGCAGTGGCAGTTCTGATAATCCTTGTGATAAGGTAGTTCTATCTGGACATGATTCATGGATTAATTTGCTCTTGTTTTCCATCTAGAAGATGGTATATAGTAAATTTAACTTTTGTGATCTGCTAGATTTTTCACTGGGAATACCCAAAACCCCGATGGCAGCGTCCAATTCACAGCTGGAAGGACTAGTGTTGGTGATGCAATAGATGGCTTCATACAGATATTCACTGTTGCAGTATGTACACCTTTAGATTATTACTTGATATTGTTTTAGTGTGTGTTCGTCTTGGGATTGTTTACTCATCTGTAAAAACTATAGGTGACCATTGTTGTCGTTGCAGTACCAGAAGGTCTTCCATTGGCTGTTACTCTGACGTAAGTCTATTTCATATTATCCGTTTCTCTCGTGGGTCCTATACTTGTCATTATGTGTCTAGACAGCAATTATACAGAATGTTATGCATTTCCTTCATAACTGAAATTGACATTTTGTCCATGAGAAAAGCATTATTTCTTGTATGAATACATCATCGAATTTTGCCTATTATGTTTTTCATGCTTCCTTGATTATATACTGTCCGCTGCTTCATTTTATAACGTGATATAATCCCACTTCAACCATCCTCTTTGATTGAGGACATTCATTGCACCACCGTCTTTGCTGATGCTTCCCTTGATTTGTTGCTACTATTTGCATCCATATGGATGTTGTATAATCAAAACATTTATTTCTTCACTTTTTGACTTCTTTGACATATGTTGCCTTGTAGGCTTGCATATTCAATGAGAAAAATGATGGCTGATAAGGCATTGGTATGTATACTTGCTGTAGATTGAAGGCACAACTGACCATGCTCCTTATCCTTAAACTTCTCTTTCTATTTCCCCTGAACTGTTTTACACAATTCTGCAGGTCAGAAGACTATCAGCCTGTGAAACAATGGGTTCTGCGACTACCATTTGCAGTGATAAAACTGGGACCCTAACTCTGAATCAGGTCAGTATCTTTTTGTTCTCCCGACTCTTCTTTTCGTGGGGAAATTGGTTGCTTTGGCTGTTGGATTGCGAGAAATCTAGCATGGTTGTCTTTAATTTGTAAGATGATGTGTGTATTTTGAATCCTTCTACAGATGACTGTGGTTGAGGCATATGCTTGTGGAGAAAAAATTGATCCACCTGACAATAAGTCTGTGCTTTCTCCTAGAGTCATCTCGTTGCTTACGGAGAGCATTGCACAGAACACAACCGGAAGCGTATTTGTGCCCGAGGTATTTTATAGCATTGTATTGGGATTAGTTTGTGGCTGCTTATGATCTTTTTGCTTGTATAACTCTAATTGAAAGATCACTGGAAGATGCTTAGGCAGCATATTACTTGTGTTATGATACTTTTTAGGATCGGATCTTGTGGTTGGTGAATCTGCAACTGCAGTGCGCTTGTGCTTCAAATTTTAAATGTTTTAAAATATATTTATGTTTTATTGCCAGCTATAATTTGTCATAATTAACTTTTCTTTTTTTTTGGTTGGGTAGGGAATGGAATGGTTTTAAATTCAAGTTGTGTAATATCCGGTGTTTCCGTAAAATAATGATGATTTCAATATTGTGGTTTACAGAATGCAAGAGGAGCCAGCCACGAGTCATTGCTTGTACGTTTCTTCTTAAGAAGAAATGGAGCGATGCAATGTTTCAGAAGGCTGTTTTATAGTATCTAACATAGAGATACTTCTCATTAGTTCCGTCGCTGCTTAAATTATTGTTGATATTTGTTGAAATAGTTGTGTCAGAGATATTGTTTTGACTTTATTTGCTGCATACAACATTTTAACCTAGGAGTTCACCTTGTTTTGTGCTCCATTGTCACCACATGGTGGTAGCCATTCTTCTTCTGTTTCTAAAGAAAGCATGAAAAAACCTGGGTCAAGTTTACTCTCATCATCTATTTAGGATGGAGTGTCTTGATATTGTCATCTGTGATATTATATTTTTTTTTATTCATTTATGTATTAAGCATGCCACTTTCTTTGCTGGTGTTTAACAGGGTGGTGGAGCTCTGGAGATTTCTGGATCACCAACGGAAAAGGCCATTCTGCAATGGGGAGTAAATGTAATGCTCTTGTTTCCATTTTATTGGTAAATAGTCTCTTGCTCGCTTCAGCAACTTGATTCATTTGTTCTTTTGTCCTATAGCTTGGGATGGATTTTGGTGCTATCCGATCAGATTCAGTGATAATCCATGCTTTCCCGTTTAACTCAGAGAAAAAGCGAGGTGGTGTTGCTTTGAAACTGGTAATTTCAGATATCTCTGAGATGTTATATTAGTTATTTTCTCTCCCCCTTATTGCAGAGTGAGAAAGCACTTTCTCAACAATATGTTATTCTTGTTTGTTCTCTCCTCATATGCTGGTTGTTGCCTTCTTTGGCAGTCGAATTCGGAAATTCGTGTGCATTGGAAAGGTGCTGCAGAAATAGTCCTTGCTTCTTGTTCAAGTTACATCGACGCGAATGATAATGTGGTTCAGATGGATGAAGATAAGGTTTGTGGATGATAAGTTTTTCACAATTAAACAGCTGTTTCTTGACCTTATCCACCCCCTCGTCTCTATTAGCTATAATATTAATAATTACTTTCTTTCAACTTTATCTGAATATGTTTCAAATAGAACAGCTGTTGTGAGGAAGAAAGTAATTGGAAAAGTTATGGTGCCTGATCTTGACCTTTATAAGTTGCCTAATGATGAACACAATATATCTTCATCTTTTTAAGTGTCTGTTTGTACTTGTGATTTCATTTCTGTTGTTGAGTAAGTTTGTTCTTTGCAGTTATCATATTTTAAGAAAGCAATTGAAGATATGGCTACAGGAAGTTTGCGTTGTGTTGCTATTGCTTATAGAATGTGTGAAAAAGAGACGGTTCCAGCTAGCGATGAGGAACTGGATAGTTGGCAGATACCGAGGAAGACCTCATTTTGCTTGCGATTGTTGGTATCAAGGTGCTCATGACTTTTCTTTATTTGTACTCGGTACTCTTGGTTTTACTTTTCTGTAGGGATGAAAGGTTCTGTCAGTTGTATTCCTCAACATTATAAGAAATAAATGAAAAAGGAACCATTCATTGTTTACCTATCTAATGCATATATCCATATGATTTAGTTTTTGTCTTGTCAAGAGCAGTATTTGTGTTTGTATCATAAATAGAGAGCTCTTAATCAATCAACATTTTATTAAATGCTCGAATGCTGCTTCTCCTTTCAGTTTTATTGTTTTCCGCTTTTTTGGAAACTGAGACCTTTCTCAAGATATTCTTCTTCTCAACCGCTGTCTCCTGGCATTGGTTGACCCACTTGCGTTATCTCTGGGGTTCTATCTTTATCTCCTTTATGTTCTTAATTTTTCGTTTTTGGTGCTGCATTGGTTGACCCACTTGCGTTATCTCTGGGGGTTCTATCTTTATCTCCTTTATGTTCTTAATTTTTCCTTTTTAGTGCTCTCAGTTCTCTTGTTTTTTGTTATATTTTTTCCTCTTAGCATGACATTTCCCCATACATCAATGATTTCTATAACTTTGGCATATTTTTTTCGTGCAATTGCATGAAATATACTTCACTCTCTGCATCAGTTTTTTCAGTTTGAAATACTTGTTCTTAATGAGTATGTATGATGTAGGATCCTTGTCGGCCAGGCGTGAGAGAAGCAGTCCAATTATGCACTAATGCTGGTGTTAAGGTATGTGCACCATTCACAGACGCATACCCAGATGAATGCATAATTTTCGCTTGCTTTAGGTTTCTTTGGTCTACATATTTCCCTCTTTTCTTGATCTATCGTATTTTCTCTCCCTCTCTCTCTCGATTCATCCCCTTTCTATTTGCTGGGAAAAACAGATCAAATAAGTATTTTTGGTTTTTTAATTTTTGGGAGATAAGTTGTTTAGAAGACATTAGTAGTTCTATGTGTGTGCTGATCTTTGATTCATACCCTATGTCACGTAGAGCTGGAGCACAGATAAACATCTGAGAAGGTCTGTGTCATATATTGAGTCCTAATACCTCACTGATCAACTTTAATGCCGAAATCGTATCTTGTTGTAGGTTCCCCAAATTGTACTTTGTCTCTGCGGTTCTCCTTTAAATATTCTACTGAACCGTTTCAATTTCGACACCCTATCTTTTTACCCATCTTTATTTTTGTCAACTGAAAACAACAATTAAAGATGAAAAGGACCTAAGGAAACCTAATTACATCAGATCTCCTTATTTCCTCTTTGTGTTCTTCACGAATTTGTCTCTTGGCATCTCTTAGGTGTTTTTGTGTTTCTTTTGTTTTTTGTTTTCTTCTTAATCACTCTTCCTACATTTCTCTTTTCAAATGTACCATTGGAAAAGGTTTGTTTTGTTCGGTCCACGACTGTCTTTCTTTGAAACTACCTACTTTTTGACTCGTAAAATCACCACTAGCAATCTCCTGCCAGCAAAATAGAATAATTAGGATTAGTTTTTGTCTTGTTATACTTTTAGTTTGTAAGTTGTTTAAACGCAGACCGGAAATTATTAGAACACCTTGGTAGGTGGTCCTGCACTTAAAGCACTAGTTCATGGTCTGAGCGGGGGAATGGCACTTCAGTGAGATGTTTTAGGTGATTTAGTTCAAACATTTTTTTAATCAAGTTATTATTCTTGAAAGACAAAACAATATACGTGCTTTTACAAAGCTTGAAAATAGTGGGGGACCTAAGAGCGGCCATAATTTTTTTTTTTTTTCTGTATTTGTTGTCTGCAGTATGATACTTTTTTGTTTAAATGGTGGTGCCTGGTGGATGTGGATTCTCTTGTAGTAGTTATAGAGCTTTTAGCATGTAATCTTTTTTATAATATTTTACTGATTATATGTATTAAAGGAGTGTTGGCATTATTTATGCTCAACATAGCAGAACTTTGTGCCTTATAAGTACCTTCTTTAAATCAGTGATAAATTGGAAGTTAGTGTTCTGATAAAATGGGTAGAAGTTATTTCTGATTTTAATATTCAGTTTTATTTACAGCTGGATGGAAATTGATTATTGATTTCTCAATGGCACTTGTCATGATTAAGCATGTTATTCTTTCTTGCGTTGCTTGAATATGTTGACAATTTTAAGTGGTGTTTCTTATTTATTTTTCAATGTTGACATAATTAGGCAAGATGTTATGATGTGTCTGTAGCGTCTGGGCAACAAATGTTTGATTCCGTATACTAATCTTCTCTGGTTGTTGCCTACTTTTTGGTTTTCCAGTTCTTTTGGCATCTCTACTTTGTGTGATTGCTTTTTTATGCTTGCACAGTTTGTACGTGTGGTTATCGTCGCCAAGTAGATATTCTCTCTTATTGAACTAGATGGGGACATTAGGTCCTTGCTATCTGATTTGAAACGAACTCTAGCTAACTGATGCCGTGATAACTCTAAATGATAAATATCGACCTTATGCATTACTAGAGATCCAGTATCAACTCACGACTAGTTTGTTCCCTACGCCACTAGTTCTTGTGGGCCCTAAAAGTGGCCGTATTTTTGATGGATTTTTGTTTATTCACTTCATTTGCGTCTTGTTTTGTCCATGAAGCTTGTTAGCTGATGCAATCATGTTGATTAATGATTTTTTTAATAATTATTCAGGTACGTATGGTCACTGGAGACAATCTTCAAACAGCTAAAGCAATAGCTTTAGAGTGTGGGATATTAGGGTCAGATGCAGATGCCACAGAGCCTAATCTTATTGAAGGCAAGACATTTCGCAACTTGACTGAAACACAGAGATTAGAAGCGGCTGATAAGATATCGGTATGAGCTGAAAATTTGGAGTGGTGTTTGAATTTATGCCTATCGGTGTGTGGTGCTAATAACTTGCTTGTTACAATTTGCTGTCAGGTGATGGGAAGGTCATCACCCAATGACAAACTCTTGCTTGTCCAAGCATTGAGGAAAAGAGGACATGTTGTTGCTGTCACTGGAGATGGCACTAATGATGCTCCTGCACTACACGAGGTTGGTTTTTATTGCCAGATATATTGAACATTGTCTGAATGTCTTCTGAATTAGATGAGTGGAATCTCAGGTTATAGGGGTACATTCTTCTTTGAATTGTGAAACTGTATTCACCGTCGTTGTTGGTTGTACAGTTATGGTTTTTGGATTAATACATTGAGGTGATGTATTACTTTCATCAGTTATCCATTCTATAGGTCATAGCAATTTCTCTTACTGACAGTACAGGTTAATGAATTTTAGAAAAGATCAGTGGACAATTTTTTCCCTCGCAGAATCTGGACTGAATATGGATTTATATTATTTTTGGGTGAACATTGTGACGATGTCTGGAATGAAGGACTTCTGCTTTCTCTATTTCGTGTCATTTTGTTTTCTATTCTGGACTTGCTATAATATTTTCTGCAATTCCATCATGGTGTAGGCTGATATTGGTCTTGCAATGGGTATTCAAGGCACAGAAGTTGCCAAAGAGAGTTCAGATATCATTATACTGGATGATAATTTTGCCTCTGTCGTAAAGGTTAGTTTTTGTGTGACATGCTGTATTTGAATTTTTCCTTACAGAAGGTTTTAAACATTTTTAGTGGACTCATTGAAATTCCTTTTTTGGGTAGTACTTTCGAACTATAACTACTAACCTTCACGATCATCTTTGTGGAATTTATAGAATTTTATTTGAGATGTCATATTTTATGCTTCATGTGGGGCAACCATTTTTAACTAATTACTGTGATTAACTTTTCATGTCTTTAAAAGTCCCTATTGAGATGAACTCCAGTCAGCAATTTGGATATGCATTGCAGCTTGTATAGAAAGTGTCTATCATATAGAAACTTCAAGAATTGGCCCTGTTAGAATCTTGACAGATACTTCAAATAATTCTTCAGCTACTTTTGTAGAAATTTTCCAAATTTAGAGCAATATATGTTGTACCTTCAAATTTGACCAAACCACCCGCCATTACTTCATAAAAAACAGGAATGCAAGCAATGCCTTTGCCTACTTGAAGTATGGTATTGGTATTTAAATTATGATTTAAGTCAGAATGTGTTAATACTACAGGCACAATGAAATTGCAAAATAAATTATTCGTTTGGGCACAATTTTTCGTTAGCTCATGGCTAAGAATTGTAAGGTCGAACTAATTCTGTTGGTAAATATCTATTTATGTTAATTTCAGGTTGTGCGGTGGGGTAGATCAGTGTACGCCAACATTCAGAAATTTATACAATTTCAATTGACAGTTAATGTTGCAGCCCTGATTATCAATGTTGCAGCTGCAGTTTCTTCCGGCAATGTTCCACTCAATGCAGTGCAGGTGTGTAGTCTCTTCCCTCTCCATTTGTGTTCTATTAGGGTTTGCTCTGGCTGCTCTCTACTTTAATTCGTCTAAAAAGTCCAGCTACTGTTTTCCATTTCAAACATTAATTTCTGCCTCCGACTTGTTCTCCCAGCTTCTTTGGGTAAATCTTATCATGGACACACTAGGAGCTCTTGCACTGGCCACAGAGCCTCCTACAGATCACCTCATGCGTAGACAACCTGTTGGTAGAAGGTTAGCCTTTGTGCATATTTGATGCTAAGTTCTGATGCTGCATTTGTGCGTATAAAGATTAAATTCCTTTGTTAAATAGTTCAGCTTGTCTTATCTTCTGTCCTCTTACAAATGCAGATACATAATTCGAAATTGGGATTAGTACAGGGTTGGATACTTATATAAATAATTCTAACTTGGGCTCATGGTTGACAGAATGCGGTGCTTAGCTTAAATTATATGAATCATCCTTTTGTTGTATGATTAAAACTGGCTGAAATATTTGTGGTCTTTTGCTATGGCATACAATGCCCTTAACAACCTTCAATAGGAGTTGCACCATTTGAATGTTTGAGTTAGTTGTGTTTTTTCTTTTCTTTTTCTTCATATCTTTGTGTGAGGTGCTCATGTTCCTTGGTGAAGCACACCGTTATTCTGTCATTTGGTAGTAGTCGAAGTGGGGTTTGTGGAAGATCAAGTGTTTCTCAAAATCTATTTGGCCCGCCTAATTAGTAAGCTGCGTACAACACAGTTGCCATTTAGTCTCACTGAACCGTGCTTTTTATTGCTGCTATTACATCTTAGCTTGAAATTTTCTGGATCTGTTCCAGACTGTCGGGGTGGGATGGTGACACATTTTCTATTTTATACACGCATTTAATGAATCAATAAGAAAAATGGTGATTGTTATGCTATCTTTGTTTGTCACAAAGTGAATTGTATAATTTCTTTGTCAAACTAGTGGTGCCTGCAATAGCAGAAGTTTGAGAACTATTAGTCCTTTCTGTTATCGGTGTTAGGGTCATGGTGTAGGGATGGTGTGTTATTTTATATTATACATTTATTGAATTTAATTTTTGTCTTAGCATTTGCATTATCTGGTGATTTAAATCATACATTACATACTTGCTGACAAAGACATCATTGCTGTTTTAGGGAACCTCTAATAACAAATATCATGTGGAGGAATTTGTTAATACAGGTACGAAATAATTTTATTGTAACAAATTGAATTCAATTTGATGTCTGGAAAAGTGAAATGGACGAGTTGTCTTAATTTCTTGTTTTTTTTAATGGTTTTAGGCTCTTTACCAAGTGATTGTTCTCTTAATCCTCAATTTCGAGGAAGGAGCATCCTGAATTTAGAACATGATGAGAGTGGCCATGCCTTCAGAGTGAGGAATACGCTGATATTCAATGCATTCGTCTTTTGTCAGGTAATTGCTTAATATTGAATGACTATATTATGCTACATGGAAAGAGGCCAGTAGGCAGTAGGTATTGTTAACATATGGAATTTGTAACTTGGTTCTCTTTGCAACCTGTATGCTTAACTTGTTATCCTGCATATACGTATATTGGTTGGATGGGCTGTTTGATTTGTGAGACTGGATAGATTGTAATTATATGATTCTGTGAGATACAGCTATGGTCTTTCAATGGCTATGTTGTGTGGTTTTTAACTTATTACCATTTTCTTTGAGTGCTTATAAGATCTTTTAAGGTGTTTGGTAGTTTTTCTTTTCCTTGCTTTCTTTTTTCTTTTTAAAGCTTGCAAGCCATACCTTTAGTAGTAAGAACTATCCCCACTGTTTTTGTCTCTCTCTCTCTCTCTCTCTCTCTCTCTCTCTCTCTCTCTCTCTATTAGTAAATAATTGTAGAAGAGATTTTCGTTTACAGACGTACCTCTAGCAATAAGAACTATCTGCCCCCTCCCAATTCTCTCTCTCTCTCTCTCTCTATATATATATATATATATATATATATGTTTGACAGATCACTTTTTAATGTCTATATTATAGGTATTTAATGAATTTAATGCTCGAAAGCCCGATGAAATCAATGTGTGGAAAGGCGTCACTAAAAACCATCTCTTCATGGGGATAGTTGCCCTCGAAGTGGTGCTTCAGGTATTTTGTTTACTTCCTAATACGTAGTAATTGCCGTACTTCCTTTAGCCTTATCCACTCACTCTTCTTATTTATCCTCTAGGTTATGATTATCTTTTTCCTGGGGAAGTTTGCCTCAACAGTTCGTCTCAGTTGGCAATTGTGGCTTGTTTCACTTGCAATTGCTTTTGTCAGGTTGGTATACAATTGTCTAAGCATTTGTGTCTCTCTTGGGTCTTGTTGATGCATTTACTATTTATTAGGAATATTGTTATCTTCAATATAGTAGTCATGGATTGTTATATTCAGTTGCAACTTGCAACAATATGAAAGCATTATCAACTTCATGATCTTCTTGGTTCTGATATGGATTACTTAATTCTCATTTTTTGGTTTCCAGTTGGCCTCTTGCTGCTGTTGGAAAACTAATTCCTGTTCAGAGAGGAATTTGGCGATTACTTTACATGGAGAAGTCGTCGACATAAAAATCCCAGCAGTAAATACAGTTTATATAATTCTGAATGTTTTTTAAGTAGCAATAACAAAGTCATTTAAATTGATCAATAATCTTTTTCCTGTTTTCAGGTAAAGGGGGTAAAGGGGACACTGCTTCTATGGAAGGTTCTGCATAATAGGCTGACTTATATGTATAGATGCAAAACAGTGACAATCTTAAACTAACTTTGAGGCCTCAAGGTTGGAGGAGCTCTACCATGAGTTTGCTCTTGTTTCTAAGGTTGAGTAAATGTTTCTTGATGGGTTTTTGTTCAACTAATATGTTTATATACTTTTGTCTATAGGTAGTTGTTGATACCTAGTACATTACTGGTTTTCTTGTTTGGGAACTTTGCTTCGTACATTAAAATTTGAAAAGTTGTTGATAATCGACCCTGTTTTTGCTTCTGTGGCGTGGTTTTATGTATTTACCTCCGCCCTATTATTTTAGCATTGCTCTACATTAATTCAGCCAAAAATTATTTTTACTAGACATTGTTTTCCGTGTTACTGAGGCTTCATGAATCAGTTTGAGCATCCATATGAATTTTTACTGGATAAAATTAAGTTGCATTCATAATTGTTTGGGTTTTTACTTTTTAGGAGTATACCACGATTCTCAACTTTTAGTTCAAATTTAGTGTTACAAATGCTACGCTTTTGCTGTTGAAAAAGTGATTTTGTTATTTTGTTTAAAATAAAATAATCCTTGTTTAGTTTAGGTGTACGATTGCTATTGGTTTTTGGCCGACTCTAGCCTAATCTGATCAAATTTATGTATACGAGGATGTGATCAAACTGATCTCTTTCCCTCAAGCCTTGCTACGGCCTATACATGACGGGCAAGGTTCCATGCTGTTTTTGATTTTCTTATCACCAAATTTGAAAAAATATAATATTGGCCTACTAATAAAAAGAAGGGTGTTTGTCTCTCCAGTCAAAAGTTCGTTTTGTAAAATTTCAACGTTGATTTTTCCAACTTTAGGTCCCTATTTGCAAACTTTTGATTTCATTTACTTTTAGCTTCTAGCGTCTGTTATAATAAATCAAATCTAGCATGTGTTCGCAAACGCTACCCAAGTAAATTGACGAATAACAAATCATGAATGTAATTGATGGTATAAAATGCGAAGCAACTGCATCTACCTACCGACACAAAGTAATTGCTACAATTTTCAATTTTGTTAGTATATGCAACGCAAAGTATGATAGGTACAAGCACGCATTTGTCAATTTTTGATACTGTAACGGTAGGAAAAGGAATAAAATGAGCATCTTCTGCTTGAAAAGAGAAAAAATTTGCAACTTGAATTTATGTCATTTTTACAATTAACTGCTGGGTTTTTCACTTTGTAACTTTCGTCCAGCCGGGTTGGAATATCTCTAGAGCTGGAGTTTGCAGAGGTTGCAAACTGAAATTAAAAAAAAAAACAAAAATTAAATGTAGAAATGACCAAACCTCAGGTTGCAAAAATCTTTTTCCGACCTGAAAATGCTCAGTTTTTCGGTGCCAGTATTTCCTCGTTTTCCACGAATGAATATCATTGATCCCAGTTCTCTGGAATGAGGATATTCCGTGGCTGAGATTTTGATGCAACAGGCAATGGAAATGATGCATAGCCATCTCAACCGTCGGACTATATCGTCCGGCATTATATGCTGGAGATTCCAAGCCTTGTTGAACGGCTTTACATAAAATTAAGTCTTCGTCCTGCATAGTCACTTCTTCAATCAATTAGTCTGAACAATAAATCAACATTTTCACTATAAAGATCGATATTCAATACATACCTGCACTCTTTCACTGTCTTCTAAACTCTTTTCTATGAAATCACTGTTGTCCTAAGAAAGAAAATAATAGAAATTTATTCCTGAAACTAATATGAGATCATCCAGATATATAAAGAGTATGACAATGCCAAATTTTACCCTAAGAGAAGCATCTAGAAAATAATCGAAAATCACTTGGCATTTCCGAGGTCCCAGTGGTAATACAAGGTTGGTGTCCATCCATGGTCCGTACCTAAGTCTCATGGAGAACTTAATTAGACGACACAACAAATTATACAGATATCAAACACTATTACGCTAGTGTATAAATGACTAACCTATTAATCATGAAGTTTGGGTAAACAAATGCATATAAAGTTTCTGACCCAAGCCTATCAAATCCCTCTTCATGATCTTTGGTATTACATGACAGCTTTGGATGCTAACTTTTTCATACATCTTAGTAATAAAGAAGATAATTGAATAAATGACAGAGGCGCACATATAAAAGTGAGGGTAAATACAAATAAGATACTTCCTCTAGTTCACAATAAGTGTAAAATGCACACAAATTAAGGAAAGTGTTAAAATATCCCAAATACCCTTAATTAAAGTGCAAAACCTTTACTAAATGAATGAATAGATATAAAGGGTAATTTAGGAAAAACTTTTACTCATTAGTCTTGAAAATGTCAAGATGTCATTGAAGAATTTTTTTATCATCCAACAGGCATTTATAGAATATTTATTCTGAACTGGAGGGAGTATTTTGGAGTGACACCCATAAATCAGTAAATTGAGTTGACATACTTTGGTAGAATACGAGTCAAGCTGGAGACCAGATGCAAGATCTTTATGTGCATATGGCACATGATAACCACCATCTAAATAGTTGTCACAGAAAACCTGCACGTATAAAATTACGTTTAATCAACGCGATATCTTGCATTATGTAATAATATGACCGAGAAGCATCACAAAAAATGACCAATATCCTTGATTAAAACTAGACATTGGAATGACATAACACAAACAACGAATTTAATCGTATTTGAAGACAAAATTGAGCGAGAATGTGCTAACACAGACCTTCCAGTTGCATTCAAGTGTATACACACGTCTGCAAACATAATCTAACGAAGTATCAACTCCGCTGGACCTTAGTATCTCTGCTGCACTACCTAGCCACTCATTGCCCACAGCCTCCGTACCAGGATCCTCATTTGGCGAAACTCCATCAAAATTGATTAATACGAATGGCCCCCACACGGCGACTTTGAGTGGAACAAGTCCCATTTCCTACTTTCCATAAGGTCAGATTAGAAACCAAAATCATCTTTTGGTATGAAAAATAAAATAAAATTTGTTAAATAGAAGAAATTGCTTTTGCAGCGTACATTCACTTTGAAGTTCTTAATTCCTTTTATTCGTGTTGCCTTTACAAGTGCTCCATCCAACCCATACGTCCAACCCTAAAAGATTAATGGAAAACAAATACGACAATTATCATAATGGAGAACAACATTTGCTTCTTAAACACTTAGAATCATAAGTCAACTTTATTAGATACACATGCAACTGATTAACATTCATTGTGTGTGAAACTTCAACATCTCAGAATGTTGATTATCAAAATAATTTATTTTTCATTTGATACAGAGAATTCTTCGCTGTAAGTTTTAATGAGAATAAACATATTATTATGTCATCTAAATCATGTGTTATAAGAAAATAAAGAAGACATTATGAGAGATAAAGGAAAGAGATATGAGGAACTTTAGAATAATAAGAAATGCACATAGCAGTATAAAATCTCTAATGCTTCATTTGGATTGATGGATTTGAAATTAAGGATTTCAAATCCATAATAACAAATTCATTGAACTTGTTTGGATGAGTTTATTATACAGTGGATTTCAAATCCTTAAGTTCACATTTTAGGCTATTTTTAGAGTAATTGTGGTGGATCTAAACCCATCTTATAGGGAGGGAGTCATTTTAAATCCATCTTCCAAATTCACTTCTCAAATTCAAATCCTTCAATCCAAATGCAACCTAACAAAAATACGTGCGTGTAACCTTTAAGCTCTCAATAAACTCACATGATATGGACAGACAAAACAAGACTTTTTCCCTGTCCCAGAGGCAACAAGTGATGCGTGATGGCGACACACATTGTGAAAAGCATGTAATGTCCCTTTTTCATCTCGACACACCACGTATTCAATACTTCCCAATCTGCTGCAGTCACTAGTTAGCTACCTTCAAAAATAAGCTTAAATTATGTAACTTATCTTTTTTTCTAGCATTCATATGCACAATGTGCCAACAGGTATAGCTAAATCTCTGTTCTCTTGATTATAATTTTTTTTTTTTTATAAAAAAAACCTTTAATTTAACATTCTCCATGTTTCTTGGATTCATAAACACCTGAGTCTATACAATAATACAAAGGAGAATAGGAATTGGGAAGATTGTAGCTGGCCAATTTTACCATGTTAATGCATAAATGACTTCAATTAAGATTACCTTCCAGTAAAAAAATCGCGTGGCTCTTTAATCTGTTCGGTGTATCCTAACAATTACAGCCAAACACAACAAAAATAAAAAAGAATTAGAAGCCATTAGAATTCAAAGACAATAAACAAGAGAACGCCAGAACAGTTATCCCAACTGAAATATCCCAAATCAGTGATAGAGAATCAACTAAACTCAACCATTTGACTCAAAAATATGAAACAACATGTTCTGTACAACAATATCATTTAACATGGTTCATTAATAGTACCCTGATTTAGCAATTAGCATAATAAAACCTGTCTAATCTTTAAATTATTTACAGGGCCATCCAGCCATGTTTTCCCAGTAAAAGCACCTTATTCTTGTCAGTATCTCTTTTCTTCTTGAGAAGTTGTTTCCTATCAGCCCTTTAAATCCATTCCCCATTTCATTCATAAACTACAAACGACACTTTAGTAAGTATAACATCAAGACGATCAATCAGAACGGTATACCCTACACGCTTCACTGACCAGTATAAACACATTACTTCAAATTAGTATTCCTTAATAATGGTCAGGATCCAAACCTAAACATGGATACTATTCCAATATTTCATCGATAACCCAAGTTGGCAGTTAAGCAACTCATCCACTTAGGACAGAAAAAGGGTATTCAGTAGAACATAAAACAGTAAAAACATACATGATGAGGGGGGTAATCTGAGGCACGACACGATTGACCGACACGAACACGACACAAAATTATAGGATTTGGGCTCGAGCTTATCGAGTCCGGGCTGTTATTGGGCTGACACGATAAGACACACGATAAAAAGCGGGTTGATATCGGGCTGGCACGATAAGGCACGATAATTTTTTAATCATTGGTAATTAATTATTTATATGGGCAATTTACTAATAATTAACTATTTGATAAACTATTTTTATTAATAATTTATCAGAATATATGTTTTAAATATAAAATATAAAGAATATAAAAAATCATAAATTTTATTTGTTAACGGGCTTAACGGGTCTAATGGGCCAAACTTGTTTACCTAAATAAATTTGACAATTTTGCTTATCGTGTCGTGCCGTGTTTTTCGTGTTTTTACCGTGTCGTGTTTGGGCTTAAATTTATGGCCAGTTAAGCTTATCATGTCGTATTCTGTGTTAGGGTTTAGCGTGCTGTGCCGTTATCGTTCCGGCCCGATAATAGCCCGG
Source organism: Rehmannia glutinosa (assembly GCA_016081115.2). Lineage (NCBI taxonomy): Eukaryota > Viridiplantae > Streptophyta > Magnoliopsida > Lamiales > Orobanchaceae > Rehmannia > Rehmannia glutinosa. The sequence continues at coordinate 13,670,533 of CM071934.1, read as the reverse complement.
CACAAACGATTTGGCAGCCCTATACATCCTGCAAAGTACACATGCATGTACGTACATACGCGTATTATACATGTACATAACTATATACAAATACCCATTAAAAAAGCACATCAACAAATACTTAAAACAATTTTGCGTTTATATCTATTAAGAAATCAAGAAAGTGTTCGACGAAAGGTGTACCAACGGGCTGCCATCCTTTGTAGAATATTTGATTAAGCTCAAGAGAATAGAAATCAGGGTCAGTGTACCAGGAGCTGGGTGGGGTAAATGCTTCTTCTATTGGAATTTCAGGGTTGAATTCTTGGACCAGTCTTCTGATTTTCCCATGATTGGATGTAACTGGAAAATAATTGCCGTTGCTACTGTGGCAAAGGCTGTAGTTTTTGCTGAAATGAGCTTGATTAATGGGTTTCTTGGAAAATTGGAAATGGTGTTTTTGAATTTCTGGGAATTTCTCGGAGTGGTGGAAAAAGGCAAGCTTTTGCAGAATCATTTTTGCAGCCATGGCGATTATTAGAACTATGTTTTCTGAGGATGGGTTATTTTGTTTTTTGTTTTTTTTTTGTATGATGTATTTCTGGAGAAGTCCTGGGAAGTGTGCTGTGTGCCAAGCCAATGATTATTAAATGGATAAATAAATGGGTTTCTTTTTTTTTTTTTTTTTAATTTCTTCAATTAAAATTGTCACATCAAGTTTTAAGGTAATCGACACTAACAAAGGAACAATTATGTAATTCTTTTCAAATTTAATGTAACTACAGTTACATTTTTTTTTTTTGAAAGGATTACAGTTACATTCTTCTTAGTTTTCAAACTTGTACTATTTGTAGGGTATAAACGAGTCGAGTTGAGCCAAATAGAGTGTTGTTTGCACTTGTTTAAATTTTAACCGAGCTTCAAAAATTATGTTTTGAACGAGCTTTAGTCAAACCGAATCCGAATCGAGCTCGAGTAGCTTGATATTTTTACATATATTTTATTCTTTTTCTAGTAATCGAATAGAGCTTGAGTCGAGCTTTACATCTTATTAAATGGAAAAATGTGTTCAAGCTTGGTTCGTTATGTTCACGAACCGAGCTCAAACGAGCTTTTAACGATCAATCTCTGATTGAGTTCCAGTAGCTTGATTCATTTTTCAGCCCTAATTATTTAACCATTAATAGAATTCGAATTTTTATGAAATGTTTCTTTTATCTTATGTTAGAAACTAGGTAAGGAATTATTTTACTCGTATTGAATGAATTTGATAAGGTGTCAAATATCTACCCATATATACTAAAAGAAAAAAATAAAATTGACAGATGTCACCACCTCATTAATTTTAGGCGTTTGTCAACTTCTCAATCTCGATTCACAGCGTGGCGGTTCACATTTATCTATGCAATCCTATGAACAAAAGTAAAAGATAACAATTTTTTTAAAACAAAAAACAAGATTCTAAAAGATAAAATATCGAAAAATTATTTATTGAGAAATTTAGTTGAGAATATAATATATATATTTATGAACTTAAAAGATAATAAATTTAAGAGATAACAAATAATCCAAAAATCAAGGATTCTATTTACACTATTGTTAGGTCGATTATTTCCGGCCCAAGTAATTCCCAAAATAAAAGATTGGATTTTGATTTGTTTTGCCTTTCTAGACTTATGGTAAGATTGAGTTGTAAATAGATTAGGAAATATTTCATATTGATATGGTATAGATATATTAGGACTCTTTGATATTTATTTTGTTTCCTAACATAAGTGATATACTTGTCATATATTTGTATATTATCTTCTTTCCATGTTTATTAGGACTCTTTGGAAGGTCTTGGACGCCTATAAAAGAGAGAAGGATGTCTATAATCTTTACACAAGAAATATACCAGAGATACAAGAGTATTGAGAGAGTTAATGGTCATACAAGCACAAGGAGTCTCACTGCCCTAGATGCGATCTCGAATGTGACTACATCTGAGATTACATTCAGCCCTGCAGTTGTGTTTGCTAGCTTTTTCATCCATTATTTTTAGTATTGTGATTAATGAAGTCCACACATGTCTATTGTTGGATGAGTTGAATTACATAGATCAGATATACTCTAGATAAGAGTTTTTCGGTGAGTTTCTACTAGTTGATTTTAGTATTTTTATATTCGTAATCAAAACGATTTTACTAGTGGAAAGTTTCGCCATATTGACACTTCTACAAGCCAACTCACTTCTACAAGCTAGTTGGCTTGTAGATATATTTTATATCTTGTGTCTTGTTATTGTTTTCAAAATTCCGCTGCATGTGATTGTGAATGTGACCACATCTGCAATCACATCCTTACTCTGCAAAACTTTTGGCAAATATCCGTGCTATAATTCTTTCAATTGGCATCTAGAGTCTACACTTGACGACACTAAGTGTTGATCCTGAGTGTTTGCTAGCATGGATACTCAAAATAACCCCACTTTTCGTCCCCCCATTCTTGATGGCTCCAATTATTCTATTTGGAAAGTCAAAGTTTGGGCCTACATCAAATCAATTGATGAAAGGGCCTGGCGTACAATCCTTACTGGGTGGTCACCTCCAAAACTCATCGATATTGATGGTGACTACAAGGACAAATGAGAAATTGATTGGACTAATGATGAATTAATTTTGTCTAATTACAATTCTAAGGCTTTGATGGCAATCTTTGGTACTATGGATCAAAATATGTTCAAAATCATTGCTAATTTTACTGTGGCCAAAGATGCATGAGATACTCTGCAAAGTCATTGTGAGGGATCTGCGAGTGTGCGAAAACCAAACTTAGGTTGCTCACCAATAGGTTTGAAAACTTGAGAATGCGTGAGGATGAGAATATCACCACTTACAATGCCAAACTGTGTGATATAACCAATGAAGCTCAAGCCCTAGGTGAACCTATCTCCAATGAGAATCTTGTGAGCAAAATGTTGAGATCTCTTCCTATTAGGTACAATATCAAAATTTCGTCCATAGAAGAAGCCCATAATGTGTCCACTCTAAGTCTCGAAAAACTTGTTGGCATTCTTCAAACCTATGAGATGAACATGGCTCAACAAATGGAGAGTTTGGGTCACAAAGTTGCTTTTCAAATTGAGTCTCCTTTTCAACTTGAGTCCAAAGCTACCAATGATTTTGCTGATCTTACCAATGAGATTGAAAAATCTGATCTAGGAGATAATTCTATGGCCATGTACTCGAAAAAGTTTGATAGGATCCTTAAGCTCAAAAGTCAGAAAAAGTCTCAAAATTTCAAGCCTCTTAAGTCTGAGTCAAGCAAGTTTCCTCAAAAGCACACATTTGATAGAAGTCAAGAATGTTTTTCTGGTGATAAGTCGAACAAGTCTAACACAAAAACTCTTGACTCCATTAGGTGTAGGGCATGTACTGGGTATGGTCACTATGCTGCCCAATGTGCTAATACTCTTATGAAAAAGGGAATGAGCCATTGTGACCTTGAGTGATAACGAATCGGCCGGTGAGAAGAATGAGCGGGGAAGAACCCGAGGTTCGACCACCAGTGAAAGATCGGAAGTTTCTCTAAATAAATCCTTCGGTGTCGCGGAGGTGTGGCCGAGATGTGATCACACCTTCACCGATCACATCCGAGGTCACATCGAAGAAACGAGGATCTCTATCTGTCTCTAACCTTTTTGTTTCAATTCTACCTCTGTTCCTGATGATGTTGAATAGGATGATGAAAGTCTGGAGGACACGTACGCGAACCTCTACAAGGATTGGCTGAACAGGATTAAAGTGAACGAGATACTGAAAAAGGAGAATGATCGACTCAAGAAGGAGAATGATGATCAAAGGGAAGTAATTACCAGGTTGGAGGCCTCTCTCACCAAGAAAAAACTTGAGTTCGATAAGGTAAATTCTAAACTTGAAGAGTCTCTTGAAAGCATGAAAAAGTTTAATTCTGGGAAAGCAAAACTGGATGATATTATTTCCATGGGTAGTGATGATAAAACTGGCCTTGGTTATAAAACACCGGTTTTTGTTAAAGCTAGAGAACACGGAGAATCCTCAAATTCCTCCAACAATTTTTCCCAGAAGTCTAAACCACGGAAACGTCACTTTATCTGTCATTATTGTCATCCTCCTGGACACATTAAACCATTCTGTTATAAACTGAAATTGGATTTAAGCTCTGGACGCTAGATGTCATCGCAGATGTTACGACATCCTCGTAATCATTTTCCAAAATCTATCTGGGTCAAAAAATCTGATGTTAAATGTCATGTTATCTATACTTCCTTGAGATCTGACGTTGCAGGATCTTGGTACTTCGATAGTGGATGCTCTTGACATATGACATGTACCTTGGAGTATTTAAATGACTATGAAGTCTACAATGGTGGCAATATTACCTATGGAGGTAGAGCCAAAGGGAAGATAGTTGGGAAAGGGACGTTGAACGTTGAAGGACTACCCAAGCTACATAATATGCTTCATGTAGTTGGTCTTAATGCTAACCTCATCAACATAAGTCAACTATGTGATGATGATCTCTATGTGAAGTTCAACAAAAACTCTTGTGAAGTGTTCGATGAGACTGATACTTGTATCCTTACTGGCTTGAGGTCTTCTGACAATTGTTATCAATTTTGTAATGATCAGTTATGTCATAGGGCACACACGAATGACACTGATCTATGGCATCAAAAAATAGGCTATGTTAGCCATAAAAAGCTAATGGTACTTGTGCAATTTGAAGCCATTGTTGGTCTGCCTAAATTGTGTATGTAAAGTGTCAGTGTGTGTGAAAGCTATCAAAGGGGTAAACAAAAGAGAGTGTCGCATCAAATGACATCACATTTTCACACCACTAGATGTCTGGAGTTAGTTCATATGGATCTCATGGGTCCTATTGAGATTGAAAGTGTGGGTGGTAGAAAGTACTCTTATGTGATTGTCGATGATTTCTCACGTTATACGTGGACTTATTTCTACGTGAGAAATCTGAAACTTTTGATTTCTTTAGAAGCTGGCATAAAAAAGTTTGTAACTTGTATAATTTAACTGTTGCCAGAATTAGATCGGACCATGGTAAAGAATTTGAGAATTCTTCTTTCTCGTCCTTCTGTGATAGAAAGGGAATTTCTCATGAATTTTCCGCACCTAAAACTCCACAAAATAATGGAGTGCCAGAGAGGAGAAATCGTACATTGCATGAGACATCCCGTGTCATGTTGAGTTCTAAAAGATTTTCAAAAGGTTTTGGGCGGGAAGCTCTAAAATCGCATGTCATATTGCCAATCGTGTATATTTGAGGCACTGGAAGTTTGATGACCACTTATGAAATACTTTTGGGAAAGAAGCCAAACCTCAAATATTTTCATGTCTTTGGTTGTATTTGCTATGTCCTGAATGATCGAGATAACATTGCTCAATTTGGCTCAAAGGGTGACAAAAGTCTTTTCTTAGGCTACTCTTCAAATAGTCATGCATCGAGTTTATAATCTTCGGACAAAATGGTAGTGGAATCTGTAAATATTGTATTCGATGATCTTTCTAGTCTTGCAGGTGAGAGTGAAGAAGATAATGTTGGAGATCTGCTCGAATTTGTTGAGGCGCTTTTTGTGATGGATGTAAGCACGGATGTAAGCGAGAATGTGATTTGAAGCCCAATCCACAATTTGTCTCAAATGTAGAACCAAATGTGGCGGCATACGAGCCCACATCAGTGTCTGCTGCAGCTGAGTCAGACTCTGATTCTGATACCTAACTAGTTGAAACAAACTTGGAAGGACATGATTTAATCACCAATGAAAGACGAGATCCCCCAAGCAGAATTCAAAAGAATCATCCAATCTCTCAAGTCATAGGTGATGTATCTGAAGGCATAAAAACTAGAAGGAAAAAAGGGTAAACTATCGAGATATGGTAAGACTAGTGTGTTTGTCTTCTACTTGTTCAATGGTAAGAACTTCTTGTTGTGTCACTTTTTCTGAGCCTAAAAATGTGTTTGATGTTTTGAAAGATGATTTTCGAAATAGTGCTTTGAATGAAGATTTTGATCAATTCAATAGAAAAGAAAATAATTTTCGTTGTGATATTTTAACAATTTATTGTGATAATATGAGTGCGATTGATATTTCAAAAAATCCTGTCCAACACTCTCGTATTCAACACATAGATATCATACATCACTTTATTCGAGATTTAGTTGAGAAAAATATAATTCTAGTTGAGTATATTACTATTGAAAATCAGCTTGTAGATATCTTCACCAAGGCTTTGGATTTTGAGAGATTTAGTCTCTCAGTTTGGTTGTTCTCTGAAATGTTACACGAGATGTCACAACATTGCACATCACATCCGCTGTGACATCCAAACACTGCATCTCTTTTTCTCTCCTCTATTTCTTTTTGATTTTTTTGTAGACATCCCTGCATAGTAAGCTCATCATGCATATCTGCAAAAAGTGGATTGATAGTTCAAACTAGTCCCATATATTGTCTCACTTGAAAAATCAGTGTGAGTTTATCTCTCCAATTCAAAAAAAAAATGTTGATATTTTTCCCAATAGCTGAGTTGTGAATAAAGTCTTGATCATGTTTGGAGGCCTTATAGGAAAAGGCTACCAACTCATTGTGTGAAGCTATTCCCTGTGACTAATTTCTTCAAGCTTATTGATGTTTAAAAAGGCATGATCATGTGAAAAAAGAGCTACCTATGGCATTTGAGTGAAAGCTCCATTTTGGTTAACTCCCTCACGAGACTTGGAAAAATTGAAGAAACTCAAAATTTTTGAAAAGCTAGGATTTCGGATTGCGATTCATTGAATCAGTTAGTACAAGTATGACTCAAAATGTGACGACATTTGAACCTATATCCATTGCTGCAGCACGTGTCTCCTCTTTGCAATATTTTTTTCCGTTTAGGCATATATTAGGTTTTGCATGTCCTGGTGTTGTTGGATATTTTGTTGAGATTTGGTTTTCATATATAATCTGAGAGTAATATTTTTCCTTCCCAAAATCTTGAAAATCTTGATGGATAATGATTGGTGGGTTATACACGGTTTGAAGGACTTGAAAGATTTGAATAGATTTTGCTCATAATTATCTATATCTTTGGTTAAGAGTGTCATTGATTTGTAGGATTCTATTTTTATATTTTTGGGAATCCTATTTTTGGAAAATCTTGATTTTTTTTTATTCTTGATCATCTTTTCGATGTTTGTCTTCCAAAATTCTCAGAGTCTTATGATCCTTTATTCTTCTCAAATTTTTGAATATGAAATGAACTTTTACGTGTCCAAGTCCGGGGGAGCATACATAATTTTGTTACCTATGTATTCTGGACAAAAAGGGGGAGAAAAAGGTTAAAAATGTTGATTGGGATGCTTTCAATTTAGGGGGAGTTTTCTGGTTTTCTGGATATTTGATATTTGATTGCTTTGCTGGATGTTTTTTGTAACGCCCCATTTTTTTTAAGTGCATTTTTTAGTGTAACTAAAATTTTGAGAAAATACGTGTAATTTTTTTTTAAATAGATAAATGAAAAGTTTAGCGGAAGCATTAATGAGAATACTTAAAGTCTTAAGAAATAAGTATAGAGTATTTGTCAAAAATTAAAAATCCACTCAAAACACTTGAAATAAATTAAAAAGAAAATAGTACACCACAATTGTTCAAAATTTAAAACGAGTTAATAGTTCTTGAAATTGAAATAATTAAAAGTGAAATCATCGGCTATTCTCCCACATCTGCAACGCATCCATCCGTATGATCTGAAAAGATTTGAATTTAGGGGTGAGTAATCATATACTCAGTAGGGATAAAGATTGTCCAAGCTAAATACGAAAAGTGTACACTTACATAAATTAACACATAACCTTTCCCATTGGCATAAGCCGAATAGCACATAACCTTTCCCGTAGGCACGAATGCCATATTTTCCTTTCCCGTGGCGCGAGGCCAAAAATTTTCCTTTCCCGTAGGCACGAATGCCATATTTTCCTTTCCCGTAGCACGAGGCCAAAAATTTTCCTTTCCCGTAGGCACGAATGCCATGTTTTCCTTTCCCGTGGCACGAGGCCAAAAATTTTCCTTTCCCGTGACACGAATGCCATATTTTCCTTTCCCATGGCATGAAGCTACAAATTTTCCTTTCCCGTGGCAGAATGCCAAATTTTCCTTTCCCATGGCACGAATGCCAAATTTTCCTTTCCCGTGGCATGAAGCCAAAATGTTTCCTTTCCCATTGCATACATTGTAATGAAAAACATGTCATTTATAAAAAAATAATCATATCATGTAGCACATTAGAAGCATAAAATTCAAATAATTATGCATGTCATGTAATACATCGAAAGCATATAATTCACATAATTATACATATCATTTAAACATTTAAAATGTGTAATTTACATAATTGAACAGTTTAGGCATTTAACAAGGACAATGAAATATACACATACAATGTGATAAAAATCCCTACCTCAATCAGCAAAATAAAGTAGATGCACAAATAGCTCGAAAGTAGAAGTCCTAATTGTACGGTTCTTCGTCGCCTACAATATAAATTTAACATGATTTAGGCACTGGAGATTAAGTAGTAATCGACTAACTTCTAATTGAAATGATCATATCTATAAAAAAATTAATTTGTTTTAATGTTAAATCATCTCATTTATTATCATGAAATTGAATGGATTTGAAAAGGGAAAATTGGAGATAATTAAGATTTTAAGGAAACTAGTTTAGTGGTTTTTATTATTATTCGAGAGAAACTAGTTGAGTGATTTAGACAAAAGTTTGCCAATAATTTTAAACAAGTGTAATGAAATATTTCCTTGTCGGTACAAGTATTCCCCAGGATTGAGACGAAGAGCCTAAGTGTTTAATATGTAAAACCGACTAAAAAATATAAGTTTAGAGGTTTAATTGAAACAAGTTAAAAGTAAATTTTTAGTTTTTGGACTAAATTGAAAACTTTTAGGGTCAAATTGAAAAAAAAATAGAAAATCTAAATAAGTTATAGGTGTTGACTTTGAAAATCTAAAAAAAATTAAATAAACATTTGGACTAAATTAAAAGCTGTTTGGGGCTAAATTGAAAAAATCCGAAACTTTGATTTGGGATGGGACCTAATTGAAATTTAAGTGGGTTACTTTGAAAAATTTAAAACTTACAAATAAACCCAATTCTCTATCAAATTTCCAAACATAAGTCCCTAACACAAAACTCATTTTCATCATCTCTTTCTAAAATCACACACACAAACACATCTTCACACATACATACAATTAAAACACTCACACGCTCACACACACACTGCACATACACACATATGTTTGATACATGTTTTTATCTTAATTTTGATGATTTTATTTTATCACCAAAACAATGTTTTTAAAGGTTGTCCAAATACTCCTAAATGATTTAAAATGATTTTAATATTTTAGGAGTATTTTCTCAAAGTTTATTTTCGTCTAAATTGGACAACGCTTTTAATGATTTTACGTTATTGGGTTTTCACTCTCAAACGATGTTCCTAAATGTTGTCCTAATACTTCCGATCGGTTTAAAATGTTTTTACTAAATTTTCGGAGTATTTCTTGAGTTTTATTTTCGACACAAATTGGACAATATTTCTGTCTCGTGGTCGGCAGGTCGCCTATAGGGCAACCCATACACGAAGATGTTTTTAGAAGCAGAAAATGAGACGGAAAGAAAAACAAGCGGTCGGCCGGTCGCATCGGCGTCGGCCGTCGTCGGCCGTGCCTGGTCGGCCACGGTACACTGCAAGTTTCGTTTTGAAGCAGAACAAAACCTTGCATTTTGAAACAAGAGGGACGGTTGAAACAGGGGTCGGCCGGTCGAACCCTACGTCGGCCGTCGCCCTGTTGTATTTTTCAAAGTGTTCTCTTTAACTCTTATCTCTGTGCGACCGGTCGCCCTATGTATTAATGACAAAAAAAATATGAGTTTGATTGTGAGACAAACTTTCCTTAAAATGTGGGATTGATTTCTAACAGCTATATTCTTGATTTTAATTGTATTTTTCTGTAGATTTTCAATCCCCAAGAGGAGCCTATGCTTGATCAATCATCTCCTATAAATAGAGGAAGTTTTGGAGCAACCAATACAACAATTGAGATACAACACAACAAGATACACTTCAAGCAAACACTTGGTCTTTCATAGTCATTATTCTTGTTGTAATATTGCCTAGCTTATCACTTTCACATCTTTGAGGTCTAGGCTATTCTTGATTACACTTTGCACTCAAATTGTATTATTCATTATTGAGTTGTAATCTTGATTTTTGGTTATCATTCAAACACAAGATATCCTTGTGAGTGTTCTTGTGGTAAGAGCACACTTGGATGATCTAGGTGATAGGTGAAGAAGATTGTGGTAATCTTTCTTATTGAGGTGTTGAAGAATTCGGTATTCTTCAAGGTTGAAGATTGTGGTAATCTTCACAAGGTGCCGTTGAAGGAAGATTGTGGTAATCTTCAAAGGGAGATTGTGGTAATCTCCAAAGGTGGTGTTGAAGAAGAGTGTGGTGCTCTTCAAGGTGTTGTAAGTTGAATTTGTATTAATTTTGGTAATTAATAAAATTCTTTTTCTTTTCGAAATCCATCCGGATATCTTTGGGGTGGTAGAGGATTAGGCCCTAGGTGGGTTGAACCTCTTTAAATCGCGTGTGTTGTTTACATTCCGCACCTTCATTATTTTGTTTGAGCATTCGATTGTTAAAAGAGGGCGAAATCGAAAAGATGGAGATAATCTATTCACCCCCTCAGATTATCGTAGCAGCTTGGACTTACAAGTGGTATCAAAGCCAAACTCTTTGGCAAGCTCGTTTCACATCGCGAGTGAAGAGAAACGATCGTCGACTCTGACGAAGCTCATCTATCCGCACCTCCACCACCAAGCCACCTCGGTTTGATTCCAAAAATTTTATATTTTGGAAAGAAAGAATGGAATGCTACTTACAAGGTTGCGGGTTCGACATTTGGAACACCGTCATTAATGGAGAATCCATTCCGATGAAAAATACACCACACACCTCAAAAGGCTTCAAAAAGCTCAATGATGAAGAGAAGAAAATCATCTCCTCAAATGGTAAAGCTCTTAATATTTTACATTGTTCACTTACCACTTTGGAATTTGATCATGTTGTAGGTATTCAATCGGCACATGAAGTATGGCAAAAATTAGAAGCCATCTATGAAGTATATGCAAATGAAAGAAGCAACTCAAAAGCATCTACTTCACAAATGGAGACAACATCAAATCCAACAACATGGGATAAGCCTTCTACAACCTCCCATGATGAACAAGTTGAACAATGCCTCATGGGCATCGAAAGAAGAAAACGAGGTAAGTTCTAAACCCTCTACTTCTTATGACCATGAATTGAAAAATGAATATAGTGATTTACAAAATGATTATGATGAGCTACAAGATGAATTCCAAAGCCTACTTGTTAAATACAAAAATTTGAAAAAGGAATTCATTGTTTTGAAAAATGATAAGGATAGTTTATTTACTTCCTATGAATCACTATCATGTGCTCACACCACCACACTTGACAAGGTTAGAAACCTTGAAAAAGAAAATAGTACTCTTGTTGAGAATATTGATTGCATGAAAAAGGATTTATTAAAATCCAACTTGAGTACCAATAAAATGTCCAATATTGTTGATATTCATAATTGTGATAAAGGACTTGATCATAAGCCTAATGTTGTTAATCATATGAAAAAGGATCAAGTCAATATGCATATTGGTCATTATGCTCCTAGAATTATTACTTGTTTTTATTGTGGCAAAAAGGGTCATACGGCTAATTTTTGTCGGGCTAGAAATAGCTCTAAATATTGTTGGAGACCTAAAAGTCTCAAAGCTAATCTTAAAGGACCCAAACACATGAGGGTACCACAAAACAATGTGCTATTAGGTACCCGGCAAAGCAAAAATCGGAGAAAATTCATGCCACCAAGAAAACATCAAATGAAGCGTTTCATTTGATCAAAAAGGAGGAACTACTCTCAACAAAGCCAATTTCAAGAAGAACATATAATCAAAAATGGGAAAAACACAATCCTTGGAAATGGCAAAGACATCATCAACAAGATGATTTTCAAAGAAGAAGAAACCATCAACCATGGGAAGGTAACAAACCTTGGAAATGGAGTAATCAAGGAAGTCATCATCAACAAAGTGACTTCCAAATGGGAAGATATCATCATCAACAATGGGAAAGACACAACCCATGGAAACGGCGAAATTGGTAAACCGTATCTCCCCATTTGTATATGCATTTTATTTCTTTTAATTATATGCATGTTTTTAATTGTGTCTTAATTGCAAAATGATTTTTCAAGTATTTATTTTTTAAATAGATCTCTTATATATTTATGAGTTTCAATATTTTTTTAAAAAAAAAAAGAGACCTTGCATGATTCTCTAAAACCCTTGAGCATTTTATTAGACTTATGTGACTTATTATCTCTTATGAAATCTTATAGCATAAGCTCTTTTGATATCTCATATTACTTGCCTACACTTGTATTTTCTATGCATATGTTGTCTAAGAATTGTGTAGGATACATACTTCATACTCATTGGCTATTACGTCATCAAGTTTCTTAAACCATCGAGGTATGTCTACTCGTATTTTTCTTTAAACTCGATATTATGCACATATCTTTCAAGATATTTCATTTTGACCCCTTAAGTGCCCCAAATTGAACTTGCAAATATTTTCTTTTAAAAGGCACTACGTGTTTAGTCTCAATTTTTTCATTTATATGTTTTTCCCAAAACCCATATTTGTTGGACATAGTCCAAAATTATATTTTGCAAAGTTTTAAAACTTTTGGGGTGGAAAATCGAATTTTGGAAAAATGCGGGAGAAAGAAAAATCACTGGGACGGTCATAAGGGCGACGTCGCTCGCACCTCGACCGGTCGCACCCCCACCGTTAAGCCGCCAGGGTTATTTTTAAACTTATAACATTCATTCTTCATTTCGAGAAGAAGAAAAATCCCCCAAACCCTTATCGTATTACACCCCCTTTCTTTAAAATCTTCAATTCTTCATCATTTTTCACGATTCTTGTTGCTAATCTTCTTATTTTCTCAAGAATCTTTCATATATGGCTCCTCCAAGAAATTCCACCGATCAAAATCCCACTTCTAAGAGAAGAAAGGCGGAGAGGGTACTTCGAGAAATCGGAGAGACGGCCGAACAAAGGGATATTCGAGCGCTCAAAGAAATGTGGCTCAAGGTGATGATGTTCAAAATCCCATTCTCTCTCGGGCCCAAATCATCGAGCTCCGGAACAATTTCGCTCGAAAATTGCCGTTTGGGCGAAAGGTAAAAATCTTTTGTTACTCAAGCTCCTAATTCCCGCAATGCTATTAATTTCATCAATAAGTATGCGGAATGGTACTATGAGGATTCGGGGGATGAAAGGTAAATCTATTGCTCGGACTAAAATGTGTCGTTTTAGTTCATTTACGAATGAGTATCCTACGATTAGAGGATTTTTGAGGAGCAAGGTTGGATGTATTTATGGGAGCATGCTTATGTGTTGTATGATGATGATATTATCCAACACTTTTATGCTAATATGTGGGTGCGATATGATAATGAAAGAAAGCCGATTGCCGTTAATTCACTTATAAAGGGTCGTCATTTTAGATGGACTCCCAATGATATTTGCCGGCTTTTATATGTTAGAGAAGGTGGTTGGGATTATTTCTCTTGTGGGACTTGGAATGATGAAATGTTGGGGTATCGATGAAAGAAGTCAAGACGTATTTGGGAGTATGGCCTAAGTATTCTTTGTTGGCAATGACACTTGAGCATCGCATTTTATCGGTCATTGTCGCATATTGCATTTGTGGTAAGTCGGGAAGATGCCTAGCAATATGGATTACTTTTTGACTTATAAGATTGCTAGGAGGGAACCACTTAACTTTGGTGCCATACTTATTCAATGTCTAATCGAGTCCATTACTCGAGGTAATAAGAAGTTGGTTATGGGAAATTGGATTTGTAAACTTCTTATTCAATCGGGACTTCCTTCGTCGGAGTTTAACTCGGAAGTTTTTCAAAATGACTTTGACATTGATAATATCTCCCAAATAGTCACGATGCGCAAGAATATGGACATCCGACCAACCAAAATGGCGAGAGGAAGAGGTCAAGAGTCTCCGATCCTAATGACATCTTTGATGACGCCAGGGCCGCAAGATTGGTGGAAGAAGGCGAACCGAGCAATCCGGAGGGTAATACTAGGTGCTCAACCACCTAGGAGGTATAGTCAAGCCGAATTTGATGAGATGAGGGCTTTTCATGAGACGAGGTATGAGGCTTTGGAGCAAAAGACCTCTAAAATGCAAAAGTCTATCGGCAAGTTAAAGAAATTCATCAAGGACTTTATTCCGGATCTTGCTTCTCCTCGGATGAGGAATGATGTTACCCCACCCCCTTTACTTTCTAGCATTTTCATTAATAATGTTTTGTATTTTGATGAATTTCTGTAAAACTCATTTGTACTAATGATATTTGCTTGTTTTTTCTTAAAAGGGTTAATATTGCAAGTTGATAATGACTTGAGGATGATCATGATTTTTGATGGAGTATTTGATGGTAAAAATACTCTAAAGCATTGTTTGATAATTGGTATGAAGTACTTGATGGTAAAAGTGCTTCTTTTATTGCTTTGTTATGCTTAGTTGAATATGTTGGGACAATTGATATATGTATTGTTGAAAGCTTGACTTATTACTTGATGGTTGCTCTAATTTTTGGCATTTGTAATGCCTTGATCATTCTTAGCTTATCTCAATTGGGTTGAACCCTTGAGAATCTACTTTGAGCTTCTTAATTGATGAACAAATTATTGCATATGGTGCATATGATTTTTTGAGCTTTGAAATGAGGTTGATTGATGATATGAAAATTTTTGGCTTGAACCATTTACAAAGGTTATATACAACTATTTTTATTTTTCACGCCCACAATGTGTTCGATAAAATGTTTCAATGAAAATTTCAACTTCTACATGATTCTCTCGCTTCCAAAAGTCTTCTATACTCATTGAGATCATGTTTTGGGAAACAAAACGAGCGTATGAACTCTCATGATACATTTCTCCCATTTTCCTTGGTTTTTAGGCCTACATTACTCAATGGTTGATAAACCATTTCTTTGGCGCACTTTGATATACTTCTATGATGTGTTCACCATCCTAACATCCTTTTGATGATTCCAAAGGGGAGAAAACAGGATATTGGCTCATTAGCTCAAAGAAGCTAATAAAAAGCTTGTCATAAAAGCTATAAGCTATGGCTCATAAAAGCCATAAGTTGTGATTTAATTTTTAGTCCAATTGTTGCTTGATGGACTTATATTATTATTTAATGTTGTTTTGTGACAGGGGGAGCTTATAAGCTCTTGAACAAATTGTAAAAGCTAAAGCTTTTAGCTTATGGATTATTGCTCTTACATTATTCTTGATGTGCTTGTGGATAGGGGGAGCTTGTGCTTATTATTGAAAATATTTACTCCCTACTTGGTTGCTTTAATATTTTTGGAAATTTTGGTTGCTTCCAAACGGTCAAATGTTTTTGGGAAAATCATTTCTAAAATTGCTCTCTTAGTTTGTGTAAAAATTGTTTTGGTTTGTAATCATCAAAAAGGGGAGATTGTTTGATACATGTTTTTATCTTAATTTTGATGATTTTATTTTATCACCAAAACAATGTTTTTAAAGGTTGTCCAAATACTCCTAAATGATTTAAAATGATTTTAATATTTTCGGAGTATTTTCTCAAAGTTTATTTTCGTCTAAATTGGACAACGCTTTTAATGATTTTACGTTATTGGGTTTTCACTCTCAAACGATGTTCCTAAATGTTGTCCTAATACTTCCGATCGGTTTAAAATGTTTTTACTAAATTTTCGGAGTATTTCTTGAGTTTTATTTTCGACACAAATTGGACAATATTTTGTCTCGTGGTCGACCGGTCGCCTCTATAGGGCAACCCATACCGAAGATGTTTTTAGAAACAGAAAATGAGACGGAAAGAAAAACAAGCGGTCGGCCGGTGCATCAAGGCGTCGCCGATCCCGGTCGGCTCGGCCAGTGTGGGTCGACCGGTACTGCAAGTTTCGTTTTTGAAAGAACAAAACCTTGCATTTTTGAAACAAGAGGGACCGGTTGAAACAGGGTCGACCGGTCGGCCTACGTCGGCCGCGCCTGTTGTATTTTTCAAAGTGTTCTCTTTAACTCTTATCTCTCGTGCGACCGGTCGCCCTATGTATTGACAAAAAAATATGACCGTTTGACACAGAGACAAACTTTCCTTAAAATGTGGGATTGATTTCTAACAGCTATATTCTTGATTTTAATTGTATTTTTCAGTAGATTTTCAATCCCCAAGAGGAGCCTATGCTTGATCAATCATCTCCTATAAATAGAGGAAGTTTTGGAGCAACCAATACAACAATTGAGATACAACACAACAAGATACACTTCAAGCAAACACTTGGTCTTTCATAGTCATTATTCTTGTTGTAATATTGCCTAGCTTATCACTTTCACATCTTTGAGGTCTAGGCTATTCTTGATTACACTTTGCACTCAAATTGTATTATTCATTATTGAGTTGTAATCTTGATTTTTGGTTATCATTCAAACACAAGATATCCTTGTGAGTGTTCTTGTGGTAAGAGCACACTTGGATGATCTAGGTGATAGGTGAAGAAGATTGTGGTAATCTTCTTATTGAGGTGTTGAAGAATTCGGTATTCTTCAAGGTTGAAGATTGTGGTAATCTTCACAAGTGCCGTTGAAGGAAGATTGTGGTAATCTTCAAAGGAGATTGTGGTAATCTCCAAAGGTGGTGTTGAAGAAGAGTGTGGTGCTCTTCAAGGTGTTGTAAGTTGAATTTGTATTAATTTTGGTAATTAATAAAATTCTTTTTCTTTCGAAATCCATCCCGGATATCTTTTGGGGTGGTAGAGGATTAGGCCCTAGGTGGGTTGAACCTCTTTAAATCGACGTGTGTTGTTTACATTCCGCACCTTCATTATTTTGTTTGAGCATTCGATTGTTAAAAGAGGGCGAAATCGAAAAGATGGAGATAATCTATTCACCCCCCCCTCTAGATTATCGTAGCCGCTTGGACTTACAACATATACACGCCACACACACACCTTAACACTACAAACACACACACATTAACACCATAAACTCACACACTATCTGCAACATACACATACACATGCAGCCCACACACACACACACATACATATTCTATATATATACTAATATACATGCAGTACTACAACACATACACATCAAAACACACACACATATTTAGTATATATATATACATACCCTGAGATAAAATACAACCAAAGGCTACGCGAGTGCTATAGCAAAATTAGTTTTCTGCTAATACTTGAGGTATGAATTTCATGAGGAAAAACTTAAGGTTGTACTCTTATCATAGTTTTTGCAGAGATATAGGTTTGATGATACAAAAAAATAGAGTTGCCTTCCTTTAAAAAAATTATTGAAAAACAAAGAATAGTGGCCATAAAAGTGACATAAAGGAGATAATGACACATGGGATACTTGTCTTAGTGGGAGTTAAAGTATTTTAAAAGTAAGGATAGTGTTTAATAAAAGTTACATAATAATTGATAATAAATATAAATATATGTATATATATTAATGATAAAAAGAAAATATAAAAATAGTAAAATTATTGGTGTTACATTTTACCCCTCTTACAAAAAATTTCGTCCTCGAAATTTCAAGCTTACCCAGTTGATGGAATAACTCGGGATACTTGGCTCGAATCTCAGCTTCATTTTCCCACGCCGCTTCCTTTTGACCATGTCTAGTCCATTGAATCTTGACCAGGGTGATGTCTCTATTTCTCAACTTGTGTATCTTCCTGTCAAGGATAGCCACTGGTTTTTCTTCGTAAGTCATATCTCGGTTGACTTCCAGTGCTTCATGATTGACTACGTGGCTTGGATCGTGGACATACTTCCTCAACATAGACACGTGAAATACGTTATGAACTGTTGCTAGTTTGGCGGTAACGCCAATCTGTAAGCTACATCCCCGACTCGCTCCAATATTTCAAATGGTCCAATGAATCTAGATCTCAGTTTTCCCTTCCTGCCAAATCTTACTATTCCTTTAGTCGGTGCAACCTTTAAGAAAACTTTCTCTCCTGTTTCAAACTGTAAGTCTTTCCTTCTCTGATCTACATAAGATTTCTGCCGGTCTTGGGCTATTTTTATTCTATCTCTGATTTTCTCAATAACCTTGACCATCTGCTCGACTAGCTCGGGACCTAACATTTTCTTCTCGCCAACTTCATCCCAATAGATAGGGGATCTACACTTTCTACCATATAGGGCTTCATAAGGGGCCATTCCAATAGTCGCCTGGTAGCTGTTATTGTAAGAGAATTCCACAAGAGGCAAGTATTTCTCCCAATTATCATCAAAATCCAAAATGCAACCCCTCGTAAATCTTCTAAGATTTGAATGGTTCTTTCAGATTGTCCGTGCAATCCGAGGGTGAAAAGTTGTCTTTGAAATTGAGTTTCGTCCCCATCGCTTTTTGTAAACCACCCCAAAATTTTGATGTAAATCTCGGATCTCTATCTGAAACTATAGAAACCGGTACCCCATGCAATCTTACAATTTCTTTGATGTAAAGATGTGCCAATTGTTCTAGACTGGGTGTCATCTTGATTGGCCGAAAATGCGCTGACTTGGTTAAACGATCTACTACAACCCAAATAGCTTGATTTCCACGGGTTGATCTTGGTAAACCTACTACAAAATCCATGTTCACGTGTTCCCATTTCCACTGAATCTGAAGTGGTCTTAATAATCCAGAAGGTCGTTGGTGCTCGGCTTTTACTTTTCGACACGTCAAACATTTCTCCACAAATTTTCCGATGCTTCCTTTCATATTTCTCCACCAAAAACGCCTTTGAGATCTTTATAAATCTTTGTCCCACCCGGTGTCTTGTGTAAGGTGTACAATGTGCCTCTACCAATATTTTTCTTCTTAATTCGCCGTCTTAGGTACACATATTCTCCTTCATACAACGATTGCACCATCGCCGCTATTTCAAAAACCTTTAACTTCCCGGCTAAAGTTTTCTTCCTCATTTTGCACAAAAATTCATCATTCGTTTGTGCTTCCTTGATGTCACACCGTAATGTTGGTTGGACCACCAATACTGCTAGTATCGCCTTAGTCCTTTCGGTGGAGTTATAATTTCTATTTTCATTCGCAAATTCCTTAATAAGTTCCTCTTGTTCGTGAACATACTTGCCATTGTTCCTCTGTTCATCCTACTAAGTGCATCTCTGCTACAACGTTGGCTTTACCCGGATGATAATGGATCGCATACAATCGTAATCTTTCACAAGTTCCAACCATCTACTTTCTGTCTCATGTTCAATTCTTTTTGTGTGAAGAAATACTTCAAACTCGGTGATCCGTATAAATCTAGCATTTTCCCCGTATAAATAATGACGCCATATCTTTAAGGCATGCACGATCACGCCAACTCTAAGTCGTGCGTAGGGTAATTGAGTTCATGACGCGTTTTAGTTGCCTTGAAGCATAAGCAACCACTTTACCATTCTCGCATCAAAACGCACGCACCCTAACCCTTGTTTTGAGGCATCAGATTACAAAAGCATCGTGGTATTTGGAATTGTCAAAGCGCACCGAGATTAGACGTCGTTTGAGTTCTTGAAAGCTTTGTTCGCACTTTTCAAATACCCAAACAAACTTCTCACCCTTTCTTGTGAGTCGAGTCATCGGGCCTGCTATTTTCGAAAATCCTTCGATAAACCTTCTGTAATATCCTGCAAGGCCCAAGAAACTTCGTACTTCATTGGCATTTGTAGGAGCCAACCATTTTTCCACAGCTTCAACTTTTGATGGGTCAACTTCAATACCTTTCGTTGTAACTACATGCCCCAAAAGACTACTCAATCGAGCCAAAACTCGCACTTCTTGAATTTTGCGTATAATTTCTCTTGACGAAGAGTCTCCAACACTATGCCAAGGTGCTTCTCATGTTGTTCTTTATCCTTTGAGTACACCAATATGTCATCTATGAATACAATCACAAACTGATCCAAGTACGGATGAAAAACTCGATTCATCAAATCCATAAATACTGCTGGAGCATTACTAAGTCCAAAAGGCATCACAGTGAACTCATAGTGCCCATATCGGGTCCTAAAAGCCGTCTTGTGTATATCTTCTTCCTTAACCTTTAGTTGATGATATCCAGACCTCAGATCAATCTTAGAAAATACGCTTGCCCCATTCAATTGATCAAAAAGATCTTCAATCCTTGGCAAAGGGTATTTGTTCTTTATGGTGAGCTTATTCAACTCCCTGTAGTCTATACACATTCTCATCGTCCCATCTTTCTTCTTTACAAATAAAACTGGCGCTCCCCAAGGCGACACACTAGGTCGGATGAAGCCAATATCCAAAAGTTCTTGTAGCTGAACTTTTAGTTCTTGAAGCTCCTTGGGTGCCATTCTATATGGTGCTTTCGTCGGGCGACTCGTAATCAAATCAATTGTAAACTCTACTTGTCGATTTGGAGGTACTCGGCAAGAAATCTTCTGGAAAGACGTCAGCATACTCACGTACAATTGGGACTTCCATGAGGGTTTTCTCGACAACCGGAGTGGCCATCACATTCACCAGATAACCCTGACAATTTCCTTTCTTCAACATCTTGATAGTCTTCATTGCCGATATCATTCGGGGCATACCACTTACTCTCGCTCCGAAAAATGTGAATTCATCTCTGTTTAAGGGTCGCAAAATTATTTCTCTCTCGTGACATTTTATGTTAGCCTTATACTTATTCAGCCAGTCCATCCCTAAAATGATATCAAAATCCTTCATCCCAATCACATGCAAATTCGCTTCTAAACCCTTCCCGTCAAAATCCAACTCCACATTGTTAATCACTAAATTAATGTTTATTGTTTTTCCGGATGGGAGGCTTATTTCTAGCATGTCACTAATAGTATAGCTCTTGAGTTGAGTCTTAGCATGGAAATCAACCGAAATAACGGAATGTGTAGCACCAGTATCAAATAGCACAAGAGCAGGTGTATCAGAAACCTGTAACATACCTGTTAGAGTTCCCGGGCTCTGTTGAGCTTCCTGCTGCGTCATAGCATAAACGCGTGCCTGTCCAACGGGTGCCTTCCCCTTCTTGTCAGTGTAGGTGGTGCAAAATGTAGCATTGTGACCTGGTTGATGGCACCGAAAACACACTCCTTTACCTAAAAGGCACTCCCAAAATGATTTTTCCGCATGTTGCACATGTTGGTTTCTCTTTTAGAGCCAGGAATAACATTTGCCCGATTCGATCTGTTTACCACGATTGCGGCCCCTGTTCCTCGAGTCGGCCCATTCCATTTTCTTTTCCTGAAACATCGCGAGTCCGAGTCTGTTGTCAATTTTGACAAGAAGCCACTTCTTGAGCTCGTGAGAGGAGTTCTTCATAAGTCGTTGTCCCCAAACAAGCTAATACACTCGCCAATCTCGGTCGAAGTCCTCTGCGAAACCTTCTTGCCCTCTTTTCGCCTGTGTCCACCAAATGTGTGGCGAACTCGCTATGGTTGGTTGAATTTACGTTCATATTCGGCGTTGTCATGCCACATTGCTTCAATTCCAAAAATTCAGTCTCCTTTCGGTCTCTCATGCGATTGAGGAAAATATTGTTGCATGACTTCCCAATTGAAATCGGTCCAGGTCATGTCATTGAGTTGTTCCTGTGTAAAGTGAACGGCAAAATGCCTCCCACCAGTGATCAACGTCCTCTGTGAATTGGAAAGTGGCACATGAAATTTGTTGTGCCTCTGTGCTAGGTAGACGAGCGAAAATTCTCTCCATCGCACGTGGCCACTCTTCGACCGCAAAAGGCCCATCACGCCCATTGAGAGTCTGTGGACGAAACCTCCGAAATTGTTCCAGAATATGGGCGTTTTCATTTCCACCAACTTGGTGGCCTGGTGTAGGTGGTGGGGTGTTCTGTTGGGGTAATTTTTGCAGCAGGTTTATGAGATTAGCCAATAGGGCATTACCGGTATCCCCCTGGCCTTGGTTTGAGTTAAGTGACGAGTTTGAATTGTCTCTACGTTGCGGCATTATCTACAGTAAAAATAAAAAATCTAAGTTTAAAACTCTTCGCAGTATGATACTACATTTGTCACTTTTTAGAATTTTTTTTACGGGCCAATCTGAAGTCATAAATTAATTTTATAAGTCGTTCAACTCTATATTATCTTATAAGAGAAATAAACGTCGTGCTTCTATGGTTCATTATAAATCACTATTTTACGTTGTTCTTTACGTCTAACATGACATGCAAGAAATTTTAAATCATGTAACGAATCAGAGAGCACATTTAAGTTCTAACAAGTCACATAAAAGTTCATATAAACTTTCATAATTCACAAAGCATATCATACTTTCCCAATTTCTAATGATATGAAAATTTAAATAAATACTTACCTGGTTGGACGGAGCGCGATGGAGAGGGATAGCCATTTTTTTTAAAAAATAAGAAATAAAAATAAAAATTGCAAGTCTACAGGAAAGTAGACCTGCTCTGATACCATACTGTAACGCCCCATTTTTTTAAGTGCATTTTTTAGCGTTACTAAAATTTTGAGAAAATACGTGTAATTTTTTTTTGAAATAGATAAATGAAAAGTTTAGCGGAAGCATTAATGAGAATACTTAAAGTCTTAAGAAATAAGTATAGAGTATTTGTCAAAAATTAAAAATCCACTCAAAACACTTGAAATAAATTAAAAAGAAAATAGTACACCACAATTGTTCGAAATTTAAAACGAGTTAATAGTTCTTGAAATTGAAATAATTAAAAGTGAAATCATCGGCTATTCTCCCACATCTGCAGCGCATCCATCCGTATGATCTGAAAAGATTTGAATTTAGGGGTGAGTAATCATATACTCAGTAGGGATAAAGATTGTCCAAGCTAAATACGAAAAGTGTACAATTACATAAATTAACACATAACCTTTCCCGTTGGCATAAGCCGAATAGCACATAACCTTTCCCGTAGGCACGAATGCCATATTTTCCTTTCCCGTGGCGCGAGGCCAAAAATTTTCCTTTCCCGTAGGCACGAATGCCATATTTTCCTTTCCCGTAGCACGAGGCCAAAAATTTTCCTTTCCCGTAGGCACGAATGCCATGTTTTCCTTTCCCGTGGCACGAGGCCAAAAATTTTCCTTTCCCGTGGCACGAATGCCATATTTTCCTTTCCCGTGGCATGAAGCCACAAATTTTCCTTTCCCGTGGCAAGAATGCCAAATTTTCCTTTCCCGTGGCACGAATGCCAAATTTTTCTTTCCCGTGGCACGAATGCCAAATTTTCCTTTCCCGTGGCATGAAGCCAAAATTTTTCCTTTCCTATTGTATAAACATACATAGCATACATTGTAATGAAAAACATGTCATTTATAAAAAAATAATCATATCATGTAGCACATTAGAAGCATAAAATTCAAATAATTATGCATGTCATGTAATACATCGAAAGCATATGATTCACATAATTATACATATCATTTAAACATTTAAAATGTGTAATTTACATAATTGAACAGTTTAGGCATTTAACAAGGACAATGAAATATACACATAAAATGTGATAAAAATCCCTACTTCAATCAGCAAAATAAAGTAGATGCACAAATAGCTCGAAAGTAGAAGTCCTAATTGTACGGTTCTTCGTCGCCTATAATATAAATTTAACATGATTTAGGCCTGGAGATTAAGTAGTAACTGACTAACTTCTAATTGAAATGATCATATCTATAAAAAAATTAATTTGTTTTAATGTTAAATCATCTCATTTATTATCATGAAATTGAATGGATTTGAAAAGGAAAAATTGGAGATAATTAAGATTTTAAGGGAAACTAGTTTAGTGGTTTTTATTATTATTCGAGAGAAACTAGTTGAGTGATTTAGACAAAAGTTTGCCAATAATTTTAAACAAGTGTAATGAAATATTTCCTTGTCCGGTACAAGTATTCCCTGGGATTGAGACGAAGAGCCTAGGTTGTTTAATATGTAAAAATTGACTAAAAAATATAAGTTTAGAGGTTTAATTGAAACAAGTTAAAAGTAAATTTTTAGTTTTTGGACTAAATTGAAAACTTTTAGGGTCAAATTGAAAAAAATAGAAAATCTAAATAAGTTATAGGTGTTAACTTTGAAAATCTAAAAAAAATTAAATAAACATTTGGACTAAATTAAAACTGTTTGGGGCTAAATTAAAAAAAATCCAGAAACTTTGATTTGGGATGGGACCTAATTGAAATTTAAGTGGGTTACTTCGAAAAATTTAAAACTTACAAATAAACCCAATTCTCTATCAAATTTCCAAACATAAGTCCCTAACACAAAACTCATTTTCATCATCTCTTTCTAAAATCACACACACAAACACATCTTCACACATACATACAATTAAAACACTCACACGCTCACACACACACTGCACATACACACATATACACGCCACACACACACCTTAACACTACAAACACACACACATTAACACCATAAACTCACACACTATCTGCAACATACACATACACATGCAGCCCCCACACACACACACATACATATTCTATATATATACTAATATACATGCAGTACTACAACACATACACATCAAAACACACACACATATTTAGTATATATATATACATACCCTGAGATAAAATACAACCAAAGGCTATGCGAGTGCTATAGCAAAATTAGTTTTCTGCTAATACATGAGGTATGAATTTCATGAGGAAAAACTTAAGGTTTTACTCTTATCATAGTTTTTGCAGAGATATAGGTTTGATGATACAAAAAAATAGAGCTGCCTTCCTTTAAAAATATTATTGAAAAACAAAGAATAGTGGCCATAAAAGTGACATAAAGGAGATAATGGCACATGGGATACTTGTCTTAGTGGGAGTTAAAGTATTTTAAAAGTAAGGATAGTGTTTAATAAAAGTTACATAATAATTGATAATAAATATAAATATATGTATATATATTAATGATAAAAAAAATATAAAAATAGTAAAATTATTGGTGTTACATTTTTTGCTGCAGTTATGAATGTGGCCTGAAATGTGATTGCCTCTATTTCAGTATTTGTACTCAGCATGATATTTAGGGGGAGTTGTTATATTGAGGGGGAGTTTGTTTGATTTGTGCTTGATATATGTTTTGTCTAGAAAGGCAAAAATGGGGAGATTGTTAGGTCAATTTTCGGCCCAAGTAATTCCCAAAATAAAAGATTGGATTTTGATTTGTTTTGCCTTTCTAGACTTATGGTAAGATTGAGTTGTAAATAGATTAGGAAATATTTCATATTGATATGGTATAGATATATTAGGACTCTTTGATATTTATTTTGTTTCCTAACATAAGTGATATACTTATCATATATTTGTATATATCTTCTTTCCATGTTTATTAGGACTCTTTGGAAGGTCTTGGACGCCTATAAAAGAGAGAAGGACGTCTATAATCTTTACACAAGAAATATACCAGAGATACAAGAGTCTTGAGAGAGTTAAGAGTCATAGAAGCACAAGGAGTCTCATTGCCCTGGATGCGATCTCGAATGTGACTACATCTGAGATTACATTCAGCCCTGCAGTTGTGTTTGTTAGCTTTTTCATCCATTATTTTTAGTATTGTGATTAACAAAGTCCACACATGTCTATTGTTGGATGAGTTGAATTATATAGATCAGATATACTCTAGATAGGAGTTTTTCCTTGAGTTTCTACTAATTGATTTTAGTATTTTTGCATTCGGAATCAAAACGATTTTACTAGTGGAAAGTTTCGCCATATTGACACTTCTACAAGCTAGTTGGCTTGTAGATATATCTTGCGTCTTGTTAATGTTTTCAAAATTCCGCTGCACGTGCTTGTGAATGTGACCACATCTGCAATCACATCATTACTCTGCAAAACTTTTGGTAAATATCCGTGCTATAATTCTTTCAACTATTTTTTAAAATTATTATCTTTTAAATTTGTGACACTAAATTTTTATTTTTTGATATATTTTGTCCATGTAATGCAAAGATGTTATTCTAGTGGAGTCTAATATCTACTGCACAATAGAAGTACAAGATTATAATTGTTAAAAAATGTTCACATTATATGGGTGGCAGACTGGCAGCCAACCCTTTAAAGAAGGGGGAATTTTTAAACTATCCACTATGGTATGGATAGTGCATATTATTTTTTACCCACCAACTTAAAAAAAACTCTTTTTTACCCAATTTGACCAAATTGCCATTTCTTTAGTTTGGGATTTTGAATTTTGAAACTGATGTAATTATTGTTTTTCTTGAAAATCGTTTACACTCCACCCCACACCCCTATGATATATATCATGTCATATCGTGCACATATCGTGTCATATCGTACCAACCCTATGTGCATATACATTTACATATCATTGTATATGTCGTGCCAAAATCGTGTTCATATCGTGCCAACTCCCTATTGTTTGAAAAATTATCCATTAATTTTGAAAATTGTTTCAATAAAACTTGAAAGCATTTGCAATTTATTAAAAAATATTAAAAAAATCCATAAAATTATTTTAAAATCTAAATATTAGAATATAAAAAACACGATACTTAGTTTAGAAAATAAAAAAAGAATAAATGTTATTATAAAATAAAAAAATTACAAAAAATCAAATATGAAAATTTTTAAAAAAAAACTACACTTTTTTATAAACATTTGCCATTTATTTAAAATATGAAAATTTGATTAAAAATCTAAAAATGGATTAAAAATGAAAATTGTTGAAGGCTTTCGAATTTTTTTACCAAAAAATCAGATTTTTTGCAAAATCCAAAAAGGGAGTAGAGAGAAAAAAAAATAAAAAAATAGGATCCCACATATATTTTGCTTTTGTATTGAAGTGTCAGGGGTATTTGGGTATAAAAACCATAAAAATTGATAGAAAAAATAGTTTTTTTTATCTTAAATATTATAAGTTTTTTTGTTCTATCCATAATGGGTAATTTTGAATAATTTGCTCTAAAGAATTAATGCAACAATTTTGTGGGACACCTAAAAGGTGGGTTGAGATCTCCTATTCCACTTTCCCTATTCCACTTCCTATTCCATATGTTGGATGAAAAACACATGTACAGTTGTGACATCACGTGACATCATCTTGCACACATGTATTTCATCCAATGCAATGGAATATGAGTGGAATATGAAAAGTGGAATAGGAGATCTCATCCCCTAAAAGGTAGTGTAACATTAATGACATATTGAAGTTTTCAAAGATGTATTTTGCATGTATAAAGGCATCACTTTCGGCATTGAATAACACGCCAAGCAAGTCGCAATAAAAGCGGCAATAGCAAGAGAAAAATGAAGAAAAAATAGAGAGTATGAAGGGAGTGATTGCTTGACCTTTCCTTTTGTTCTTTTTTACTTTTAGAGAGAATAGTGTGAAAAATTATTTTTAAAAAATGAGAATAGATTTTGAGAGTGTGATTGGATATAAGATGAAAATGTGATGATAATAGTTGATGTGATAGTTTTTTAGTATAATAGTAAGTAGATATGCCTGGTTATTTGAAAAATAAGAGATAATGAATAGTGTATTTGTGATATGATTGTATAATAATGATAGTTGATGTGATATGTTTTTGTTAAAATTATAAGTGGATGTGATTGATGATTTGAAAAATGAGAAAAGTGAATAGTATATTTTTGGAAAAATTTCACCAACAATCACATATTCATGCAAAATTATGTCCAAAAAGTGGAAGGAGTGAAATTTTTTCACAAGCAAGCACTCCCGAAGGTTTTCTATACGTGTATGTTTTGCGTGAAGAAAAAAAGTAGAACTTTTCGTTCTCACTAAAATAACATTTGTATTTTCTGGGGTATTCCAAGTTGAGTAACTTGAGCGTTTTGTGTATCCCCAATTTTCTCGAAGGAATTTTGCAAGTCTATTATATATTTAGTGGAAGATTTATCTAGACAATGATCCCGTGATTTTTCCCAATTTGAGTTTTCCACGTAATAATCGAGTGCCCTATTTTTATCCTCTTGCACTTTTATTTGGCATTCTTAATTTTGTTCTCATTTTTAATCCATGTGGGAAAATGATTTCTTATTTTTGCTGCGTCCGAGTCATTTATTTGACACTCTTTCCCAAGAGATTGTACTATCATCACTTATATAATACTCCCTCCTATTCACAATAAGTGTCCTTTTGGCAAATGAAAAAATCTTAAAAAAGAATGTCTTTTTTTCACATTTTCAAGGCTAGTGAGAAAAATATTTTCTCAAATTACCTTTAAATGTATTGTTTTCCTACATATATTTGTTTGTTCCAAAATAGTATTTATGATTAATTAAGGGTATAATTAGTATTTAACATATGTGTGTTTTTCCCCTAAAAAGACACGTATTTTAAATAGGAGGGAGTACTACTCATTGAGAAGTTTAAGAGAAATGAGGGGAAGTTATTTACAAGTGTAGGTGGAAGGTTTTACAGAGATGAATTCTTTAATAATAATCTGAGTTAACTATGTATCTGCACTTGTCTCTTAATATACCAAACAAATAGATGGGAATAAATTTGCCGGCTTGATAATTATTGTTGGAATACTATAGAGATGCTAAAATAATTCAGCAATTCAAAAGTTACTCCCTGGAAGCATGATGGAGTCCAAACAGAGTGCATCTTTTATTTAGTTTCTGTCAGTGTGCATATTCAAATGTTCTTTGGAGTGAAAAGTTTCTTTTAGCGTTTCAAAATATATGCGCGTGCGTAATATGGTGTTTGGCAAAGGTAATCCTCTCAAACACAACACGATATCTGAGAGCTTATAAGCTAGTGTTGGGTGATTTTTTTCAGAAATGATCTTATGAGTATTGAAATAAGATGTTAGTAGCTTACAAACTATTTTTTTTTTAAAGTTGGAGGATCACACCTTATTTTCAAAATAAGATCATATTTTAACAATCTCTTTTAAAATGGTGACCATTTGAATAGCTGAATAGCCATTATTAACATATTATAAGCTCTTTATATTCAACAACTTAGAGGCTGTTTGGCTAAGCTTATTTAAAAGATCTTACAAGCTCCTACATCTTATAAGTAATTTTAAGTGCTTATAAAATGTTAGATCATTTTTGTAAGAATAAGTTGTTAGCGTTTGGATAAAATAAGATGGTGTAGCTTTTAAGATGTTAGAAATGACAATTTTGTAATTAAAATAGTCAAAATTAAATGAGGTTGAAATAAGATCTTATTTTGAAAAAAAATTGAGGTTCCCCTACTTTTTCAAAAATAGTTTATAAGCTCCTGACATCTTATTTTGGGAGCTTATAAGATCTTTTTATAATACAATTACCAAACAAATTTAAACAGATTATAAGCTCTCAAATATCTTATAAGATGTTTTGAGGAGCTTATAAGCTCGGCCAAAAACTCTCTTATTTTCAAAATAATATATAACATATTATAAACTTTAAAAACATCTTATACAATGTACGAACTTATAAGATATTTAAAATAAGCTAAGCTCAACAACCCTCTTAAATCCATTTTATATTTGGCTGCATATTTTTAATATTGACTAGCACAATTGGCTTTCTGACTATATTTCTCAGTTTGTAATCCTGTTAATTAGGGAAACATTTGTGCACACATTTTATGGAATGATGAAGCAAACATTTGCAACACAAAAGTAAAACAACAAAGCTTCTGCAGCATCTTATTTATAGTTGGGAAACCCAATATTTATACTTGGAGCAGGACCACAACCACTAAGTACATACACTTCATTTCCAGTTTTTCAGCAGAAGCATGAATGGGCAAAGTGCCCTTTCTTGGCTATGTAAGGGGGAATATAATCAGTCGCCGAATCAGAAGTTTTCTTGGCAGGGACAAAGATTTGAGTCTTGCCAAGAGCAATTCGTTCCCCAACGACGCCTCCATAAAATCTGCTCGGAAACGCTGGAACAAACACATCACCTTGCGCGCACATGTAATAGTCGATGAATTTTTCGTATCCGTTACTTTCCAAGTCCATAAACTTCGCCTTCTCGTCTGCTGGCATTATTGCATCCTAGTAGTACAAGTTTCAAATCAGATTAAATGTTGCATAACATGATTCAATATGTTTATTTAAGGGCTAATTATTAAAAAAATTACCCTAGAGATTTAGTCTGATTACAAAAAAGTTCTAGTTACCTTTCAAAATTACGCGTATTTCATTTTCCAAATTGCAACCTTAATAGGGGGTTATTTGTTACGTAAATACAAACCTCAATTCAGTGTTATACTATTGATACTACATAAATGGTGCATTTGTAATTCTAAAAGTTTGTAATTAGGCTAAATCAATTTTTGCAACATACCTTTTTTTTGTTAAAATCATTTGACATGTATAAGAGGATATTATCTGAGTGGCAGCAAAATTATTAACAGTACAAAATAAGTTACCTTAGTAAAAGTGTTGGGGAAAACATTCCTGAGAGCATTGAGACTGCTATGCCATCCTGTCTGAGTCAAATATATAGTTGTGTCTGTATGAAAACCAATCTTTTTCAGAAACTCACCAATTTCTTCAGCATTAAAACACTTTTTATTCTCAGCATCACTTTCATGGCAGCTCTTTTTCCCTAACATCTCAACCCTCAAGTCGATAGCAATAAACCGGCCGTTCATTTTCGCGCTCAAGCCGCAATGTCCCAACCATCGACGGCCAATTCTTGCAAATCATGTTGCAATTTGAGGCTTTCGAACGTCGCCAGGCACTGATATGCATTTGATTGATGGTTTTCTTTTTCCATGATCTTAGGAGAGGAATTGAAGTAAGTAACAATCTTCAAATTTCTTTTGCTCTGGAAAATGGGCTTAATATTTGAAGCTATGTAATCCTCAGAAACTCTGTTAGGGACTCTGACAATGTGGAGCTTCTTCTCATTTGATGATTCGGCAGGTGGATTTTTGTCGACCCGGACTACGCCATTCAGGCTTGCTATGAATTTGTCGACATTGTAAATTTCCGCGAAACGCCTGAAAACAATATTCATCATATAACAAATGTAAATGAATAAACAGAAATAAAACTATTAGCCCTGTTGGTTAATCAATAGTTACACTCAGTAAAAGATCTGTTATATATTCCACAAAAACTTATGTGAGACGGTGAAAGTTCGTGATACGGTGATACTTTTAGTGTAAAAGGTGATAGTTTGTCTAAATACATTTTTTTTAAAGTGTATTTAGACAAAGTATCACCTTTTACAATAAAAGTATCAGTGTCTCACGGTTTCACACCGTCTCACAAGAGACCCGCTGATAATATTTTATACTTTGATCAAAGGAAGAAATAGTAAAATAAACTGAAAAACATTTACCTTTTTTCACCCAATTTAGTTCCTCTAATATCAGGAAGTGCAAGTGTTGCACCAAGTTGTCTGGCTATAAGAACAGCATTTGCTATCTGAGATGCAATAAGAATTAAAAATAAACATGCTTATATCAAATTGAAATAAATTGTTGCTAAAACCTATCATAAATTTTAATATTTGAACAAACAAACAAACAAACCTGTGAAGCATGAAATTCAGGGCCATGAGTCAATGAGAAAAAGATGTAACCATTGGAGTGCTCTTTCCCTTCTGCAAGAAGAAACATAAATAAAACATTATGAATTATTTAAGCAACATAAATTAACCTGTAAGTTTAAATGTTTATGCATTAGGAGTTACTGAATGTGGGCTTCTTCCAGCAGGGCCGGGCGGCTTCATCGTTATCTTTCCAAGGCCCATAATTGACTTCAGATAGTTTAACCATGCCTGGTTTTGAAATCTTGAGCACATCATATTGGACTCTAGGAGTATCTGGTAAAGGTTCCTTGAAAAAACAAATTGGAAAAAAATGAGCTTTCATTTTATGTGTGTATATATTATGGTTCTTGTCAAATTCACAGACAATTTATGGGAAACACATCAAATCTCTCTGATATTGTTGATACAAAAACAAACTAAATTAGAATGAGTATGTATATACAGTTTCAAATTTTTATTAGATTTTACATATTAATAATAGCTATTATTACTCTTTGTATATGCGACAAATCTGATCGGCCATCAACTACTATTGTTGCACATTTATGATTCATGACTCGATCCGTTGTTCTTTTGTTAAAAGACACTAATAGAGCACCGATATCTTGTTGTAATCACCTATGTTACTTTGATAAAAATTGTTTCTGTGTTATCAAATCGAGTTACATGAATACGAAAAACGATAATACACAAAATAACGCTAAGTGTCTTATCGGCATTGTATTTCTTTACGCTTCTTCAAAGTTGTCGGTTGAATAAACTTGATTAGAAGAACTAATAAATCCACATATGCTCTAACAAACTTAACTTATTGAGCTTTTAAAACAATGTTGGATGAATATATATACGTTTATGGAAAACGACATTCTTATGAATCCAATTTAACAATAATTAAGTCTTGAAATAATATAGTAAACGAGCGCTAATGATTTACAGTTAAATCTATAAATTAAATCTCGTGATAATTAGAATTACAATATCTAATTTTCCTCTTATAATCTCATTAAAAACTTGAAAAATCATGATAAATGTGATATTAGTTAATAAAACTACCATATCTCTCTTTCTACTTTACTCTTTCGATTTCAAGTCGAATTATACAGTATGTGCACCTTCGGATACGAAAACAGAACAACAGTAAATAAAATGCAACAACTAGAGATCAAAATAAACTAGTCCATAGTAAAAAGGGAAAGTAAAAATTGAGCGAAAATGTGCGTATGCGCGCAATTAAACAAAATTACATGAAAAAAACATCAAATCTTACCACATGCATCCACAAATTTGGAGCTAAAAATCAAGTAATTGTGACAAGTTAAGAAAAAAACTTACCAAAAGCGGATCGATATGGTCTTTTTTGATCATGTTGCCGAGCATTATAAACATGGAAAATGTGAGAAAAGCAGCCATTACTTGCCTCAAATCAACGGCCATTTGCACTCTCCCTAAAACCAATACACTCTGATTTAACTTTTTTTTTCTCTTTATTTTTCCCGAGTAAGCGTTTTCGCTACACCCTTTATATACACACACACACTGGCTCTGTTTCTCAAATTTACTGCATAATTAGGGAGTACAGAAAGGGCGATGCTACACCGACTGAGAGTAGGAGGGAGTTCAGAAAACACCAGAAATTGGCTTAAATTTGAGTAAAGTGACAGCCAAAAGACAGCTCGCACAGTTCATGCTGTGATGCATGAAATGCCAAACCACAACAATAGGCTTTTTAGTGTTTTTTCTTTCTTTCTTTTCTTTTTTTTATTTAATTGTTTTCCCCAAGCCATAAAAACCCTCTTAAAACTTTTTCTTATTTCTTTACGCGGTCCGGCTTGTTCGCAGGAATTAAGAGTTTTGTTTTTCTGAGGGCAATGCTAGTGTCACCAACTAGCTCAATTTGATGTATTTTGTGGTTTTGGGTATTATTTCGTAATGAAGTCTTGAGAATTAATTAGATCATTGATTATGTAGGAAGATTCATATCATATGATGTACTATATTCTGTTTAATTTGATTTGTTTAGATGTGCTGAGCAATAAACTTTGATGATGTTCTTAGCTTTAATTTGCTAGTTTGACATGTTTATATGATCAAAAAGGTTTTTATTTTGATGTTCAATGAAAACATTATGTAGAAAAGGTTACTTGATTGTACATTGATGACCAAACCCTTGTTTACATAAATAGAAGTGTATATATAGACACATTATTTTGCTTGACTATGTACTTTTATCTTACGATTAACTAATTAGTAATCAAAGTTTGGCTAATAGTGAAATATGACATTATATCATAAATAAATGTGCATATATATATATATATATATATTTGGCATTATTTTGATTTGTGTATTTATTTTCGTAAAATTACTTAAGATGCTTTATAGCTAACATTTCCTTTTGATTAGCAGAACACGCGCTTTTATAATCATTGGTTTGTCAACCTCCCATCGTGCAAACGATGGTCTTTAGCAATGCCCATCGATAGTAGTTCACACTCAAACGGATCTTCAGGTCTGAGCGACGCATGTCATCTATTTTTTATTATTTTTCCACGAACACGTACACCTCATTCCTTAAAATATTAGGGATTTCCGTTCATCTTTTAAAATTAAAAAATAAATATTATCATCAAAATAAATGCAACAACCTACAAGCTAAATTATTTATGAATTTTATTTTATTATTATCTCGGGAGTGCTAAATACATATGTTAATTTGTGATTTATGGAACCATTCATGCATGATTCTGATATATAGTTTACTAAATATCAAATATATTTCTCTATCTTTAATGAAATGTTTTTTATTCTGGTTTGTATATTGACTTGTGGAAACTAAGAACCAAATAACAAAATTGACTTTGTTGTCTTTTAATATGGAAAATTAGAGTTTATGCTACACCATTGACAAAAGTTTATATATTTTCATTTATGAAGCAAAGTTTTTAAATTATGCTTTATGATCAACTTGTATGTATTGTGTTGATTGTCGCCAGGTTTGGTTAAAGTTTTAAGCATATTTCAAATAGTTCAAACCAAATACTTTTGAGTTGTAAATCACTAAATCTCATTTCAGTAATGAAGACAAGGTAGTACTCTGTGTCATCCATTGACATTTTAATTTCAAATATATCTCTAGTTTTATAAGTTGGCCGGCCAATTAAAGTTACCTAAAATAAGTTTGCAGAAAAGATTTAGTAAAGTGTCTCTTATGGTTAATATCCAACTAGTTTCGAGTTATACTTGTTTTATTTTATTTTCTTTCTTTCTAGAGTCGTTGCAGCTTTAAGGCCATTGAGACGGTTGCCTGGTGCCTCACAATCAGTGAAGATCCCATAAAGTAGTTAATATATATATATATATATATACATTATATACACACATGTGACTGTTGCTACTGCCGAAATAAGTTTTTCAAAATTAAAATTGATTTAAGTATTATTTGAACTCAAATATGTTATATAGATAAGATAGATTGAATGAACTAGCTAGACATATTATCTATTAACAATGAAATATTAGAACTACTTGATAAGAAAACTTTAATTAGTAATTTTGCCACTAAAAAAGTTAGAGAAATAAAATGAGATTAATGATATATTAAACTATATGCTCCTATTAAATTTGTTTAAGACCTTAAAATCTCTAGACACAGTTGCTTTCCGATAATTATCAAATATGCTTGCTATACAATATCCACATTATTTTTGCTACAATATTGTAGGTAAAAGTATTTGAAAAGAAAAAGAAAAAAAACTATTATTTTAGTTAGCGCAACAAATTACAGAAACTCTACCACAACTTATATACAAATGGTTTTTGCCTGTAGAATGCTTAGGATTTGGTGTGTTCATAATTTTACTTAAAGTTAATTATGTGAATAGAAATGCAACATTTTGACATACAATTAAAGGGCGTAAAGTTTGTTGCATATATATAGGGAGGCGATCCTGTGAGACCACCCTCCTAGGTTAGTTCATAGGATTAAATCTACACCATCCAAATAGTAAATCAATGGTCAAGATATATTACAATATATACAGCATTTCATAAGTAAGTATGCAACAAAAGGGATAAAATAGGAATCCAGGAAATTAAATATAGTAACCGCTTCCTAAAAATTAGGGGCGTGATTTTGTATTGATCACGTCCCCATAATCAAGCGATTCACCTTTCCTTTCTCCCCCTTCCCATTCGAACCTGCAAATTATTCAAATATGGCAACAAAATCGTGCAATAATTAATGAAAAATATAAAATTACACTAAACTAACTATACGTTAAAACATTACTAAGTATACATAAACAATTAACTAAGTATACAATTACACTAAACTACCTGTACATTAAAACTTTACTAAATATACAGAAACATTTAACTAAGTATACAATTACATTGAACTAACTATACATTAATTAAAATAATACTAAGTATACAGAAATATTTAACTAAGTATACAATTACACTGAATTACTTATACAACTAAGTATACAATTCCATTGAACTAAGTGTACAAATCCACAGAACTAAGTATACAAATTCACCAAACTACTTACTAAACTACTTATATAACTAACCTCAAAAAAAAAAAACTACTTATATAACTAAGAATACGATTCCACTGAACCAAATATACAAATCCACTGAACTAAATATACAATAAAACATGACTAAGTATATAAGTTCACTGAACTAAGTATACAATAAAACAACTGTTCACAAATATGGCGGAAAAAAGTATCAATTTTGAAAAAAAACGCTTGAAGTTGATGATTTTTCCTCCCTAAAAATCAAGTAACTGAAAAGGTAGGATTATATTTCCTTAAAAATAGCTAATAACCGTCCAATTAACATAACTAATTAAATATAAAAGTACAATTATACCCTTATATGTCTAAATTAACTAAAATGATCTACATCATCCAAAATTTTAAATCAAGAGTTCATAAGTGTTCTTATGGACTAACCTAAAGGGATTGGTCTCATTTGAATCAATCCGTATATATATATATGTATATATATGTATATGTATATATATATGTATGTATCAATAGAAGGGGGAAAAGCTAATAGTTGAAGCCAGGCTTTAAGTGGCAAAAACTATTTTTTTCTTTTTAAAAAAATATAAAACTCCACCTTATATTATCTAAATTTCATAATTTTAAACGCTTTCTGATTAAAACTCAAAAGCCATAATTGACCGACAGTTTTTTTTCAAAAAAAAAGTAATTTTATTAATTAATTCAAACTAACAGTACATCGATAGAAGACAGAAACAAATCTGTTAAAAAACATAAAAGATAAACTATGAAAAGATTCATAGCATCTAGGTTAATAATAAAAATCGGCTTAAAGCTTACAATTTTGAAAAAGAATTACTGTCTAGAATACCTATGATTACACTGTTAGGCAATCGTGAATTATTTTTTAGTATTAATAAATGCGACATTTATTTTCGAACTCTCGTGCATATTGTATGTACTTTTTTGAACATCATGAAAATCCATAGTTTATTCAATGTAACTATAGTGTTAGTATATAAGTGTTATATACAAAAGGATTAAGATTATGGATAATAAAATAAAATAAAATCTGTGATGAAATTAATTAAAGTATGAGATCTTGTTGAGTACAATGTTACAGAACCAGGAATGGTTTCAAAATGGCAATTACAGAAACAAAAGATTACAAGGAAAAGTACTAGATATCACAACTTCTCCAAAAGAACTTTCAGAAAGCCGAGTCGAGACTAATCTTTTTCCGCAAAGCAATTACGTCACGGCTAGTGCTCACGGTCTGACGTATTGCTTCCAAAGATGAAACGATTTACGTCTTCTGTGTAGTAGCACCACTAACACAGAAGCTCCTTCGAACTAGAGAATATTGAAAACTGGTTGCTGGGCTCTATGTGTAGAATGTAGAAAATTGTTTTTTGAGGTATATCAAATGCTATGAATTTTCTGTATTTGATCTGCAATGCACATCAATGAATTTATAGACAACCAACACCTGCAGGAGATAACAAAAAATAGTGGGCATTAATCCAATTGTAACATCCCAGATGTTACACCCCACTACTCCATAACAGACAAGTAGTGGGCTCTCTTCAGATGACCACTATTGTAGGAGTTACTAACTCCAACGATCACACTAACGGACACCTACAATGTTGATTCATTGGGCTCCAACTTGAATTCCAATAGTCACTTGAATCAGGCCAAGCCCATTTTCGAGTGGCAAAACTTTAGTGGACCCGGACTTGGGTCCAATAGGGTCGGGCCGACCCAAGCCCAGGTCGAGGCCGGGCTGGGCGGGCGCGCGCGTGTGGCCCACTTGTGTTATAGTTTATACAACATATAACACATTCTAGTAAATAAACTAGGATAAACAATGATTTGTATTCCATGTGGGATAAGGCAAAAGCCTTTCATCTCCCTTTACATAATCTTTACATAATGCCCATTTTTGTGGCTACTTTCGTGTATTAATTTCTCACTCACCGAAATTCGGTTTTGAGAAATAAAAAATACTACGAACATTTACTCGGAACATAGATTAATAACATATAATTTAATTCCCCCAGAATTAAATATTTAGCCACTGAAAATTTGGTCAAAGTCGGGTCAACACCCACTTTATCAAAACCAAAATTTCCAACAATCCCACACGAGTGGAAATTAATGTGTGCATGAATGCAGACACGCAAAACCCGATCCTCAAGAGATGATGTGCATTCGGAAAGATAGCTTATGGCTTTGAACCTTCCGTAGTCAATACCATCGGGTACACTGGCGGCTTAGTGGACACAATGCTTTGAACTATTCCTCTACGGTGTATACTGAGTCAACAGTATTAACACAATAAGGTCTCAACACCTTCTGTTCTCACGTTTTGTGTCCGTTTCGGCCATGGACACCACTTTGGATTCATAAGTGTTACTTTGAAGTGACCCGCACTTTTCGCTTATATAGGTGATCTCCTATCCGAGTATCCTGCCATACTCAACCTCAACGAGGTGTAGGAATCATTAAAAGTCAAATGACTTAGCCTCACCACAACTTTACATGTGTTTCAACACTTGGTATTGCTATCTAGGGGTGGGTTATAACATTTTCTCCAAGTGTTACAACATAACCTTCATAGTTTAGTTTTCCCATTGAACCAAGTTCTTGGGATCTCCAGTCATCATGGTTGGGTCAACACTATGATGGTTATTTTTACATTGTGGACTTTAAGTCCATTCCCTCTAGTAATTTACCCAATTGATCTCGATTCAGTCCTTTCGTCAAAGGATCTGCCAAAGTGTCTTTTGACTTTACGTAGTCAATTGACATAACACCATTTGAGATCAATTGTCTAACGATATTGTGTCTTCGACGAATATGTCTAGACTTACCGTTATACATATTGCTCTGTGCCCTTCCTATAGCCGTTTGGCTATCATAGTGAATCATCACAGAAGGCACAGGCTTCCTCCAACATGGAATATCTTCCAAAAAGTTTCAAAGTCACTCTGCTTCTTCACCAGCTTTATCCAAAGCTATAAACTCAGATTCCATGGTAGACCGAGCTATACACGTTTGCTTCGCGTGGACTTCCACGATACCGCACCACCTCCAATGGTGAATATGTATCCACTAGTTGAATAAGAATCTTTCGAATGTGAAATCCAACTACCATCACTATATCCTTCAAGTACAACTGGATATCTTGAGTAGTATAGCCCATAATCCAATGTATACTTCAAGTATTTTAACACCCTGGTTAACGCTTTCCAATGCTCATGGCTTGGATTGCTCGTGAACCTACTCAACATATTTACGGGGGTAGGCCAAGTCTGGACGGGCGTGTACAATTTTTGATGTACATCGATCGCCTATTATACGCGAGTATTCCATCCGAGCCGCTGGTTCGCTTTTATTAGCAACCAAATTTATACTTAAATCAATGGGCGTCTTTGATAGTGAATTGTCAAAAGCATTGAATTTCTTGAGCACTTTCTCCATATAGTGGGATTGTGACAAGATAATTCCGTCAGGAGTTCTGCTGATTTTTATCCCAAGGATTACATCAGCAGTCCCCATATCCTTCAAGTCAAAGTTCCTCTTTAACATTATCTTAGTCTCCATGATAGTATCATGACTACTTCCCATGATTAACAAATCGTCTACGTATAGACAAACTATGACAAATGCTTCCGATGTCCCTTTGACATATACGCATTTATCACACTCGTTGATTTTAAATCCATTTGACAACATTGTATTGTCAAACTTAAGATGCCATTGTTTTGGAGCTTGTTTTCGTCTGCACAAGGATCGTATTAACTTGCACACCTTCTTTTCTTGGTGCAACAAACCCTTCAGGTTGTTCCATGTAGATTTCAAAGCATCTATCTCTCCATTCGTAAAACACCGCCTTGAAATCCATCGATGAATCTCTAGATTGTGCAAACAAAGAATCACGAGTAGCACCCGAATAGACGCAATCTTGATCCTCGTTCATCGAGAATAGGTATCAAAGAAGTCATATCCTTCTTTTTGTTTAAAGCCTTTGACTACAAGTCGTGCTTTATATTTATCAATAGTTCAATCTGCTTTATACTTCTTCTTTAGGATCCATTTACATCCTAAAGGTTTATGACCAGTAGGGAGATCAACCAACTCCCAAGTATGGTTCTGCAGAATGAACTCGATTTCACTATTGATAGCTTCTTGACAGAGCGGAGCATCTGGACTACTTAGAGCCTCTTTAATCGAGTTTGGCTCACCATCTAACATAAATGTTATGTAATCTGGCCCAAAAGACTTAGCCGTCTTAGACCTCTTACTGCATCTCGGTTCTTCACTAATTGGTGTGAACCACTTGTA
Organism: Rehmannia glutinosa; assembly: GCA_016081115.2. Taxonomy (NCBI): domain Eukaryota; kingdom Viridiplantae; phylum Streptophyta; class Magnoliopsida; order Lamiales; family Orobanchaceae; genus Rehmannia; species Rehmannia glutinosa. Next base: position 13,629,910 of record CM071934.1, on the reverse strand, counting down.
GTTTCGTGAGTTCTTTTATTAATACTCACTTCTAACTTTTCTCTACAAGGGTAGACATCCTCAAAGAATACAACATTCCTTGATTCGATTATGGTACCTTCAGTCATTTCCGGATTTTCTGACTTATGTATCATAAATCTATATGCACTACTTTGGTATGCATATCCCACAAAGACACAATCAACTGTCTTTGGTCCAATTTTAAATTGTTTTGGTTGAGGTGCGGTATTGCTACCTTAGCCAAACACCCCCACACTTTAAGGTATATATAAGAAGGCTTGCGATTTTTCCACAATTCGTAAGGTGTCTTATCTTTCCCTTTAAGTGGTATTTTATTAAATATGTGGTTGGCTGTTAAAACAGCTTCCCCCACATATTCTGGGGTAATCCAGAACTTATCAACATGGCATTCATCATCTCTTTAAGAGTCCGATTTTTGCGTTCAAAGAACATCTTTGTTAGATCGTGGTGAATATGGTGATGTTGTTTGATGAATTATGCCCGATTGGGTATATAGTTCTCCAAATGGTGCAACATATTCGCCACCTCTATCACTCCGAATTATTTTAATCTGGTTGCCAAGTTGATTTTCAACTTCATTTTTATAATTCTTAAAAGCCTCTAATGTTTCATTTTTGCTTCGAACAAGTATAAATATCAAAACCTTTGTGCATTCATCAATAAATGTGATGAAATAATTTTTACCACCTTTAGTTTGCACAAATTTTTAGATCACACACATCGTGTGTATCAACTCTAAAGGTGAAGTGCTCATTTCAACCGAATGAAACGGTAATTAGGCATTTTAGCTTCAACACAAACTTCACATTTTCTTTGTAAGTTTACTTGGTAAATTAATTAATTCTAAATTTACCAATCTTTTTATAGCATTGATTTACACGCCCTAATCTAATATGCCATAAATTAGACCACTCAACAATATAAAAGAAGAAGATTCATTCTTATTCATATTCTCGCCAAAACGGCGACAAATATTACATTCATTTTGAACAAATCCTTTGTCTAGATAACCCCTACCAAGGAATCTGCCCAAATTTGCTAAGTACAAACTTTTTAAATTCAAAAACTAGTCTAAACCCATGGTTGACCAAAGAAACGAACACGAAACCAAATTTTTGCGGATGTCCGGGACATGCAAAGACATCCTTCATCTTCAATTGCTTTCCAAGTAAGCTTTAGCACCATCGTCCAATGCCAGCAACATCAGAAGAGGCGTGATTCCCCATATGGAGCTTCCTTCCGGTCGATAGAATGTAAGAAGAGAATGCATTCTGATCAGAACAGACATGGCAAGTGGCACCGGTATCCACAAACCATTCTTTCGGGTTATCCACTAAATTGGCTTCAAACACCATCGCCGACATGTCAACGTCTGTCAGCTCCCTTTATTCAACCACATTAGCATTGGACTGCGGTTTTATTTTCTTTTTCTTTGGCTGACGGCAGTCCTTTACCATATGATTCGGTTTGCCACAGTTGTAGCAAGCTCCCTGGAATTTTCTAGCTGCCGGTTTCTTGCATTTATCGTTAGGCCTTTTCTTCAAATTACTTGACGATCCATGCTCCATCAAGTTGGGTTTTGACTACATAGGGACACGCTTGGACTTAGAGTCGTCCTCCTATTGCCTTCCTCAATTCTGAGTTTGACAATCAGATCCTCTAGTCCCATCTCCTTTCGTTTATGTTTGAGATAATTCTTGAAATCCCTCCAACTTGGGGGCAATTTCTCAATAAAGGTGGCCACTTGGAATGCTTCCGGCAAAGTCATTCCCTCGGTAGAGATTTCATGTAGGATCAACTGGAATTTCTAAACTTGTTCCATCACGGTTTTAGAATCAACCATCACAAAATCCAAGAACTTACCGACAACAAATTTCTTTGTGCCGGCATCCTCGGTTTTGTACTTCTTCTCCAAAGAATCCCACAATTCTTTGGAGGATTTCACAACACAACACACACTGTAAAGTGCATCACTAAGTCCGTTTAGGACATGGTTATGGCACAAGAAATCACCCAACGCGTTTTTCAGCATTCGTTTCGTTCTCAGCAACAACAGGAGCGTCCTCGATCAGATATTTCGCCAGACTCAGGGTAGTTGTTCGCCTTATTTTTAGCTTCACTGCAAGTGTACGGTGTAGTTTATAGAATAGGGTAAGCAAGGTTGTATCCACAGAGACTAATAAATTAATATGCTAAGTATTGATCCAAGATAGTCTTATTTTTATTTAGACGATCGAAATTTGATGATTGTTGTATTGAGATTAAGACAATTTAAATCACTAAAACACAAGATTAAGATAATACAGATGATAGAAGTATCAAGATAATGAAATGTATTTCCGAGTTAAGGTTTCGATTAATAATCCTCTTGTTGTCTGGTTTAATCAAGCCATGTTATTATCAATATTCCTATAAGACGATCACAAAGCTATTTTATCCTCCCTCTCGAGATGCATATAAAACGTAGATTGAAATACTTATGCTAGCATCTCTACTCAACATGAAGCATTCAACTCCCAAAAGTTTAAAAGATCAAATGTCCTCACAAATATTTACAAACCTCTCGATTCATGCAAATATTTGTGTCGAGTATTCAAGATCTAATATTGAAACTCATCTCTCGAATTATGAATCAATATATCAAACAAGTTAAATCATTGATCAAGTGATAAAACAAGAATAAGCTCAAAATACTCAAATAGGCTTCAAGATAATAACTTCAACTAAGATTAAAACATCCAACAAGAGTTCATTAATCTACTTCCAAAACCCAGAAATCACAAGATGTTTAGCTACTCATTACAAATAAACAACTCATAGACAAATTGTTCATATTCATGACAAGCTAAAATGAAAGATTAAAGCACAAAGAATGAGAAAACTTAGGGAAATGGATAATCTCTCGATTTATCTTCAATCCTCAAGCTCCGATTCGACCCGATTCTTCTCTTGATTTTTCCTTGATGAAGTTGAGTTATTTCTTGTGTTCTTGGGTCTTTTCCAAACCTTTTCTCCTCTGGTGTGCGCCCCAAAAAGTGGTATTTATACCCTTTTAGAAGCCTAGGTCAATTTGTTGTCATTTTTGGAGTTTTCTGCAAGAACGCACGTGTCGTGCGCCCACACACGGGCTACCCGTGCGCCATCCCGTAGAAAACATCCAGTCTCTGTAGGGCGCACGGGTCGTGCGTGGACGCACGGGTTACCCGTGTGCCACCCAAACGTCCAAATTTGTTTGTGGGGTCTTCATAAGAGTTGTAGCCCTCTCTTTTAGCTTTCCATAGCCACTTGAATCAGCTCAATATCAATTTTGTAGAGAGAGTTATGACCAAAATACTAAACCCTGCCAGTGCTGGAAATTCCATACGCGTTTGGATGTTCCTTGAGATAAATCTCCTTGTTGTTTAATAATCCATGCTTCTTTTGCCACACGACTCATCACTATGACTCTAGACTCCATATAGTTGGCTTCCAATTAGGTTTAATCACTCGATTCTTGATGATTCTAGGTAGCAATGCTCGTATTTGTCACAAAATTACTCCAAATATCGTTAAATTCCTACAAAACAAGCAAGCGTAATATCTTTTCCACAAAGAGCGAATATATACCATTTCATACACGTTATTGCATGTTTATAAACAATTATAGCCATAAATATGCCCTAAAATACATGCAAAACTCACACTCAACAAACCCCCAAACTTAAACTATTGGCCGTCCCGGTCAACGCTTTTAAAAACTAGAGAAAACATGATTGGGAGTAATGAAAAGTATAACGCACAATAACTCCATAAAATTCGCATTGTTTATCGTAGGTGTCAAGCAATGAATCAACCAGGCCTCAAACATCTAACATAGAGCACCTATCAAAGAAACCATGGTAAATGTTAAGAATTACGCCTCACAAAGATCAAGTGTATACTCTCATCTCAAATGAATATAGGATGTGTTTACGCTCAATTCAATTCAATGTTGAAGAATTACCATAGGCTTGCAAATCGTCTCATATCTCCGCCACTAGAATGTATGCAATTTGTGAATCAAAAAGGACTTCTCTCTTTGGTTGTAATGAAGGCTCTTTGGTTAGGGTAGGAAAATATAGATAGAGTGACTCAAACTCGAGCGTATAGACCGGTGAGCATATAAATAATCTACGTTAAAGCTTAATATGCTACCCAAATCATCTCTCATTTTCATCAACTCTTCTTATCTCCATCCCCTTTCTTTTGTAAACATTATCACCTCACATACAATTCTTAGCCTCCAAGTTCATTCAATGAAAACTCACATCATAAAGTCAATTTTTTTTTTTCTGACTCTTTTATGAATTTTCAACCTTTCTTTTCTCCTCCTTTTCTTCTTCTTTTTTTTTTGTTCCCATCAACCAATTTTGCACAATTATCCAATTTTTCAATTCCAACCCATTCAACCTCATTCACTCCCTCTACTCAATGTTATACGCTCAAGTGTAGGGTAACAAATATATCAAGTTAAGGCTTGAATTGTTGCTATCAAGAAATTAGGCAATAGGCTCAAGTTGGCTAACTAGGGATTTCAATATCATCTTAGGTAAGCAAAAGGCTTGAAGGGCTAACAAAAATGGCCTTTGATCATTTTCACAATTCGCATACAACATGTGACCTTGACAAATATACCAGAGCAAGTTCTAGAATTCTAACAACATGAATGATACACTCAAATCAATCAACAAGACTGCATATGATGAAAGCAGTAAAGGCTCAAAAGCTCACAGGCTTGCAAATACGTAATTCAAAGCATCAAACTATGTTCTCAATATCCACATGCTCAATATCATCTATTCATGGTTCAATCAACTCATGCTCAACACCCAATCCAAACAATACAAAATTTTCAAAATCAAGCACAAGTTACAATCAAGAGATCAACTCACTCCCTACAATCTATGAAAGCAATAAACGTGCTAAACCAATAAACGTGTTTCTAATGCAAATGCAACCTAAAATGCTCTACATGCAACTATATGAAAACACACAAAATTAATGCAATTTTTTTTATCCACACATTTCATATCAAAATAACTATTTCTCCCCCAAACTTAAATGAAATTATATCGCACGTAAGAGAAGATAGAATTTCAATATTAAATTGTGTGGATTTACCTGATTCATTGTGCGGGTGGTGGTGGATAATGGCCCTCCTTCGCATCTCCTCCTATCGCTAGGACTACTTCTTTCAGCCATTACTTCAAGTTTTGTACCTAGGCGCGACCTATGTACGCCTCTGCTGATGGACGACGGGCGGGCGCGCCAAACGCACGGGCTGCCGTGCGTCGTGCCGTCAGAGAAACATCTCCAATTTCTCAATCACGCACAGGCCGTGCGTTCATGCACGCCATACCCGCCCGTGCGTGGGCTCAAAAGTAAAATCAGGTAATTTTCTCTTTTTTTTTAAAGAAGAAAACAAACAAAAACAAAAATCACACCACAAACCGTTGGGTTGCCTCCCAACAAGCGCTAAATTTAAAGTCTTTAGCCGGACTTTTGTTTTACTCAACCGGGATCCAAAAACAAGTGTCGATCATGCCACGCCTTCGTATTTTCCAACAAAGATATGTGATCCTTCAAAGTTGTATGTAAGATGTGGATGATTAAGGATCACAATGTTGATGGTCTTTTGGAAATCAAGAAATGTGCTCCTAATGATGAAAAATGGTTTATCAACCATAGTAAAGATATTTCTATCTTTACTCACATTAAATATCATGAAGTCTGTAGAACATGTGAATTGATCACCATTTTCAAACATTGTTCTTTCAAGTGTATGCTTCTTAAAATTTGATACATCTGTAGTGAAGCTTACATCTAGAGTGCACATATTTTTATCAATATGAGGATCTTCCATTGAGTGAGAGATAGAAACACTCCCTGATTTAATTTGACGTGGCTCCTCGTATTCAGTACCACTCATTTGATGAATGACACTACATTGTTCCTTTGAGTTGATTTCAGTGGTGCTTGAAAATTGGCTCTTTTGTTGTTGTCCACTAATAATCGTAGCTAATAGGCCTACTTGAGTCTCAAGATTTTTTATCGAACTGGCCATCTGTGTCACTTGCAACTCTATCTTGTCCATCCTAGCCTCCTATGCATTGAATTGGTCCCTTGTCTCACTTATAAATGAAGTCGTTTGTGTAAGTTCAAGCGGCTACGGTAATCTAGAGGGGGGTGAATAGATTATCTCCATCTTTTCTATTTTCCCCTCTTTTTCGAAACAATTACGCCAAGACAATAATAAAGGTACGGGAAGTAAACAACACGCGTCGATTTAAAGAGGTTCAACCCACCTAGGGCCTAATCCTATACCACCCCAAAGTATATCCAGGGATGGATTTCAAAAAGAAAAAGAATTTTATTAATTACCACAATTAATACAAATTCAACTTACAACACCTTGAAGAGCACCACACTCTTCTTCAACACCACCTTTGGAGATTACCACAATCTCCCTTTGAAGATTACCATAATCTTCAACCTTGAAGAATACCAAATTCTTCAACACCTCAATAAGAAGATCACCACAATCTTCTTGCACCTATCACCTAGATCATCCAAGTGTGTTCTTACCACAAGAACACTCACAAGGATATCTTGTGTTTGAATGATAACCAAAAGTCAAGATTACAACTCAATAATGAATATTACAATTTGAGTGCAAGTGTAATCAAGAAATAAAGCCTAGACCTCAAGATGTGAAAGTGAAATACTTAAAGCTATAAATACAACAAAGAGTGTTGAATATGAAAGCTTGGAAATTTGCAGATTTCTTGTTGTGTATTTGCTTGTATGTGTTATATCTTGTGTCTTCAATTCATCCTCTATTTATAGGGAAGCTTCACCAACATAGGCTCCCAACATAGGCTCCTCTATCTTCACTTTTGTCTACAAAAAGAAGATCACAAGATGTAGAAATATTGTACAAAATTGAAAAGCAAATCTTGTTGTCACAGATTGCAACGGTTGGAATTTTTGTCAAAAAATAACATAGGCGGCGATAGGTTGCCTGTTGAAGATTTCGACCGTTTGAAAAAAATAGTGCGATCCGGTAGGGGTTGCAGGGGGGTGCGACCGGTCGGAGGGGGTCGGCCGTCGCCCCAGTGCGGCCGTCGGCCCTCCCCGACCGGTCCCCTCCTCTTTGTTCAAGACCTGTAAGTTCATTTGCTTCGTGTTTCTTATCTTGGTACCGGCCGACCACTTTGGGCGACGGTTCGACCTCTCCTTTTAAATGTTGTCCGATTTTTTTCAAAAATAAACTTCAAGAAATACTCCAAAAAATTAGTAAAAACATTTTAAATCATTTGGGAGTATTTAGACAACATTTATAAACATAGTTTTGGTGTAAAAACCAATTTAAACAAAACCATCAAAAGTGTTGTCCAATTTTTATCAAATTAAAAACTCTAAGAAATACTCCAAAAATTAGTAAAAACATTTTAAATCATTTAGGAGTATTTGGACAACATATAAAAATATTGTTTTGGTATAAAATCTTATTAAAACAAAATCATCAAAATCTTGATAAAAACATTTATCTAACAAACTCCCCCTTTTTGATGATTACAAACCAAAACAATTTTAGAAGGTCGATTTTAAAACAAAGCAAATTTTCCGGTCTTAAAACAACAATCAATTACAAACAAGATACATCATAAGTACAAGCACACAAGGATAGGAGCAAAGAATTTTCAAAATCATTTTTGCACAAGCTCCCCCTATCAACATGCATATAAAGAACAAGTATTCCATGAGCTTATAAGCTCCCTCTGTCACAAAACATCATTAGTCAAGCATAAAAGTCCACAATACATCAAATGGACTAAGCATTTTTCACAGCTTATGGCTTTCAAGAGCCCTAGCTTATAGCTTTTCTTGCAAGCTTATTTTCGCTTCTTTGAGCGTATGAGCATTTTTCCTGTTTCTCCCCCTTTGGAATCATCAAAAAGAATGTTAGCACGATAAAAACATCATATATTCATATCAAAGTGCGCAAATTTATCGATTTATCGAGCTTATTAAAAATTGAAGCTTAAATTCCAAATAAAAGGGAAAAGTTGATCAATTTGACTTGCAAAAGCTCATTTGATAGATAAAACATGATCTCTATAAACTTATAAGACTTTTCAAATCGAGAGAATCATGTAGGTGATGAATTTTTCATTGAAACATTTCGTCGAACACTTGGCGTGCATCGAATAAAACTAGAAGAATATAACGCCTTTGCGATTCATTTAAGCCAAAAATTTTCATCACCAATTGCAATACAACAATATTCATCTATCAACAATAATCATGCACACCACAATTATACAAGAATTCCATCAAAAAACAACACATAAGCATTTTCTCAAGGGTTCAACCCAATTGAGATTAGAGGAGGAATTAAACTTACCAATCAATCGGAGAAGTCGAGTAATACGCATGATATACTCGTACTATAAACCCAAAAATATAGAATATACAAGAAAGAAATCATTTTGGGTGAATTGTGTGTGAATTTTGCAAAGGGGTTCGATTTTGGAAGAAAATAACCAAAATAACGAAATGAAGGACAGAAGCAATTTTATTGCTGAAAATGATCTGGCGACGGTTGGAGGGTCGACTGGGCCGAGGTCGGGGCGACTAAGCGGCCGGTCGGCCTCAGCTCCTTCAGCCCATTGTTTCTTTCTGTTTTGCAAATACCGAAGTTCGATCCAAAAATCCAATTTACCGCCTTTAAGTTTTAAAAACGTGCAAAATGCAAACGTAGACCTCATTCAATATACATTATGTCATAATCAAGCTCGAAATGAGGTAAAATACTCGGCGGTTAATGATTAAAAAGTCTGCGAGTTATCCTTAAGATTTTAATTAAACACATCTCAAGTTTTTGTTAAAAACTCAATCCCTTTTTAAAAGAATATCGAATCTCAATATTTTTAGTTCGATTGTGATGAACTATATTTGAATAATTTTCACCGGACTTGTTATCCCAAAAAAAATAAGAACGTTTTAAAACTTTTGGATACACAAGTCATACGAAGAAGTGCCTTTCAAATATTTGAAAATTTCTTTCAACGGCACTTTAATGAGATTCGTTGGGATAGTTTTTAAGGTCGAGCAAATAGACATAAGGCATATAGAATGTCGAGTCTATTGGAATAATACAAGAAAACATACCTCGAATTTGTTTGTCAACCGTCATGCCTTTCTCAACCTTTGTCAATCTCTTCATTGGTAGCCATAGAGGTTGGAATGATTCTTCCTTCTTCAATGCCTAACTCCTTCAAGAGTTCTTTTGAAATGTAACCATCTACTTGGCATTGAATGATTTGAAGTCCAAGCAAGAAATCATGCTCATTTCAAGTACACCTTGCATCAACTTTAGAAAACCATATCTTGCACAAATATTCATTAGTAGCACCAAAAATATTCTCATAAATATGCACAAGTTTAAACAATATTGCCCTTTTTCACAAACAAAGAGAGTAGTATCAACTTTACCTTTTGTAAAATTATTTAGCAAAAATAGCTAAGTCTTATCATACCATACACGGGGTACTTGTTTTAAACCATTCAAGGCCTTAAAAACAATCATTTGGCCTAGAAAAATTTTAAACCCCGGAGGTTGTTTTACATAGACTTCTTCTTGAATAAAACCATTTAGAAATTTGGATTTAACATCCATTTGGTAAAGCTTGAAATTTTCTTAAAACAAGAATGGGCAAGTAAAATGCAAATAGCTACAAAATGTGCTATGAGTGCAAATGTTACATCAAAATCGATTACCTTCTTCTTGAAAATACCTTTGAGCTACTAACCTCGCCTTAGTTCGACCAATGTTGCTTTGGTCATCGAGTTTGTTCCGGAATACCCTTTTTATCTTCTTATCATCATAGGGTATCCAATTGATCTAAGATGTTCATAATAGAACATTTACATCCAAATATTTGGAGTACTTCATTTCTCATCTACACAACTTAACAAACTCATTAACGACATCGCTTATATAAGCAAGAAAAAATAGCCCAAGTGTAAAAACATGCCTTAATCACAAAATATCTTGCATAGTAGAAATAGACACTATATATAGACCATGAAGCAAGAAACACATACTATGCATTTAGAATATCATCAAGAGTCTAATAAATCATGCAAGTTCAAATAAGCTTAAGAAAGCTATAAAAGGTCTCTTTTGAAATTTGAGAATCCGATAGCATATAATTGAGACCTCATTTAAAAAAATATTTGAACAAAAGTTTACAAAGCAAATATGTGCAATCAAATATCAAATAGTGCCTTTCAAAAAATCTAAAAATCCTTTTAATGGCATTTGTATTAAGTACTATGGAAAACAAGCACATAGGCACATGGCAATACATATATCGAGTCTATAAGAGTAAGAATAACACAAGTAAACGTACCTCGATAATTTATGCCTTTTTTCACAAATAATGACGAAAATGGCCATTTGTGAAAATATGTAAATCCTACACAATTCTTAAAACAAATCTAGCACAAATCATAATGATAAAAGTGTAGGCTAAGAGATATCACAAGTAAGCTCATGCCATAAAAATCCATAAGAGATGATAACATACTATAGTCTTCAAAAATGCACAAGAGTTTTAAAAACATCATATAAGGTCTTTTTTTTAAAAAAAAAAAAAATTAAAAGCACAAATATATATTGAAGACCTTAATTAAAAAATAAATATTTGAAAACTCATTTTGCAATAAAGACACAAATAAAAGCATGCATAATAACAAAATAAAATGCATATTTAAATAGAGAGATACGATTTACCAATTTCGTCATTTCCACGGGTTATGTCTCTCCCTTTGTAGATAGTATCTTCCTCTTGAGAAATCATTTTGTTGATGATGTCTTCTCCAATTTTGCCCATTTCTCGAGTTTTGTCCTTCCCATTTTTGATAGTGTCTTCCTCTTTGAGAATCATCTTGTTGATGATGACTTTGTCATTTCCAAGGATTGTGTACTTCCCATTTTTGATTATATCCTCTTCTTGGAAATTTATCGTGATGGTGTATTCTCCTTTGATCAAATGACACGGGCATTTGATATCTTCTTGGCGGTATGAATTTTCCTTTATTATTACGCCGGGTACCTAATATGACATTATTTTGTGGTACCCTCAAGTGTTTGGGTCCTTGGGGATTAGCTTTGAGATTTTTAGGTCTCCAATAGAAATTAGAGCTATTTCTAGCTCGACAAGAATTAGCCGTATGACCCTTTTTATCGCAATAAAAACAAGTAATAATTCTAGGAGCATAATGATCATTATGCATAGAGACTTGATTCTTTTTCATGTGATCGACACCCTTAGGCTTATGATCAAGTTCTAGTTTCAAATTATCACAACAATCAACAATATCGGTCATTCTATTGGTACTCAAGTTTGATTTTAATAAATCCTTTTTCATGCAATCAATATTCTCAACAAGAGCACTATTTTCTTTTTCAAGGTTTCTAACATTGTCAAGTGTGGTGGTGTGATCACATGAAAGTGATTCATAAGAGGAACATAAATTATCCTTATCAATTTTCAAAATATTGAATTCCCTTTTCAAATTTTTGTATTTATCAAGTAAGCTTTGGAATTCATTTTGAAGTTCATCAAAATCATTTTGCAAATTACTATAATCATTTTGTAATTCATTATCATAAGAAGTGGAGGGTTTTGAACTTACCTCGTTTTCTTCTTCGAAGCCCATAAGACATCGTTCGTTTTCATCGACGTCGGAAGTTGTAGGAAGCTCATCCCATGTTAGGTTTGTATCCATTTGAGAAGTAGATGCTTTTGAGTGGCTCCTTTCATTTGCATATACTTCTTCTAATTTTCTCCATACTTCATGAGCCGATTTAATTCCTACAAGATGATCATATTCCAAAATGGTAAGTGAACAATAAATAATATTAAGAGCTTTACCATTTAAGGAGATGTTTTTCTTCTCTTCATCATTGAGCTCTTTGAGGCCTTTGTGTAGTGTGTCCATCATTGGAATGGATTCTTCATTTACGACCGTGTTCCAAATATCGAACCCGCAACTTTGTAGATAGCATTCCATTCTTTCTTTCCAAAATGTAAAATTTTTGGAATCGAATAGTGGTGGCTTGGTGGTGGAGGCGCCGGTAAGGTAGACTTCATTCGTAGCCGATGATCGTTCCTCTTTACTCGCGATGTGGAACGAGCTTGCCAAAGAGTTTGGCTTTGATACCACTTGTAAGTTCAAGCGGCTACGATAATCTAGAGGGGGGTGAATAGATTATCTCCATCTTTTCTATTTTCCCCTCTTTTTCGAAACAATTACGCCAAGACAATAATAAAGGTACGGGAAGTAAACAACACGCGTCGATTTAAAGAGGTTCAACCCACCTAGGGCCTAATCCTCTACCACCCCAGTATATCCGGGATGGATTTCAAAAAGAAAAAGAATTTTATTAATTACCACAATTAATACAAATTCAACTTACAACACCTTGAAGAGCACCACACTCTTCTTCAACACCACATTTGGAGATTACCACAATCTCCCTTTGAAGATTACCACAATCTTCAACCTTGAAGAATACCAAATTCTTCAACACCTCAATAAGAAGATCACCACAATCTTCTTGCACCTATCACCTAGATCATCCAAGTGTGTTCTTACCACAAGAACACTCACAAGGATATCTTGTGTTTGAATGATAACCAAAAATCAAGATTACAACTCAATAATGAATATTACAATTTGAGTGCAAGTGTAATCAAGAAATAAAGCCTAGACCTCAAGATGTGAAAGTGAAATACTTAGGCTATAAATACAACAAGAGTGTTGAATATGAAAGCTTGGAAATTTGCAGATTTCTTGTTGTGTATTTGCTTGTATGTGTTATATCTTGTGTCTTCAATTCATCCTCTATTTATAGGGAAGCTTCACCAACATAGGCTCCCAACATAGGCTCCTCTATCTTCACTTTTGTCTACAAAAAGAAGATCACAAGATGTAGAAATATTGTACAAAATTGAAAAGCAAATCTTGTTGTCACAGATTGCAAATGATTGGAATTTTTTGTCAAAAAATAACATAGGCGATCGGTTGCCTGTTGAAGATTTCGACCGTTTGAAAAAAATAGTGCGATTCAGGTAGGGGTTGCAGGGGGGTGCGACCGGTCGGAGGGGGGGTCGACCGGTTGCCCAGGGGTGCGACCGGTCGGCCCTCCCCTGGACCGGTCCCCCTCCCTCTTTTTTCAAGACCTGTAAGTTCTGTTTCGTGTTTCTTATCTTCAGGTACCGGTCGACCACTTTGGGCGACCGGTCGACCTCCCTTTTTAAATGTTGTCCGATTTTTTTCAAAAATAAACTTCAAGAAATACTCCAAAAAATTAGTAAAAACATTTTAAATCATTTGGGAGTATTTAGACAACATTTATAAACATAGTTTTGGTGTAAAAACCAATTTAAACAAAACCATCGAAAGTGTTGTCCAATTTTTATCAAATTAAAAACTCTAAGAAATACTCCAAAAAATTAGTAAAAACATTTTAAATCATTTAGGAGTATTTGGACAACATATAAAAACATTGTTTTGGTATAAAATCTTATTAAAACAAAATCATCAAAATGTTGATAAAAACATTTATCTAACAGTTTGATTCATGAATGAAATGAGGCGTCTTCCAAAGATGGTTTTGCCTCTGCATTGGTAACCACATTCGTTACATTGAAGCTTGATGGTGGTGGAATCACATTCTCCGTGTTAGCATATGAAAATTTTTCGTAATTCCCCAAATCTGGATAATAGCATGTAGGAGTAGGATTATTCCAATAACTGTAAGAATTCCAGTTATTGAAGTAATTGACTTTCTCCATTCGAGCGAGTGTTCGTGTACAACCTACACCAACTCAAAGAAACAAATCAAACATTGTAGAGAGAGAATTTACAAAAGAAAAATGAAATAAAATAAAAAAAATCTAAATTAAAAATAATTCTATCTATCGCAATATTAGCACCAAAAATTGTATTAGTCCCCGGCAACGGCGCCAAAAACTTGTTCGCCTTATTTTTAGCTTCACCGCAAGTGTACGGTGTAGTTTATAGAATAGGGTAAGCAAGGTCGTATCCATGGAGACTAATAAATTAATATGCTAAGTATTGATCCAAGATAGTCTTATTTTTATTTAGACGATCGAAATTTGATGATTGTTATATTGAGATTAAGACAATTTAAATCACTAAAACACAAGATTAAGATAATACGATGATGATAGAAGTATCAAGATAATGAAATGGATTTCGAGTTAAGGTTTCGATTAATAATCCTCTTGTTGTCCGGTTTAATCAAGCCATGTTATTATCAATATTCCTATAAGACGATCACAAAGCTATTTTATCCTCCCTCTCGAGATACATATAAAACGTAGATTGAAATATACTTATGCTAGCATCTCTACTCAACATGAAGCATTCAACTCCCAAAAGTTTAAAAGATCAAATGTCCTCACAAATATTTACAAACCTCTCGATTCATGCAAATATTTGTGTCGAGTATTCAAGATCTAATATTGAAACTCATCTCTCGAATTATGAATCAATATATCAAACAAGTTAAATCATTGATCAAGTGATAAAACAAGAATAAGCTCAAAATACTCAAATAGGCTTCAAGATAATAACTTCAACTAAGATTAAAACATCCAACAAGAGTTCATTAATCTACTTCCAAAACCCGGAAATCACAAGATGTTTAGCTACTCATTACAAATAAACAACTCATAGACAAATTGTTCATATTCATGACAAGCTAAAATGAAAGATTAAAGCACAAAGAATGAGAAAACTTAGGGAAATGGATAATCTCTCAATTTATCTTCAATCCTCAAGCTCCGATTCGACCCGATTCTTCTCTTGATTCTTCCTTGATGAAGTTGAGCTATTTCTTGTGTTCTTGGGTCTTTTCCAGACCTTTTCTCCTCTGGCGTGCGCCCCAAAAAGTGGTATTTATACCCTTTTAGAAGTCTAGGTCAATTTGCTGTCATTTTTGGAGTTTTCTGCAAGAACGCACGGGTCGTGCGCCTAGGGCTGTAAACGAACAGAGCGTTCGGTAAACTACTCGTGAACAAGTTCGGATATTGTTCGTTTATGTTCGTTTATTTAGTTAAACGAACATAAACGAACAAATTTTAGGGCTCGTTAAATAAACGAACAGAGCTTAAACAATCATATACTCGTTCATTAATAGTTCGTGAACAAGCTCGTTTAGTGTTCGTTTACAAATGTTCATGAACAAGCTCGTTTAGTGTTTGTTTAGAATTGTTCGTGAACAAGCTCGTTAAGGGCTCGACTATTAGCTCGATTATTATTCAATTAATAATAAATAATGTTATTTAATTTTAAAAAAATTAATTTAAATATTGATATTTGTTTGTTTGTTTGTTTGTTATGAACAGTTTATGAACACAAATTTGAATATGAACATGTTCACGAACACGTAACGAACACGAACTCGAATATGAACATGTTCACGAACATGTTCGTGAACAAATTCGAACATTACACAAATTAAATGAACGAGCACGAACACAAACTTAGCAACCCAAACCGAGCTCGAGCCGAGCTCGAACATGACCAAAAATAAACAAACATTTGGCAAATAATGCTCGGCTCGGCTCGGCTCAGATCGTTTACAGCCCTACGTGCGCCCACGCACGGGCTAACCGTGCGCCATCCCGTAGAAAACATCCAGTCTCTGTAGGGCGCACGGGTCGTGCGTCCACGCACGGGTTACCCGTGCGCCACCCAAACATCCACATTTGTTTGCGGGGTCTTCATAAGAGTTGTAGCCCTCTCTTTTAGCTTTCCATAGCTACTTGAATCAGCTTAATATCAATTTTGTAGAGAGAGTTATGACCAAAATACTAAACCCTGCCAGTGCTGGAAATTCCATACGCGTTTGGATGTTCCTTGAGATAAATCTCCTTGTTGTTTGATAATCCATGTTTCTTTTGCCACACGACTCATCACTATGACTCTAGACTCCATATAGTTGGCTTCCAATTGGGTGTAATCGCTCGATTCTTGATGATTCTAGGTAGCAATGCTCGCATTTGTCACAAAATTACTCCAAATATCGTTAAATTCCTACAAAACAAGCAAGCGTAATATCTTTTCCACAAAGAGCGAATATATACCATTTCATACACGTTATTGCATGTTTATAAACAATTATAGCCATAAATATGCCCTAAAATACATGCAAAACTCACACTCAACAGTAGTCAGGTAAAACATCATTTTTTTTGCCGCCACCTTCTTGAAATCGAAACCCATGATTTTTTTGGGTTTCTCAAACCTTGAGCGGGGAGGGATGATCGTGGTTCGCTTGAGCTTGCCATCGTGAAGTTCGCTAATTGCTTTGCGATTGTTGAGTACAATGTTACAGAACCAGGAATGCCTTCAAAATGGCAAATTACAGAAACAAAAGATTACAAGGAAAAGTACTGGCTATCACAACTTCTCCAAAAGAACTTTCAGAAAGCCGAGTCGAGATGAATCTCTTTTCGAGAAGTAATTACGTCACGGCTAGTGCTCATAGTCTGACGTATCGCTTCCAAAGATGAAACGGCTTATGTCTTCTGTGTAGTAGCACCACTAACACAGAAGCTCCTTCGAACTAGAAAATGTTGAAAACTGGTTGCTGGACTCTATGTGTAGAATGCAGAAAATTGCTTTTTGAGGTATATTAAATGCTATGAATTTTCTGTATTTGATCTGCAATGAATTTACAGACAACCAACACCTACAGGAGATAACAAAATATAGGGGGCATTAATCCAATTGTAACATCCCAGATGTTACACCCCACTACTCCATAACAGACAAGTAGTGGGCTCTCTTCAGATGACCACTACTGTAGGAGTTACTAACTCCAACAGTCACACGAATCTGGACACCTACAATGTCCAGATTCATTGGGCTCCAACAGTCCAATAGTCACTTGAATCTGGGCCAAGCCCATTTTCGAGTGGCAAAACTTTAGTGGACCGGACCGGGCCCAATAAAGGCCAAGCTTGACCCAATCCAGCCGAGGCCGGACCGGGCGGGCGCGCGCGTGTGGCCTACTTGTGATTATCCACTTGTGTTATAGTTTATACAACATATAACACCTTCTAGTAAATAAACTAGGATAAACAATTATTTGTATTCCATGTGGGACAAGGCAAAAACCTTTCATCTCCCTTTACATAATCTTTACATAATGCCCATTTTTGTGGCTACCTTCGTGTATTAATTTCTCACTCATCGAAATTCGGTTTTGTGAAATAAAAAATACTACGAATATCTACTCGGAACGTAGATTAATAACATTTAATTTAATTTCACCAGAAATATTTAGCCACTGAAAATATGGTCAGAGTCGGGTCGACACCCACTTTATCAAAACCAAAATTTCCAACAGATCTTTAATTAAAACATCACTAATGCGGCCCAGAACATTTTGAATGTAATTGTCTTATCCAGACCATCGATATGGAGACATCTTAGCGGGGGCATTTATATATGATTTGATAATATAGGACTTGGACCAATTTAATTTGAATTTTCCATATAAATTCCGTTGTAGAAATGAAAAATCGAATTAAATCACTAGATGGTCATATATAGATAAATCTTAATCATGGGTGATTATAGACTCCTGTTTATTTCTGTGTGATTCTTAATTTGCTCGATTAAGTTTGTCCTACGACATTCCCAACACTTGCATTTTAGGTTCACATTTGAAATAAATAGCTAGGAATATAAATTCACAGATATGGAATCCATTCCTTCTTGCGAGAAGTAGAAAAACGATTCTCTCATTTGTTAAATCTGGAACTGAATGGTTTGATATCTCTAATTTATTATCCGATTATAACATAACTATTCGCTAGTGAATTAATGGTAAATGACTAAATAAGGATAAGAGGTAATTGAAGAGGTTTAACGGATACTACCTAGCTTCAATTACGAATTGTGTATGGATAATTAATCTATATGTAATGATTATATCAATGGACTGCTCATTTCATAGAGTAAGATATTATATAATTATAAGAGTGTAATTCCGAATTTATAGTGGAGTAATATCGGAATTAATCAGTCGAATAAATTAATTAAAGAGGTTAATTATTTATTCGATTTATTGGAGCTTATAATTATAGGTTCATGGTCCCCGGTTCGCCTTCCTAGAGTAAACATGTTAGAAATAATATTTCATGTTCCTAAGGGTTTATGGAAAATAGTTTTCCAAAATATTTGGGCTAATATATTAATATCAGTTAATTCCGAGAATATATGATATTCTACAGTATTGGTTGTATTGGGAATTAAATAAATATAAGATATTTATGATATTAATATAATTATTAATTTGATAATTATATTGGATAATTATCAAACAGTGTTTTTTTCCTCGAACGATAGAATTTTTATTGATAACTCAAACTAAAACCTACAACTGATGCCAACGGGCGAATGAACCTCCTTCCGCAACAACAATCAAGGAGTAATACAAACAAACTCAAACACTTCCACTAAAGGAGACTAAGCCACTCCTACGGAAACTAGCCAAACTGAAACAACACACGCAATACCGCGCACGAACTGTTAGATAAATTTTATATCATGATTTTGATAATTTTGTTTAATTGTGTTTTTACACTAAAATAATGTTCCTAAATGTTGTCCAAATACTCGCAATCAATTTAAAATATTTTTACTAATTTTTTGGAGTATTTTTTGAAGTTTATTTTCAACAAAAATTGGACAACACTTCTATCTCGTGTTCGACCGGTCGCCCTATAGGGCAACCCGTGTCTGAAGTTGATTTTTGAAACAGAAACGAGACAGTTGATTTTTTTTGAAGAGGTCGACCGGTGTCTGAGAATGACTTGAATTTGCAAACTTCTCTGTATTATATTTTTGAAGACCCCAACCGGTCCAATGAGGGGTCGACCGGTCGGACCCCATGTCGATCGGTCGCCCTGTGTGATTTTATGCGATTATTTTCAAACTCTTATTTCTATTCAACCGGTCGCCCTATGTTTTTGACAGCAAACTATCCGTTGAGCCTGCAGACAACTTTTTCTCATTTTAGGGGTTTGATTTCTAACATCTATAATCTTGATTTTAATTGCATTATTTTTGTAGAAATCAATCTCCAAGAAGGAGCCTATGTCTGGAAATCAATCCAAGACCTCTCCTATAAATAGAGGAAGCATT
The DNA here is from genome assembly GCA_016081115.2 of Rehmannia glutinosa. NCBI lineage: Eukaryota > Viridiplantae > Streptophyta > Magnoliopsida > Lamiales > Orobanchaceae > Rehmannia > Rehmannia glutinosa. The sequence goes on along the minus strand of CM071934.1, from coordinate 13,610,611 downwards.
GAAGAAACAAGATACATACACAACAATACAACAAAAGATATATCAAGCAATTACTTTGTTCTTCAATTTCAACATTCTTGTTGTGATAGCCTAAGGTCTTTCACTTTCACATCTTGAGGTCTAGGGTTGATTCTTGATTACACTTGCACTTTTGAGTTGTAATATTTTTCTAAGTGTAATCTTGATTGTAATTCATCATTCAAACACAAGATATCCTTATGAGCATTCTTGTGGTAAGAATATACTTGGGTGATCTTAGGTGTTGAAGAGTGTGGTACTCTTCATAGGTGAAAGAAGGTTGTGGTAATATTCTTGTGGAAGAGTTTGGTGCTCTTCGAGGTGTTGGAGAGTTTGGTGCTCTTTAAGTCGGAAGATTGTGGTAATCTTCACAAGGTGCCGTTGCAAGAAGATTGTGGTAATCTTCAAAGAGGTGTTGTAAGGTGATGTTGTAATAGTTTTGGTAACTATTTATAATTTTTTTTCCTTTTTGAAATCCATCCCGGAGATATTGGGGTGGTAGAGGATTAGGCCCTAGGAGGGTTGAACCTCTATAAATCGACGTGTATTGTTTACTTCCCGCACTTTGTCTTAGCTTACTCATTCGAAAAAGAGGGCATAATCAGGAAAATGAGCATAATCTATTCACCCCCTCTAGATTATTGTAGCCACTTGGACTTACACGAACAACTATCACGCACTACAAGCCAGACAAACTGACTGCCTATAAATTTCGCCCCACATCTGGCAATGAAAAAGACAACAAAAATAAATAAAAAAGAAAAATACATAGAAACTACCTAAACACTATCTACAAGGAAACAAAAAAAACCAAGAAAAAATTAAAAATAGCATCAAAAATAGAAAAATCAAGAAAAGAAACTAAAAGCTAAAAGCCTCTCCCTCTCCAAAATATCCTTACACCGTCCGATCTGTGCCAAACCTCCGCTTTCGCCGCACCACCCACTCCTTTGAAGAAATCAAGTCCACAGGTCCGCCCCCACCTCTGAAAACTAGCCCAAACGAAAGAAAAACGAGAACATCACCCGAGAATCACCTTCTTGGAAATTTCAAGTTGGGGAAATAGTCTAGATCTGCAAAAAAACCATGGGGAGAGTGGGTGGCCGGCGCCAGCCGACACCGGCCAAGGCGAGGAGGTGGGGAGACGGGAAGGCAAGAAGACGAGAGAGAGAGGATAGGGTTTTGCAAGAGAAAGATTTAAGAGATAGAAATTTTACAGAGATGAGAGAGGGTTTCATTCAGTGGGCGAAAAAATCAATTAGTGTTTAAGCCTATCTAGAATTATGAATTTTAGATTAGATAGAAAACTGAGTTGGAGTGGGAAACTGATTGAACTACAGAGCCATAAATAAAAGGCCACATCTCACAATTGATACACATGTATTTATGCGGCCGCCAATTTTTTGCTATTGAAAAACCATTATTCACGTCAATTGTCCTTGGCAATCAAAACCTTTGGTCAGTACCATGAAAAGGGAATCTTGGCCAATTTGTTTAATTTGAATTTTCGAACTCATCTATTTCTTTTTTTTTGTACAATTCAGCCACTCCTCATACTTGTAACTGATAAAAAGGTTTTCGTGTGGTGTTTCGTCTTCGGGAAAAACCTTTTGTAAAGCAAAACCCAATTGTCAATTGAAAGATAATTGGTCAGGCCAACTTTCGGCCAAGATTGACGAGCTCTTTTTTGGCCAGCGAGATTACAAGCGGATGTGGTTATTTGGTGTTATCTTCTTTTGTGAGATTTGTGGTTTGATTTAAAGCTTAGTTCACCCTTCTATTTAGTTAGTCCAATCCTACGATTTCATGACTTGAGTACATCGTAGGAAAATTAAAGTTAGGAATTTAGAATTTTATTTGGTGCCCACACACTGCCGTTGATAGGGAAGATCGATTTGAAAGATCGTGGTGTCTACGAGCTTCGGGGATTCAAATAATTAACGGAGAAAAAACAAAGAACAAGAAAATCGTCGAAAGAGGTAAATTTTCTTTTCTTCATTTAGTTTGAATTAATAAGCATGATCTTGTGTTCTTATATGTAAAACTCGATTTTTGAAATCCCTCGCTTCCACTTCCGTTCGATTTGATCGAAAAGTCGGATCTTATTTGACCCGGATTAGATCCGGGACCCGAATAATTTCCAACATACAGATCTACAACCTATTGAAAACCATAATCTGATTTGTTATCTTTGTCAGATCGAAAAGTTTTTCATCTGAATCTGCACAAGAAAAAACATTGCACTAGACGGCAAAATCACAAATAAGAAAATAAACAAATAATCCAAATCAATGTGGGAAACCACTTATTTAGAAATTAAATTAATAAAAAAGATGTAAGTGAGGTGATTTCAGGCCAAAAATCACCCATTGACAATTAAGAGCAAGAATAGAAGCAAAAGAGAGAGGGTTTAATTTAGGGGTGTGCACGGGACGGTCCAGAGATTTAGAAATCTCCAAAACCATCTCGAAATTTGGAGATTTTAAAAATAAATCTCAAGAACCGAACTATAGAAAAAAATCTTCGTCCCGAACTTTCGGGACGGTTCAGGATGGAGATTCGGTTCTAAGGGGACAGTATGGTATGGTTCAGTTCGGGATGGAGATTCGGAGATTGGTCATAAATAAAACATACAAACTTGAAAAAAAAGAAGGAAATTCAATATAAAAATCACCAAACGGATATACTTCCAGTCTCTTCTTAGTGTGGTCTCAAAATATATACTAAAACCATAATAGGTAACACAATCTTACATTCAAATTCTAAACTTATTAACATTTATAATACGATAACATTCTATTATCTTGGGCAATTGTCCTTCTATTGACTTGGAACAAATATAATTAACTAACAATTTTGAGAAATTAATATGAAATAAAAATTTGTATAAATTTATAATCTCAATATCTCCTAATTAACAACTTAACATAATCAATAGAATTATATTTATAATTTATGTGATGTGGTAAAAAATTTAAAATATGATTTTTTTATGAAGGTTGTATTGCTATAATATAGTATTATTAAATGTAATTTACTAATTATTTAACTGATTTTAATTTCAAATGATCTACTCTATTAGTAATATTAAAGTTTTTTAAATTCATAATAGTTAGTGTTATGTTTTTTTTTTTAAATTTGTTTTATATTCAATTTAATTTCAGGTAATTTGAGGTTAACTCAATATCAAAATGTATATAATTTAAAAATAATGTATATGTATTTATATAAAATCTTTAAAATCAGTTCTAGCTTTGGGTCCTCGGTTTGGAGTGTTTTTGTATGGTTCAGTACGGTTCTCTGTACGGGTATTTAAAAAATCTCCAGGACCGTACCAGAAATAATTTTTGGGATGGTCAGATTTTGGGGGAAAGTCAAAGAGTCAACGAATATTTTCGGTTCGGATATTTTTCAGTCCGAATATCGGTTCAGTTTCGATAATCTCCAAGTCTCGTGCACAACCCTAGTTTAATTGACCGGCAACCTAACACATGATTATTTCTGTACATTGTCAATTTATTTTCCTTCTACTTGTAGTGAAACAATTAGATTATAAACTGCTTTCAAAAAATAGATTATAAATTTATTAAAGAAACGAATACAAGTCCAAAAATAATACAATAAAATCACCAATATATTATTCATAATACATTATCATCAAAACCTGATTGTTGACTGCGGAGGTATATACCCTGAATTGACATAATATACGCATAATTTAACTAACTTGGTTGGTGGAACATAATTATATTAACTACTCATTTTTTGTATTATAAGTAAATAGATTGGAAATAATCATGTACGGATCGGAAAGAAAATGGAGTACATATAGTCAATGGAAACGTTTGTTTGAAACGAAATTAACACAATAATTAATTGAAAATAAGCTAATTTGGTTCTTACAGAATTTGAGCATATCGTGGGGCACGTCATTCTGCTTTGTGATCAACATCCAATTGCATAGCATTAGAAAACCTTTGATCAATACTTTTATTATGAAACGACGTCGAGTCTGGGGGTCCATCACAAAGGCCAAATTAAAGGAGCTTCTTGGAATTTATAAGTTTATGTTCCCAACACAATCGTGACGGAAACTTCAATTGTTTTATACTCCTTTCTATTCATATTAAGTAGGGGTGATTACAGTGCGGTTTTGGTGGTTTTTTTAATATTTTTAAACCGAATTGCTTAGTGCAGTTCGGCTACAAATTTGGTTTTGAGTCGCGGTTTTTTAGAATAAAACAAACATGCAGTTTTCAACGATTTCGGGTAGTTTCACGGTTTTAACGTACAATACATGAATATTGTGTGGAACAATCAAAATGAGCAAAAACAAACTTATCAATTCGAGAAATAAAAAGTTAAGGATATGTTGCTACATATATTAAATGTTATAACAACTTCAATAACATATAATAGTTGAATCTAATAGAGAATATGAAATGTACGTTTGCAATTAATAAAGTGTTTCTCACATTTTGGCTTAAAAAAGTACTTTTTAGTGTTTGCAAGTGTCAACTTCTGCTTCTGATTTTGCTTCATTAATCATAATCTAAAAGTATGGAGAGTGGTGCTTTAGATTGATGTTTCTGCTTTTGGTTTGACTTTTACAAATAAATAAGCACTTCTGTATTTTTTTAACCAAACACTCTCAACTTCCAATTCTCAACTTTTTATTTTATTTTCAAACTCAACCATGCAACTTCTAATTCTCAATAACTTCTACCTCTGCTATAGTAAATCATTTTTTCTAACAGCATAAGTTTTTGCAAACTCTCCCATAACTTTATTTCAATCTCCACGTCACAAACTTCCCAGCATAAATCTCATTATACAATTTACATCCATAACAAGAAATGAAGGAAGGCAACCTTCTCACCTAGGGTTTTTCTTTATCTTTGATGTATTAGACTATTAAGTAAATTAAGTAATATACCCACAAAATAATTAAATATGGCAGTACATAATTATACATAAATATACTATAGCAGAGATAAATATACTAATATATATATATATATATATATTATTCTACTTGCGGTGCGGTTTGAGACTTCAAATTGTAATTGCATCTTATGCGGTGCGGTCTAGTTTAAAAATATTAATCGCAATTTTTTCGATAAGTAAGCAATTGCGGTATGGTACAGTTTGATTCGGTCGGTTTTAGCGGTTTTCGATTTTTGTTGATCAGCCCTAATAATAAGTGCCTTTTTGACACATACAAAATTATTCAAAAAGAATATCTTTTGATGTTTTCAAGACTAATGAGAAAAGATTTTTTCCAAATTACGCTTATACTTATAGTAATAATGCCTAAATTTTGCTTTCTTTCAAAGCAACATTTATGATTAATTGAGGGTATATTGGTTATTTTAATACATTCCTTAATGTGTTTTTTTTTCCTAAAAAGACGCTTATTATGAATAGGTGGGAGTAATTATTATTTGCGACCACGAATGTCGTCCCAAATGTTTTATAAATACCAGCGACGATGTGTTATGATCGTAAAAAAGATATTATGCGACCATTCTTGCTAGAAATGTCAATAAGGGTCAGCCCTGCCCTAAAAATTTAAAGACTAGGCTTATATTTCATTGGCCCTAATGAGATGAGGGCTTTTTTGGCGACTTAATTGGTCCTAGGGCCGACTAGGGCTAGGGCGCCCCTGGCCTTAGGGTTTTTTCTCAATAAATGTTTTGTATTTTATATATTTATATTTAAATTTATACCTATAGTACTATTTAATCTAATTTTTGATCGGGTATCGTTATTTTTAATATTGGTGAATATGAAGAACATGATATTAAAATTCATGGTTCATTGTTAGAATATTATATTGTTGATGTTGTTTTATTAATTCATAAAGTATTTAGAAGAAATCCCATTGATTGTTACTTAATTTTTATTAGATTATGTTATATTAGTATTTGATATGATTTGAAATATTAAATTCACAAGGGTATGGTTTTATAAAAAAGAATATATAGGGCCAAGCTCTGACCCGGCCCTAGCTGGGCTTAAATTTTTCAAGCCCTTATGACTTCAAGGCTTTTTAAATTTAGCTCTTAAGGGTTAGGGCCTTTTAGGGCTAGGACAGGAGCGGGACGGGCCAACCCTTATTGACATCTCTAATTCTTGTAGCCACTTACATCGCCACATTTCATTAACGACAACATTTGATCATTAGCGACCAATATTTATCATCGCTAATGACCCTTTTAAAGTAAAGTTAACATTTCTCACAAGTACTTATAACTAGTGTGTCAATGGGCTCGGTTGGGGCCAGCCCGACCCTAGCCAACGAACCAAGTAAAACAATCAAGTTGCGTGGGGCCAAATCAAAATTTCATTGGGTCGCATTTTTGTGCATGGCCCAATCCAAGCCAACAAGTGTATTTTTGATTGGGTCACTTGGGCCAAGCCAAAGTAGGCTCGATTTTTTTCGGGCCACTAAAAATAAAGTTGAGTCCAACTCTATATGCGGGTTGGTCGCGTCGGGCCAATTTTGTCGACTCTACTTATAATTGTTTTAGAAGCAACTAAATAAAACATAATGAGAGTGTTTGCAAACATATTTGCTTTTAGAAGAAGTGATTTATTGTAGCAGAGTAAAATGATAATCAAAATTTGATAATATTTACAAATAGAATCAAAAGTTGAGGGTGTTTGTTGAAAATTTTGTAAAATTGCTTATTTGTTTGTAAAAGTCAAATCAGAAGCAGAAAAGTCAAAATACTGAGAAACACTTTTTTTAGTGATTGCAACACTCCTAATAACTTAGAGGGTGTTTGGTTGAGCTTATAAGCTCTTCAAAACATCTAATAAGATATTTAAGAGCTTACAAAGCTCTCTAAAAGTGTTAATTAAACTTTTTTAAACGAAGATAAGCTCCCAAAATAACAAAGATAAGCTCCCAAAATAAGATGTTAACTGTTTTTTTTCATAGAATAAATTGTTTTTAAAAAAAGGCTGGGAATCCCATTTTAATTTAATTTTGTGAATATAAGATCTTATTTTAATAACCTGTTTTTAGTTTTGATCATTCTAATTACAAAATTGTACTAAAATATTAAAATTTCTGTCATAATTTTTATCCAAATACAAATAAGATATATCATCTTGTAAGCTCTAAAAACATCATGTAACATATAGTAATATCATTCATACGGTTAGAATGGGAGATGAAATACGATTTTAGAATAAAAGATCTCATCTGAGCTTATAAGACCTTTTAAATAAGCTCAACCAAACATGAAACACCCTCCTAATGAGCCAAACTTTCCAACAAATCGAAATTCATATTTATTTTCACATTAACATAAAAGAAAAAATGTTATTTCATTTTGTGTAAACACAGTCTGTTTTTTTAATTCGGTTAGTCAAAAGTAAACTTGAGAGCTTTGATGACCATAAAATAAAATAAATCTGGATAGGCGTTAGATTTTGAATAGAATTGCTGATTTTTTTTTTTCGAACGATAGTAATTTTATTATAACAACTCAAAAACTGGAATTACAACTACAAACGTAGCCAACGGGCTAAGGACCGACATGACTAAAGAGTAGCCAAGCGGGGAATTGGCAAGACCAATTCAGATCAAATTCACAAACAAAACTCCACAACCAAAACTAAGAACACTCCCACGCTGGGAGACTTCAGCACTCCTAATGGAGACTGCAAACCACAAGCCATCCGGGCACGAGCAACCACCACGCACTATAGGACAACAACCGTCCCACCTACGAGTTTCGCCCTTCAACCGGATCAACCAAACCACAACAAGAAGAAGAAAAACCAAAAAACAAAAACAGAAACACAACTACCAAAACTATCTAGAAACAAAGAAAAACTAAAACACCGAAAAAAAAGAAACGACAAAGCAAAATACATAAGCCCACTAGAAAGGCAGCCCCTCCCTCTCCTACAACGCAGCCGTCCGCCCCCTTCAGCCCCGTCGTTCACCGCACTACAGCCACAACCACACCCCAAAACAAGGATACACCACCATAGATCGGAAAACTCGATCCTTCAAAGCTCCACCATCGCGAACATCCATGGAGATAGAGGAAAAATCGAAAATATGGGGCAAAAAGAAACACCAAAACCAGATCTAGACAACAAAAATATTGGGATGGGGGAGAGGGGGCCGAGGGGGCGGGGGTTGGAAGGGGTGGTGAACGGCGGCGGTAAAAGAGGGAGAGCAAAGGGTTTTTTGTTTTTGGGTTTACAGAGGGTTTTTAGGTTTAGAGAGAGTTTTGCAAGAGGATTAAGTTTTTAGTACATTGTTGACTAAATCCGCAAATTCACACAGAAATTTAGGGCATTGTTGACTAAATCCGCAAATTCACACAGAAATTAAGAAAGCCACCAAAGTTTGTCGCCACAAAGCAATTGTGGGTAGCCCTAGACTTCCAAAAGTTTGCTCAATTGTCTTTTTCATCACTATAGAAAAAAAAAAATTAATGTACAAGTTTAGTCATGTTTGTGTTGAACTGGAGTACTACTGTTTTAAAATTATAAAATATGGAACAATGATATTCTCAAACAAAAAAAAAATTATGGAACAATGATATTGCTGTGTTCTTCTGGTTAATGATATTATATTTCCAAGTCGGTTTTGTTTGATACTCTATTACTCTTGTTTAAGAATTCGAGGAGGACTCCTGAAAAAAAAAATCGAGGAGGCAATTTTCTAATTTTAATAATTAATTAACCAAGTCTTTTTATATTTAATACCATAAGAATTTCTATATATTAATTTTCAAGATAGAGAATATAGTCAATTAAACAATGAACGGAAGAAACTCAATATCTAATGTGTATGAGTATATTATTCACTTCGAAAAAAATGAATTTAAACAATATAAAAATAAATAATATACAAATTCGTAAATTTAATTGTCTAAAAGCAAAAACATGACTTACAATGACATTAATTATAATATTTAATTTATGTATTCTTTTAGATTATGCAAAAATAATATTTAAATACTTTCTTTACTTTTATGCAAATCCAAGAACTTTTGTGATTGATGTATCAACTGATCAAAATAATAATTTCTTTCTTCATCTGATCGAACCAGATTCATGCCCTCTCATATTATTCTTATTTCAAAAGTAAACTCTTATTTAAAATAATATTTGGCAGTGGAACCAATGTTTTTCGCAACTCATTTTCAAAATTATAAAAAGACTCATCAACTTTGATTATGTCTTAAATTTAGGGGGATAATTGTTATGTTTCTACAAATATCACGAGGGTTTTTGAATATTATTTTGCTTATGAAGGGAGAAAATGTAATTAAACCTAAATGATTTTTTTTCTTTTTTTTTTTTTTGGTAATTTTAAAAAACCTATCGAGTTTTTTTTTCTAATTAGCCCGAGCCTTGAGTTTTTTTCTTTTTGTAACTATCCCCAATTAAAATCAAATCAACATCTTTTTTCGTTATTCATTTTTAAAAGATTTAAACAGTTTGTTGAGATATGTCCACTTGTGAGTTGTCCCACATTGATTAATTAAGAGAAGAGAGTCCAATTTATAAGTCAGTGAATTTACTCCTCCTATCACCAATTAGTTTTAGGATTAAACCTCACTGGTGTGGCTTTGACTCTCTTCCCATATCAAGACGTCACGTGTGTGGGACCGTACCAAGTCCCCCGAATTTAACATGAATTCTACTGAACCGAATAAGAAACGTTTCGAAGACAGCTAGCTATGAAGGAGCAAAAATTAAAGCAAGCACAAATATAGTAAATTAATTATTACAATAAAAGATAAATAGTGTGAGGAAGGAAATTAAAAAATATATATAATGGGGAAGGCGAGCGTAAATGTCGGGCAGCACAAGTAACCGAAGAGCTCGTTGACTTTTATGAAGCAAGTAACGTAAGTACGCAACATACGGATTTTTTGTACTTTCCCCCATTCGCTCATCCCTTCTCATCCGTACCAATTTTCTCTCTCTCTCACTATATATATACACATACACAACCACTAAGTTTCACATTTTCTGTGTGTATATATTTTTCATCAACAAAAAATAAGTTCGTTCGTGTTTAATTTTCTTGTTTTGCGTTGGTTTGGTTGAATATATTTGTGATAATTATATATTTTATGTATTTGTGAAGATGATGTATGAGCAGCAGCAGCTAGTGAGGATGAATAATATGAGGAATAGTAAGAGGCAGTTAAGGAGGAGTAGAACTGGGATTGACGAAGATTATCATGATACAAATCATAATAATAAGCTTGAAATTGTGGATTTAAGTGGGATGTCTTTGGATTCATTGCCTCTGCCTCCAATCAATTTAGCCGCCATCTCCAAATTAGACCTCTCCAATAATAATCTCCAGGTATTTTAATTTATTTCTTCCATTTTACAATTTCAACTTAATTATTACTACTTTTCATCAAATATTTTGGTGTTTTGTTAACCATGTTATTCATGTCGTATATTAGATGTCACGCAAATGAGTAGTTACCCGAGTGGGTGCTACAACAACACACACCCATGTGGGTGTGTATGTGTGTTTTGATTCAGATATGTAGCATCCACTTGATCAGTAACTATATCCACTTGGGTGGCATAAAATGCACGGTTATTCAGTGTATATGCTTGCAAGAAAGAGAAGAAGATAATAATGGTGTTTGTGTTATTAGGAAAGTCAAATGTAATTGTCAATTTCTTGTTTCAAGAATATGTGATGAATATTCTTGGGGAAGTTTTTTTCTGGTCAAATAGTAAATTTATTGTGGTTCCTTTTCATTGGGGTGATTATGGTCCAGTTGTTATTGTCTTTTAATTTATTTGACTGAAATGTGTTATTATCCCAGGAAGGTAATCTAATTAATTAAAACTGAAATAATTCATTCGTAGAAATAAATCTGCTTGAATATTCAGCTTCTTATTACATGAAATTTGCTACATAATTCTTATATGATCAATATGATTTTTTTACTTATAAATAAATTCAACCTACCTAAACAAAATACAGTGTGTGGTTCAAGATTTCTCACAAACCATGACATTCAAACCAAACGAAATGATAAGCAAAACCTTTTGTGGTAAATTTTGGTCCCATAGATTTTGATATTTGCTCAGTTTTGGTCTCATAAGTTATAATCTCGTGCAATTTTGGTCTCAAAATAGTATAATATTGAAGTAACATCCGAGACTGAAATAACACAAAATTAAAACTTATGGGACTAAAATTAAGCAAAAAATAAAAATTTATAAGCCTAAAATTGCTACATATGATCCTTACATAACCAAATATGCATTATCTTCAGATTTATAGGACTAAAATTGCACAATAATCGGTCTAAAATTGCTACATATGATACCTACATGATCAAATATGTCATTAATTTATACTTAATACACGACCAGTTGCAGTAAAGCCTACAGATAATTAAATACATAGAGTAGGCAAATATGGATTTTTAGTTAAGCCTCTGCTTGATTGATAGCACGTTAGGTTGTCTGTGGAATCCGAATAAGCAAGCACACATTTCTCTGTAATTCGCATATATTTGATTTGATTTGTTTGCCTCTCCCATCAATATTCCATGTACGTGCATAGTAGTGCTATTTTACTTACTATTGTTTATATTCCTTTTGTTGGTTCCATTATATTTGACAGAGTATTCCAGAATCGTTGACAGCAAGGCTCCTAAACGTGATCATATTGGACGTGCATTCGAATCAGCTAAAGTCCCTCCCAAATTCAATTGGATGTTTGACAAAGCTCAAGGTTTTGAATGTCTCTGGCAATCTTATTCAATCACTTCCTAGGACTATAGAAAACTGCAGGTTTGTCTCTCTTGTCTTGCCTCCACCAATCTAATTAATTTGCTTTGATTAATTTCATTCATATCCCCAAAATGGGTGCCCAATAATATTGATTTTCTTACTTTTTGTAATTAAACTACATGTTATTTGCCTTGCAAGTACAAATGACTTTTGTGATATTATTAAAATTACTGGTCTTTGCTGTGATCATCTTACCCCAGCTGTCTAGAATTTTGTTTATATTCAACTCTGTCTGATTAATAAAACAACTTATCAGATATATAGTTTTCTTCTCTTGTCTTACTCTTATATCAATTGTCAAGTGGTTATCACTACAAACAAATAAGTCAACTTTTCAAATATGCACAATCTATGATCATCATCTAAAGTATAAAATAATTGAAGCCACCTAATCGCCCTTATCCTTGATTTTAATAAATAATCACTCAGCATTTTCCAAGTACCAAATCCCCTTAGATATTATGTGTTCATGATTATTTTGGATAATTACAAGAAAAACCCGGAGGTTTTGTCTAATTAAAAAAACGTCCAGAGATTTCTAAAAATTGCAAAAAGAAAACTCTTGAGGTTTGATTTTGTTTTACATTTTCACACTTTACGAACTTTACAAAAATTCCTTTTACGTTTATAGAAATATTACGGTCATATCCACTATAAACTAACAGTATTGATGCTACTAAAATCTGCAGATCACTCGAAGAGCTGAACGCAAACTTCAACAAGCTAATCCAATTACCAGAAACAATTGGTTTTGAGCTACTAAACCTCAAAAAGCTCTCCGTCAACTCAAACAAACTAGTATTCCTCCCTCACTCCACCTCCCACTTAACCAACCTCCGCGTCCTAGACGCCCGTCTCAATTGCCTCCAGTCCCTCCCCTCCGATCTCGAAAACCTAATCAACCTCGAAATCCTCAACATCAGCCAAAACTTCCAATACTTGGCAACACTCCCATACTCCATAGGCCTTCTCATCTCCCTAGTCGAACTAGACGTTAGCTACAACAAGATCACGGCCCTGCCCGAGTCCATCGGATGTCTCAAGAAGCTCCAAAAGCTCAGTGTGGAGGGGAATCCGCTCGTTTCGCCACCTATGGAAGTTATCGAACAGGGGGTCGATATGGTTAAGGAATATTTATGCGGTAAGATAAACGGGACGCATAAACGTTCGCCTAAGAAGAATTCGTGGTTCGGGAAGTTGGCGAAATGTGGGACGTTTAATGGCGCGAATTTGCCGATTGATGATAGAGAAGGGTATATTATGCCGAGTTATAGGACTATAGATGGCTTGGCTTCGCCTAGGTACATGGGGATGTTTTCGCCGAGGCGTCTCTTTTCGCCTAAGTCTTATTTCTCTAGATGAATTGAGATGTTGCATATGTGCTAGAAATAATTAAGTAGCTTGAGGTTCTAAAGATCTCATTTTTTATGTTTTGATTTTTGTAAAATAGGTGTGAATATATTATTATGCTTGTGTAAATTTTCACTTAGTTTGATGATGTAGTGTGTATACTCTGTAGAGTTTTTTGTTTCTTGTGTTTTCTACGGTGATGTAATGTGTGCAGTTTTGAACTTTTCTATGTACGTGTGAGATAACTAAAATTTCTTGGCACATGTAATTAGTCTTCTATTTCTGTACATAGTTATCCTCAAATAGTGTCATGATTCAAGACTGAGTTATGTTATTCCTTATGTCATTTTTTGAAACAAAAATTTAAGGCTAAGGGTTGATGAGTGCAAATTGCAATGGTCTCTCAATGTGATCTAGATTAAAAACTAGTTTTAGAAATGTCAAATAGAAGTCATTACAATTTACACGACATTGAATTGATCACAAGATTTTTTTAATAAAGGCAATTGAACTTCAATACTATTTAAGCTGCAATTAAGCTCCAGTAAGAAAAAGGTGAATTATTAATACTCGGTAATTCTTAATTTGAGGATGAAAGTTCCTGCAGAAGTGGGCTTAATTGTTGGTAATTTAATCTAAATATTAGTTCTTCATATGCATGGGTTAACTAGATGGCCAACCTGTATATTGATCGCAAAAGTAATATATGTACGAGTTTTAAGTAATACATAAATGATACAGTACTACTAGCTAGTCTACTACTAGTCTACTACTACAAAACTTCGTTCATGATTTTCTTTCACAAATATATATATTTTTTTCTTCTTATAATATATGTACTCAATTTTGCCCGGTAAATTTTGAAACAAGACAACCTTCCGCAAGTAATTATAAATGCTCTCGCAACTTTTACACATTCGTTGTGAATATTCGAGATATATAGTAGTTTTTTTTTTTTTTGAAATCGGATATATAGTAGTTAAGTATTATGTTAAGAATAGAGATGATAAAGCAGTCGCAACCTTATAGATCGCCCGTTTAAATCGGAAAAAGAAGGTTAGGGGCTTAGGGCCAAACTATTTTCGCTCGTTTAAATCTTGGTCTTTTCACCGCCACTTAGCCGAGAATCGGTTAGAGCCGGATCACCGGTTTTTCTATTAAAAAAAAATATAATTATAATTTTAATATTCTATATCTATTTTTTTTAATCACCTCTTACTAGTAAATATTTTTCAAATTCGCATCTCCATCATTTTTAATTTTACCAAACAAGTTATCTCCAAAGAGTCGATTTTTTTGACTGCCATTTGTTTGCTTACCTAGTCTAGCCCATAAACAATATTAACACATGAATTTCATCATCTCTTTGGGACTTGTCAGGCTTCGGGCCATTTTTGGGGCGGACCAAAGTGGACGTAATACTTTCAGACCTCTGGAAATGAGGCCAAGTGCAAGTGTGCAACCCTATAGCCCAACTAATTTGCCAGATCTACTTGTCCTGGACCCTAGACTTGCTCCAGACCTCAAAACTTGGTAGATTTAACCAATTAGACTAATGTTTATTTTGTTTGTATTTATTTATATCTTGCAAAATTATAGATTCATGTTATAGAACAACAATTTAAGAACAAGAGAATTATTATAGAACTATCAAAATATTAAGAAATAAATATTAGAGAGAGATAATATTGTAGAGAGAAAGTAATTCTTTCTATTTCTTTGATATTGTTGTGTATTATTATTCAACAAACTTCAACAATTTATAGGTAAAAATGTAAAACTATTTAAGCATATCAATTGATGCTTCCTCCATTACATTTGCTAAAGTCTATTGATGCTTCTTCCACTAATTTTGATAAATATGCTAAAGTCCACATCAATTAACAAATTATCACAACACTCCCTTGGACGTAGCATTATAGGAAGTTGGATGAGTATGCCTCGTTAAAAACCTCACGCTAGGAAAACCCCGTGGGAAAAATCGGACATAAGGGAAAAAAAAAAGTACATTCTCAAATCGACTTGTGCATAAGTTGCCTCGTTAAAAACCTTAAGCTGGAAAAACCCAATGGGATAAAAACCAGACAAAAGGGAAAAAGAGTACATCGCACAATATATTCGCTCCCCCTGAAATGTATGATATTAGCTGCATAATTTGATCCATTAATCTTGCTTCATATTGACTCTTCTCATTCCAATGCCGTAAACTAGTTTCTCGAATGTTGACGTCGGCAAGGATTTTGTAAATAAATCAGCAAGATTATGGCGGGAGAGCGAATCTCATTTGAATATCCACCTCTCCATTTTTCTGGAGTTCATGTGTATGGAAAAACTTTGGTGAAATATGCTTGGTCCTATCCCCTTTTATGTAACCTCCTCTTACTTGTGCTATACATGTTGCATTATCCTCATAAATAATCGTGGCGGTATTTGTAATCGGCTTCAATGGACAACTATTTCGAATATGAGATATAATGATTTTAACCAAACGCATTCTTTTGACTTCATGAAGAGCAATTATCTTAGAGTGATTAGAAGAAGTAGCTACTAATGTTTGTTTGGTAGATCGTCATGATATAATTGTACCATTATAGCAAAATACATAACCGATTGTGACCGAGCTTTGTGTGGATCGATCTATATCCCGCATCAAGATAACCAACTAATCCGAGTTCGTAGATTCCTTTGAGTAGAATAACCCCAAATCTATAGTACCACCAAGTATCCGAAAATATGTTTAATACCATTCAAGTGTCTTCTAGTTGGTTGAATCGTATCGTCAAAGTAGATTGACAAAGAAAAGCGATATCCGGAGTGGTGCATTGTGCTAAATACATTAATGCTCAAATAGCATTGAGATAAGGTACTTCAGGACCTAAAATCTCTTCATCGAACTCCTTTGGTCGAAATGGATCTTTATTTGGATCTAAACTTCGTGACGACCATAGGGTACTCAAGGAATGAGTATTGTCCATATTAAACCTTTTGAGCAATCTTTTTGTATAAGCAGATTGGTGGACAAGTATTCCATTATCTTTATGATCTAGCTCAAGACCAAGACAGAGTTTGGTTTTCCCAAGATCTTTAACCTCAAACTCTTTCTTTAGATATTTAGCAGCATTAGATAACTCTTCGGGAGTGCCAATCAAATTCATGTCATCGACATATACAGCTATGATAGCAAATCCGATATCCGATCTTTTAATAAAAACGCATGGACAAATAGGATTGTTTTGTAACCTCTCTAGAAAGGTATTCATTCAAACTATGATACCACATGCCGACGATTGTTTTAACCCATACAACGATCTTTGCGGTTTGATCGAGTATATCTCACGCAGGAGTGTTTGACTTTGGCATTTTATATCCATCAGGGATTTTCATATAAATATCAGAATCCAATGAACCATATAGATATGCCGTTACTACGTCCATTAGACGCATATCCAAACTTTCATGGACAACCATACCAATGAGAAAAAGCGAACGTGATTGTATCCATCACGGTGAATATGTCTCATCATAATCTATCCAGGTCTCTGAGAGAATCCTTGAGCTACGAGTCGGGCTTTATATCTCACGACCTCGTTTTTCTCATTTCTTTTTCGAACAAATACTCATTTGTATCATATGGGCTTTACATTGTCTGGAGTTTGAATAATTTTCCCAAATACATTTCGTTTCTCTAGGGAAGCTAATTCGGATTTTATTGTTTCCTCCCACATAGGCCAATCAGACCTTTGACGGCATTCTATTATAGAATGTGGTTCACTATTATAATCATCATCAATGATTTCTTGAGCGACCGAGAATGCAAATTTATCATCAATGATTATTTCATTTCGTTCTCATACCTCATTACGATGAGCTTAAGGGTTCTCGGTCTTTATCGTAATTTTTGATCTGAATATTTTCTGAGATATTAGGCTCTACAGATTCATCTGGAGCTTGCTCATTAGCATCAATTTTTCCTTTTCTTTTTCGAGGAACAGTATCTTTTGAGCCAATAGGTCTACCACGTTTTTTATGTGGGATATTATCATTCATTTTCTTATGTTCTTCAGGAACAATAATCCTGGTTGAAACATTCGCAGCCGAAATATGAGACCTCGTAACTTTACTAGCATCATTAAATGCATCGGGAAGTCTATTGGCAATATTCTGTAAATGAATGATTCTACTCACCTCACTTTCACATTTAGGAGTACGCGAGTCCAAATAGAATAAATTTTGTTCATTCCAGGAGAGATTCTCAACTGGTTTTTGTTTATCATTTTGCAACACATCTTTATCATTTCCTATTGATGGAAATATTGTTTCATCAAAATGACAATCCACAAAATGAGCAGTAAATAAATCTCCCATCATTGGTTCCAAATATTGAATAATTGATGGAGAATCAAATCCAACGTATATACCAAGTCTACGTTGTGGACCCATTTTTGTCCTCTGAGGAGGTGGAATTGGCACCTGAACAGCACACCCAAAAGTGCGTAGGTGTGATATATCTGGCTCAAAACCAAGAGTTAATGGTATAGGGGAATGCATATGATAAGCAGTAGGACGTAATCTGATAAGTGCTGATGCATGTAATAATGCATGACCCCATGCTATACTAGTGAGCTTTGATCTCATTAATAATATACGAGCAATGACCTGAACTCGTTTAATCAGGGATTCTGCCATCCCATTCTGAGTATGAACATGTGCTACTGGGTGTTCAACATTAATTCCCAGTGCTGCGCAATATTCATCAAAACTATTTGATGTAAATTCTCCGGCATTATCCATTCTTATATTCTTAATAGGATAATCAGGGAATGTGCTCGGAGTTTAATAATTTGCGCTAATAATCGAGCAAATGCAACATTTCTAGTAGATAATAAGCATACGTGTGACCATTTGCATGATGCATCTATTAAGACCATAAAATATCTAAATGGTCCACTTGTTGGATGTATTGGTCCACAAATATCACCATGAATACGCTGTAAAAATGATGTTGATTCATAACCAACCTTTTCCATTGAAGGTCTAGAAATGAGTTTTCCTTGTGAACACGATTCACAGAAATAATCTTTCGAAATCAACATTTTTGTACCTTTCAGTGGATGTCCATATAAGTCCAAGAGGCTACGATAATCTAGAGGGGGTGAATAGATTATCTCCATCTTTTGAATTTCGCCCTCTTTTTCAAACCAAATGCTCAAACACAATAATAAAGGTGCGGAATGTAAACAACACGCGTCGATTTATAGTAGTTCAACCCACCTAGGGCCTAATCTACTACCACCCCAGTATATCCGGGATGGATTTCAAAAAGAAAAAGAATTTTATTAATTACCAAAATTAATACAAATTCAACTTACAACACCTTGAAGAGCACCGCACTCTTCTTCAACACCACCTTTGGAGATTACCACAATATCCCTTTGAAGATTACCACAATCTTCCTTCAACGGCACCTTGTAAAGATTACCACAATCTTCAACCTTGAAGAATACCAAATTCTTCAACACCTCAATAAGAAGATCACCACAATCTTCTTGCACCTATCACCTAGATCATCCAAGTGTGCTCTTACCACAAGAACACTCACAAGGATATCTTGTGTTTGAATGATAACCAAAACTCAAGATTACAACTCAATAATGAATATTACAATTTGAGTGCAAAGTGTAATCAAGAATAGCCTAGACCTCAAGGATGTGAAAGTGAAAAGCTAGGCAAAATTACAACAAGAATAATAACAATGAAGAACAAATATTTGCTTGAAGTGTATCTTGTTGTGTTGTATCTCAATTGTTGTTTTGGTTTCTCCAAAACTTCCTCTATTTATAGGAGATGATTGATCAAGCATAGGCTCCTCTTGGGGATTGAAAATCTACATAAAAATATAATTAAAATCAAGAATATAGTTAGAAATCAATCCCACATTTTAAGGAAATACGTCATTTGTCAAACGGTCATATTTTTTTTGTCAAAGCAGGCAGGCGGCCGCATGGCACGAAATAGAGTTAAGAATTAAAACATTGAAAATAACATAGGGCGGTAGGTCAAGGGTCTTCGACCGATCGACCTTAGCTTCAACCGGTCCCCTCATGGATTTGGACGAAAGAAAATGTTCATTTCAAGAACAACGTTCGTGTCACCGGCCGACAGGCGCCGGTCGGCCGACCGGTCAACGCCAGAGCGGCCGGCCGACCGACCGCTTTTTCACTTCTGTCTCATTTTCTGTTTCAAAAATCATCTTCAAGTACGGGTTGCCCTATAGGGCGACCGGTCGACCACGAGACAGAAATGTTGTCCAATTTTTGTCGAAAATAAAACTCAAGAAATACTCCGAAAAATAGTAAAAACATTTTAAATCGATCGGAAGTATTAAGACAATATTTAGAGACATTGTTTTGGTTTAAAAACTTATAGACATAAAATCATTTGAAGTGTTGTCCAATTTTGTCAAAAACTAAACTTGAAGAAATACTCCGGAGAATATAAAAACCATTTTACATCATTTAGTAGTATTTGGACAACCTTTAAAAATATTGTTTTGGTGTAAAAACCAAATCATCAAAATTAAGATAAAAACATATATCAAACAATCTCCCCATTTTTGATGATTACAAACCAAAACAATTTTTCCACAAACTAGGAGAATAATTTTAGAAATGATTTTCCGGTAAAAACATTTAACCGTTTGGAAGCAACCAAAATTTCCAAAATATAAAAGCAACCAAGTAGGGGAGTAAATATATTCAGTACACAAGCTCCCCCTATCAACAAACACATCAATAATAAAGTAAAAGCAATTATCTATAAGCTAAAGGCTTTAGCTTTTACAATTTGTTCAAGAGCTTATAATCTCCCCCTGTCACAAAACATCATTAAACAATTATATAAGTCCATCAAGCAACAATTGGACTAAAAATAAATCACAACTTATGGCTTTTATGAGCCATAGCTTATAGCTTTTATAACAAGCTTTTATTAGCTTCTTTGAGCTAATGAGCCAATTTCCTGTTTCTCCCCCTTTGGAATCATCAAAAAGAATGTTAGGAAGATAAAAACATCATTCAAGTTTATCAAAGTGCGCCAACAATTCGTTTTATCAACCATAAAATAATTAAGCTTAGAGTCCAAGGGAAAATTAGAGAAATGTATCATAAGAAATCCAAAAGCTCATTAGTAAGCCAAAAACATGATCTCAAAAAGATTTTAAGACATTGAACATAAGAGATTCATGTATGTGATGAGATTTTCATAGAAGCATTATAACGAACACTTGGCGGGCGTCAAAAAATTGAAAAAGATATATGTAGCCCTTGTAAATGAAATCAAGCCAAGTTGTTCATACCATCACCAAAAGCAATTTTCAACATGTATCCAACAAATAATAGGCATAAACAAAGTAAATTCTCAAGGGTTCAACCCAATTGAGATAATTTAGCCAAAGAGAGATCAAGGCATTACCAATGCCATCAAGCAAAAATAAAGAGCCATTAAGAGATACATGTCAAGCATCAAAAAAATACATATTTGACATTACAAATGTCCCAAAATATCCATCTAAGCAAAATAATTAAAGCATCTCAAATGCATTTAAGCAAAAACTAAAAAGAAGCACTTTTACCATCAAGTACTTCATACCAACATCAAACAATGCTAACTTAGAGTATTTTTACCATCAAATACTCCATCAATACCATGATCACCCACAAGTCATTATCAACTTGTAATTTTAACCCTTTCAAGAAAAAAACAAGCAAATCTCATTAGTACGAAAGAGTTTTACAAAAGTTCATAAAAATACAAAGCAACATGAAAGAAAGTGCTAAAAAAATTAAAGGGGTGGGGACACATCATTCTTCGTCCGAGGAGAAGCAAGTTCCGGGAATAAGATCTTTGATGAATTTTTTCAATTTGCCGATTGACTTTTTCAAACTAGAATTTTCCTTTTTCACAACCCGGAGCTCTTTTCTAAGAGAGGCCACATCTCTAAATGTTTCTCTTTCCACTTTGGCCATTCTCTCTTTGAGATTTAAATCTTCAACATCCAACTCGTCTTCATCTCCTTCCTCATTTGCTTCCTCCCTAATTTCTTGTTCATTTCCTACATTCTCTTATTCTTGTTCCTCTTCTTCATTCCCCACATTCACTTCTTCCTCATCTTCTTGTTCATCAACATTACCTCTTCCGATATTTTCAACCTCATTATCATTAAAGAAATCATCCCGAGGTTGTTGTTGATGTCGCACGCCCCTAGCGGCTTTGGTAGGAACCCATGGTAAATATCGACGCATTCTTACCATTTGTAGAATATTGGCATTATCAAAATCATTGTGACGAATTTCGGTATTCATTTCATTTTCCGGGTATCCCGATAAGTATAGAAGTCGGCAAATCAAATTTCCCAAAGTATATTTTTTCTTGGTGAGCTTTCTAGATTCCGACAAACAATACACAAAAATTGCCCCATAATTTACTCTTTCTCCTCGAACAATCTTATAGGTGAGAAAGAGTTCGAGATTACTCGGAAGTTTTATTTCCTTTCCACAAACACAATAGGAGCAAATAATAGATATAATCCGATAATTTGGCGGCATTGCCGAGTATGTCACTTCGGGATATACTCCTAAAAAAGTTTTTACCTCATCTACTGAGACTCCAAAAAGATTATCATCCCAATGTGTGCAATCCACATTAACCACTCCATCATTTGGCACATTAAAATGATTGAAAATATCGGCCAATGTCCATGAAAAATGCCTACCATTAACAAATGTGTGAAGTTCCAACGGATTATCTACCGTAGCATCAACAATCAACATATTTGCATAAAAAAGTTTTATAAGCTCGTCATCATAATGCAAACACGGATTATCCCAAAGTGAAACCCATCCTTGTATTTCAAAATAAGCCATAATATCCGGAAATTCATCATGAAATGCTTGAAATCGAACCATACGAGTGCACGCAATTTTCTTATCATCCAATCCAATATTCTCATAATGCTCCTCCGCAAGTTTATTTAGAAATCGAAATCTATTAGCTCTAGAGGGAGGCTCGTAAAGGAGTGATAACTTACTAGAGTCCCAATGAATGCTCGATTTTGAAACCCCGGCTCTTAATTCGACAATTTCCTCTTCCGTAAGCCGATTTTGATAATCTCCTTGTGGAATATCATCTTGTTGGGGATTGGAGGAAGATTCTCCCCTTTGCCTCCTTCTCATATTTTGAGGATTTCATTCGGTAGAATTTCTTGGAGGTGCCATATATATGAAGTTCTTGCAAAAAGAAGTGGGTTAGCAAGAAAAATCACAAAGATTGATGAAGAATTGAAGATTATAGGAGAAAGGGGGTGTTTTTCGCACAACAAGGGTTTGGGGGTTTTTGAGTGTCTGTTTCAAAATGAAGAACAGAACGTTTATAAACTGAAAAGTTGGCCTGGGCGATCGGTCGAGGTAGGGTGCGACCGGTCGACGTGCAGGGCGACCGGTCGCCCCTGCTTTGACCGTCCCAGTGCAATTTTTCTTTCTCCAGAATTTTCCAAAATTTGATTTTTTACCCCAAAAGTTTTAAAACTTTGCAAAAAGATAATTTTGGACCAAGTCCAACAAATACGGGTTTCGGGAAAACATATATTCGAGAGAAACGAGACTTAACGAGTAGTGCCCTTTAAAAAAAATTGCAAAATCATTTAGGGGCACTTAAGGGGTTGAAATGAAATATCTTGAAAGATATGTGCATAAGCATAATATCGAGTTCTAAGAGAAATACGAGTGAACATACCTCAATAGTTTAAGAAACTTGATGACGAAATAGCCAATGAATATGAGATGTATATCCTACACAATTCTTAGACAAAATTTGCACAAAAGTACAAGTGTAGGCAAGTAATAGGAGATATCAAAAAATAGATAATAAACCACATAAGTCTAATTAAATGCACAAGAGTTTTAGAAATAACATGCAAGGTCTTCTTTTAAAAATTTTGAAAATATAAATAAGTTTTGAAGACCTTAATTTTAAAATTAAATACTTGAAAACTCATTTTGCAATTAAGACACAATTAAAAACATGCATAGAATTAAAATAAAATGCATATATAAATGGGGAGATACGGATTACCAATTACGCCGTTTCCTTGGGTTGTGTCTTTCCCATTGTTGATGATATCTTCCCCTTGAGAAGTCACTTTGTTGATGATGACTTCTTTGATTACTCCATTTCCAAGGTTTGTTACCTTCCCATTGTTGATGGTCTCTTCTTCTTTGAAAATCATCTTGTTGATGATGTCTTTGCCATTTCCAAGGATTGTGTTCTTCCCATTTTTGATTGTATCCTCTTCTTGGAAATTGACTTTGTTAAAATGTTTTCTCCTTCTTTGATCAAATGAGATGTTCATTTGATGTTTCCTTGATGGCATGAATTTTCTCCGATTATTATTTCGCCGGGTACCTAATAAAACATTATTTTGTGGTACCCTCAAGTGTTTGGGTCCTTTAGGATTAGCTTTGAGACTTTTAGGTCTCCAACAATAATTAGAGCTATTTCTAGCTCGACAAGTATTTACCGTATGACCCTTTTTTACCGCAATAAAAGCAAGTAATAATTCTAGGAGCATAATAACCAACATGCTTAGAGACTTGATTCTTTTTCATATGATTGACAACGTTAAACTTATGATCAAGTTCTAGTTTCGAATTATCACAACAATGAACAATATCATCGGTACTCAAGTTGGATTTAGATAAATCCTTTTTCATGCAATTAATATCCTCAACAAGAGTACTATTTTGTTTCTCAAGGTTTCTAACCTTGTCAAGTGTGGTGGTGTGAGCACATGATAGTGATTCATAGGAAGTAAATAAGCTATCCTTTTCATTTTTCAAAATATTGAATTCCTTTTTCAAATTTTTGTACTTAACAAGTAAATTTTGGAATTCATTTTGAAGATCATCAAAATCATTTTGCAAATCACTATAATCATTTTGAATAACAATATCATAAGAAGTAGAGGGTTTAAGACGTACCTCGTTTTCTTCTTCGATGCCCATAAAACAATATTCAACTTCTTCATAGTTGGAGGTTGTAAGAGACTTGTTCCTTAGATTTGAGCTTGTATCCCTTTAAAAAGTAGATGCCTTTGTTTGACTCCTTTCATTTGCAAATACTCCATAGATGGCTTCTAATTTTTGCCATACTTTATGTGCCGATCGAATTCCTACAATATGTTCATATTCCAAATTAGTAAATGAACAATACAAGATATTTAGAGCCTTACCGTTTAAAGAGATGATTTTCTTCTCTTCATCATTTAGCTCTTTGAGGCTTTTGGAGGTGTGTGGTGTATCTATCATCGGAATGGGTTCTCCATTTATGACGGTGTTCCAAATATCAAACCCGCAACCTTGTAAATAACATTCCATTCTTTCTTTCCAAAATATAAAATTTTTGGAATCAAATAGTGGTGGCTTGGTGGTGGAGATGCCGGAAAGTTGAGCTTCGTTCGTAGCCGACGATCGTTCCTCTTCACTCGCGATGTGAAACGAGCTTGCCAAAGAGTTTGGCTCTGATACCACTTGTAAGTCCAAGCGGCTACGATAATCTAGAGGGGGAGTGAATAGATTATCTCCATCTTTTGAATTTCGCCCTCTTTTTCAAACCAAATGCTCAAACACAATAATAAAGGTGCGGAATGTAAACAACACGCGTCGATTTATAGTAGTTCAACCCACCTAGAGCCTAATCTACTACCACCCCAAGATATCAGGGATGGATTTCAAAAGAAAAAGAATTTTATTAATTACCAAAATTAATACAAATTCAACTTACAACACCTTGAAGAGCACCACACTCTTCTTCAACACCACCTTTGGAGATTACCACAATCTCCCTTTGAAGATTACCACAATCTTCCTTCAACGGCACCTTGTGAAGATTACCACAATCTTCAACCTTGAAGAATACCAAATTCTTCAACACCTCAATAAGAAGATCACCACAATCTTCTTGCACCTATCACCTAGATCATCCAAGTGTGCTCTTACCACAAGAACACTCACAAGGATATCTTGTGTTTGAATGATAACCAAAAATCAAGATTACAACTCAATAATGAATATTACAATTTGAGTGCAAAGTGTAATCAAGAATAGCCTAGACCTCAAGGATGTGAAAGTGAAAAGCTAGGCAAAATTACAACAAGAATAATAACAATGAAGAACAAATATTTGCTTGAAGTGTATCTTGTTGTGTTGTATCTCAATTGTTGTTTTGGTTGCTCCAAAACTTCCTCTATTTATAGGAGATGATTAATCAAGCATAGGCTCCTCTTGGGGATTGAAAATCTCTGAGAAAAATACAATTAAAATCAAGAATATAGTTGTTAGAAATCAATCCCATATTTTAAGGAAATATGTCTCAACATCAAACGGTCATATTTTTTTGTCAAAGCCACAGGCGGCCGTCGGCCGCACGTAAATAGAGTTAAGAATTAAAACATTGGAAAATAACATAGGGCGACCGGTCAAGGGGGTCTTCGACCGGTCGACCTTAGATTCAACCGGTCCCCTCATGGATTTGGACGAAAGAAAATATTCGTTTCAAGAACAACGTTCGGTATCGGTCGACCACTGGCGGCCCGTCAACGCCTCAGCATGCGGTCGACGACCGTTTTTCACTTCTGTCTCATTTTTCTGTTTCAAAAATCATCTTCGTGCGGGTTGCCCTATAGAAGCGGCCTGGTCGACCACACGAGGATTTAAATGTTGTCCAATTTTTGTCGAAAATAAAACTCAATAAATACTCCGAAAAATAGTAAAAACATTTTAAATTGATTGGAAGTATTAAGACAAAATTTAGAGACATTTTTTGGTTTAAAAACTTATAGACATAAAATCATTTGAAGTGTTGTCCAATTTTGTCAAAAACTAAACTTGAAGAAATACTCCGTAGAATATAAAAACCATTTTAAATCATTTAGTAGTATTTGGACAACTTTTAAAAATATTGTTTTGGTGTAAAAACCAAATCATCAAAATTAAGATAAAAACATATATCAAACAGTCCATTGGTATGCTCAACAATCCTACGCATCATAGTAGTTCCTGGGTGTCCTAGGCGATCATGCCATAACCCAAATATATCAGGATTTACTATCTTCCAAGGCATGGTGGCGTAGGATTCAAAGGCTTTAATTGGGATATAATACAATCCAGAAATTGTCGCATCAAATTTCTCATGGACATTCTTCTTGCCCATTTTATATGATGTGATACATAGACACTCTTTATCATGGTCATTTAGTGTCTCTAAATGATATCCATTATCACGCACATCTTTAAAACTTAGTAGATTTCTTTTTGATCTACTAGATAATAATGCATTTTCAATCTGCAGGATTGTACCATTAGGCAATATTAATGTTGCATTCCCGGAGCCATCAATAATCTCAACGGGACCAGATATAGTTGTAACTTGTGCCTTGCATAGTTTTACACTCGAGAAATATGATTTACTTGTTAATATTGAGTACGTTGTTGCACTGTCAAGTAGACAATAGTCTTTCTTCTCGGTGTTTTCCATATACACCTAATATAACATTATTGAATTAATATTATACAATTATGTTTATGATTTCATATATATAAAATTCGATCATCATGAAATAGTTAAATAATAACATCGAGGCACAATAAAAATTTAAATATAAAAGATTTTATTCGAAATCATAAATGAGATAGACATACATAATCATCTAACTATTACATGTTAAAAATAATTGTCCATGCTAACAAAGGAAAAACCATGAAGATATGAAGATTAATCATAAGCCAAAAATACTCCGGAGGATATTTCCCAAACAAAAAGTAAGACAATGTTCAAGAAGAGCAATGTAATGAGATACATTACAATTAAGTTAACCATTTTTTTTTCTTTTTCAAATGAAAGAAATATGAAGTTTTGGAAGGATGAGAGAATATGCGTGAATTTATTGAATGAAATGTTGGTATATTTATAGATTAAAAATCACTGTTCATAGCCGTTAGTTAGCCGTTGGGGGGATAAATTTTGAATGTGAAATTTGTGAATAATTTAGTGGAATTATAATGATATTTTGTGATTGAATAATAAACACAATATTGTGATAAAAATATCATTCATATAAAAAGTTTAACCCAAAAATATATCTTCCCGGGAAAATACATATAAGCATAATAAAAACATTCCCACTCTTGCAATACCATCATAATTATATGAAATATTATTAAACATTTCCATCACCAATTAAGTGATCAATCCTCCCTTCTGGATATTGTTCGCCTTATTTTTAGCTTCACCGCAAGTGTACGGTGTAGTTTATAGAATAGGGTAAGCAAGGTCGTATCCACGGAGACTAATAAATTAGTGCGCTAAGTATTGAACCAAAATAGTTTTATTTTTATTTAGACGATCTTAATTTGATGATTGTTGTGGAGGTAAAGACAAGAATAACCACAAGAATACAAGATACTAAGAATAATGGAATTATCAAGAGAATGAAATGGATTCCTGGATTATGGTTTCAATTAATATTCCTCTTGTTGTCCGATTTAATCAAAGCCAAAGTTATTATCAATACGCCTATAAGACGATCACAACGGTATTTTATCCTCCCTCTCGAGATGTATATAAAGTGCAGATTGAAATATCTATGCTAGCATCTCTACTCAACATAAGATACACAACTCCCAAATGCACAAAAGATCAAATATCCTCACAAATATACACAAACCTCTCGATTATGCAAATATTCATGTCAAGTACTCAAAATCTAATATTGAAGCTCATCTCTCGAATTATGAATCAATATATCAAACAAGTTAAATCATTGGCCAAGTGATAAAACAAGAATAAGAACAAAGTACTCAAATAGGCTTCAAGATAATAACTTCAACCAAGATTAAAACATTCAACAAGAGTTCAATTAATCTACTACCAAAACCCGGAAATCACAAGATGTTTAGCTACTCATTACAAATAAACAACTCATAGACAAATTGTTCATATTCATGACAAGCTAAAATGAAAGATTAAAGCACAAAGAATGAGAAAACTTAGGGAAATGGATCATCTCTCGATTTATCTTCAATCCTCAAGCTTCGATTCGACCCGATTCTTCCCTTGATTCTTCCTTGATGAATTTGAGCTATTTCTTGTGTTCTTGGGTCTTTTCCAGACCTTTCCTCCCCTGGTGTGCGCCCCAAAAAGTGGTATTTATACCCTTTTAGAAGCCTAGGTCAATTTGCTGTCATTTTTGGAGTTTTCTGCAAGAACGCACGGGTCGTGCGCCCACGCACGAGCTACCCGTGCGCCATCCCGTAAAAAACATCAAGTCTTTGTAGGGCGCACGGGTCGTGCGTCCACGCATGGGTTTACCCGTGCGCCACCCAAACGTCTAAATTTGCTCGCGGGGTCTTCATAAGAATTGTATCCCTTTCTCTTAGCTTTCCGTAGCCACTTGAATCACCTTAATATCAATTTTGTAGAGAGAGTTATGGCCAAAATACTAAACCCTACCAAAGTCTTTGGAAATTCCATACGCGTTTGGATGTTCCTCGAGATAAATCTCCTTGTTGTTTGATCATCCATGCTTCTTTTTGACACACGACTCATCACTATGACTCTATAATCCATATAGTTGGCTTCCAATTGGGTGTAATCGCTCGATTCATGATGATTCTAGGTCGCAATGCTCGTATTTGTCACAAAATCACTCCAAATATCGATAAATTCCTACAAAACGAGCAAAGCGTAATATCTTTCCCACAAAGAGTGAATACAAACCATTTCATATGAGTTTATGCATGTCTAATCACCATTTTAGTCATATTTATACCTCAAAATACATGTAAAACTCACACCTATCAGATGCTCAAAGAAATCAGCCACATCCAGATGTGTAATATCCATATTCAAGTCATCAAAATTATCATCTTCAGGATGATCAGAAGTGAAATTTGCTTCGGCATTTTTATCTTTCTTGCGAATTGATGCTTGATAAAGCTCCACCAAATATTTGGTCGTACGACAAGTACGTGACCAATGACCTTTTGTTCCGCATCAGTAACACTTCTCTCCACTATTCTCTGGACTTATCACTTTCTCTTTTCCTTTCTTATCATTTTTGTTCCACTTTAGATGTTTACTTGTATTTTCTTGATTTGAATTATTCTGATTGTCACGATTATATGGAGTAAATCTTCCACGACCACGGCCTCTCCCACGACCTCTAATATTATTAACATTTTGAGCTCTAGTCGCATTCACTTCAGGGAATAGAGTAGAACCAGTAGACTGGGATTCGTGATTTTTTATTAATAATTCATTATTTTGTTCGAAGCCCACAAGAAGACATTACCTAAATCAAATCGAATACTTAGTGAAACCTTTTTCTCGGTATTGCTGCTGCAGGAGCAAACCCGAAGCATGAAAAGTAGAAAGTGTCTTTTCAATCATATCTCCATCCATAATACTTTCTCCACATAATTTCAATTTTGAAGAAATTTTAAATAACATGGAATTATAGTCACTTACGGATTTGAAATCTTGAAACCGCAATTTTATCCAATCATATCGGGCCTTTGGAAGTATAACCAATTTCAGGTGGTCATACCTTTCCTTCATATTTTTCCAAAGTATAGATGGATCTTTTACTGTAAGGTATTCAATTTTTAAATTTTCATCCAGATGATGACGGAGAAAAATCATTGCCTTAGCTTTATCTTGTGCAGATGCACTATTTCTTTCTTTTATAGTATCACCCAAACCTTTAGTGTCTAGATGAATTTCAGCATCTAAAGCCCATGACATATAATTTTTTCCAGCAATATCAAGAGCAATAAAATCGAGTTTTGCAAGGTTAGCCATAATAATATTTTAAATTAAGAAATGAATAAAACTTACCGTACTCACCAAAAACTTTAACGATCGGGTAGAGACTCGTGTTGATAACGTGTTATAGAACAACAATTTAAGAACAAGAGAATTATTATAGAACTATCAAAATATTAAGAAATAAATATTAGAGAGAGATAATATTGTAGAGAGAAAGTAATTCTTTCTATTTCTTTGATATTGTTGTGTATTATTATTCAACAAACTTCAACAATTTATAGGTAAAAATGTAAAACTATTTAAGCATATCAATTGATGCTTCCTCCATTACATTTGCTAAAGCATATTGATGCTTCTTCCACTAATTTTGATAAATATGCTAAAGTCCACATCAATTAACAAATTATTACAACAATTCATACATAAAAACAACAAACTTATCATACCAATAAGGGATAATTACAAAAAGTACCCGAGGTTTGACCTAATTACAAAAACCCACTAACTTTAAAACTTACAAAAAGCACCCAAGTTTGATTTGGTGTTAAAATTAGGGAGTAATCTGCAATGATTTTACGAATATGAAGGGGGATTTTGAAATATATTTCAAACCTCAGGGGTACTTTTTGTAAGTTTTAAAGTTAGTTGGGTTTTTTTGTAATTAGGTCAAACCTCAGGGGTACTTTTTGTAATTATCCCTACCAATAACAATTAGGATTGTGCATGGTACGGTACGGTTCGGAAATTCAAAATCTCCAGAATCATACCAAAGTTCGGATATTTTAAAAATTGATATCCGGAACCATACCATAACTAAAAAATATGTGTACCATATTGTCCCAAATCTTAGAACGGTTCGGTAAGGACGTATCCAGAAATTTTTTATGGTGGGGGCACAAAATAAAATGCAATTATAAATTTCATCAAAAATAACTAGTAGGACACACTTTATTTGTTTTTAACCTAATTACTATATAAATTTTAAAACATATAACAAATAGTAAAGAAAAGGGAAAAAATACATAACAAACTAATTATTACAAACAAATTTTAAAAAATAAACAATATATAATATAATTATAAATATAAAAAAAATGTTATGGGCGCACGTGCCCCCATATTGTGGAACGTGGATTCATCTATGCGGTCCGGTACGGATATTCGGTTCTAATGGAATGGTTTGGTCCAAAACAAAGAATCGGAAATTGTTTATGCTTTAAAAATAGATACAAAAAAACAGATAATCAATATGGAATTTGTAAGTCCAAGCGGCTACGATAATCTAGATGGGGGGTGAATAGATTATCTCCATCTTTTCGATTTCGCCCTTTTTTTCGAACAAAACAAGCCAAGACAATAATAAAGGTGCGGGAAGTAAACAACACGCGCCGATTTATAGAGGTTCAACCCACCTAGGGCCTAATCCTCTACCACCCCAGTATATCCGGGATGGATTTCAAAAAGAAAAAAAAAATATTAATTACTAAAATTAATACAACACCTTACAACATCACCTTGAAGAGCACCACACTCTTCTACAACACCACTTTTGAGATTACTACAATCTCTCTTGAAGATTACCACAATCTCCAACGGCACCTTGTGAAGATTACCACAATCTTCAACCTTGAAGAATACCAAATTCTTCAATACCTCAAGAGCACCACACTCTTGAAACACCTATCACCTAGATCACCCAAGTGTATTCTTTCCACAAGAATACTCACAAGGATGTCTTGTGTTGAATGATGACAAAAATCAAGATTACAACTCAATAATGAATATTATAATTTGAGTGCAAGTGTAATCAAGAAATAAAGCCTAGACCTCAAGATGTGAAAGTGAAATACTTAGGCTATAAATACAACAAGAGTGTTGAATATGAAAGCTTGAGAATTTGTAGATTTCTTGTTGTGTATTTTGCTTGTATGTATAGTATCTTGTGTCTTCAATTCATCCTCTATTTATAGGAGAGTCTTCACCAACATAGGCTCCTTCTTCTTCATTTTTGTCTACAAAAAGAGGATCACAAGATGTAGAAATATTGTACAAAATTGAAAAGCAAATCTTGTTGTCAAGGAATTCAACTGTACAAATTTTTTGTCAAAAGATTACACTGTAGCGACCGGTCGCTCGTATAAGATTTGAACGTTTGAATGAAAATAGTGCGATCCATGTAGGGGTTGCGGGGTGCGACCGATCAAGGTGGGTGCGACCGTCGCCTAGGGTGCGACCGGTCGGCCTCACCTTGACCGGTCACCTCCCCTTTTTTCACAGAATTGGTTTGTTTCATTTTGTGCGTCTTCAGTACCGTTCGACCTTCGTTTTGGCCGACCTCAAATTGAAATGTTGTCCGATTTTTATCAAAAATAAACTTCAAGAAATACTCCAAAAATAAGTAAAAACATTTTAAATCACTTGGGAGTATTTGGACAACATTTATAAACATAGTAAACTCATTTAAACAAAACCATCAAAAAGTGTTGTCCATTTTTATCGAATAATAAACTCTAAGAAATACTCCATGAAATTAGTAAAAACATTTCAAATTTTTTAGGAGTATTTGGACAACATTGTTTTGGTGTAAAAACCAATTAACACAAAATCATCAAAAGTGTTGTCCAATTTTATCGAGTAATAAACTCTAAGAAATACTCTAAAAATTAGTAAAAGCATTTTAAATCATTTAGGAGTATTTGGACAACATTTATAAACATTGTTTTGGTATAAAAACTCATTTAAACATAATCATCAAAATCTTGATAAAACATTTATCTAACAGAATTATTAATCAAATCATATTGTAACTATTTAATCCATCACACAAAATATAAATCACAATATAAATTGCCAAAACATTTCAAGTAATACTGCTCAAGATCGAATATCTAATTGTATCTATTTTACATCAATCCACACTAAAATCATGTGTGTATTTTTCAGAAAACTCCTATTTTTTGCATATTCTCCTCTTCTAGGAAAAAATCTTTATACATGAAACAAGAGTTTATATAAGTTTATGGTTTCAATGTCTCAATTTATTGATTAGAAGATCACTCTAGTTTAGGTGTAATCTACTAATCATTTAACTAATTTTTAATATCAATTAATTTTCTTGCTAAGAGGATAAGTCTGGTTATATTTATTAAATATCATCAAGTTAATCATTTTATTGATTTTTTAATTTAACTTATAGAGTATATTTAAATAAATTAATATGATATCAATCATTTTTTTATAAATAATTAATATAGTGTAACTTTTAGTGATTAAAGTCATATTCAATTATTTATTTGATATATTGATAAAGTATGCTAAATTTTAGTTGATAAGTTTTGGTATTATGTTTTATATAGTATTGAATTTCAAAGAATATGTAGTTAATTCAACATCAAAATATAAATAAATAAAGATATTATATATGTATATACAAAAATTCTTTAAAATCGGTTCTAGTTTCGGATATTTGGTTTTGGTACGGCAAGTATGATTGATGACGGTTCTTCGCTACAAATATTTGAAAAATATTGTAAGTACCAATAAAGATTTCTTGGATTCGGTTGGGAAAAATCAAAAAGTCAACGGATATTTTTGTTCGGATATTTTTCGATACAAATATCAGTTTGATTTCGGTAATCTACAAGTCCCGTACACACCCCTAATAACAACACCCCTAATAACAATAATATAACATGAAAAATGATGAGCCCCTTAGGGCCCCCACTGCACACCCCTAATAACAATAATATAACATGAACCCCTAACATGAACCCCGAGGCCCCATTCTTCATTTCTCGGTCGAGTCACAACACAAGAAATATTCTTCCACCTTGTTACCAGGGGGATTCGAATCTCACGCTGCGGGTGCCAGCGAAGAGGACATCACATCACTTAGGTAATGGTAATATAAATATTAAGAAATAGAAATGGTAATGTATTTTTAAATAAGTGACTGAATCAAGATAAAAATAATATATTAAGTAATTTTATTTTTTTGCAACTGAATTCCAAAATTTAATGTAGGCTATATAGTCTATACTATGAAAAAGAAATAGAGGAAATTGGAATAGAAATTAGAAGAGAGGGAGTGAGTGAAAGACCCACTGACAGAAACCCCAATTCTCACCAGATCCATCGCTCGGAGCCTCGGCTCTCCTCTTTCTCCATCCACCTGCAAAAATGTCCACCACCAGCTCCGCCGCCGCAGCCCAACCCGATCCATCATCAGGATCCATCGACCCTATCTTCCACCTCATCCGGATCCTCCCGTTCTCCTTCCTCCGTCCCCCGCGCCTCCGCCTGAAGCTGCCCTCCTTCACCCTACCATCTCCTATGACAGTCTACTCCCTAATCCTCCTCACCTACTTTATGGTCGTCTCCGGCATCGTCTACGACGTCATAGTCGAGCCTCCAGGCATCGGATCCACGCAGGACCGTTTCACCGGGTCAGTCCGCCCAGTCGTCTTCCTCCCGGGTAGGGTCAACGGCCAGTACATCATCGAGGGTCTCTCCTCCGGGTTCATGTTCGTGCTTGGTGGCGTTGGGATCGTACTCTTGGATCTGGCGCTGGACAAAAATCGGGCGAAGAGTGTGAAGGTATCGTATGCTTCAGCGGGGGTTGCGTTCGTCGTGATTTCTTATGTTATGAGTTTGCTCTTTATTCGCATTAAGATCCCTGGATATCTTCGCTGATATGCTTGTATTTTCTATTCACTTTTTGGAGAGGAAGATTTTTTTTTTTTGGTTTTACAATTGTAAGTGGACGAAATTTAGCAATTTCGGAAACCGTTATGTTTAATGTGACTCTTATTGCTGAG
The DNA here is from genome assembly GCA_016081115.2 of Rehmannia glutinosa. NCBI lineage: Eukaryota > Viridiplantae > Streptophyta > Magnoliopsida > Lamiales > Orobanchaceae > Rehmannia > Rehmannia glutinosa. The sequence goes on along the minus strand of CM071934.1, from coordinate 13,575,734 downwards.
ATACATATTACTATGAATTAGAAGGAGAAAATTGACTTACAGATTGACCCAATACTGGAATCGAAATCCTGAATGTTGTGAGTTAAGTTTTAGGTGGTGCACACTAGCTTAGAAGCATAATCTAATGGTTTTAAACTTTAAGAATCCACTTAAAGAAAAAGTGTGAGTGAACACACTGATACAGCATGGCCTAATAATTTTGGGTTTCTATTGCAAATATCACACAAGCAACTATTTTGAAAGAGAAAGGACTGTTTTGAATTTAGGCTTGGATAATGATCAGATTTAGTGTATGTTCTGTGAAAATCTTGCCCTCTCATCAGTGAATATGAAGAGTTTTGTATAAGGCCATAAAGGATTACTGTCTTGAAGATTCATTTCTGGGGGTTCTCTGTGTGGCTGATGGAATTGGATATTAGATGGGTAAAAAGCTATTTGATGTGGAACTTGAGTATATTTACTACTGTTGATTTCTCCCAGGACATGATAAAAAAAAACTAAGTTGTAAATTAAGGTTAAAATATATTTTGAAGACAAATTACTACCTTTAGATATTTAAGTGGCTATTCTTATTCTTGTTCTGTTCCCCTTTTCTTGAAGCCTCTGATATTTATATATAGATTGATAGAATTACTGCTTCAATTGTTTAGTGTTTACTAGTAATGAAGCAACTTCCACCTTGTCACCCGACTGCCATGGCAAAAAAAAAATTCGTATGCCTTATTCTTATATATACTATTTCTACAAAATAGTTGTTACCTGTGTATAGTATGGGCCATGGGGCTCATTTTGTTGTTAATTGAAATGTATTTGGGGCATCTACTTCTTCTGAATGCATAAAAATGGTTAGTGTGCCTGAATTATGACTGCTTTCCCAAAAGCCTCCATAAAATATGGAACTTGTTGAGGTACAATAATTGACCAGAGTTTTGGTTCTTAATATATTTGTTGGATTAAGACTGGCAGCTTTTATTATGCCCCATTGATTTGAAATTTATCTGTTTCCACATGGATTTAGGCAACAAAGTAGACCCCCATTCTACTAAATTGCTTTAAATGTCTAGATAGTTATTACCTTATAAATTGCTTAGGCACAAATGAGATGAAAGATGGTGGGGTGGCGGGGGTTTGTGATAAGTGCAACACATTCTGTCCATCCAAAATCATGGATCATAAGATATGTGTTGAGAAGCACCCACTATAATCCAGTGGTAGGCAGTCGACTAGGTATTTTTCACCTGATCCACACTGTATAATGACTGGGTCTCTCATCCACTGAAGAAGAACCCTGGTTTGACTCGAGTGAGGTAGGTTCGCTTTTTCTCTAGCTGCATAATAAAAGATAGTATTTGGATATGTAAACCCTTGTTTGCCTGGCTTAATTCCTCTTTGCCACTTCGCTTTTTGCTCATTTTTCTTCTTTCTACTGGCCTTGGATAAATTGAATCAAGTGTTCGGTTGCGTTTCTGCATTTTTCTTCAGGATGAAGAAGATGGATGTGGTTTGTTGTCTTCTAGTACCTTTTTAACTTGTTGGAAAATGTATATAGTGGATGAATGTCTGTGAGTATTATCCGTGGTAACTAGTCTTTGCATAACAAAATAAGGTTTCATTTGTATGGAGGACTTTAAAGTTACTTATTTCAAAATATTTGTTTGAAATAACTGTTGGCGTGAGAAAATAGTATTTGGAGTTGGTGATTCAAATGATCTGTGAGTGGAGTTGAAATAATTAAACTGATGGAGATACTAGCTAAAGCTCAATTAGATGGGAAAAGATTTGAAATCTGTACTTTGATTTCTGAACAAACCCAATGCCCAATGGATACTTAAATTTGGAATTCATATGCCTTTTTTGGTTTAGGTTTCAAAAGTGTCTTTTTACTTTTACAGTACTAGTCTTCTACCTCTGTGAAGCCATTGTTTTGTATTATTACATGTATATTTTTTTAGTAGTTGTATGAATTATATATCTTGCATTTAGAGATGGCAATATAGTTGCGGAGAACCATCGCCGCTGGTTACCGAATAGAATAGGACGGAGAATCCCCGTTAATTCGGGATGAGAGCGAGGATGAGGACTCCTCGCTTTTCTAGAACCGGGGATGGGACATGGATGATATTTATATATCGTTCCCCTTCCCATTCCAATTAGATTAAGTGGGAATTCTCCGTTCCCATCCACATTCCCCTAATATGTATATTGTTTTTATATTATTACTCTTAATTCTATTTATATTTTTTTTGTTTTATTAAATCTAAAAATTAAACCCAAAAATCTTTACAATTTTACTTGTTCTCATTCTTTATTTTACAAATTATTAATTTATGTTATATATGTCTTAAAAAAATGATTGCAAAAAATGTAAGTTTCAAAAAATAATTGAAATATAAAGATAATTAATTGATTATAAACCATACGATTAAACAATAAAAAAAATAAATTATAGTAAGCCATAAAAATCTCTTTAAATATGAAATATTTGGTTCGTGGATATGAAGTGTATCAATTTATAGAACATGTTTATCTGTAAGAAATTAAAAGTTTGAAAAAAGTTTTAACTGTCCAATGTTTAATTTTTTTAAGTACCCCAATACTGAATATATAATAAATTGTATTTTCAATACAATCAATAATAAATCATTTCAAATGCCAATATTTTTTTAGGTTCAGAAAGTTGAACAATTATCAAAGTTATTCAAGGAATTAAACAAAAATCATGTTTTATATTTAGCAATACAATTTAAAGGGAAAATGAAATATTTAAAAATACTAAAAACTATTTTATTTTTACATATACACATATCAAAAAATTATCAAATAGACAAATTCAAATCTAATTACAAATGTACAACTTTGAAACTTGAATTCAAATATGTTGATAAATATAAAAAATAACTTCTATTAACATAAAAAGTATTTTAATAAAAAATAATTTTTATATATAAAATACTATTATGAATATAATTTAATATTAAAATGAATCTTAATTTTTTTATTATATAAATATATATAATGTTAGTATGGATATAATGATATGTAAAATTTGGGTACATATTTTGAGATATTTTCTTTAATTAAAATAAATATTTTTAATTATATTTAATCAATTTAAATATAATTCTATGTAATTATTAAGAAATGTGCTATGGCAAATAACAACTATACACATATATTATAAATAGTCAAAATACATTAATATACAAACTCGTGTCCAATCGCCCAAATACATAGTTGATAAAGCCCATTACAAATTACAAATAATGAGCAAATATTTCTTACATTTTTCTATTTTATATACTGAAGATCGTAAAAAATGATTAATTTGATATGATATACATTAGAAATGGATTAAAATCGAAAAATTTATTAAATTTTTTTTTGAAAAAAATAAAAAGTTAAATACAAAAATTAATGCAGTACACACAAAGATTTGGAAAGCTAATTACATAATTCTATTTTTATATCATTTTAAAAACTATTATTTAAAGAAAGTTGACTTCCAAAATTAATGAAATACCAAATATTAATCACTTCTTATTTTTGCATGTATTTTTATTACTTTTTTTAGTAACTACGAATGGGTGGGAAAATTTAAACATACTATTATCAGCAAATTCTCTTTGAGTTGGTCTCCTGTCAGACTGTCTGACCCCCAACAACAGATTCGATCCAACCTAACCAAAAAAAAGAGCAAATTCCACAAAATACCCTGTTTTTTTTTTAAAAAACGACAAAGATACGTTGATATGACTATTATGCCCACCGGTTCACACAAATTACTTGTTACCGTACTTGTCCTTACTATACGCACTTTTACCTAAGGTTATTTTTTCACCCAATTTATCTGCAACTCGAACCAGTCCCCTCGTTTTTTGCTCTTCTCTCTTTGATCGTGGGCACATCGTCTCTTTGCTCTGCTCTCTTTGATCGTTGGTTTTTCAATTTCTGTTGTTCCGATTTCTCTCATGTTTTCATCATTAACTTCTCTTTCTATAACTTCCTGAAACCACTGCTTGAAGTTTGTTGTTTTAATGGCGCCTGAGAACTCTCCTTATAAGAGGCTTTTGAGACGCTCTTCGAAGTTGAAAGCACCAGATTCTTCGAAAAAGAGGAAATTTCAGAAGTCTGTTGCTGGTTAAATGACTTTAAAGAGGACGAAAGTTGAAAAGGTTGTTGATGACGAAGTAGTTTCAGAGGTTAAATCGCTTTCTAAAACTATAAAATCCAAGGTTGGTGTCAAAGCTTCCGAAAAGAAGAATGTTTCTTTTGCAGAATCTGGTGTTGCTGAGGTATGATTTTTCTGTGTTCTTTTGTTATTTTGTGATTTGAAGTTTTTTGTTTGTTTCGATGTTGTTTCGTAGTTTTTTCTTTTTTGTTTCATTTGGTCTTTATGTATTTTAGTTGAAGTGCTTGTTGATTTCATGTTTCTTTTTTGTTTCTATTTTGTTTCTTTGTTGTTTCTAGGATTTCAAGTATGTTATTGATCCTGATGACTGGATTAATGCTAGAGTACATATTGAGTTCTCATTTGATGTTATAAACAATTTGAACAATTGTTTAACTGAAACTCAACTCAAGACTTTCAGGAAAACCTTTTTTTGAGTATTTTTTGGACATGCAAGAGGTTGATTTCCAGAATCAACTTGTTCATTCTTTGTTGAAATGTCAAGTCGTTCACTCGAAGAAGGACGAGATTGTTGTTTCTATGAATGGGAAGTTGTTGAGGTTTGGGGTTGGTGAGTTTGCTTTAGTGACTGGTCTTAGTTGTGTTGGTAATAGGCCTTGACTTTCTGAGGATGTTAGTAGTTCTGTTATTTTTCAAAAGTATTTCGCTAACAGAAGTAAGTTTAATAGGCGGTCTATTGAAGAGAGTTTTTTGCTGCGAGTTTAGGGTGATGACGATCAAGATGCTCTGAAATTATCTTTACTGTATTTTCTCCATTTTTTCTTTTTACGTCAACTGGAAATTCTGTGGAGATGTCGTTTTTTGAGATGGTTGATAAGGATATGGATGTGTTTGACACATATCCTTGGATGATGGATTTGTTTGATTTGACTATTCGTGAATTGAGGCAGCAAGTTTTGGATAGAAACAGAGTTCAAGTTGATGAGAAGCGTGGTGGGAAACGGGTCAAATTTTACAGGATTCAAGATTTTCCTTTGGCATTCCAAATTTGGTTCTATGAGTGTTGTTCGGAGGTTAATGGGAAAATTTGTAATCGTGTTGAATGTGAGATCCCACGGATATCAAAGTCCTTGAAACACAATAAAGTGAGATCCAATAACTTGGAGATGAAGATTTTCAATCGTTCTGTTGAACATGCAATATGATTTTATTCTTTTTTTTCTTTCCTATTTTGTTTCATTTATGTTTCATAATTGTTTCTTTATTGTTTCTAATTCTATTTTTTTGTTTCTTCTTATTTTAGTTGAGGTTGAAGAATTTGTGGCCGTGTGAGGACGAGTTTGTGCAGTTGAACATCGAAAAGTTTATGATGAATCAAAGTATACCTTTACCCCCGTTGATAATGACTTTGTGATTGGAAACTTCAAGCGGAATGAGACTGATCTTGATCTTGGGTAAAAGTATACTATTGATGATATTGTTTGGAATCAGCAGTTGTTGTCCAAGGATTTTGATGTTTTTAAGAGTTCCATGATAAAATTCTTGAAAGAATAGTTTGCAATTGTTTTCTCTGAGTTGTCGGATATTAAGAGGAAACTTGAGGTTTGTATACTTTTTTTGTTTTAAGTATTTTTTGTTATATTTCTAGATTTTTTGTTTTTGTTTCTTTTGTGTTTCAAGATTGTTTCTTGGTTGTTTCTTTTCGTCACATGATTATTATTTTTCATGTAGGTTGGTGCTGATGTGGATGAAACCGAGAAGGATGATGAGACTGAGTCTAGCAGTGAAACTGAATCTAATGTAATGCCATTAGGTTCAGGTTCTGAAAAAGATTCAGATGGAAAAGAAGATGGAGATGTGGATGTTGCTGGTAGTGATGGAGACGTTCGTGGTGGAGATGTGGTTGTTCGTGGTGGGAATGTGGATGTTCCTGTTGGCGATGCTTGGAGTGTTTTGCCTACTGATTTGGGAGATGTCGATGTTTCTGCTAAGGATGTTGGTGGTGGAGTTTCGGAGAAAAAAACTGATGCTTTTGTTGAGGTGATACTTCTGTTGGTGAAGTTGGTGTGAGTGTTGCTTAGGGAGTTGCAGCTATTGGCTTGATGAGCTTTGGTCAGAGTATTGAGAAGGTAATCAAGTAAGGATGCTGGTGACGAGAATCAATTTCTTAGTTCTCAAGAACTTGATAATCTCACTCCTTCTCAAATTGATGATATTTTGAACAGTGCAAGTCAAGCTGCATTGGGGAAGGTGTATTTATACTATTGTTTCTGTTATTTTGTTGTTTTTAAATTCTTTTTGTTTTTTGTTAATTTATTCCTTCTTCTTGTTGTTGTTTTTTTTTTTTTGGTCCAGGTTGATTTGAATAGTCTCCTTGGTGATTCTTCGAATCAATCCCCTACTTTGAAGTGGGTTTCAAAACCAAAACTTTCCATTACTGTGAGAACTCCTTTCACCACTCACTTTAAGTCTTCTAGTGGTGCTATTGCCGAAGGTGCTGAAGTTGTGGACGTGGTGAACACGGAATTGGAAGAAGGTGTGAAATGAATGTGTCCACTTTATGAGAATATGGGTCAATGTCTAGGGATAAGGGCTCTTTCCGATGATTTGAACGATTGGCTTGTTGAAGGGTTTAATTCTCAAGGGTATACAACTTTTATTTTTATATTTGTAATTCATAACTATCAGAAACAATTTTGAAATATAACTAAAACAAATTACTTTTTGGTTTGCAATGGAATGTCTTTCACAACAACTACTTTAATAGCAGAAACAAATATTCAGACCATGCTCAAGGTAGGGCAGAGCTTCATCGACAATTTTCTCTTAGACATCCTCGAACTGCACAAACTTTTCCTTTTTCAGCCGCCCATTCGGATTGACCTACCTCTAGACCTTCTGCCCTCCCTTCAGCCCGAGCTTGAGAAACTCTTTTGATTGCCTTGAACATCTCATTTTCTTCCCCAAGAAGCCATTCCAAGGAGCACTCTGCTTACTTAAGTGGTTTAGCAAGCATAATGGGGGGAGTAGGTGATCCAGCCCTAAATATAGGTCTGGTTAGTCTTCAATTCAGGTCACCAGGCCAAGGCTGGGAAGGCGAGGTTTCCTCATAAAATCTATGAGCAGACCTGCCCAAGAGGTTCAACTCATGGAAAGGCCTTAGTTGAATTGAGCTAGGCGCATTAAATGACTCAAAGAAACCCTATCAAGGTGGCATTAAATGCCCGATGCCTTTACTTTAAGAGGTATTAAATCACTGTTAGACTCTGTCTCATCATCCTTCTCGGTTTCATCCACACCAGCACCAACCTACATGAAAATAATAATCATGTGATGAAAAGAAACGACCAAGAAACAATCTTGAAACACAAAAGAAACAAAAACAAAAAATCTAGAAATATAACAAAAAATACTTCAAACAAAAAAAGTTTACTACCTCAAGTTTTCTCTTAATATCCGACAACTCAGAGAAAACAATTGCAAACTGTTCTTTCAAGAATTTTACCATGGAACTTTTAAAAACATCAAAATCCTTAGACAACAACTGTTGATTCCGAACAATATCATCAATAGTATACTTTTACCCATGATCAAGATCAGTCTCCTTCCGCTTGAAGTTTCCAATCATAAAGTCATTATCAACTGGGCTAAAAGTATACTTTGATTAATCATAAAATTTTCGAATGTTCAACTGCACAAACTCGTCATCACACGGCCACAAATTCTTCAACCTCAACTAAAATAAGAAGAAACAAAAAAATAGAGTCAGAAACAATAAAGACACAATTATGAAACATAAAGTAAACAAAACAAGAAAGAAAAAAAAGAATAAAATCATATTGCCTATTCAGCAGAACGATTGAAGATCTTCATCTCCAAGTCATCGGATCTCACTTTGTTGTTCTTTCACGGGCTTTGAGCAAGTCGAGTTCGAAATCCGCGGGATCTCACATTCAACACGATTACAAATTTTCCCGTAACCTCCGGACAACACTCAAAGAACCAAATTTGGAATGCCAAAGGAAAACCTGGAATCCTGTAAAATTTGACATGATTCTGACCACACTTCTCATCAACTTGAACTCTGTCTCTATCCAAAACTTGCTGCCTCAATTCACAAATAGACAAATCAAACAAATCACTTCCCAAAGGATATGTGTCAAACACATCCATATCCTTATCAACCATCTCAAAAAATGACATCTGCACAGAACTCCCAATAGACGTAAAAAGAAAAAATGGAGAGAATACAATAATGACAATTTCAGAGCATCTTGATAGTCATCACCCCAAACTTACAGCAAAAAACTCTCTTCAATATATTGCCTATTAAACTTACTTCTGTTAGCGAAATACTTTTGAAAAATAACAAAACTACTAACATCCCCAGAAAGTGAAGGTCTATTACCAACACTACTAAGCCCATTCACTAAAGCAAACTCACCAACCCAAAACATCAATAACTTCTCATTCACAGAAACAACAATCTCGTCCTTCTTCGAGTGAACGACTTGACGTTTCAACAAAGAATGGACAAGTTGATTCTGGATATCAACCTCTTGCGTGTCCAAAAAATACCCAAAATAGGTTTTCCTGAAAGCCTCAAGTTGGGTTTCAGTTAAACAGTTCTTCAAATTGTTTATAACATCAAATGAGAACTCAGTATGTCTTGCAGTGAACCAGTCATCGGGATCAATAACATATTTGAAACCCTAGAAACAACAAAGAAACAAAACAAAAACAAAAAAAAAACACAAAATCAACAAGCACTTCAACTAAAATACATAAAAGAACAAATGAAATATAAAAGAAACAACTGCGAAACAATATCGAAACAAACAAAAAACTTCAAAACACAAAACAACAAAAGAACACAGAAAAATCATACCTCAGTAAACATCAGATTCTACAAAAGAAACATTCTTCTTTTTGGAAGTTTTTACACCAACCTTGGATTTTACAGTTTTAGAAGGCGATTTAACATCTGAAACTACTTCGTCATCAACAACTTTTTCAACTTTCCTCTTTTTCGAAATCATTTTACCAGCAGCAGGCTTCTGAAGTTTCCTCTTTCTCGAAGAATCTGGTGCTTCCAACTTCGAAGAGCTTCTCAAAAGCCTCTTATAAGGAGAGTTCTTAGGCGCCATTAAAACAACAAACTTCAAGCAGCGGTTTCATGAAGTTGCAGAAAAAGAAGTTAATGATGAAAACGTAAGAGAAATCGGAACAACAGAAACTGAAAGTGAACGATTAAAGAGAGCAGAGCAAATAGACGGCGTGCCCACGATCAAAGAGAGAAGAGCAAAAAACAAGGGGACTGGTTCGAGTTGCAGAGAAATTGGGTGAAAATAAACAACCATATGTAAAAGAGCGTACAGTAAGGACAAGTACGATAACAACATGTAATTTGTGTGAACCGGTGGGCATAATAGTCATATCAGTATATTTTTGTCCTTTTTTAAAAAAAGCAGGGTATTTTGTGGAAATTCCTCGAAAAAAACACAAACACACATAACCTGGTCTAGACCTAACTCGTAAACCACACCCTCCGCCACGGGCCAACAATCATATGCCATAAATCAAACTGATGCATTCACCCGCCGCCAGCCCGTCGTGGGAAAAAGCGCACGCAGAAGCAACAATTTAAGAGGAACAAAGAATGCACCTGGGTTTTGCAAATTTTCTGGTTTTTTTTAGTATTTTATTAATTATTTATTCTCTATTCAAAGGCTTATTCTTTGAAATCCACCAGTGTTATGGGCAAAAGATGATAATCAGTTCAAAACTTTAGAAGTCATAACATGTTTTATTTTTGGGATTTTGATTCTTGGCCAATTATCTTTTTATTTTGCTTTGATATTGGTGTAAACTCATTCAGCCATTACTTTTCGAAAAGTACATTCTTCCATGTCATCTAAGTTTTTGTTGATTTGACCGAATCAATTTTGACGCATTTCAGGGGAACTAATACTTTTCATGAAGACTACTAATATTTTTCGAGAGGACGACTAAAACATTCCAAGGGAAAAAACTAATACTTTTTAGGGGAAAATACTAAATATTTTTTGGGGAGACTACAAATACTTTTTAAGAGAAAAGCTAACATTTTCCATGGGGAATTATTAAATACCTTTAATAGTAAAATCTAATATTTTTCAAGGAACTGCTAATACGTTTTAGGAGGATTATAAATACTTTTGAGGGAAAAAATAATATTTTTCTGGAGGGCTACTAAAAATATTATTCAATAAACTATTAATATTTTTCCGATGGATTGTTAATACTTTTCAGGGAAAAAAATAATAATTTTTGGGTTCAATTAATACTTTTCGTGAGGGCTACTAAAAATACTTTTCTCATTAATTACTAATATTTTTCAGGGGAAAACTAATACTTTTGAGGGTCCTAGTGATTCTATGCCACTGTATAATATTACAAGAATGGCACTGGATCGATTTTGGGGACCCGTCTAACAAATTTTGGCCCGTTAAACCATCTAATAGAAATTTTTGTCATTCTCTTTATAGATTCAAAAGTTGAAACCATGTTTGTTTTTACCTGGTTTTAATTAGAAATTCTCACATCTTCAATTTTTAAAATCTCAAAAATCAATGCAAATTCATTACATCTAGATCATAAAAATTCATAATCAATGTATACAAACAACTCTATATACTAAAAGAAAAAACAAAGTTGACACATGTCATCATCTTATTAATTTTGACATGTGTCAACTCCTCATTCTCTCAGTCTACATGTCTATTTTATAATTATCCATGTGACATTTCTATCTACAAATTAAAGGTGAGTTTATAATATATTTTTAAATTTAAAAGATTACAAATTAAAAGAAAATAACAAGTTTAAGAGATAAGAAGTAATCTAAATATCAAGGATTTATCTACACTATCATTTAAAAATATTATCTTTAAAAAATATATTTGGTTTATCTTTTAATTTACGATTTATGCTAACTCCAACGTATATTTCAAATTACTCTTATTAATTCAAGTTTTGACCCACTAACCAAATATATTCACAATTAAATAAATAATTCAGACCATATTATAATCATATTAAATAAGCTCATCATAGATATAAATGAGTCTATCATAATAATTAAAGTTAGAATAATAAATTTATTCAATTATCGAGTCGAGGCCGGATAGTGATTATACTACAGGATCCTATCAAATAACCACTATATGTGTTTCTCAACAAATTCGAGAAACACATCAAGGAATCTAACTACCAATAGAAATTGGGATTTGACATACATTTGAAAATGTTATCTTTTAAAAACATATTTAGTTTATATGCATCTTTTAGTTTCTGTTTTTTTGCTACTATAGGATGCTAATACAAGATTCAAATCTACCATATATACTAAAAGAAAAAAAAAAGTTAACACATGTCATCATCTTATTAATCTTAGATATTTGTCAACTTCTCATCCTCTCAATTCCACATGGGAACTTCACATTTATCTATGTGGTAATTTTATGTACAAAATTAATACATAACAAATTGAAAAGATAACAAATTTAATCAAGATTATGAAAGATAAAATATAAATAATCCCAAAAATAATGGATTTTTTCACAATTAGTTTGGAAAAGATCAAATCTATCCGAAGATTTTTTTTTTTTAGAAATATTCTATTGGTTCATAATATATATTTTTGAATTTAAAAGATAATAAATTTAAAATATAGTTTAGATAGAATCTTGATTTTTAGATTTTTTTTGTTTTTTATCATCTAATGGACAAAAAATAATCTAAAAATCAAGATTCTATCTAAACTATCATTTAAATTTGTTATCTTTTAAATTTGTGACACTAAATTTTATTTTTGGACAAATCTCGTGTAACACACGGGTGTTATTCTAGTTATTACATCTAATTCAAATAGCTAGTAAAATTTTCCATCGTTGTTGGATTTTTTTGCCAGTTGGCACACATTGTAAACACTTTTTTGTTGAGTATAATATTTCTAGCGCTTAAAAAAAATCTCGTTCGTCCACCAGTGATGGCCAAAGAACAAACCAAAATTAGATAGGCTCAAAATTCCTTTTTTTTCTTTTCGAGTGCAGGCTTTTGATTAATTAGTTGCAAATATTTAAAAAATATTTTTCACGCCATTATTTAAGATTAATTAGTTGCTTCAGATCCGAATTCAATCTCATATGAGTATGTATATCCCTCATCTACTATCTCATTGTACTAGAAAAATAAAAATAGATTGTATGAAATATTTAACAAAATAGAATTTGTTTTAAAGGAAATTAAAAGTGAATTGGAATGTCAATTGGCAAGGAATATCCTCACATTGGCTAATGTAAGGCTGGCTTGCTAATATGTTATTTGTAGGGTGGCACTATCCATACCATAAAATTAATGAATACACCACTTTCTAGGTATTGGTTCAAATGAGACCATAATATTAGGGTGAGACCGTTGTTTATTTTTTGTTTTGGATGGATATGATTAATTCTTTATTTTAGGTAACTAAAAACCATTAAAATGTTTTTAAGGGTAATAAAGTAATTAATCCTTTGGTGTTAGTTTTTAATTAAGGATAGAAAGATAATTGTATTAGTTATGAGTAAATATGGAGTAGATTATGCCCGATTTTTTTGGAGGTGATTGGCTTTCAAATATATCTCACGACTCTTCACTTTCTGAGCATTGAAGGGAACGACACTTTGGTTGAGGAACCAAGGAAAAGAAGAAGCAAACTCCATTCACGATTTTTTTTTTGCAGAAGTTTAAAGAAAGTCTAAGGTTTCATTCTCTTGGTTAAGGTAATTTTTTTTACAGTTTATTAATATGTCATTGTTTTGGAATTTGTTGATTTCATTTAATTTTCTCTAAACTTTTTGCATGCATTTTTTGAATAAATTTTTTGAAAATTCCATCACTTTTTTAGGGTTTCTCTAAATTTCTAAATTTGTTGATTACTTGTCTTTTTTGGTTTTTTCTGCATGTAGGAATTTTATATGTGATTTTTTTTCTTTTGAGTTTTTTTATGTGTCATCTTGAATTTGGTTTTCTGGTTCCAGTTCCTTTAGAATTCTTTGAATTGGTTTTTTTTAATTTAAATGAAATTTATCAATTTTGTACGTGGGAATTAGTTCTGCAATTATTATTCAGTATGTACGCGATAAGATGATGTATTTGTGCATCATTTTTCCAAACATTTTGTCCTTCATTGTTTCTGTTGTGAGATGTTTTTAATATAATGAGAATAGGTTAATGTAAGTGTAGAGCATGTTCAGTGCATAGATAATACCTTTTTAATGTTTTTACATGTTAAGTATTTTGGTTGTCATTGTTATGTTTATGAGCCATGCATTAGATATGAACTATTTATACACCATTATTGACTTATAAATGCATCCTTTTTCAGGGCCACAGTAAAACAGTTAGATTGACACATATGGCTAAGTCTAAACAAAAGAGGCAACTTTCGATAGGTGGTAACGATGGTGGCGAGGCAGGGGTAGTTCTGGGTCTAAACGATAGAAGGGGGAAAAACTTGGAAGAAGCAAGGAGGTGTCTGACTGGAAAGAATATTGTGTAGCTGAGTTTTTATGTTTTTTGGATTTCGGAACATGAAATTGTTGAAATATTGTTTTTTATGTTTTTTGGATTTAGAACTTGAAATTGTTATACTTGATCCCCTTTTTTTCTGACAAATTTGAATGGGTTGATGTTTTTTATTTAACTAGTTATGTTTGGCAATGACTAATTTTGATATCTTATAATTTTGAAAGGCACTTATTTATTATTAAATCGCTAGTTTTTTTATATATGCTTATATAATGGTCATTCATGCATAAATAGATTATTGTTGATGCATAAATAAGTAATAGTTGTTGCATAAGTAAATTAGAGATGTATACTTTTGGTTGTGTGATAAGTTAAATTAGTGATACGGAAATAGGTTATTTTTGTTGCATAAATAGGTAATAGTTAGTGCATGTCGATAAATTAGTTAGGCATATTTTTTGTTATGTAATAAGTTAGATTATTGATGCATAAATAGATTTTTGTTGCTGCAGGTAATTGTTGTCACATAAGTTAAATCAGTGATGCCTAATACAAAACCTTTTTACTATTTTTTTACGTATAAATAGATGCAGAATTTTGCATATATATTGAATGAGTGACGCATGAACGATTAAAACAAACTCATTGGTCTAAAGAATAAATTTCCGAAGATGAAAATAAGTTATATATGCAACACACTAATCCAGATTAAACAAACACTCTAATCTAACCAATAAATTTTCGATTTTGAGAGATGCATGATACATTAAACAAATACTCTAATCTAACCAATAAATTTTTGAACTTGAAGATAAGCTATATATGCAATCCATATGATCTATCTATGCAAGTAACACCTTGAATAATACTAGTGACAGAGCTAATTGATAATGTATGTGTCGATTACTTTTTGAGCATATCAAAATATATTTAAAGATTAATGGATGCATAGATATCATTGGAAATATGCATTTAATTATTTTGGTTAAAAATGAGAGGATTGATCAGGAGAATATACTTGTGGGATTTTATATATTTCTTTTTAAAAACGGAAATAATATAAAAAGAAAAGAATTAAGAGTTTTTTAAGGAGAGGATTAACGTGAATGTTGTAATGGAAGATATGGTCCCTTATTCTTAGGAGGTTAGACGACAGTTTCAAAATTTCATAAAATTGAAGTCGCCGAATTTGCCCCTAGTTGGTTTAGTGTTGGGATAATAGTATCGATTTAATGCTTCAATCTCAACCATCTATTGAATTATTATAACGGTCCAGATTAGTCCATATGGTCTCACCGCAGGAGATGGTCTCACAAGAACTAACCCCCCACTTTCTAAATATAGTTACTAAACACACCTCTCAAAATTTTCCATTTTATCCTCGCACTATTTTTCCTTCAAAATACACCCAAAATGATACATTTCAGGGGGGCAATGGCGACATAAGATGTAATATCTACTAAATTATGCAGTTTTTGTTTCACTTTAATTCTGAATTTAATATTTTACTTTAATTTCGCACTTATTGTTGGGTTAATTTGGGTAATTGTTGGATATAAGTGTTGTGTAATTGTATTTGGTTTGAATTCTAAAGTTACATAATTTTTTTTCTAGTCTTGTCTGAGTTTGGAAAAAGACGATGGATGACACGATGGCTCTGGGTGGCACGATGGTATACTCGATCGTGCCACAAGCACGGTCGAATTACTTTGATTGTGCTTTATGGCACGATGGCACGAGCAAAGTTATAATTATGATCGTGCCATCGTGCCACATAGCATGATGGCACGACCAATGCTGCAATTCGATCGTGCCAAGTGTCACACTTTTGTTATTCAACAGCAAATTTTAAACTGTAAAAAATGAGTAAAAATAGAAATATAACACACTTTAAGTTGTAAATAAAGGAGAAACTTATATTATTCGATAAAATCATTTTTTTGTTGTCCATTTTTGCAACAATGTAGGTGTTTAAAAATATAGGGTTTACAAAAATAATTTCAACTTTTTGCAAGAATGTGGGTGTGTGGGTGTGAGGAAGATGAGATGTATTAGAACTTCTTTATGTAAGTACGGGTATCATAGTCTTTTAAACTAATGGCATTTTTGAAATTATATGAAGATGGATGTATTTATCGATTTTGGGAGTGTGAATAGCGACACCCTTATTTATATTTCATTGGGGTATTGTACAAAAAGGCCTAGTCAAGCCATTGACAATATTTTAAGGCCTAACTTACTATAAATAAGTTTTTGAGGCCTCTTTTAAGGTAAAATGTCCATATTATCCTTCTATATATTCAGTTACTGATTTGGAATTCGCGTTTAAACGACTATAGTCTTGTAAAACGACTGTAGTCATTTTATTTTAAAACTTATCATATAAACTATTACATTCAATTTTCATTATTAATTAACTATTTGCCAACTTTCTAAAATCTTACTGTTTTAATACAAATTTGAACTCAACAATATGTAATGTTGTATTATTTTGGAGATTTTATTAATGATGATTAAATAAAATAGATATAGAAACAAAGTCGAAGCGATGAGATAGTGCGTGAAATTCCAATATCCTCATACACTTCATATCATGATCTATATCGTAAATTGTTAAACCGCGATATGTGTATGCACTAATTAGTGTTATGGTAGAGTTTGCTGACGTACAAACGAGATGTGCACACACTAACTAGTGTTATGGTAGGGTCTACTGACGTACAATCAGATCCTCCCACGTAAAGAGAACAAGTATGTTCGACTCTCCAAATCTAATAATAGTTTATCTCTCATCAAGTCGAACTCAGACAGATGCTATTCAGTATGAGTTCCCACCAAATCTTCATCACCTCGCATATGCCCTGACCTCCACCCCACAATAGACTTTAAGTCCCTTGTGGTGGCCAGGCGGCTTAGTCCCCTGGTTTGTGTAAACCCTTATGATCAAAGTTCTAGTTGAGCACCCACAATAAGAAGATAATGTAAATTTTCATCTTCATTTGTATTGTATGTTCGTTTATATACATTTTTGGACGAAATAGTTTAAGATTGAGCCAAACACGATGTAAAACGTTATAATTAAAATTTAGTTTATTCAAACCAATCAATTTGATACTTAGTAATGAAACTCCTCTCTCAACTCATGTATTGTTAGAAGTTTATTTCTCAACTTATATTGCATTATACATTGTAAGTCAATATTTAGAATCTAAAATACAGTAAACTTGGATATTATTAGTAGAGTACGATGAATTGTATATAATGATGTTCATCATCTTATTCATTGTAATGTTAGAGTTAAATTCTCCACATTATTGCAAGTCTCATACTTAGAATGTAAAACATAGTATATTATTTTTATAGCTAATATTAGTCGTTCAGATAATAATACAAATTAATTTGAATTTATTACAATTTATGAAAACGAATATAGTCTTATAAAACGACTATAGTCGTTTTGACAGAACGACTATAGTCTTTTAAAAAGACTAAAGTCATTTTGACAGAATAACTATAGTCTTTTCAAAAAGATTCAAGTCATTTTACAAAAATAACTATATTCTTGTAAAACAACTCTAGTTGTTTTTGTAAATTTGCATATCTTTTTTGTATTATTCATTTTTCTATACATTTTTTGACGAAATAGTCTGAAATCAAGCCAGACATAACTTAAAACGTTATAATTATGATTTATTTTATTCATATAATGGTATAAGTCTTATTATCGAACATTATTGTAAGTCGAATATTTAGAATAAAAAATACAGTACACTTGAATATTTAGAATATTGTTAGTAGAATACAATCAAGCCAGACATAACTTAAAACATTATAATTATGATTTATTTTATTCATATAATGGTATAAGTCTTATTATCGAACATTATTGTAAGTCGAATATTTAGAATAAAAAATACAGTACACTTGGATATTGTTAGTAGAATACGATAAATTGTGTACAATGATTGTAATGTAAAATACGCTATATTATTTTTATAATTAATAGTATGTCGTTCAGATAATAATGCAAATTAATTTCAACTAATTATAATTTACAAAAAAAAGTAGTCTTTAAAAAAATGACTATAGTCTTGTATACAGACTACAATCATTTAAAAACAAGACTACAGTCGTTTCACAATGAATTCAGTCGTTTTATAGAAATGATACAGATAATTAATGCTTGTTTCCTTTAGAAGTAGATTGAGAAAGATAGTAGTAGCTTCAAGTTGTCTTTGAATTGGAAATTCTCTTCCTTATTCATTTTCTTTTTCTTCTTGTTTCCGTTAATGTGTTGCTTCAGTACTTCTTCCACATTTCTTCTTCTTTTCTTTTTTTTTTTTTTTCATTTTGATTGAATTTCAAACTTCAGGTTTGCGTTTGTTTTCTAAAGGCTTAACTTGGAGTGTATAATTGAAAAATAGAAAAGAATAGCTTTTTTTTTTTTTATAAAAAAGCTTGAATCTAGTCAAAGGACAAAAAAAACATTGCTATGTGTTAAAGGACTAAAACCAACCATTTCCACTATTTCGAAAGTATGGTGAAATATTAAAATAATATAATGTTTAAGGTTGGCTAGATAATATATTTTCTATATTTGGAAAGTATGGTAATATATTAAAATTATTATATTCATTTTCTAGACCAAGGTAATTAAGGTTTGGGTATAGTTATTTATTTTTTTGATATATTTTGACCAAAACACGAAATTAATCTGAACCCGACTGTTGACCTGAATTGCCACCCTAATATTTGATTCTATTTTTTAGAATACATTATTTATAACATTATTTAATCTCAATCTCATATTTATTATATTCTTTATTATTATTATTTTTTTACTTTTTACCCAATCAAGGAAGTAAAGAATTGAGTTGATAATGATATTATCTTCATTTTTTGTTAAAGTTAATTTGGCAATGGAAAAACGACGACAATACAAGAGAACCAGCGATCCCCTTCCTCAAAAAGCTTTCTTCCGGTGCGCAGCCATAGTCCTCCCATACCTTAACCCCACCGAACTAGCTTCCATTTCCTCAACCTGCAAAACCTTATACCAAATCTCCACACTCATAACTTCGCGAAGAACCTCCGACGCCTCCGGAGGGTTCGAGAACCTTCCAATCCCATTCCTCAACCCCATCGCCGGCGATTCACAGCCATACTCCTACTTCCTCTACACGCCCACGCAGACCCTCCTGGTAGGACCCGATTCCCGCCGCCCCTGGGGCTCCGACGATGATGCCCGGTCACGCAGGGATTCGGGTCGGGCAGACCCGTTCCTATTTCGGATCGAAGGTGCCAGTGGGTGCGAGTGTGCGAGGGGCTGCGGCGATTGCTGCCCGTGCTTGGAGGCCGACGGGTTTTTGCTGACCCGAGAATGTGGGCCGAGTTGCAAATGTGACTCGGTGTGTGGGAACCGGGTGACTCAGGGAGGGGTGACAATAAGGTTGAAGATGGTGAAAGATGAGAGAAAAGGGTGGGGCTTGTATGCGGCTGAGTTTATTCCTACCGGAAAGTTCGTCTGCGAGTATGCAGGTAATTTTTGCTGACTCAAATTTCCAATATGGTCTTCCAATTTTTCATTGTGAAGTGGAGAAATTTGGACTCGAGTATAATTAATTTTCAAATTTTGCCCAGTTCATAGCTTAGTATATTAGTTATTTAGTTGATATGTGTGCATTAGGGATGTCAATTTCTAAAACCACATGAAAACACGACACAAACCTCTAATATGTTATAAGTGGGTTAGAGTAAGAATTGTATCGGATCCGAACGGATAATAAACAGGTCAATAGGGTTTAACGCAGGATCATGTTTGAACTGATTGTGCAATTATTATGTTGTTTTTTTGTAAAATGTTTTATTTATTGAAAGATTGTTAGTATGTTTTAACAGGTTTTTGTGAATTTTGTGTCTTAATTCAAACGGCGAATCCGAACACGACCCACATTGCCACCCCTATGGTTGTATGACATTTCTTATAGAATGGATAATTGATTGTTTTGGTCTTTACTATTGAAGGTGAGCTTTTGTCTACCAAAGAAGCAAAGCAGAGGCAGCAAGCATATGACAAACTCTCATCAATTGGGTGCTTATCTCCTGCACTTCTGGTTGTGAAGGAGCATCTTCCTTCGGGAAACACATGCATGAGGATCAACATTGATGCCACGAGAATTGGGAACATAGCCCGATTCATTAACCATTCTTGCGATGGTGGAAATCTCGACACAGTGATAATGAGAAGTTCTGGAGCTTTGCTGCCCCGCGTTTGCTTCTTTGCGTCCAGAGATATCCAAGAAAACGAAGAGCTCAGTTTTAGTTATGGGGACGTTAGGCTCAAGCCAAATGGCCAGCAATGTTTTTGTGGTAGTTCTTCTTGTGCCGGCATCCTGCCCTCAGAACATACATGATCATTGGCAGGTAAAAATATTCCCTCAGGAAAAACCTATGATGATGATGGTTTTTGAATTTCATCTCATTTATCCTTCGTATGAAGGTTGCGTCAGGAAGGGCATCCGGTGTAAAACTTTGCCACTTTGCTTTTTGTGTGAATTTATAGTGTTAATTAATTTTAGACATTTAATTGACACTATAAACTTCACGCCACCGACCCCACATAGTGGGATAAGGTGCAGTTGATGATGATGAGATGTTGTGTATAGAACATTAGTTTTCAATGCTATGTGCATGTTGATTTTACAATATCAATCGTGTAATGGGACATGACTAGAGCAACTATCTCAACTCATCGCCGTCTCATGATATATTCCACGCAAGTGGAAAAACCTATGATGATGATGGTTTTTGAATTTCATCTCATTTATCCTTCGTATGAAGGTTGCGTCAGGAAGGGCATCCGGTGTAAAACTTTGCCACTTTGCTTTTTGTGTGAATTTATAGTGTTAATTAATTTTAGACATTTAATTGACACTATAAACTTCACGCCACCGACCCCACATAGTGGGATAAGGTGCAGTTGATGATGATGAGATGTTGTGTATAGAACATTAGTTTTCAATGCTATAGGAAATTGTGTGTTGAAGTTGATTATTGAGTGGAACTGGCTTGCAAAGACAATGAAATTGGTAAAATTGTTCATAACAATATTTTGGCCTATATTCCTATGACATTCTCATAAACATTTAGCTCCCTACTTTGGGAAGAAAATAAAGCATCCATGTTATCAGATGAGGAAAAATGAAACTTGGGAGCATAATACATAAAACCTGTCTTATGTTGCTGGATCCAATATAATTTCCTTCATTGCTCCTCTTCTTATGAATGCCAATCTCTGAAAATAAGACAGACATAAAATCAATTCTATACGTCCGTAATAAAAACTCCGCACAGATTCAGCAACAGAAGTATCAGCATTACATGATTGCAACTGCATTAGTGCATTACATAACATGCTGCATCTTACAATATGTTTTAGGAATAATTACACAATTACCCCTGCGGTTTAGCCTAATTACAAAAAAAGTTGAGTTATCTTCAAAATTACAAATACCCCATTGACATTAAAGGGGCCTATGCTAGATATAGAAGCAAATGTCAATGGGATATTTGTAATTTTGAAAGATAACTGGGTTCTTTTGTAATTAAGCTAAACATCAGGGGTAAGTTCTGTAATTAACCGTACTTCTTATATCAACAGGATTTGAAATCATGCTGAAGCCGCAGTTTCTCCAAGTTCAAAAAAAGGAGATTATGCAAGGAAATCAATTCTGAGCGGCGGCTTCTAAAAAAAGCAACGGGACCTACCTGTTACTATCTACTGTCTGATAGTCAGCTTTAAGTGTGACGACTTCATAGGAGAAATCGGAGAAGTCTCGCTGCTTTGGGAGTCGCCCCTCCATGAGTCTTGAACTTGAGCAGCAAACTGCAAATTCCAGAGTACATCTTCGATTGAAGGTCTCTCAGCTGGATCCTCAAGCAAGCATCTGCAGCATATCTCGATCATTGTTTTCACTGATTCGCCCGAGCATGAGTTTTTAACCGCTGGATCAACTAAATTCTTTCTTGATGCATCATCGGCTGTTATGCTGGCTTGTAACTGCATACATAGCATCAAGTGAAGTGTCGACAGTTATTTAGCATGTTCATTTAATAGGATGAAGAAATGGTGTTTTGTTTGCCCTTTTGATCCTTTTTGAATGAATAGCAGAAAACAAATTGTAATTTTAGTTTAATCAGACTACCTTATATTTTACTGCCTCCACTTCGCTCCTGGAATTTACAGGCTTGCCTGAGATGACTTCCAGTAAAATCACTCCAAAGTCATAAATATCTAACTTATCTTGATGCTTTGCCCTGTTGATTAAATGAATGTGTTTCACATCCGAAGCTTCATTTGCGTCAAGAAGCTTAAAATTAATATTTGGGATAATTACAGAAAGTACTCTTGAGGTTTGGCCTGATTACACCCAAAAAAAAGCATTATCTTCCAAAATTACAAATACATATTACAAACAATCTCTTGAGGTTTGTATTTTCTCAACAGATACCCCTTGACACCTCTGTCGAAGGTTCAATTTGTAAAATAATATAAATATCAGAAGGTATCTGTAATTAAAGATAGCTGGTCTTTTTGGTAATTAGGCTAAACCTCGAGGGTATATTTTGCAATTAATTATTTTGTTTCAGAACACTTAAAGAACAATATCACAAACCTTGCAGCCTTAAACTCCTTTGATCCACTGAGAAAATTTTGGAGATGATCCTGTAAAGTTGAGCAGATTGTGAGAGTCAGTTTGTGAAATAATAATGTAAGAACACAACATTGAGAAGTTGTTCCTCCATACTTTTCCCATATTGTCTGATAGCAAAAGCAGCTTATAACTGCTAATTTTAGCAACAAGGTTCTGGTCCACTAAAACATCTGTTATCTTGATATTATTGGCAAAAAGACCAGGCACAATTCCAGTATGAAGGAATTGGATACCCTTTGCTACCCCTGTAGCAGCTGCTATACGCTGAGCCCAGGTAAGCTTTCGTCTAACACGCCTCTCTGCCAAATACAACGGACAACAACACACTGTCAAAAAACACATTACATATAAATCTCAACTCGAAGCTGCATTTCATTAAGTTATTTATTATTTATTGCATGATTACAAACTTAATATTCTAACTGAAGACAAAAATACGATTTTATTTGAGGAGGTAAAGATGATTGAGTTACAGAATTATTACCATTATACATATAGTTATTATTATCAATTAAAGTGACGATCTGGGAAAAGGTTCTCCGGCATTGCGAAAAAATGACATTTAGGCATCGGACTAGGACTGGTAGTAAGGGAAATATGAATAGGCGTACGCATATTATGGAAAATTCAGGTAACCCCATAAGAATAAATGTCTATTTATTTACCAGATATCCAGCTTCTGAGAGTTCCGTTTGGCACATATTCGAAGACCAGAAATAGTCTGCTTACACTTGAATCATCCAAGTAATACTCAAAGCAGTGTCCAAGAGCGCTGACCAAATGGTGATGTCTGAGTTTTGATGTCAATTCAATATGAGGCATAAAGTATTGAGTGCTGTGATTTCTTTTCAATTTAAGGCATCTAATCGCAACATAGGAGCCATCCCTCAGCCGACCTCTGTACATCTGAGTCCACGTAGAGGCAAACTCATCAGCACTTTCTCATCATCAACAATACCAAGAGTAAGACGCATAAATATCAGAATGCATTATACTGATTAGCTAAGGCTTTTCCTATTAATCCAATAAGGTTGCGTTTGGATGGAAGGATTTGAAGTTAAGGATTTCAAATCTGTAATAACAAATTCATTGAGCTTGTTTGGGTAATCTCATAATTCATTGTATTTCAAATGCTTAGCTCCTATTTTGAGCTGCTTTTTTGAGTCCTTATGGTGGATTTCAAATCCATCAGAGTCGTTTGAAATCTCTTCCCCAAATCCTCTCCTCAAATCCAAATCTTTCCATCCATATGCAACTTATGGGATTTTGTGCGGTCCAAATCTAGAGTCCCATTAGATGGCATGACGGTACATGTCAATGGAAAAGGAGAAAAGCTACAAAAGAAGAAAAAGAATTACGAGGAATAAGAATCAAATGCAAATTATACCTATTTATCATAATTGTTTTATTATGGCTTATTTAAGAAAAAAAAAAGTTGATTAGTGCACTTTTGCAAGTATCGGAAAGTTAAGACGATACACAAAGTGAAAGACAATTGGAACCTCAACATGCCTAGGAGGAGATATTTACTTTGCCTTGGTGATCTAAATATGTGAGACCAAATGCAAATACCTGACCATGAGAACCTTCTCCCATGAAAGTTGAAGTATCAAAATTATTCGTTGCCTCCTCAAGCTCTTCCAGTGAAAAGGTCCTATAAGCTGGAAGTCCAAGTGCTCCTAGCTTCATAGCTTGAGTTATATATCCTACGAACAACAATCAAATCAAACTCAAACACTTGAATTAGTCACAACATATAACATGTATTCATTTAAGCATCGCAAAAGTCCAATTTGCATTTATCGACTCGAAAGAATTAAAATGTAACGAGAAACTTACTTGCGTCTTTAAGAATCTTTGAGGTGTAGCTTGTCGATGCATTTTCAGCCGTATATCTCGTTAGAGGCTTTTGTGCTGCTCTCTTGGCAAGAAAATTCTTGACTACCAAAAAGGTCACACTAAGTAAAACTATTCCCCCAATAACTCCTCCGCATATGCTTAAAGCAAGAATTACTTTGGAAGCTTGTTTTTGCTTATACGAACGCGGTAATATTCCCACAGCTAAAGCCGCATTCTTACAGAAGGAAATCGGCTGTTGATTTTCATCTCCGGTTTCCAAACAATTTCCAGCATACAGCACAACCCTTTTCTTGGAATCAGACATCAAACAACTCGGCAGTTTTCCAGTCAACAGATTTGCAGTGAAGTTTACAAAATAAAGTTCATCGTTGCAAGGCGCATTTTCAGACAGCATTCCCGTGAGTTTGTTTCCCGCGATGTCCAGATAAATAATCGACGGCAGAGATAACAAAGATACCGGAAACGGTCCCACAAATCTGTTTGAAGAAATGTCTAAAAGTTTCAGCTGGTAATAAGATTGAACTTTCTCTGGGATCCCAAATGTGAATTTATTATTCCTTAGGACTACACGTTCGATTTTATCGCCAACTACTGGAAATCGAGACTCAAGAACATTATTCTCCAAGTCGAGCACTTGAAGGTTCGTCAAACCGCTAAAATCAGGCACTTCACCGGAAAAATTGTTATTAGACAGCACAAGAACTCTCAGGTTTTCCAAATCTCCCAGCGAACGCGGTAAATTTCCATATAAAGAATTGTTCTTTACATTCAGAACAGCCAAAGCTGAAAGTGAACCAATCCCATCTGGAAGAATACCAGTGAAATTATTGTTTTCAAGTATAAGAGTTTGAAGGTGTTCCAATGAGGATATAATTGGCGGTATGTTGCCTTCGAAGAAATTTGAAGTCAAGTTAACTATTTCTAGAGACGATAAGCTCGTAAATTTGCTAGGTAACGGCCCCCATAAACCAAGAGAAACCAATGTGAGTACTTTCAAGCTCGGAAGCTTCGAGAGTGTATTGACAAACGAATCGATCGAAAAATTATCGGGTAATCGGGACGCCCCGTTATCTCCAACAATGTGCAACTGAGTTATGCTTTGTTCAAAGCAAACAACAGTGAGAGGTTCAGTATTGCAGAAATCTGTGTTATGATTCCAGGTTTTCAGAACAGGTGGAAAGTTTAAGAGGTGTTTAATTTTAAGAAGAATCTGTACTTGGGATGATTCTAAGTGTTCTGCAGTGGAGACTGATAAGAACATGACAAATAAAAATAGTAACACTATTTGGCATACATGTTTTGCCATAAGCTCTACTAAAATCTGGTCAAGAAAATGATATGGAAAAAAGCTAATCTGAAAATTAAATCAGAAATTTGGAGATTTTACACTGCTGAAGCCCATATAATGTTACTCTCTGTGCCTGCATTTATCATAAAAGCCAAAAACAATTGAAAAATTGTAGAAATACAAGAAACAGGGCAAAATTGTCTCAGATGCATACCTTTCTTAGCAACAGAAACAAGTTTATGGTAAACCCATAACCTAAAAATCAAATCTGAAATTTTAAAAAGCACAATATTACCCTCAAATGAAGCAACCAACAAATAATCACAAAAATCTGAAATCAGGTACTACTGAACTTCAACCAACTACTAATTAACCTTCAAATTAAGCAACCACAAACTCCAAACAGGGCCTTAGTTATACATAAGAGTCCCCAAAATGCTGCCATTTTCTCCCTGCAAAAAGCTAAGAAACCCAATTTGGTAAGCCCCAAAATCTTTTCTGGAATTTGGAGGTTTCCAAGAAGATAGACAGTTACAATTTACAAAATGGTAACACAAAATAAAATAAAATAATAATAATAAAAAAATGTACCATGCACAGAAAATGACAAGTGAAGTCAGTGGCGGACGCAGATTCGGATCAAAAAAATAAACCACGAAGACCTATAGAATGAATTTTTCTTAAAAATTTTGGGGGGGCAAATGTAATTTTTCATTAGTATAGATATAATTTTGAAATAAATTACAAGTAGAAAAATTGAGTTTTGAAAAATTTTGGGGGGGGCAGTAGCCCCCACTTGCCCCCCCTTAGATCCGCCATTGAGTGAAGTGACAGGGTTTTGCATGAACTATACACTTTAACCGCCATTATAACTTCATAAACCGACAATTTTCTTTTTGCAAATTCTCTCTCTCTTTTTTAAACTTTATATTCTCATTATTTTGCCAATTATATTAGTGCTTTTGAAGCTTTAATGGAGTCGCTTAGTGGGACTGAACCACAAAAAAGAAAAGCAAAACCACAAAGAAAGATTCTTGCAGAAGGGATCCCTTTATTCCACCCTGATCAGTTCCAGTGAGCATTTGTTATCTACTAGACCAACCCATGTCTTTTTTCTTCTTTTTCTTTAAGTGGTGGGATTAGTTTGGACATCAAATTTTCTCTTAATTTTAAAAAAATACGAAATTACCCCTGAAATTTAGCATAATTATAAAAATAATTAATTATTATTAAAATTACAAATAGTTCCTTAAGTTCTACAAACACCCAATTCATGTTTGTATTTATTTAACAAATACTCCGTACAATTTGTAAAATAAAAATAGATGAAAGATAATTGAGTTTTTTCCCATGATTAAACTAAATCTATGTATAATTTTAGGAATAATTAAAAAATACCCTAAAGTTCACGTCCAGAAACTTTTGAAAATTACAAAAAAAAACCTATTGTGGTTGATTTCGTCTTATATTTCCCCCTTCTTAAGTAAAAAATATTTTAAGAACCCTGTGATATTTATAATTACAGTTACCCCCTTAATTTTAAACATAATCAAAGTAGAAATAATTTTTGTAATTTTGAAACATGTCTGGATTTTTTTGTAATTAATTCAAACTTTAGAAATTTTTTGTAATTATCACTAATTTTTATAAACCCTAATAAAAATTAAAAATTCAACCAGGAGTATGGATTTAATGTTTATCTTGTAGTGGACAGCGAGCTTTCGCTTTTGTAGTCTGTCAGCTGTTTTGGCCTTTTGGCTTTTGGGGACCTAAATTTAGTTCTCTTGGCCTAGTTGTGACCCTCTTTGGGTTGGTGTCACTATCTCTGTCTCAATGTGGCTAACAATTTTTGTATTGGGGTGGCACTATGGAAAATTGGGACACAATTTGTGTCATCGTGTCGTTTCGTATTCGTGTCGCGATATCTTATTTTTATGTTATTATAATGTGTTCGTGTTCTGCTATTATGTTGTGTCACTCATTATAAATCCTAAACGAAAAGGGTGTTTGGTGAAGGAAGAAACTTGGGAGGTGAATGAAAATAATCTCCAATTTCTCTAAAACACAGAGATATTGTAAACATGAAATGGGCCAACAGAACTACATTTATAAGGTAAATTTCAACATGTCACTAGGAAACAAAAGACTTTATAAAATGCTATCATAATCAGCATTTCATGGTTAAGAATACGCCAAACATGTTGGATTAAAGTTTAATTTAGAGTCATGCTAATTGTATAACATTTAATTTTATCCGCTCCTGCAAATGATGAAGTTATTGAAAAGAAAGAAAGTGTTTATGTATTGATAGTTGTTAATGGATTTTTACTTTTCTATTATTCTTCACAGTTAATTTATGTGATGTTATGTTGAGAGACGTCACTTGTGAATTGTCCCATTAATTAATTAGGGTAAGAAAGATTACTTTGAAAGTCAAGTGAGCTACTTCTCCTATCACTTTTTAGGATGAAACATACTTGGTGGGTTTGGACTCTCCCCCTCATATTTACGCTTCGTGTGTGAGACCGTAATAAATCCCCGAGTTTAACATGTAATAACATACAATTGCTTGGTTTAAAAAAAAAAGAAAAAGAAAAAGACGAAAGAGACATTTCCAACATATTGCAGCCTTCGAGTAGACCAAAGGTATTAATATGAACTGGTCCATGCTATCGAAAGTTACCTAACCAGGTACGGTCCAATGACTACCCTTAACTTTACGAGCATTTGACCTTCAGCTCACACTGTTAGCACATCTACAACTGTAGGTTTGGGGCTCCTTTCTTGTACATTTGGGCCTAAAATAATTCACCTTAAATATCAACTTATGACAGGCCCAATAGCCCAATATGGAAGTCCATAATCCATATTTGGGCCATGTCAATAGAGTTGGCAATGAGCCGGACCCAACCAGGCAGGCTTTTGAAAGTTTTCGGGCCAGATTGGGTAGACCCAATTTTGGTCAGCCCACGGAAATGTGTAACCCAACACAAATATACATTTTGTACATTTAAACTGTCGAATTAGGCTAAAAGTCGGGCTAACCCCAGCCCATAGGCCAATTCGGCTGGACAAAAAGTCTGAATCTATAAATTATGGCCCAACACAAACCTAAGGTCGGGTGGGCCGGATTTTGCCTGCTCTACATGTCAGTTAAAAAACTTCTCTTTTTCACCTCTCAAATTCAAATTTTGATAAGAGTGGTGATACATCAACCTCCCAAGTTTCTAGCATATGGGATCTTCTATTCTAAAAGCGTGTTTCATCAACTATTTCAACACTAATGATTGACACGTATATAAAAATTACCATATTAAAAAGCCACAATTTAGGCTTGATTTATTCTTCAAAATTAATATGGTAATTTTTATACACGTGTCAATCATCCGTGCGGTGGAATAGGAGATGAAATACCCTTTTGCAAGAGAAGATCTCGGGTTCATAGTGGCCAAGTGGCAATGCATTATCAAGAACACGGTGATAAATTACAAAAACTATCATTGAAATTTAACTTAAATTACAAAATAAAAAGAGCTAGTCTCCTGTCAGGCCGTTAGACGGATCTAAATATCCTACCCATCCATACCTGATCCGGATCCGCGAAAAAAAAAAGAACCACTGACTCCAAATCCACAGCTGTCTCTATCTTCTCCACTGCAAAGTCCACCGCCCACGTCTCTGCCGCGTCGAGGTGGAACCGCCCACTCTCCGGCGAGAATGTCGTTGAACGTCGTGGTCGTCGTGGTCCTGCCACAAATCTCACAGACATGATTTTCCTTTATGATGATATAAAGAAAAGAAGTAGTTTCTTGATATAAAGGGTCCAACAAGAAAAAAGAAGAAGGATTAGTATGACATCAGAGTGAGGAGGACTGATTCTGGATCATTTTCTTGGTAAATCAGAAAGTGAAATATGGAGGAGATGTGCAGGTCATTCTTACCAAAATCCTTATTTAAGAATGGATATCTCAGTAGCAGAGTATTTGAAGACGAAGGACTAAATGATACAAGTATTAGTATCAACTAATACTTTTATGTAGAAATACTAATACATTTTATAAGAAAAACTAATACTTTGCAGGAGCACTACTAAAAATACTCTTTAGGAAATTACTAATACTTTTTCGAGAAACTACTAATACTTTTCCGATGGACAACTAATACATTTCGGGAGTATATTCATGAGAAATACTAAAATACTCTTCAGGGAACTACTAATACATTTCAGAATAACTGTTAATACTTTATAGATGGACAATTAATACTTTTCAGAATGACTGTTAATACATTTCAGGAGAAAAATTTAATTATATTCAGGGAAACTACTAATACATTTCAGAAGAACTGCTAATATATTTTAGAAGGACGACTAATACTTTTCAGAATGACTGTTAATACATTTCGGGAGAAAATTTTAATTATATTCAAGGAACTACTAATACTTTTTGAGGGACTGCTAATACATTTTGGGAGTATATTCAGGGAAAATACTAAAAAAACTCTTCAGGGAACTACTAATACATTTCAGAAGAACTGCTAATATTTTTTAGAAGGACGACTAATACTTTTCAGGAGAAGAAGGACTGTTAATACCGGTGGTCCCTGAAAATTACTAAACACAACTGCTAATATTACGAAAATGCCACCGGGTCCACGGGTCAGAACCATTAGACGGTCTGATAGGAGTTTTTGTGGAAAAAAAATAATAATAATTATCTTTTACAAATACCCCAAATATGGGGTATTATCCGTTTTTGTCTAACAAATGTCCCTAAAATAGAAACAAATGTTAATATGGTACTTTTAAGTATTTCTAATTTTAAAAGATGATTCTGTTTTTTAATAATTACACTAAACTTTTGCAGTTAACCATTTCTCCAACAAAGAAGTTTTTGTTTACTAAACTATTGAAAAATCAACATCAATCCTTACTTCTAAGATATTGGTAGAGACTGTTGTCAAGATGTGATCTCCATCTTTCATTCTAAAAATGGAAAATATATACAACAGAGAAAGAAAAGGAAAACCAATCTCAAGGAAGAAATGTGTACAACAAGAGATCACAGATGAAGCTAGGTACAAAAAAACAAGATATGAAGGATAAGACATGAAAAAGAGCAGCTAAGAAGTGGAATTGATGATTTGTGGACCCATATACTCAATTCCATCCATCTCTGATTCCTTGGGGATTTCAATTTCCTCAAGCCATCTATAGCAACCACCTAAACCTTTAACCTTTGTAAGTTCTTCGTTATCTGAAAATAAAATAAGAATGGTAATCAGAACAAAGGACTGTAATGGATACTATGATATTGACATCCATGAAAAAAAACAGCATGAAGTTAAGAACATGATTTCATATAAAATTGCTTCGTGAACGATCCGTAAGAGTGTTTGCAATGTCTAAAAAAAAATTATTATCAGCTTCTAGATGGAAAAAAAATAGTTGTTTTGTGCATCTAGATGCTGAGAATCACTTTTTTCTAGATTTTGCAAACACTCTCATAAATGGTTTATCAATTTTTCATTTAAGCAGAAGGTTTAGCAAATTCTCCATAATCATGGTAAGCAATCTAATGCAGATATAAAAGGAGGGAAACAAACAGTATTAGTATAAAGATGAGATCATGAATTGTTTTAAATTGACCAACCAAGTATCAAAATTTTGTATCTTACCCAATAAAACATCGCACGGTGTTTCTGTTTCTCTGTAATACGAACAATCACGACCGTCGTCTTTAGAATAAGGCGGTCCGATCACATCGAGCACGGCACATGGTGTTATTGCTGTGAATTGGTGGATATTTCCTCCTGACGTTGGATACAATACGGAAGTGTCGCATGGGGCCGTGAACGTTGTATCGGCTTTTAGCTTCGCTAGTCCCACTGAAATTCCAATATCCATATTTAGATGAAATTATATTAGTAAAAATCCACATTATCTTACATGATTTACATGATGGTTGGGATGTAAGGACTAAAGAGATCACTTACATTTGGAATGTGACATCAATTGATCAGATTTTGGGGAATCAATCCAATCATATGCTTTAATGTGCATTGTCCCTAACAGAAGCTTGCTAAAAACTGTCATTTGTGGGTGATTGTGAAGAGGTATCACAGCATTTGCAGGAAGGAAGAAAATGCACAACTGCAGAAAACATTGAAGATCAGTAATTGAGCTTAAATTTGTATCAGATTCCTAAATGTGCAGAAAATATACTGATTATGTGACTCACATATATGACTAAGACCAAAATAAAAATAAAATAAATATTGGAATTACAATATATAACTGCTAAGGATCGGTGTTCTAAAAAGCGCTAGGTGATAGTCGGGCGACGGACTGGAGGGGCCTAGCGCCTTAGGCAAGGACTAATCGGGGCTGGACGGGAATTTTTAAAATGGTGCTAAGGATGCATGTACTATTGATCATTGCAAGAAAGAAAATTAAGACAGAAACTAAGAATTATTACCTCAAAATTATCACATTTGCAGATGGTTGCTGAGGTTACTCTTGGAGTCCCTTCTATCTCACTCTTGGGTTTAAAGAAGTGAAGATCCTTACTAAGTCCAACATCTTCTGGGTTCATACCATCTAAAAAGATGATATCAAAAATTATGATTAGCTACCAAAAATTCTGTTCTAGCTGATTCAATTTTTTTTATTTTTTTTTGGAAACATGCTGATTCAATGATAATTAGGCAATCAAGAAATGTAACACTCCTAAGAATGCCTGTTTTTAAGACCTTAAATTAAACCCAAAAGCTACAGACTCTATAAATTATCAGTTATATTCTAGATTTACTGACATGATATAAATCCTCGTACTTCTGGGCTTATAAGTTCTTCAAAACATCTTATAAGATATATGAGAGTTTATAAATTGTTTAAATTTGTTTGGTAATTTAAAAAAGAAAAGATCTTATAATCTCCCAAAATAAAATAAAATGTTAAGAGCTTAAAATCTCCCAAAATAAAATAAAATGTTAAGAGCTTAAGTTGTTTTTAAAAAAGTTAAGATTTTTCAATTTTTTTCCAAATTAAGATCTTATTTTAATCTTCTCCTTTAATTTGACTATTTTAATTATAAAATTGTCATTACTAACGTCTTAAATGCTACGTCATCTTATTTTATGCAAACATTTCAACAGTTTATTCTTAAAATAAGATCTAACATCTCATAAACTCTAAAAACATCTTATAAAATTTGGAGCTTATAATATCTTTTAAATAAACTTAGCCAAACACGCTCTTACGAGTGTGTGCAAACTCTTAAAAAATGTAATTGTCACTCTTAAACAAAGTAATTGTCAGCTTCTAGATTTGAAAAATAGTTGTTTTATACATGTAGAAGCTGAGAATCACTTTTTTTAGAGCTTGCAAACACTCCCTTAAGATCAAATGATCTCTGACGTATTCAATACACAAAAAGCAAATTAATTATTAAAAACAGATTATAATATCGATCAAGAATAGGAGCAAAATCGAATGGTGGCCTTGATCCCATTCTAAGATGAAACTCTACTTCAACTCCACAAATTAAAAAGCTCGTAAATTCAGCTTATAATTTCTTACCAAGAATATGGCACAGCTTTTGCACATCACTAGCACAAGGAACATTTCCAGGGCCCTTAAAAACATGTTTGCAAGAATCAAAAAGCTCCTGCAGAGTCCTGGAAACAACATTATTAATCGCAGGCCTTTTCAACTGAATTCTAACTTTCCTCCTAAGTAATTTCTTCTTCTTGATAACCTTACTAACATGCCCAACTCTATCAGGTCTCTTGAATTGCTCCACCAAACCTGCAGCTTCTATTGTCATCATCAAGACTATATTTTTATTTCTCTATTTCTTGAAAATATCAAAACAGAGTTTAATTCTTATTTCGCATGCAAGAAAATAAAATAAAAAAAAAAGTGTTGTCTGTATATGTTGTGTGGATAGATGCAGATATTTCCTTCCAGGTACAGAAAATAACGGATCTGGAACAAGAAAAAAGGGAAGATAAAGAAGAATAAATTGGGCCAAGAAAATTAAAGTCAGAGAGAAAAATGGTGGGGTGGGGTTGGGGAAAAAGTGATAAAGAGAAGAAGGAAATTTATAAGAAAGGGAAAAACCAGGGGCTATAGGTGGTAAGTTGAATATTTTATTTATTATTATTAGTACTTTGGGTTTGAAGGGAAAAACCATGTAAAATATATTCTAGAAAAGGGAAGAGAGCAGTTTTTTCCCGCCCCAAGATTGAAATGAAAACTGCCAAATTGGGGAGGTTTTTGGATAGTCCACTGTTTTTTGGGTGGGCTTTTTTGCAAATGAGAATTCGGACAGAGTGTCATGTGCTACCGAGGTTGCCCGCAAGTGGGTTTTTCTATGTGCATATCCCCTCCACTTCTGACTCTACAAGTACTTATTGACTTTTTTTACTTTTTTTTTGGAACGATAGTATATACAAACGTAGCCAACTGGCTATAGGCCGATTTGATTAAAGAAAAGCCAAGTAGGAAATTGGCAAGACCAATTCAGATTCACTTCACAAACTAAAAACTCCACACCCAAAATTAAGAACTCACACGCTGGGAGACTTCAGCACACTCCTTAATGGAGACTGAAAAACACTAAAAAATCAAAACCGGGCACGAACAACCGCTACATACTACAGAACAGATAAAACTTATTCGCCTACAACAATTGGGAAAAGAAAAGACACAAACAAAATAAGAAAACTACAACCTAGTAACAAATAAAAAACAAAACAACAACCTATCAAACAAAGAAACAAAGAGTCTCTCCCTCCCCCAAATCCATAACCACATCCCGGCACCACCGCTCCCCGTAAATTTGCCATCGTCTCACTGTTGGCCCGCAACACGAAAAAACACTCAAAGCCGGGATCTTGAACTAGAGAAGAAAAATATTATACGAAGGTTCTAGCCGGAACGGCCAGAAATTTCTGGCCATAGCTGGCCTTCATGGCGGTGCAATAGCCTGAACATCCACATGAGGTCACCATAATGGCTTCCATTCTCATTGAAGAAGAAAACAACTTGCTTGGGAAGGGAAAGGGGGAGGGGGAGGGGGGAGGGCGGCTAATGTGGGGGAAGGGGAAGAGATTATGGTTTTGGTTTTTTAGAGAGAAGGAGGAGAGAAAAAATAAGAGAGAGAATATTTGTGCTTTTTACTTTTTAGTAATGGGATTTTGAGAAATCATTAATGTCATGTGTAGTGAAACTTAATGCATGAGTTTAGTTATCTCTTTTGTCCATTATTCATCCGTTTTAAATATAAAAGTGTATGTATTTTTTGGATATTAAAGTCTTGTGTGATTATGTTTCCGTGGTATTTTTTCATTTTCAGTGTTGAAAAATGAATTTTGAAAATTGGTTGATTTTCGTGTTAAATTGGAGCTATGTTTAGATGAATGAATCATAATTAGATTTTAATAGGTTTGGAAGTGAAAATATGGTTGGTTGGGTAGTTTTGAACTAGTATTTTACGTATATAATACATAATTTGGAAGGCTGGATTGCAAAATTGGTCCCGTAACTTTAGTGCGACGACACTTTAGAACTATTTTTTTTTTCAATTTGTTAAATAGGATTTTAATTTTTAAGGAAAAAAAGCACATTAAGTACAAAGGAACTCAAAAAAATGGGCGAAATTTGTTGACGAGACCGCCACATAATCACCCCTATTTGGGGATTTTCAACTCTCATGTGGAATTAGTGCTATGGATATTGACTGAGATGCAAAATCTATATATATAATAACAGCCGCTTCTGGAAATAGTATGAAAAATTTTTTTTGTCCTTTTGCAGTTACTATAAAAAGTAAAAAAGAATGTGTAAAAATAAAAAGTGATAAATATTTGGTATTTCATTATTTTAGGTAGTCAACTTTAAAATATTATGTGGTAAAAATTGAAACTTAGGTAGGATTTAAAATATTATATATAGACTAAATATATATTTAATAAATAAGGATGAGAATCTTGCTAAATTTTGTGACATGATCCTAATTTTGGTAGGTTTTGATTTTTTTTCTTTTTTTTTTGTATATCATATGCATGAAATGTTGGTTTTAGTCTATGAAATATAAGGTAAATTTCATTTGCTCGTTGATTCTATTTCTTAATTAAAAAAAATAATAACATCTTATTTTTTCAAAATCGAAATGTAATATTTATCGAAAACTTGAAATCTAATATTAGTTAAAATATTGCATAGTTTTTTTTGTAATTTCATGCACCAGTGGCATTTTTGTAATACTCTGTAGCAGTGTCATAGGATATCCGCATCTGTGGTATTTTTGTAATATTAGAGGTCGTTAAAAGTATTAGTTTTTCCTCTTAAAAACATTAGTAGTACGTATGAAGAGTATTAGTAATTCTCTTAAACAATATTTTTCGTAGCATTCGTGAAAAGTATTTATTTTTTTTCTTCAAAAGTAATAGTTATCTATCTAAAATGTATTAATTGTTCTCTTCAAATGTATTAGGCAGTAATGCAATATTAGGCAACACTCAAAAGTATTAGTTTTTCTCGAGAAAATTATTAACAATCCATTGGAAAAGTATTAGTAATCTCCTTAAACAGATTTTTTAGTAATCCTCATGAAAAATATTGATTTTTTTCCCACAAAAGTATTGGAATTCCCCCTAGGGAAATTTGATAAAATACCCTTTCCCCTAGGGGTAGTTTTGATTTTTGCCCCCATATTATTAAAATAAGATTTTTGCCCCTTCTTCTCTACTAAAAAGACCAAAATACTCTTTTTACTTAAAAAAATAAAGATAAAATGAAAAAACTAAAAGGCTGAAGAAAACCAAAAGACGTGACTTTTGGTTTCAAAAATTCAAAAGCAAGCCTCTCCACTCATTCACGCACCACGCCGTCCATCGACCGCCATTGCCCGCCTTCCGTCGCCTGCCTGCCGCCGCCGCCACCGCCATCGCCACTGTAGTCCTCGGTTCCAACACCGCCACGAGCACAAGATTCGCCCCCTTCTCGAGCACCTCGGTTCGTCTACGAGCTCCAAAGTTTTTCTTCTTTCAAAAGGTATTTTTATCTTCCTCCATAATGTATGTTTAGTGTGTGTGTGTGTGTATAGTGATTGTGTGTAGTTTTTGTAAAGTTGGTGTGTAAAAACTAGGGTTTGGGTTTTTTCATGTTAAATATTGAATTTTATTTGGTTTTTTTGGATGTAATTTTGTACAAGATTATAAAAACTAGGGTTTGAATTTGGGTTTGGGTTTTTTTTTTTTTTTGATGAAATGCTAAATTTAGAGCTAATCTAAAAAGAGGTGTATTAGAAGCTAAAGGCCTGCTATTATGGCGGTCATGCTTACATTGCAATCTAGAGGGCTATTAGAAAACTTGAGCTAAACATATTTGATGTGTCCGTTTAATATGTGCATATTTTCAGTCACATGTTCCAAAAAAAGTATATAAAAATAAAAACAGTGATATTGGTCATCTTAGTTTTGAAGTTCTTTATATCTTGGAAGTCCTATATTGAAAATTTAGCATCAACAACACCAATGCTTGAAATATTGAATTTTTTGTTTAGTTGTATTTTTTGTTTAGTTGACATGAAATTTTTCATGTTAACTATGATTGTGTGTAATTTTTCAAAAAGGACTAAGCACAATCAACATACATTTTAACCTATCCCACCTGTCTGCCCACATTTCTGCCCACATATATAGTTTAAACATGTCTATATGTGTGTCCACTCCATATGATATGCCTACTTCATAATTTATTAGCCCACAAGGTTGCCCACATGTATGCCTACTTCATAATTTATTGATGTGTTATTTACTAGTTAGCCCACATGTATCCCTACTTCATAATTTATTGATGTGTTATTTTCTAATTGGCCCACATGTATGCCTACTTCATAATTTATTTATGTGTGATTTTCTAATTTGCCCACATGTTTGCCCACAGTTATACCCACTTCTGTTACATGTATGCCCACTTCATATTTTATTTTCATGTTAGTTTCTAATTAGCCCACATGTTTGCACACTTGTATGCCCACTTCATAATTTACTCTCATTTCTTATTTTCTTATTTACAATTACTAACAAATCTATATTTTGTTTTTAGGTTGATAAAATGGCACTTGTTCCTCACAAGAATGATCATTTCCCAGCAAAGCTAAGTGCTCGTTGCAATTTGACCAGTATATTGGAAAACATTAGAGTGTGTCTCAGTGATCACAACATCAATAGATTCAAAGAATCATGTTTTGGTCATTTTTGGGATGTGGCAAAGATTAAGTTCCATGGCCAACTTTATCTACATTTGCTTTTTAATTATATAATTGAACTAATCCTTTTGACATTACAGTAAGTGTACAAACTATTGCAGTTGGTGGTGTATAAGGCCAAAAAATGGTCTGACCTTTTCTTGCCCAACTGGACCACAATTGACTTCCTGTTTTGGGTATGAGATGCAACAGTTAAATTTTTTGGCTTTTTCCTTTTTTATCTTTTGTAACTAATATGATTTTACTTTTACAGAATAATCTGACGGAGAAATGGCCAAAAAAGTGGTCAAAATCAAAGGAAAGCATGGTGAAATAGTCGTGGTGAGAAATTGACGAGGCAGTAATGGATTATGTCACCGGTCGGCTACCACGTGACGGGTTCCATCTATCGTGGGCTAATGTTGAAAAGGTTTATGGAATTGCTCATGTGAATGGAAACCATTGGGGGTGTTGTACGAGCTCAATATCCCGAACCAGTCCATTATGATTTATGATTCATTGTCAAAGAATCAGAATCATCCCCTTTCTGAGTATGTTGAGGACTTCAACATGATGGCAAAAATGCTCTCCAGTATTTGCAATGAAGTAGATGTGTGGATTAAAAGAGAGTGCGTCGAGCCACGGAAGGAGGCTTGGATGGTTCATAGCCACGAGCACCCCCCACAACAAGCAAATTTGAGTGATTGTGGTATTATGGTTGCTAAATACATGGAGACATTAGTGACAGGACGCGCGATTGACATATTGAAAACTAACCATTGACTTAGAATTTGTGCTGAACTTTTTAAAGAAGACAATATTAAGTGGTGATTTTGTTCATAACTAGGTTTTTGTATGAGATTTGAATACATTTTGTAGAATGTACAGTTTTTTCACGTTAATTATGTACATTTTCAGTGATTGTGGTGTGTACACTTTCAGTTATTGTGGTATGTACATTTTTAGTGATTGTCAAAAATAAGCTTGCCCACCCACCTGCCCACCCCACTGCCCACTTGTCCCATAATGAACACTGTGTGAGTAAATAAGCTTGCCCACCTACTGCCCACTTGTCCAATAATGAACATTGTGTGAGTAAATAAGCGTGCCCACCCATCTTCCCACCTCACTGCTCACTTGTTCCATAATAAACTTACATCACAAAAAATACAACTTAATACATTAAATAAGAAGTACAATACGATAATACATTACATTATTCAACACAACAACTTAATTAAAGAAGAAGTACATTACATAACAATTTAATTAAAGAATAAGTACATTACACAACAACTTAATTAAGAAGAAGTTCATTCAACACAACTTAATTAATACATTACACTATTAATCACAAATCCTTTCTCATGTGACTATTCATCGGAATGGGTTTCTTACAAGTTTTTCGATTATACCATATGCCTTTGCATCTCCCGCACTTTTTCGCAACTTTTTGTTTGCCCTGGGATAATATCCTCATCTTTCTTGGCCTACCACTAGGAGGACGCATAACTGGAGGCATCACCTCCATACGCGATACTTTAGATGGTATATTCCAAAAGTCCACATGGCCCACCGGGTTTACAGCTTCTGCATATGCAGCCACAAGAGCATCAGTGGTGTAAAACTGAGAAGCTAATTCATACCTTGAGAAACTAAGTTTTCTCGCTGTTGTTAGTGCATGAGCACATGGTAATTAATCCAGTTGGAACACATTGCATGTGCATTTCCTTGCGTTCAAATCAATCTCCACATTTCTATCACCATCAAGTACATAATATGTGTAGTGATGCGATCATCCATCTTCCTGCTCTTTTCATCTCGCTCCCGCACAATTTTTTCAGCCCAATTTGCAAATTTATTTTTCATCTTCACTGCTACTTCACGCCGTTCAGAAAACCACCTCATTAACATCATCAAGATTGCATCTAATAGGGCTACTGGAGGGTACTCCCTCGCATCCCTAAGCACTGCATTAAGACTCTCTGCAATGTTGGTGGTCATAATGTTATACTGTCTGCCGGGAAAAAACACACGAGCTCATTGCTCCTTCTCAATGTTATCAATCGTGAGGTAGTTGTACACATCAACAGATATTTTATGTATCTCGTTCATGATGTGTCAAAATTCTATGGCATTGTATGTCTTTGCAGTAGTATAGAGTAAAGTTGAAACATCTACATCCTTAAATTTGGCAATAACATTCTATCTGAGATGGTAGATGCAAATCCCATGGTGTGCATCAGGAAAAACTTCCTTCACGGCGTTAGCAATAGACTGATGGAGATATGAGATTATAACCAAATCCTTCTTCTTTGACATGAAGCCATTTATAATTTGAAGAAACCATTTCCATGAATCATCATTCTCCGAGTCAACAATGGCAAATGCCAAAGGATAAATTTGGTTGTTCCCATCCATACCAGTAGCTACTAGTAATACACCTATGTATTTTCCCTTCAAGTGTGTACCATCCACTGCTAACCCTGGGCGAATACAAGTCCAAAATCCACGTATACAAGCACCAACGACCATGAAATAATATTTGAAACAACCAAAGTCATCTACTTCAATCTCCGTCACAGTTCCAACATTCACTTGTCGGATTCGCTCTAAGTACGAGGGCAGTTGTTTGAAAAACTCTTCGGGAGAACCTCTAACCAATTTAATTGCCTTCTCATTCGCTCTCCATGCTTTATCATAGCTTATGTGCACATTAAAATTTATCTTTAACTTCTGCAATAATAGCTTGGGTGGGTATGCATGTGTAGGTTATTTATATCTATACATGAGAGACTCAGCCAACACCTTACTTTTAGCTTGACGACGATCTTAGTTGTTTAAGTCAATAGAACATTCGTGAACATTGCGAGCCACAGTCCATATATGCCTATCTCGATGCCTAGTAGCACGTATCATCCATGGACAAATTCCATCCAAACACCCCACTACAAATCTAACTTTGTCCGACTTTTTCACCACATGCTGCCTATTTTTCAACATACATACTATCACAAGATGCCGACATAGTTCTTCCTTGGTAATAAAAACTTGGCATTCTTCAATGTCATCTTCTACTACAATTGAGTTACAACTGCTTGTTTGAGTGCTTGAAAGAGGACCCACACAACTTTGACCTGTTCCCACTGAATTTTTTTATTGGCTGACCATATCGCCCACTTCCCTGCCCACCTTCTCTGCATCGTTTTGCATATATTATTTCCTACCTTCATGCCCATCTCTCTGCCCAGACTCATGTATGTCTTTTTTTTCCACATCTTCTGGCCTACCATGCTGCCCACCTCTCTGCCCACACTCATGTATGTCTTTTTCTCCACATCTTCTTGCCTACCATGTTGCCCACCTCTCTGCCCACACTCATGTATGTCTTTTTTTTCCACATCTTCTTGCCTACCATGCTTTTCACCGTCGTCCTCCTGAGATTGTGATGGTGACAAAGTAGGAGTACTATCAACGTCATCCCAAAACATAGGGTGTTCGAAAACGTCCGAAAGAGGCCAACCTAAATCATAAGGACAATGAGGTTTCTCTTCCATAATGCCTTTGCCTTTATCAAGGTGGTATGTGAGACGTGGCATATTCTCTAGAACAACGGCTTCATTTGTCTGAATGGCCACAAGCTCCTGATGATTACTACTAGCTAACTCAAAAGTTTTCTTGTTCTTTTCCCTAGCAATCAAGCAAAGAGGCACAGACAAAGTCTTCTCTCTATTCATACGAACTAGAACTTCGACATCATCATTATCAATGAGTGGACATGGCAGCAATGGATCAATGTGTTCAGCCAAACCAACTGCTTAATTCAATTTCAAAATCATCGGGATTGATTTTACATAATGCATAAGATTTTTCCAATAATTCGGAATACGTGACATCGCATGGGAAGAGAACTGTTTTTGATTGCTTTCCGGTAAACCTCCAATGATAAGTATTCATGTCACAGTCCCAAATACCATCCCACACAATCAATATGGGACATGATATACCACCTGCAAACCAAGTCATGATATAAGATAATTAATTAGACATTCTACACAACTGCCCACCTCTCTGCCCATATTTCGGCCCACTCTCCTGCCCACCCCATTTTGTTGGTCGAAAATAATAATTCCACATTTTTGACCGATATAAACAACAATTACAATTATGTATTCACTGTATACACTATATCTAACAATAACAAATTATACCCATTCCAAAAATCTAATAAAGTTGGCAAAAATCTAATAAAGTTGGCAAAAATCTAACAAAGTTGGCTAAATGTAACAATTTTTCAAAGAAAATAAGCTTCAATTCAATGAATAACATAAACACCATGAAGACTAACCTTTATCCATAACTTTCTTGCACAATATAGATGTTTTGATCCAAATGCCCACTGTTTATTGAGCTTCTTTTGCCTGTTTTCGATCCAAATACCAAGAATAAATTTCAATTTTTGTGTTGCCCGTTTCTAGCACTAGTAGATGGGTTTTCTCTTATTTTGTGATCTTCAATATCCTTGTAGGTCGATTCTTGCTTCTCCTCCTCTAAAGCTTGTTGATTTTGTGAGTTTTTGGAGGTTCTAGGGTTTGGTCGATAGGTGTAGCAGATGAGTTTCCTCTTCTTCTTTTTTGTTTTTTTAAGTGAAAGGGTATTTTGGTCTTTTGGGGAGAAGAAAGGGACAAAAATCTTGTTTTAATAATAAGGAGGCAAAAATCAAAACTACCCATAGGGGAAAGGGTATTTTATCAAATTTCCATTCCCCCAAAAATATATTAATTGTCTTATTGAAAAATATTGTATTTTTCAATTAATGATATTTATTATTTCTCCTAAAAAGTATAGTAGTCCTCCCAAAAAGTATTAGTAGCTCTCCTAAAAGGTATTAACAGTAGATATGGTGTTAGTTGTGCGGGTCAATGGACGAATTGACCGCGGGCCGAATATTTGGATCCATCTAATTGAAATCCGTTAGACGGTCTGATAGGAGACAAACCCTTTAAATTTATCCTTCCAATTTCAACTTCAAGATTCGAAATTGAAATGTATCTATCTATTATTTTTAAAAATAAAAAAACAATACACCATATTAATTTTGCTTGAAATACGTTAAAGCTTAAAACCTTATATATATAATTATACATACATGAATATATTATATTTAAAGAATAATCCACCATAGTAAAATTGTCTGAAACCCATAAATTATATGTTGATATAATAAATTTATTTAGTTTGCATTATATATCGATTTTATAAATAAAATAGATACACACATATGTTGATTTTGTAGAAAATGAATGTTGTATGAATTTAAATATTACGAGGTATATTCTTTGTTTAAACATATAATAAGTAAATACTTATTACATATAAGAAATATTTTTTCTTTGTTCTATTTATGCTAATATTTATTTGTTAATCTCAAATAACAGAATAATTATTTTTATTCATTTATGTTATAAGATAGTTTTCTTAAGTCTTAACTAGTCATGGTTTGAGTAGAATGGTATTATTTTCGAAAAATCAAATGGTACTCTGATTTTATTTATTAAATCAATGTATATAGTAATTTGTTGATATGAATGTCAACTAATTGATATAATATAATTTTGTTAATGTTTTTAATAGGTGTATAAACTTACGTCAAATATATAGGGAGTATTTGCAAAAACTTCTACTTTTAGAAGAAGTAATTTATTAAAGTGTAAGTAAAAGTAGCTGAGAGCATTTGAAATAAACTCATAAGTTAAGAATCAGAAGTTGGTAGTTTTTGGAAATATAATCAAAAGTTGAGAATGTTTGGTGCAAAAGATGAAAAAATTATTATTTGTTTGTAAAAATCAAAGCAAACGCAGAAATCTAAAGCACCCTTCTCCTTGCTTTAGATTAAGAAGTATTTTTTTAGTGATTGCAAACACTCCCATAATGAGTTTTTTTTCTTCTAATTTTTCTAAATTTTCAATTTATTATTGGATATTTTAATAACAAAATATTTTATAAGAAATAAATTATCGTAATAACTATTATGTGGTAAATCCTATATTATTTTATTCGGCTCAAGACGCTTTAATCTACACCCGTTCCTCCAGTCAAAGGACACATCGATTTGGGTATTGAGACACACGTCCTGCCTCACCCCATTACCATTCCTATAATATTTGAATTTCTTAGTATCAAAATTGTATAATACTTCATTATATTACTCTACGTGCATCGCACGGGCGATATACTAATGCATTCTTATAAGCATCCATATTTCTAATTCTACCGAAAAATTAAAAATCCTTAATTAGGGGTGTGATGATGTGGTGGTCTTGTCATCAAACTCTGCCAATTTTTAAATTTCCAGCGGGATTTTTCCTTAACGTGCTTCAAATTAAAGTTTTATTTTGCAAAGTGAAAATACAAACCACCGTCTTAAAGTTACATGACCAATTTTGTAACTAGGCCTAATTTGAAAAGTTGATATTGGTGGTGCCCATTTTTAATACTTTGATTTGAATGTCTAATATTATATTTGTATGATATTAGGCTTATTAGCTATTAGGTGATGGTCCCATTAGATATATATAATTTAAAAATAGTAATATTTTAAGTAGATATAGTTAGTGGTAGTGAGTCTCGCATTGTAATGTAATAAAAATATGAGAATAGTGTTATGGTAATGTGTAGGGTTGAAAATTTAAATTATAAGTGTGCGATGTTGTTTTACGTGAACAATGGAAAGTGATAATTATGATTCCCAATGAAAAAATTATAAACAAAATGAT
Organism: Rehmannia glutinosa; assembly: GCA_016081115.2. Taxonomy (NCBI): domain Eukaryota; kingdom Viridiplantae; phylum Streptophyta; class Magnoliopsida; order Lamiales; family Orobanchaceae; genus Rehmannia; species Rehmannia glutinosa. The sequence goes on along the minus strand of CM071934.1, from coordinate 13,531,158 downwards.
TTCATTTTTATGACTAGTTGGAAGATGGAAATGAGTATTTGAAAATATATATATATATATATATATATATATACAGTGGCGGAACTAAGGGGGGCAAGTGGGGGCCACCGCCCCCCAAAAATTTTTAAAAATTAATTTTTATACTTGTTATTTATTTTAAAAATATATCTATACTAGTTAAAAATTGCATTTGCCCCCCCAAAATTTTGAAGAAAAATTTACTCTAGGTTTTCAAAATAGGTTTCGCCCCCCAACTCCCGAATCCTGCGTTCGCCACATGTATATATATATATATATATATATATATATATTTTAGAAACTTTAAAAATTCCGAAATATTTTTTAGAGAAGCTTTCAATTGTCTTTAGGCGAGCTTCATTTTTTAGTTTTTTGTTTTTGAAGATCTAGCTTCCATCTCCAAGGAAGCATTGTATGAAGGTGTAAATTCCAAATTCCAAAATTTGTAAAAGGTTTGATTTTATATTATGTCTTTTTAAATTCATGTTCATGGTCGGTTTAACCGCCTAAGTTTTAATTATGTCTTTAAATTCTTGTCTTTCAATTCATGTACATGGTCGGTTTAACCGCCTAATCTTATAAATTCCTTGTTCTTACTTGATCCGTGGAGAGCAAAAGTATCCTTGAGAGAAACTTGGGGTAACTCGATCAAGATATACATAAATATAATTAGTATATATATGATATATATAATTAGTATAAATATATAATTAGTATAATATATATATATATATATATATTTCGTTTATGCTTTAATTATAATATATATATAAATATATTATATATATTTATTTCTTTTATACTTTGTTATTTTTTCGCATTTCATTTATGTCTATTTATTTCTTCTATCATGTCTTCTTTCTCTTGTTTATTTTCCTCCCTACGATCCTAGTGGTCCCCGATATCGAGCCACGGGGAGGGGTAGTGTTTATTGTATTTTGTTTCCGGATCTCAGTAAAATTTGAGTCAAAAACTTTTATTCTTGCGAAGTGTTTTTGCCGAGACCAGGTTGTAAGTCCTCGAGTGTAGCCGTAAATCCATTTGAATTGCTCGGGATTGTAGTAAAGATTCAGGTTTTAAAAACAAAAATTTTACAAAAATGGAGTCAATATTCCATAGATCTACTTCTTCAAACTCGGTTCTAGTTCTTCTAAAGATCCGGGAAGATAATAAATAGTGAAGAGATTATTATAGAAGATTTTAATAGAACGATTGATAATTGGAAAATTCCCAAAGTTACTAAGGAACAAATTTATAAAAATTCCAGATTTCTTTATTTTAAAACTGATTTTACTATTAAAACTGAAGAAAGAGATATTCAACTTTCAAAACCTTTTGAATCAATCAATTTGCTCACTCCAAATTCTCTTCAAAAACATAAAGACAAAAATTATAAATACATTCATATAGGATTAGTCCAAGTAGGAATTAAACCTCTTACTAAACAAGGATTAAATACTTCAATTCTTACAATTCTTAGAGATGCTAGATTTACAAACTTTGAAGATTCCTTGTTAAGTTCTCATTGAATCAAGTCTTTGCACATGTCCGATTTCTTTTGATCATTATCCAAATTTAACAATTTCTTTAAATGATAAAAATATTTTAAAACTTTAGTATTACAAATAAAAACTCATAATTATAGAATGCTTGAAGGTTCAATTCCGTAGCAATAATTTTTAGAATTCATTACAAAGTTATGACGTCACCTTTGCTACAACAAAGTTAGATTTCACATGACCAAAAAGAAGAAACCCTCCTACTTCAAACATATATAACTAGATCTAATACTATAATTCCTAGATCTATACAATGGAAAGATATTACACTTCCAGAAGAATGGATTCTTGAAGGCGTTGTAAAACCAGAACATGTAGAGTCTTTAAAACCAAATACCAACCTTAGATCTATTACTCAATATCAAGATGGTAAAGTTAGGCTTTCTTTTTAGTAGAAGAAGAAGCGAGTTTTAGCTTATCCGAAAATTCCTCCATTACGATACCATTGATTTGGGAAGAGTCTCACAAATACCTACAGTCATAGATACTTCTAATAAACCAAGATATTGTACTTCTGATATTCCAAATTCTTCTTTTAAAAATGTAGACTACTCTACAGAAATTCCTCGACCAGTTTATGCTAGCAATAGAATGCAAGAAATAGAACATGAGCCTTCTAGTCCAACTTTCTCGTCAATAACAGAAAATATAATTAATGAATTAAATGTCATAGAAAAACAATTCCAAGTTGATAAAAAATTCTTTCATGATGATTTTTATTCTGAAAACAATTTAGAAAAAAGAATGTGGTTTTTCAAAAACTTTTTAAAAATTAGAAAACAAATCCAAGAAATTTTTTATGAATTCATAAATAAACATAAAATTCATATTTTATTCTTTGATTGGGTTGAATTATATGCTTCAGAAAATTCCATTGATTTCCCTTTTAATAAATTGTTAATCCAGTTACCATTAGAAATAAAACACCAGAATGGGAAACCATAAGTGAATCTAGAAAAATTCAATCAAATCATCCTCCTTTTCAAGGTATAAAACTTAATGTTCTAAATCAGCAAATTGATGCTATTCCTATTAGAACTCCAGGAGTTTGTGATAAAACAAATATAAAAAATATAGTAGTACAAAATAATTATACTAATACCAATTTAAATACCATAGGAAAACAACTTGACAGGATAGATAGACATATTCAAAAACAACCTTCTATAACTATAGATTCCTCAGATAATAAACTTAAAAATCCAATTTTTAAACCTTATCAGATTTCTAAAAATAGTCTTAAAAATTTGCAGGATAATAAATTTGAATTTATTAAAGCTATACAAGATCAATTTAGTAAAATAGGTCCTATGACTAGTAGCTCTAGCCAACCATTTGAACCAATTGTTCCTGATACTCCAACTTCAGATCTTAAAATAAATACTATTAGACAAGATTCTGATTTAAGTGATGCATTAGAACAATTTCAAAAACCTACTCAAAAAATTAATAAACTTGTTTGGAACCAACCACAAAATTTACAAATAGTTCCTTCTCCAGATTTAAATATTGTAAAACCATTATCTCAATCCCGTTTTAATGCCTCTTCTGTTTATGATTGGAACATTGATGGAAATTCAGAGTATAAAATTCTTAGTATGCTTCAACAAATGACCATGGCAGCAAATGCTTATAAAATACAAAACGGAACCCATGATAAAACCATCGCTGAAATTCTTATAGCAGGGTTCTCAGGTCAGTTAAAAGGATGGTGGGATTATTATCTCACAAATCAACAACAAGAAGAAATTATAGATGCTATTAAAACTGATGAAGACGATATACCAAATTTAGATGATGAAGGAAACCCTCAACAAGATGTCGTTGCTAGGTTAATTCTTACTATTTCTTTACATTTCATAGGAGATCCCGCACATTTAAAAGATAAAAATGTTGAATTACTAGCAAATCTTAGATGTAGAAAACTTAGTGATTTTCAATATTATAAAAATACTTTTCTAACTAGAATAATGCTTAGAGAAGATTCTAGTCAGCCATTTTGGAAAGAAAAATTCCTTACAGGATTACCAACTCTCTTAGGAGAAAACGTTAGAAATAAAATTAGAGAAACTAGTGGGAAACAAATAATACCTTATGATGAGTATACTTATGGCCAATTAGTTAGTTTAACTCAACAGGAAGGATTAAGAATATGCCAAGACTTAAAACTCCAAAAACATTTGAAATGGGAACTAAAGAAAACCAAATTAGAATTAGGTACTTTCTGTCAACAATTTGATGTTGATCCCAATAAACCATCTCCAGGTTGCTCAGGTACTTGTCATAAATCCTACAAAGATTCTAATAAAGAACGTTACAAATCCCACAAAGAACATCATAAATCTCGTAGAAAATTCCATAAGAAAATACAATTTTCTAAAGAAGATTATTACAAGAATCCAAGAAATTCAAGACCCAATAATCATAACAATCAAAATTCCAAAGAATGGTTGAAAAACGTTGAATGTTAGAAATATCACAAAAAAGGTCACACTGTTAATTTTTGTAGATTAAATAAAAGAATACAAGAATTACAATTAGAAGATGAAATTATGAATAAATTTACAAATCTCTTAGTAGAGTCCTCTGAGTCAAATCCCGATTCAGAAATTGAAAATTTCTCTTCAAGATCTAAAGAAGATCGTAAATCCTTTCAATCAGATGAAATGGTTTCGTCTAGTCCAAATTCTGATAATGAATGTGAAAAATATGTTAGTGTCTTGACTAAAGAACAGCAATTCCATCTTGAAATACTAAAAAATATTAATGATCCCGAACTACAAAAAGATTATTTTGACAAGATATTAAATTCTTTTGACAATAAAAAGGAAAGAGAAAACAAAAATACTATTTTACCAAGTACTTCAAAAAATACTTATGATATAACTAATATTCTTGGAAAGACAAAAGGAGTTAAAAACAAAGATGTAACAATTCAAAATTTACAAAAGGAAATGAAAGAAGTAAAAATTGAATTACGAGAATTAAAAGAAAAACAAAAACAAGATTATGATGTTATAAAATATATGATAGAAAAATTAGGAAATGACGAGATCTTGAAAATGATGAAGCAAATGAAAATACCGAACTAAGTAACATAGAAAATATTGAAACAATTCCAGATGATTTTTTATTTGTTCTAAGAGAAATAACTTCTAGAAAATATATGATAAAAATAACTATCAAATTCTCAGAAAAATTCAAGATAAATACATTTGTTTTATTTGATACAGGTGCATATTTAAATTGTATAAAATCCGGTATAGTTCCCAGAAAATTCCAAAAAAGAACTAATGAAAGGTTATCACCGCAAACAATTCAAAACTTAGTGTTAATTCCAAAGTCAAGCTTCAATTATAAATAATGGAATTTCTTTAAAATCTTTATTTATTCTTGTTAATGATATACATCATACAGTTATTCTAGGAACACTTTTTATAAATCTCATAACGCCATATACCGTTGGTGAAAATGCTATTTCTTTTAAAACTAATCACAAAACTTTACACTTTGATTTTCTTGAAAAACCTAAAATGAGAAACCTTAATATGATAAAAGCATATTCAATTCATAAAAATACCATTAACAATATCATACGAGAAAAGAGTTCTTATTTAGAAGATATAAAAAATGATATTTTATTCAAAAGAATTGATAATTCTATTAAAACTACCATACTTTTCAGTAATTTATCCATTAAGAAAATACAGTTACCTTTTTAATAAATTAATTACAATTTTGATGCAGATGGACCCAGTCAATGGATCTACTTACAAATTCGGAGATACTATACTTCATCAATACCCAAGAAGTAACCTTACTTTTCGTGAGCGCATACACGGTAACAAGCTAGCGAAGATCATCAAGTTTTGCTTGATAACCTCTATAATAGCGTAAATGATAAAAATTACCAACTTAGAAGTCTAAATGCTTTAGAATGGTATTTTACCCATAGAAGTGGATTTCAATACTTTGTCATTTTAAATGGAAAAACCATAGAGATTCTCAAAACATGGTCGATTGTTGCATCAGCCATAGATATCCCAAATCCCATTTTTTATGGATTCCAAACTTTTGAAGAAGCAATAATATTTGCTAATGAAAATCTTGGGAAAACACTTTCGGATAGAAAATCAAAATGAATTTATAAATAGAAGGATCAATGAAAAAATATTAACAAATGATGTTCCACTTGATCCTGTAAGAACTTTCTTTTTTCCTAATCAACAAATTGAAATTCTTCCAAAATATATAAAAGAACTAATTTTTGAAAAAGCCCAAGAGACGTTTCAGAAAAAAGAAGAAGAAATTCACAAATTCCTCAATTTAGCAGCAATAGGAAAGTTAGATATCAGAGGACTAAAAATATACCATGATTATTATCATAGCAGAATAGCGAATGTACAAGACGATTGCCTGTTAAGATCGCTATCGATGCTCATGCACACTAGATTACAATATTAATAAATGTGTGATTGACTTCGAAAAATTCCTAATCTCTCATCCTAGAGGAATCAAATACTCGGGTGGCAGACTTACTATCCAAACAATATTAGACTTCGGTCTAATTAATTTTATTATTTTCAAAACAAATGACAAACTCTTGGAAGAAAGTTTTCTGGGAGAAAAATTTAAATCCATCGTTCAAAAATATCGATCCTCATTTCTTCCTGATGAAGCCTGGGTTTGTGCCAATATTGAATCCAAATCTCCTGAATGGATTTAAAATAGATTTGAACCTGCTAAATATGTTATATTCCTAGAAGGTATTCTAGTTGAAGATCCCCCTTTTGATTCACACTTTCATGGATACAATTACAAATTAAAATGCCACAGCTCCCTGAGAACACAGATAAACAGATGGAGATTCAGGACACTAGTAAAAGACCTTTTCGAAGAAAGCAAACTTCAGAACAAATATTAGGATAATAGACTTGTATTCCAAAGTAAGATTTATAAAATATATTTGGAAAATAAGAATGATCAAAATACCAAATCTTTCTATATTCCAATAATCTGTTGAAACAAGCCACCCGTGAGCTTGTTGATTGGTATAAAAGCGAGAAGAAAAACGGAATGACGTCTCACGCATGGATCATAAGATGAACAACTAATGAGACAATCCAGAAAGGATATCTAAATACAGATCAGAAGATGAACAACTAATGCATGCATTCCCGAAAAACAAGGAATAGAATAGAAGAAGAAGAAAACATTATTAACCAAATGGAAGGTTAAAAATGCCAGCAATCATTCCGAAAGCAGAAAGCCATCTATATCAAGATACATAAAAGAAGAAATGGAATTCTCGTAAAGCCTTTGAAGATATCTTAGAACAAGATAAATTAAATGTATTTGTAAATATATATAAAAAAATAATCGAAAGTACTGTAGCAATTTGATGTCGGCAAGCACTGTAGCAGAGTGGTACTGTAGCAGGATACTATTTGGCACTGTAGCAGTCGGGTTACTGTAGCAGAAACCTAAAAAATTCCTAAAAAATCTTTAGAAAAATCTATAAAAAGGGGGGATCCCCCTCACAATGGAGGGAAGTTTTTTAGCATCCAAAGCAAGAAAGAAAGCTTCAAGTAAAGCTCTTCAAGTACAAATCCTTTCCATTTTCCTTAGATTTTAGAAACTTTTCAAATTCCGAAATATTTTTTAGAGAAGCTTTCAATTGTCTTTAGGCAAGCTTCATTTTTTAGTTTTTAGTTTTTGAAGATCTAGCTTCCATCTCCAAGGAAGCATTGTATGAAGATGTAAATTCCAAATTCCAAAATCTGTAAAAGGTTTGATTTAATATTATGTCTTTTTAAATTCATGTTCATGGTCGGTTTAACCGCCTAAGTTTTAATTATGTCTTTCAATTCATGTACATGGTCGGTTTAACCGCCTAATCTTATAAATTCCCTGTTCTTACTTGATCCGGGGAGACCATTGCAAAAGTATCCTTGAGAGAAACTGGGGGTAACTCGATCAAGATATATATATATAATTAGTATATATATGATATATATAATTAGTATAATATATATTTCGTTTATGCTTTATTATAATATAAATATATAAATATATAAATATATTATATATATTTATTTCTTTTATGCTTTGTTATTTTTCTGCATTTCATTTCTGTCTATTTATTTCTTCTATCATGTCTTCTTTCTCTTGTTTATTTTCCTCCCTACGATCCTAGTGGTCCCTGATATCAGAGCCACGGGGGGAGGGGTAGTGTTTATTGTATTTTGTTTCCAGATCTGTAAAATTTGAGTCAAAAAACTTTTATTCTTGCGAAGTGTTTTTGCCTGAGACTAGGTTGTAAGTCCTCGAGTGTAGGCCGTAAATCCACTGAATTGCTCAGGATTGTAGTAAAGATTCAGGTTTTAAAAACAAAAATTTTACAAAAATGGAGTCAATATTCCATAGATCTACTTCTTCAAACTCTGGTTCTAGTTCTTCTAAAGATCCCAGGAAGATAATAAATAGTGAAGAGATTATTATAGAAGATTTTAATAGAACGATTGATAATTGGAAAATTCCCAACTCCCGAATCCTGCGTTCGCCACTGTATATATATATATATATATATATTTTAGAAACTTTAAAAATTCCGAAATATTTTTTAGAGAAGCTTTCAATTGTCTTTAGGCGAGCTTCATTTTTTAGTTTTTTGTTTTTGAAGATCTAGCTTCCATCTCCAAGGAAGCATTGTATGAAGGTGTAAATTCCAAATTCCAAAATTTGTAAAAGGTTTGATTTTATATTATGTCTTTTTAAATTCATGTTCATGGTCGGTTTAACCGCCTAAGTTTTAATTATGTCTTTAAATTCTTGTCTTTCAATTCATGTACATGGTCGGTTTAACCGCCTAATCTTATAAATTCCTTGTTCTTACTTGATCCGTGGAGAGCAAAAGTATCCTTGAGAGAAACTGGGGGTAACTCGATCAAGATATACATAAATATAATTAGTATATATATGATATATATAATTAGTATAAATATATAATTAGTATAATATATATATATATTTCGTTTATGCTTTAATTATAATATATATATAAATATATTATATATATTTATTTCTTTTATACTTTGTTATTTTTCTGCATTTCATTTATGTCTATTTATTTCTTCTATCATGTCTTCTTTCTCTTGTTTATTTTCCTCCCTACGATCCTAGTGGTCCCTGATATCAGAGCCACGGGGGGAGGGGTAGTGTTTATTGTATTTTGTTTCCAGATCTGTAAAATTTGAGTCAAAAAACTTTTATTCTTGCGAAGTGTTTTTGCCTGAGACTAGGTTGTAAGTCCTCGAGTGTAGGCCGTAAATCCATTTGAATTGCTCGGGATTGTAGTAAAGATTCAGGTTTTAAAAACAAAAATTTTACAAAAATGGAGTCAATATTCCATAGATCTACTTCTTCAAACTCTGGTTCTAGTTCTTCTAAAGATCCCAGGAAGATAATAAATAGTGAAGAGATTATTATAGAAGATTTTAATAGAACGATTGATAATTGGAAAATTCCCAAAGTTACTAAGGAACAAATTTATAAAAATTCCAGATTTCTTTATTTTAAAACCGATTTTACTATTAAAATCGAAGAAAGAGATATTCAACTTTCAAAACCTTTTGAATCAATCAATTTGCTCACTCCAAATTCTCTTCAAAAACATAAAGACAAAAATTATAAATACATTCATATAGGATTAGTCCAAGTAGGAATTAAACCTCTTACTAAACAAGGATTAAATACTTCAATTCTTACAATTCTTAGAGATGCTAGATTTACAAACTTTGAAGATTCCTTGATAAGTTCTGTTGAATCAAGTCTTTGCACAGGTCCGATTTCTTTTGACTGTTATCCAAATTTAACAATTTCTTTAAATGATAAAAATATTTTAAAAAATTTAGTATTACAAATAAAAACTCATAATTATAGAATGCTTGAAGGTTCAATTCCAGTAGCAATATTTTTTAGAATTCATTACAAATCTATGACGTCAGCCTTTGCTACAAAAGTTAGATTTCACAGCCAAAAAGGAGAAACCCTCCTACTTCAAACAGATATAACTAGATCTAATACTATAATTCCTAGATCTATACAATGGAAAGATATTACACTTCCAGAAGAATGGATTCTTGAAGGCGTTGTAAAACCAGAACATGTAGAGTCTTTAAAACCAAATACCAACCTTAGATCTATTACTCAATATCAAGATGGTAAAGTTAGGCTTTCTTTTAGTAGAAGAAGAAGCAGTTTTAGCTTATCTGAAAATTCATCCATTACAGATACCATTGATTTGGGAAGAGTCTCACAAATACCTACAGTCATAGATACTTCTAATAAACCAAGATATTGTACTTCTGATATTCCAAATTCTTCTTTTAAAAATGTAGACTACTCTACAGAAATTCCTCGACCAGTTTATGCTAGCAATAGAATGCATGAAATAGAACAAGAGCCTTCTAGTCCAACTTTCTCGTCAATAATAGAAAATATAATTAATGAATTAAATGTCATAGAAAAAGAATTCCAAGTCGATAAAAAATTCTTTCATGATGATTTTTATTCTGAAAACAATTTAGAAAAAAGAATGTGGTTTTTCAAAAACTTTATAAAAAAACAAATCCAAGAATGGGAAACCATAAGTGATTCTAGAAAAATTCAATCAAATCATCCTCCTTTTCAAGGTATAAAACTTAATGTTCTAAATCAGCAAATTGATGCTATTCTTATTAAAACTCCAGGAGTTTGTGATAAAACAAATATAAAAAATATAGTTGTACAAAATAATTATACTAATACCAATTTAAATACCATAGGAAAACAACTTGACAGGATAGAAAGACATATTCAAAAACAACCTTCTATAACTATAGATTCCTCAGATAATAAACTTAAAAATCCAATTTTTAAACCTTATCAGATTTCTAAAAATAGTCTTAAAAATATGCAGGATAATAAATTTGAATTTATTAAAACTATACAAGATCAATTTAGTAAAATAGGTGTGAAGCCCCGATTTTTTTCCCGAAGCTATTAATTGATCTTATTGTCGTTTATACATTTGATCGACTATTTTACCGCGTCATTTTGACGAATAATTATTAATAATATATACATTTTGTATTTTATTTCAATTTATTTAATTACTTGTGATCATGATCTTTATTAATTCTATTCCTCATTTATGATCACTTGATTGATCATTATTACTATTTTTGTATTTATTAGTCACCTTAGAATTTTAAGAGACTATTTATTTTAGAGACTTTTACCTTATAGAATTAAGATTTTGATTTAGATTAAGTGATCATGAGACTTACAAGTGATCAAGGAAACCACTAAATATTTTGGAGATTGATATATTTCATCTATTATCATCAAATTTGGGACAAAAAAAAATATGGAATTACCAAATCACCCTTGAAGTGGACGGCCAATATGGATATTTTTGGGATAAAAATATCATCCAACTCTTGTACACCTACACCATATATTAGTCATCTTGTGTATAATTATATCATTAATTCAAACATTATACACATCATCTTATACACCAATTTTTTATTACTATTTTTCCCAACTTATTCCCACTTTACCAACATTCTTCTCAATATTCCCCAACACCATTCAAGCCCATACTTTGACTTGCACTTTGTCTCCCATGCATGAGGCAAATTACAAGACACAATTTGAACAAAATTTTCTCTCCCTCTCTCACTATGTTGGAAGGCCATATGGCCTAATTACACAAAATTTCATCTCAAATTTCACCAACACATTTGATCTTCCAAATCAATTCTCCTCCTTCTCTCTAAAAACTCCCAACTTCTCTCTATTCTTCCTTTCACTTTCTTCTTCTATACTTAGAAAAATTTTCAACATTTCCCTCCTATTCTTCACTAAAAATCGAACCATCATCATACAAGGTAAGAAATTTTAGCTTCAATCCATTTTTGGATATCACATTGTTCATCTCTTCCACCTTCTTAACTTAAGTTTGAATTTGGTTTGGAGGTACATTTAGAAGACCTTGAAGATTAGAGCTTGACAACATTTTTGAAGAAGGACCTCAAGCTTGAATAAGAAATAGTAGAGGAAATTAGACTACAAGGTAAGAATTGAGTACTAGACCTCTTCTTTCTAATTTTTTCAAATTTTAACACCCCTTTTTCATTTTTGAGAAATAGGGCTGACCTTAGGAGATTTTGGAGTTGAGCCAAAATTTCCAATTTTTAAGCTTCAACTAGTCTCCAAACATCTACTACACAAGGTAAAGTGTAGTCCTTTTCATTTCCTTATTTCCTTCTTTTTCTCCTTAATTTTTCTCTCATTTTTCTAACTCCAAATTCTGATATTTTCTTGACTTAGGGGCTGACCTAAGAAGCCTCATCCAAAAATTGTGAAATTATCATTTTATTTCACAATTTCCAATTTTTTTAAGGTGGGTGGAAAAATATTTTCCAACTTTTAGGTGTTTTGATTAAATGCATGTAGAAAATTTGATCATGAGCCTTGAGATATATATAATCTATGTATTGCATGTCAATTTTGTGTATCAAATCATGAAAATTCTCAAGAGTTGCTCAAAATTACTATTTATTGAATTTTAGGTGCATGCATGTACACTTTAATGTTTTAATTGATGAATTCTTGTATGTATTGGACATGCATGTGTATGATCTTTAAAATCTATGTTTTGGATATCTTATAACCTGGAAAAGTCGAGCATAATTGATTAAATTTCAATTTTGGACCTAAAAATGTAAAAATAGAAAGTTGGTGGACTAAATTGCAAGAAAATAAAAGTTAAAGGACCCCTCTGCAAATTTCGAAATTTGGGACTGTACTCAGGTTTAAAAATAACTTTTGGACATTTTAATAAGGTTTTAAGAGTTTTAAGATAAATAAAATCAACCTTTAAAAGCCCAAGGACTAGATTGTAAAATTTTGTAAGTTTAAGGGCTACTTTGCAATTTTTAAAACTGTACCAGACCTAAACTTTAAAATTTGAAATTTTTACTCTTAAGGTACTGGGAATTACATATTTTAAAAGTATTCCAAAAATCCAAGTGGTTAGGGCTTGGAAAACAATTTTTCTAAAATTGAGGGACTAATGTGTAAAATACTAAACTTGAGGACCCAAATGAAATTTCTAGGACTTATGCAGCCCATGCACCTGGAAATACTAACTTAACTATAATTTAATTATATTTTGGACCCAAGGTTCAAATTTCATAACAATTGGAACCCTAAAAGCCTTAAAGGCAATTATTTCAAAATTGGCCAAAAATGATATTTTCAAAAGTTAAAGGACCTACACATATTTCTTTTAAAAACTGATTTTGTCCCAATGTCCTACTAACCTTAGTGACATCTTCCAACTGGAATCACATTAAAAGCCCTTCCGGTTTGTGAGTTCCGAATTTTTAAAACTTGAGGTCCGAATTGGCAATTTTTACAAATTTGGGGCCAATGTGAGATTTTTATAAAAACTTGACCTCAAAACTTTAAAAACCTGAATCTATGGACAATTTGGAGAATTTAGGAACTGACCTCATAATTTTTCAAGGTCGGGATATTTAATTATTCAATTTTTAACCCCAAAAGTGTTAGTTTTTACAAAACGAGGCTAAATTACAATTTTTCTTTTATAAAGGACCTAACTCAAATTATTTTCTCTTTTACTAAAATAGCCCTGGACTCTCTGACTTTGAGATTTAATTAAAGTATTTTACTTTCCCAAAAACCCTTGACTTATCGGATCAATTTGACCGATTAATACCCGATCGCGGAGCGATTTCCTCGCCTTGCGAATTGAATATATAACGGGACTTATGTCCCACCTAATCTTTCAAGATATCGAAGGTTGCTTATCCTTCCGATAATCATCTTCATCCAAAAACTCCACCAACGCCATAATTGCCACTCGCGTTTTTCAAAAATTTTCCTAAAATTGCTTCCCTGAATCAATAATACTCGACTGCCTGGTTGACTGCCTGTAATTGTAATTACTTTCCGCCGAGTCAACTTGGTGTGTCGAGCTCACAATCGGAATGGATACGTTGGGGATGGAACCGGGCAGCTCGGCCGCTATTCCACTCTTCGCCCCATCGCCCTAATCCCGCAATCGAGGGACGGAGTTTGTCCAAGGGAAGCGGGTCGTAGTAAGATCGAGGTATAATCATGATTATGACAGATCCGAGCCTTGCAAGCTCCATCGTGGATTTTGTCTTTGCCTACGGAGCGATAAGGTGCCGGTCTTGGACCATACGACCGGGAGTTACAAGGAAGAACGAAGGAATCGATGTTCGATCCACACGATTCCGGAGTTATCGGACCCGTTTTGGTTGGCGTTACATTTCCGCACGCAACCGCTTACCGTATTGCATTGGTTGGCGCTACAAACCGACGCAACCATTATTTGCCTTGCATAGGATTGGCGTTACACTTCCGCACGCAATCCTACTGTCTTGATTGAATCACATAGTGCCGTGTGACCATGGATATTTTCTTGAATGTATAAATATAATATTGTATTATTTTATCACGACGCTTGCGAACTGTGTGTGAATTCATGCAGATGATATACCAATTTTAGATGATGAAGGAAACCCTCAACAAGATGTCGTTGTTAGGTTAATTCTTACCATTTCTTTACATTTCATAGGAGATCCCTCACATTTAAAAGATAAAAATGCTGAATTACTAGCAAATCTTAGATGTAGAAAACTTAGTGATTTTCAATATTATAAAAATAATTTTCTAACTAGAATAATGCTTAGAGAAGATTCTAATCAGCCATTTTGGAAAGAAAAATTCCTTACAGGATTACCAACTCTCTTAGGAGAAAAAGTTAGAAATAAAATTAGAGAAACTAGTGGGAAACAAATAATACCTTATAATGAGTATACTTATGTCCAATTAGTTAGTTTAACTCAACAGGAAAGATTAACAATATGCCAAGACTTAAAACTTCAAAAATATTTGAAATGGGAACTAAAGAAAACCAAATTAGAATTAAGTACTTTCTGTCAACAATTTGATGTTGATCCCAATAAACCATCTCCAGGTTGCTCAGGTACTTGTCATAAATCCTACAAAGATTCTAATAAAGAACATTACAAATCCCACAAAGAACATCATAAATCTCGTAGAAAATTCCATAAGAAAATACCACTAGGATCGTAGGGAGGAAAATAAACAAGAATAAATAAAGATTTTAAAGAGATTCCATTATTTATAATTGAAGCTTCTACTTTCGAATTGACACTAAGTTTTGAATTGTTCGCGGCTGAAAGTCTTTCATTAGTTCTCTTTTGGAATTTTCTTGGAACTATACCGGATTTTATACAATCTAAATCTGCACCTGTATCAAATAAAGCAACTGTATCTATTTTAAATTTTTCTGAGAATCTGAGAGTTATTTTTATCATGTATTTTCTTGAAGTTATATCTCTTATAACAATTAAAAAATCATCTGGAATTTTTTCAATATTATCTATGTTCCTTAGTTCAGTATTTTCATTCACTTCGTCATTTTCAGTACTGTCATCGTTTCCTAATTTTTCTATCATATATTTTATAGCATCAGAATCTTGTTTTTGTTTTTCTTTAATTCTTTTAATTCAATTTTTACTACTTTCATTTCTTTTTGTAAATCTTGAATGGTTACATCCTTGTTTTTAGCTCTTTTTGTCTTTCCAAGAATATTGGTTAAATCATAGGTATTTTTAGAAGTGCTTGGTAAAATAGCATTTTTATTATCTCTTTCTTTTTTATTGTCAAAAGAATTTAATATTTTGTCAAGATAATCTTTTGAAGATCTGGATCATTAATATTTTTTAGTATTTTAAAGATGGAATTGTTGTTCTTTAGTAAGAACACTAACATATTTTCAGATTCATTATCAGAATTTGGACTAGACGATATCATTTCATCTGATTGAAGGGATTTACGATTCTTTTTAGATCTTGAAGAGAAATTTTCAGGTTCTGAATCAGGATTTGACTCAGAGGACTCTACTAAGAGATTTGTAATTTTATTCATAATTTCATCTTCTAATTGTAATTCTTGTATTCTTTTATTTAATCTACAAAAATTAGCAGCGTGACCTTTTTTATGACATTTCCAACATTCAACGTTTTTCAACCATTCTTTGGAATTTTGATTATTATGATTATTGGGTCTTGAATTTCTTGGATTCTTGTAATAATCTTCTTTAGAAAATTGTCTTTTCTTATGGAATTTTCTACGAGATTTATGATGTTCTTTGTGGGATTTGTAATATTCTTTATTAGATTCTTTGTAGGATTTATGACAAGTACCTGAGCAACCTGGAGATGGTTTATTGGGATCAATATCAAATTGTTGACAGAAAGTACCAAACTCTACTACGGTTTTCTTTAGTTCCCATTTCAAATGTTTTTGGAGTTTTAAGTCTTGGCATATTCTTAATCCTTCCTGTTGAGTTAGACTAACTAATTGGCCATAAGTATATTCATCATAAGGTATTATTTGTTTTCCACTAGTTTCTCTAATTTTATTTCTAACTTTTTCTCCTAAGAGAGTTGGTAATCCTGCAAGGAATTTTTCTTTCAAAAACGGTTGATTAGAATCTTCTCTAAGCATTATTCTAGTTAGAAAAGTATTTTTATAATATTGAAAATCAGTAAGTTTTCTACACCTAAGATTAGCAAGTAATTCAGCATTTTTATCTTTTAAATGTGAGGGATCTCCTATGAAATGTAAAGAAATTGTAAGAATTAACCTAGCAACAGCATCTTGTTGAGGGTTTCCTTCATCATCTAAAATTGGTATATCATCTTCATCAGTTTTAATAGCATCTATAATTTCTTCTTGTTGTTGACTTGTGAGATAATAATCTCACCATCCTTTTAACTGACCTGAGAACCCTGCTATAAGAATTTCAGCTATGGTTTTATCATGGGTTCCATTTTGTGTTTTATAAGCATTTGCTGCCATGGTCATTTGTTGGAGCATACTAAGAATTTCATACTCTATTTTTCCATCAATGTTCCAATCATAAACAGAAGAGGCATTGAAATGGGATTGAGATAATGGTTTTATAGTATTTAGATCTGGAGAATGAACTATTTGCAAATTTTGTGGTTGGTTCCAAACAAGTTTATTAATTTTTTGAGTGGGTTTTTGAAATTGTTCTAATGCATCACTTAAATCAGAATCTTGGCTAATAGTATTTATTTTAAGCTCTGAAGTTGGAGTATCAGGAGCAATTGGCTCAAATGGTTGGCTAGAGCTACTAGTCATAGGACCTATTTTACCAAATTGATCTTGTATAGCTTTAATAAATTCAGATTTATTATCTTGCATATTTTTAAGACTATTTTTAGAAATTTGATAAGGTTTAAAAATTGGATTTTTAAGTTTATTATATGAGGAATCTTTAGTTATAGAAGGTTGTTTTTGAATATGTCTTTCTAACCTGTCAAGTTGTTTTCCTATGGTATTTAAATTGGTATTAGTATAATTATTTTGTAAAACTATATTTTTTATATTTGTTTTATCACAAACTCCTGGAGTTTTAATAGGAAAAACATCAATTTCTTGATTTAGAACATTAAGTTTTATACCTTGAAAAGGAGGATGATTTGATTGAATTTTTCTAGAATCATTTATGGTTTTCCATTCTGGTGTTTTATTTCTAATGGTAACTGGATTAACAGATTTATTAAAAGGGAAATCAATGGAATGTTCTGAAGCATATAATTCAAACCAATCAAAGAATAAAATATAGATTTTATGTCACGCCCCAAACGGGACACGACGACGATCCACAACTTAAATACAAATGAACCAACAGTCCAGACAAATATCAATGAGAACCCAATAACTCAATAAGACAGAGTCTAAATAGCAGCGGAAATAAATAACAGATACAAGTTACCACTTAAAGTCTACAATCCGTCATCCAAATTACAACCCGAAAATCAACAAAGTAGCAACTTAAAGTCAAAGGGTCATACACCCCTCAATTACAAACCCGAATGGAATAAAATACAAAAGTCCGACAACAACATAAGAAAAGAGTCCAATCAACAATAAGAAGCAGTAAATCCAACAAGCGTAGTACAAGGTCTCAATCCAGAGCGGTTCAAAGATCTCCAACGGAATCCTCATCTAAGGTTAGAAAACAGTGGGGATGATACAAAAATCTCGGTGGATAGGGTGATCGTAAAAGTAGTGTGGCGCAATATAGTTAATGTGAGAAAACAGATTATATGAAAACGCGCGTGAGTATGATGCATGATTTCACACACGATTCACAAGCGTCATTTTAAAATAATACAATAGTATATTTATACAGTTCAATAAAACAGTTCATGGTCACACAGGCACTATGTGAATCGGTCAAGACAAGTAGGATTGCGTACGGATGTGTAACGCCAATCCTATGCAAGGCAAATAATGGTTGCGTACGGATTTGTAGCGCCAACCAATGCAAAAATAGGTTGCGGTTTGCGTACGGAAATGTAACGCCAACCAAAACGGGACGATAACTCCGAATCGTGTGGATCGGACAGCGATTCCTTCGTTCTTTCTTGTAACTCCCGTCAAGTATGGTCCAAGACCGCACCTTATCGCTCTGTAGGCAAAGACAAAATCCACAGTGAGAGTGGCGAGGCTCGGATCCGTCATAATCATGATTATACCTCGATTACTACGACCCGCTTCCCTTGGACAAACTCCGTCCCTCGATTCTTGGGATTAGGACGATGGGGCCGGAAGAGTGGAATAAGGTGAGCTGCCGGTTCCATCCCCGACGTATCCATTCTCGATCGTGAGCTTGACACACCAAGTTGACTCAGGCAGAAAGTAATTACAATTACAGGCATCAACCAGCAAATGAGTATTATTGATTCGGGAAGATTTTAGGAAAATTTTTGAAAAACGCGAGTGGCAATTATGGCGTTGGTGGAGTTTTGGGTGAAGATGATTATCGGAAGGATAAGCAACCTTCGATATCTTGAAAGATTGGGTGGGACATAAGTCCCGTTATAGATTCAATTCGCAAGGCGGGAAAACCCGCGATCGGTATTAATCGGTCAAATTGATCCGATAAGTCGGGGTTTTTAGGAAAGTAAAATACTTAAATTAAATTTCCAAGTCAGAGAGTCCAGGGCTATTTTAGTAAAAGAGAAAATAATTTGAGTTAGGTCCTTTATAAAAGGAAAATTATAATTTAGCCGCGTTTTGTAAAAACTAACACTTTTGGGGTTAAAATTTGAATAATTAAATATCCCGACCTTGAAAAATTATGAGGTCAGTTCCTAAATTCTCCAAATTGTCCATAGATTCAGGTTTTTCAAATTTTGAGGTCGAGTCTTTATAAAAATCTCACATTGGCCCCAAATTTGTAAAAATTGTCAATTCGGACCTTAAGTTTTAAAAATTCGGAACTCACAAACCGGAAGGGCTTTTAATGTGATTCCAGTTGGAAAATGTCACTAAGGTTGGTAGGATATTGGGACAAAAGCAGTTTTTAAAAGCAATATGTGTAGGTCCTTCAACTTTTGAAAATATCATTTTTGTCCCATTTTAAAATAATTGCCTTTAAGGCTTTTAGGGGTCCAATTGTTATGTAATTTGAACCTTGGGTCCAAAATATAATTAAGTTATAGTTAAGTTAGTATTTCCAGGTGCATGGGCTGCATAAGTCCTAGAAATCTCATTTGGTCCACCAACTTTCCATTTTTACATTTTTAGGTCCAAAATTGAAATTTAATCAATTATGCTCGACTTTTCCAGGTTATAAGTCATCCAAAACATAGATTTTAAAGATCATACACATGCATGTCCAATACATACAAGAATTCATCAATTAAAGCATTAAAGTGTACATGCATGCACCTAAAATTCAATAATAATAATTTTGAGCAACTCTTGAGAATTTTCATGATTTGATATATAAAATTGACATGCAATACATAATTATATATATCTCAAGGCTCATGATTAAAGTTTCTACATGCATTTAATCAAAACACCTAAAAGTTGGAAAAATAATTTTCCACCCACCTTAAATTTGGAAGAGATAATTACATTTAACCACCCCAACTTTACCCCTTTTTATACTTTACCCCCTAAACTTTCATTCGCGATACTTTGCACCCTGAACTATGAAAATTATTACACTTCGCCCCTTATGGACAATTTTGCCCCTAGGTTTTATCCTTTTAAAACAATAGTTCCAGTTATCCCTTTAAACTCTATTTTGTGGCAATCTACTACATAATAATAAATTTATCGCATTAATCATTAAACATGAAATTTTTTCTCCATAATCAATTTGTTTTTCGGATTTTTCAAGAAACGAGAATTCTTATTTTCTGTCACTTGTTTTGTTCGTGGCATTGTTACACCTACTTAGATCCAGTCTCTATTCAGAAGTTTTAGATGGATCATGTCAGGTTTCGACTATAAACTCAACAGACATACTTTAGTCAAAATTCTTATTTCAAGAATAAATCCGTATACAAATTAGGTCTATAGACTCGAAAATGAACATAGTCCATTACGACCATATCAGGCCCAACATGCTTCCGTAAAATTAATAAATCCCTTAAAATTCATACCTTCTTTTGACCGAAACAACTCCGGGTGAGATGGCTCGCAACACACCACGATCGGAAAATTATCGCCCGGATCTTTTGACAAATGACTCCTCACTGCTCAACCTCACCTCGGGAAGATGATCGCAAGTTATCCGACTCCTTCAAAAATGCTCAAAGACAGCCTTGGTTCGTTTCTACTCCAGGCGTATAAGTAATTCTTAAACGGGATGAATTAATAGTATATTATGAACACATGTTGAAGCAGTAAAACCTCTTTTTATTAAAAACTTATAGAAATATTTATTACATTAGTAATCTCCTTTTTGGGAGGAGAAATCTTGGTTTAGCCTCTCTCGTAGCCGAGGCTTGCACTCGTAAATACATAAAACTTAAAACTAAAACACTCAAAATATTACAAATTTTTCACTCAGATTTTATTGTAAGAAAACTAAAGAATATGTTCGATGTCCCCAGCTTCCTTCAAATCCTGCATTTTATAGAGGTAAGTCCGGACTTCAAAGGCGGACTTCAAATCTTGCTGATATATATGACGTCACTGCTTATGTCATATCCCACATTATTGCCTCGCCAGATGGTTTTCTTTTTCTCCCGCGTGACTCAGCCCATGTGATGTTTGTCGGGAATCTTTTAAAAATTTGGTTTACGTGGTCCCCGAGGATAACGCGTCTTGTGAGTCGGGCCCTTATCCTTTCCAGCCGCATGATCTTGTCGGTCGGGTTTGGGTCGGAATCCTTTCCCAAACTCGGGTTCCTTTTGTTCGGGGCATGCTTTGAGATCCGGTCGACCCAACGACCAACATGCGCCATGTTACTGCAATTTCCTAAGTTTCTTTGCTAAGGAATCTTGTTTTCCAGCAGAATTCTTCTTTTGGTCTCGAAGAGTTCTTCCGCAAACCCCGTGGTTGATCCGGTCATCGAATTCAAAAGGAAAGATCCATTCGCCGACGGGAAGAACTTGAATGGATATTTGACTTTGTCCATTTGATTAGACAAACCCAAAGACCCCATGCTCAAATCCCGGTAGAAGCTTCGTCTTGTAAAAATGCTCCTACTAACACTAGTCCTTCTTCCGGTGAAGCCGCTTTAATATATTTTAAAGCATTTCTATCCGGTCTTCTTAGCTTGATGAAATGAAAAGCTTCATTAAAGCCTTTCTTTTGGTTCAGAGTTGTCTTGATAAAATACAATTCCAAAATATCTCCTCGGCCAAGTGTGGATTATTGCCCTGTGTCTCGTAAATCGCTTCCCCAATCCATTTTGGTAATTTTGAGATTTCGGGAATCCTGGTGACACGGTATAGATTGAAGCTAAAGCTCCAAAAGTATACCATTCTGCATACTTCATTTGGATGACTTCCTGGTTTCATCCAAACTCGGGATACTTGCCCGAGATATCAACCATTGTTTTTCCGGGTTAATACCTTGTCTTGTAACTAGTTTCTCCCATTGCCTCGATATACCCGCATAGGAGAAATCTTAATCTCGTCGTTTGAACCTTAGATTTGCCTGTCGTGGCCTAAGATTCAACTCTCCCTCTTTTATCCTAGAGGTTGGGTTGACTTGAAGACTCGGGTTGTGACACCGGAGCTTCAACATTCGTTCTGATTTGTACACCTCGGGGGATGCATCACCGCAACACTTGTGATTATGGTACTTGAATCCATAACCTCCGGGTTAGAGCCCCGTACTCTCTCGGCCCCTTTTTGCACCGTAGAGATGCGGCTGGAAGAGAGGCTCTTGCGATTGCTAAGAACAATTGTCCTTGAGCGAACCGGCATGCTCGTATTTGACTAGAAACGGATTTTCGGGTCACCTGTTGAAGTCGCCCCAATTTCTCGCATTGAGACATAGCATCCCAAAATCTCGTTCTAGACTCTCCAGGTTTTCCCGAGATGTCTTACTCGTTTAAGGACTTCACAAGAACGCGCCCTTCCATCTCGTGTCAAGAAATGCAAGAATATTTTCATGAGATTTTATAATGACAATATCATAATCATAATATTGACATTCACTTGCCATCTAAGTAATCGAGCCTTTTCTCGGTTTTGATTCAATTTTATTTTTCGTAAAAAAGCTCGACACTTGAATTATCAATTTTTAAAATAAACTTCTTAGCCGCTTAAAATAACGGCCATTTTTTAAAAGCCTTTTCGATCGCAAAGAATTCTTTCTCGTTGATATGCCATCTGCTTGCTTCACCGGGTGTGAATAAATCGCCGCAATATCCGCATGGCACTTCTTCATTTGGTGTGACCTTAGTAAGAATCGCCGCTTCACCAATCATCACCGGCATCCGTATATAGAACCGTTCGTCCTCGTCTTGGGGAATCGCAAGTTTTGGAAGCTTTTTACAAACTTCTTTAAGTTGCTTAATTCCTTCTTGATGTTCATTCTCCCATTTGAATACTACATCTTTTTTTAAGCAATGGGCTAAACACCTTCCTCGTAGTATGCCGATTGTTAATGAACATCCCAAAGAAAATTAACAACTCCAAGAAAACTCAAGTCGCTTCTTGTCTTTCAGTGTATCCGAAATCCTCAGATCTTTTCCACAATATGATTCTCAGAAAATAATTCCGCATTCAATGATTTCAATTCCTAGGAATTCAATGCCTTGTTGCAATCACGCTTTCTTTCTCCGAAAGCACTAATCCTTCTCTTGTGACAAACATCTCGAAAATATTTCCAAATGTTTGAGATGCTCCTTCATGCTCTTTGATGCGATTAGAATGTCATCGATATACACGAACATGAAACTAAAATAATCTTTGAAGAGATTATCCATCTTCCTTTGATATATCCGGGGTGCGTTAGCCAATCCCATAGGCATCACGTTCCAAAATATAGTGTCCTTGTGGTGTAGAGAAAGTTGTAAACTTCTTGCTTTCTTCATCCATCTTAATCGGTAGAATCCGCATTTGCAATCGAACTTTGAGAATATCTTGGCACCTTTGATACTGATTAACGTGATGTTCTCTCGCTTGGGATATAGTATCCGTCGAACTCCAAAATGTTATTAATTCCTTGTAATTAATAACAAGTCTTCGCTTTCTCTTTTGATTTCTCCATGGTTTTCGACTAAGAACCTGGATTTTTGTATGGAGAAACTCCTGGTGAAATTAACTTAAGGTCAAGATGTTCCTTAAGTATCTTTCGCATATCCTCACGATCCGCCCGGTTCATAAGGATTGGTTTGAATCTTACGAACTCGCACGCCTTTCCAGGTTTAACCTTTAAGGAAGCTTTAAGCTCGTTCTTATCCCACCAAGCCAAAGGATCTTCATTGTAATTCCTTTGGATCTTCTTCTTGATATCCTCGAGTGATATTTGTTCCTCTATGGTTACATCACTGTCGTTTCTCCATTAGACTCATCCATAATTCCGCAATGGCTTCTCGGAGTAACTTGTTCTTCTCCTTGTACTCTAAATGAATACAAGTTATTATCCCATATCTTCTGATCCTTCTTACTGGAACCAAATTGTCTATAGGATAATAAAGCTTCACCAAATTTCCTTCGATCCGCCATTTTTGGATTGCGAAGTTTGGCTTCATCACCACACTTGCTGCGAAAAGTAATAGACATTTTTCTGTAAAATGCTTCCCGCAATCTTTGGACAATAATCTTATGATCACATAAAGTTGTGAAAATAAGTCTTCTTGTCTCGTTCTCCTGTGTAAATCTCTTGAATGTTTGTAGGAAGGTGTTTCCTAGTAAAACATCTCGCACTGTATCATGG
Source organism: Rehmannia glutinosa (assembly GCA_016081115.2). Classification (NCBI taxonomy): domain Eukaryota; kingdom Viridiplantae; phylum Streptophyta; class Magnoliopsida; order Lamiales; family Orobanchaceae; genus Rehmannia; species Rehmannia glutinosa. Next base: position 13,507,222 of record CM071934.1, on the reverse strand, counting down.
AAATAGATTGGTGGCGTTTTCACTTTGTACCACGGGGTACCGTCTCGCGCCTCCGATCATGATTTTCGCTTGCTTAATTCCTAGGATAAGAATCCTTTTAGAGAAATCTCTTCCCGCAATAGCTGGTAAATCTTCTCCAATTTCTTTAGGAAAAACATTCGCTTTGCAAGTACATATTTCGCACTGAATCAATATAGGCGTGAAATACTCGGCTTTGTATTCAAAGATATAACATACCAATAGAAATGTATATGGAGAATGGACTAGTGGTCATCGATTCGTATCTTTTATTCGCCACTATGAACTCCATTCCTTCTTGTAATCTTTCCCAAGGTTTATGATCCTCAAGAAATTCAATTCCTAGTATTAATTGTTCGGGATTTTCCCGCAACTCCGTGATAGTAAGCTCAATTTCTCCTATCTTTGCTTCTTTGATACATACCGGCCCAACTATTGGTTGTTGGAGATAATATAGAACATCACAAGGAAAAATATTATCCTTTTGAGTGATGTCGAATATTACTTCCACTTCTCGCCATCTCTTGGGACATTTCGGCTCTCTCTTTGTTTTGAAAACATCCGGAATGCGCTTTTAATCGCATTTTGGTCTCCTTTCTTCCCAACGGCCGCTACTCGTCATTCTCGTCTATTGGAAAGACATCCTTCTGGGCTCAACTCTAAGACTTCGACTTTTGTTGAAGACTGGTTTATCTTATATTTTCATATCGATCTCCTTGATGGTTGGAGACTCAATAATTTCTGGTAAAACCACCCTGGCAAAGTCCTCGAAGATTCTTGGGACTTCAATAAATTCCTTTCTCAATAATACTTCTGAATGATGTGTATTCGAGAGAGCATATGATATCTTGTATGTGATCGAGTAAGGTCTGTTCCCTTCTTTCATCAATTCGACTCTTTTGAAATCTTGATGAAGAGTTAGGACTCTATTGAAATCTCGATCTCCCACATTGTATGCAATTCTAGGATAGACATTAAATGCTAATTTCCCAGCATACAAATTTCCTATTACTGCTCCAATGCATGAATCCTTAAGATTTGAGATCCGCTTATCAAAGATAGCCAAATTGAGTGGCGAATCTATCCCTTCTTTGAATGTTGCTTTAATAATAACTCTTATGGCTCCGATATGAATCCATGAGAGTGTATTTGCAACTTCTCTTTTAACTCTGCTTTTGATCTCCTGGATTTCTCTAATAGGGACCAATCGCATCTCGATCAGGTTCTGAAACTCCATTGGAATGGCAAATTCTCCGGTTATTACCCCGTGGATAATTTGGTGTTTTCTATTACGAAAACCAATCTTATCCAAAGCTTTTTCCATCGCTCCAATTGTAAATCCATCATAGATTTGAAGCTTTGGATCTTCCTTCATAATTCTCATAAGAGTCTTATGAGATACCGTAGTATGAGAGAGAAATCCGACATATCCTCCTCGACGACCGTCTGTTGAAGAATTTCTTCTTCACTCGATTCTCAATCGTATTCACTTCCATCATCGAATAGATCTCTTCTTCATAGATGCTTTCATCCGAGGGAATATCCTCAAATTGATACACTTGTATTAAATCCCGATAATAGACAAACTTCTTCGATTTACGGTGTGGCCTCGAACCGTCGACTCCTCGTTTTTGATTTTCCGGGCAATCCGTTGAGATATGCACTCTTGCTCCGCATGTCCAGAATTATAGTCTTTGAAACTTTCATTAGCTCTAGTGTGAGCACGCCCGAAAGTTCTTCTCCCCGGATTTCTCCGGTACTTGCTTGATTAGAACCTCGATGATGAGGCTTTACTCCCCGCTTGGTCTTTGGTCTTTGTCCCCGATTTATAACTTCGGGCTTTTGTTTTGACGAGTAACCTTCTACGTCTCCATGAAGACTGTTTCTTTTGTTGTTGCTTCCTCGGCGGTATGGATGGCTTCTCTCCTTCTTCTTCTTGTGTCGCCTTGGTTGACCTCCCAAAAGCTGTTGGGATATCATTATCCACGCAACATAGAGGAATCGCTTTGTTAATTCATCTTAATCTCTTGTAATTCTGTGCGGCAGAGTCGCTTGATAGCACCATTCGATAACTTGGCCTTTAGGAAAGACATTTTTCCTCGCCACGCGTTTCTACTTGACTCCACCCTTGTATTCCCCGATAAACATTTCTCTCCGGGGGACTCGGGATCTTGGCAAATAATAGCCGTGCGTGCCTTCTTTTTCTTCAATCTTGGATTTCCACCCAGTATTCGGTGAATAACTTGACATATTCGTCAATATGACAAATATCCAAGAACTCAAGGCTATAGAGGGCTTGTTTATATTTCTTTTCTTTTTCATCCTCTAATCCCTCGAAATAACCCGCATCGATGAATTGGATTTTGAATAGTTTTGCCATACCATCGACAATTCCTTTAAGTGATTCCCCGATGTGACCGAACTTTTCATACTAACATCGGTCATATCCTGTGCAATCTTCACCGATCCTTCAAGACTCATTTCAAGGAGTAAAATGAATGAATCCTTTGTAAGATCGAGGGTTCTCTTTGAAATTCTCATAGTGAAGCCCATTCATCAATGAGAACTTCTTCTTTTTTAAAATGGGATGTCCAGATTTAACATCAACCCATACGGATGTATTGGGTCGAGGTGTGATCTTCCATAAGGCATCCGATAAACATTCGGCCTTAGGTAGGTTGTCAGTTCCCGCAAGAGGGTGTCGATCTCCGTCCCTTAAAGTGGATCACTCTCGGTCGTGAAATCCCCAAAGATGTGGCATCCTCTCGCCCCGAGCTTCATGATGTGAACCCGCTTTCTTCGACGTTAGGATTAATCGGTGGCGGTGGTGGAGGAATTGGTCTACCTTGTGGGTCATAGGTAACCAAAGTTGATTCTCACTGCGTTCATCTTTAAATCTACAATACCTAATCCCGCGAAGGATTCGCCAGGTCATGTAGATCTTTAAGATTCATCTTTTCAATATCCATCTTTTTAATTTTTGATGGATTTTCCTTTGATTAGGGCAATGAGCTTTTCTCATCATCTGTCATCTTTCGTATAACTTCGGTTGGTTTCCCTTTTTGGTGTAAATAGGGTACCATCCCAAAATCAATACGTTTCCTTCCTACGGATGAACTCGGCTGTCCTCCAGGTTCTTGACTCGTTTCGAATATCATGAAGGAGTTCAAGAGTTTCCTTCTAATATTTCACCATCGTCTCCATCGGTTCTGGATCGATGAACTTGGCCGGTAGATGAATATGGTGGTTGCCATAATTCTCGCACCGTCTTCGGATTTCTCTAAGATCTTCGGAGATCTTAGATTTGTCTGGGAAGTATCTCGTTCCACTCACGTACTCCATCGGAATCATTGTTCTCGATGGGAATTTTCATGAACCGTTTCTTGAAGGTTCATCAAATGAACATATAGGGTCTGGTTAAGTATCCAGAACTGCCTATAATATTCTGCTCGCATTTTGCATTGCCTTAAGGTTTCCCCGTCGGCTCCTGCCTGTTCCTTTTCTTCATGTTGGTATTCCCAATATAAAACCTGGTCAAGGTGTTCTTGTGCATACATCGTCAATATTTGACGATATGTCTGTAAGGGGTACATCTCGGACATCGGTCCGGATCCATAATCTCGGAGTAATTTCTCCTCACCAATTGTTAATTACATAAATATAATAAATTTAACTAAAAGTTCTTAATAAACCTAGGCTCTGATACCATTTTCAAGGATCGAAAGACCATGAGGAGTAAAATTGAAAATTGCAATGAAATTTATAGACTAGGTGGTAAAGTGCAACAACTTAAAAGTTTAGAGGGTAAACTGAAAACCAACTTTCATGAAACTAGGGGTAAATCTGGAAATTTAGGCAAAGTGTAAAATTTCGTAAAGTTGAGGTGGCAAAGTATATCGTTTCAAAGTTGAGGTGGCAAAGTGTAAAAACCTGGATAGTTTGGGGTGTTAATTGTAATTATCTCAATTTGGAAATTGTGAAATAAATGGATAATTTCACAATTTTTGGATGAGGCTTCTTAGGTCAGCCCCTAAGTCAAGAAAATATCAAAATTTGGAGTTAGAAAAATGAGAGAAAAATTAAGGAGAAAAAGAAAGAAATAAGGAAATGAAAAGGACTACACTTTACCTTGTGTAGTAGATGTTTGGAGACTAGTTGAAGATCAAAAATTGGAAATTTTGGCTCAACTCCAAAATCTCCTAAGGTCAGCCCCTATTTCTCAAAAATGAAAAAGGGGTGTTAAAATTTGAAAAAAAATAGGAAGAGTAGGAAAGAAGGGGTCTAGTACACAATTCTTACCTTGTAGTCTAATTTTCTCTACTATTTTCTTCTTCAAGCTTGAGGTCCTTCTTCAAAAATGTTGTCAAGCTCTAATCTTCAAGGTCTTTTAAATGTACCTCCAAACCAAATTCAAACTTAAGTTAAGAAGGTGGAAGAGATGAACAATGTGATATCAAAAAATGGATTGAAGCTAAAATTTCTTACCTTGTATGATGATGGTTCGATTTTTATGAAGAATAGGGAGGAAATGTTGAAAATTTTTTTAAGTATAGAAGAAGAAGGTGAAAGGAAGAATAGAGAGAAGTTGGGAGTTTTTAGAGTGAAAGAGGAGGATTTTTTGTTAGAGGATAAATGTGTTAGATGAAATGAGATGAATTTTTTTGTGTGTAATAGGCCATATGGCCGTGTAGTATGAGAGAGAGGGAGAGAAAAATTTGATCAAATTGTGTCTTGTAATTTTTCTCTTGCATGGAGACAAAATGCAAGTCAAAGTGTGGGTCAAATTGGAATTTGAGAGGAATAAGGAGAATGTTGGGAAGAATGGAATAAGTTGGGAAAAATAGTAATAAAGAATTGGTGTATAAGATGATGTGTATAATGTTTGAATTAATGATATAATTATACACAAGATGACTAATATATGGTGTAGGTGTACAAGAGTTGGATGATATTTTTATCCCAAAAATACCACCATGGCCGTCCACTATGAGGGCAATATGGTAATTCCATATATTTTTTTGTCCCAAATTTGATGATAATAGATGAAATATATCAATCTCCAAAATATTTAGTGATTTCCTTGATCACTTGTAAGTCTCATGATCACTTAATCTAAATCAAAATCTTAATTCTATAAGGTAAAAGTCTCCAAAATAAATAGTCTCTTAATATTCTAAGGTGACTAATAAATACAAAAATAGTAATAATGATCAATCAAGTGATCATAAATGAGGGATAGAATTAAATAAGATCATGATCACAAATAATTAAATAAAATGAAATAAAATACAAAATGTATATATTATTAATAATTACCCGTCAAAATGACGCGGTTAGTCGATCAAAAGTATAGACGACAATAAGGATCAATTAATAGCTCGGAAAAATCGGGGCTTCACATTTTATGTTCATTTATATGATATTTAATTCATTAATTGATTCAAAAGGTTTTGAAAGTTGAATATTTCTTTCTTCAATTTTAATAGTAAAACCAGTTTTAAAATAAAGAAATCTGGAATTTTTATAAATTTGTTCCTTAGTAACTTTGGGAATTTTCCAATTATCAATCGATCTATTAAAATCTTCTATAATAATCTCTTCTTGTTTTATTATCTTCCGGGATCTTTAGAAGAACTAGAACCGAGTTTGATGAAGTAGATCTATGGAATATTGACTCCATTTTTGTAAAATTTTTGTTTTAAAACCTCGAATCCTTACTATAATCCCGAGCAATTCGGTGGATTTATGGCCTACACTCGAGGACTTACAACCTAGTCTCGTGCAAAAACACTTCGCAAGAATAAAAGTTTTTGACTCAAATTTTCTGAGATCTGGAAACAAAATACAATAAACACTACCCTCCCCCGTGGCTCGATATCGGGACCAAGAGGATCGTAGGGAGGAAAATAAACAAGAGAAAGAAGACATGATAGAAGAAATAAATAGTATTTAAATGAAATGCAGAAAAATAACAAAGCATAAAAGAAATAAATATATATAATATATTTATATATTTATATATATATATTATAATAAAGTTTCTAAAATCTAAGGAAAATGAAGAGGATTTGCACTTGGAGAGCTTTTCTTGAAGTTTTCTTTCTTTCTTTGGATGCTAAAAAACTTCTCTCCATTATGAGGGGGACCCCCCCTTTTTATAGATTTTTCAAAGGATTTTTAGGAATTTTTAGGTTTACGCTACAAGAACTGATCGCTCTAAAGTGTCAAATAGTATCTTGCTCACAGTACCACTCTGCCGCAAAGTGCCTACCGACATCAAATTGCTACAGTACCACTCTGCTACAATGCCTACGGGCATCAAATTGCTACAGTACTTTCGATTTTTTTTATATATATTTACATTCCACTGTTCCCAAATAAGGGGTCATTATCATCGCTAAATGTATGGAAATATCTTGAAGTCAAGAGGATGACTTTCTCAGTAGTGTATTTAGACGGGATGGCCTCGCATTTCTTCTCGGAGTTTTTTCCGATGCAAGCATAGCCGCCATCCCGGGATTTATGTGCTAAGAATTTCGATGTTGTGGTGTTTGAAATGTTTTTGGAACGTGGAGGAGTATTGTCTTGACTTTTAATCCATCTTGGACGTTTGTTGCGTAAAGGCTAGGTGAAATATTGAACTTGTCCCACCATTTTATTCGAATCGTCGTTGGATCACCGGAGTTTTGTGATCGGTGTATTCAACTGTCCATGAAAGAACCCATGGAAGATAGAATTTTGAACAAAACAGAGATAGTGGGGGAATTTTTTTGTTCTTTCCGGTAAGGGTTTGTACGGGTTTTGAAAATGTTGAAGGAATTTTGAACAGAGGTTTCGTGGATTTGAGGTGATGATCAGAAACAATCCCACCATGAAGCCCACCATCTTCGGGAATTGTTTGGTGTTGCATTTAAAAGTATCAAAATAAAAAAGCCATGTGTGTTTTTTTTTGATTTTGTATAAGAAAGGAATTGTACCAGGGCTTGATGATAATCCCGGTAATTGAAAGGGTTTTGAAGAAATTACTTGTTTTAAATTCTTCTGGAAAATAAAGGGATTTGGAAAGGTTATGTCCCCATTCTGCTGGAGCAATGACTTTGGAAATTTTACAAGTAGAATACGCGGGATGTTCATGTGTTTCGTGGAGAAAGAAGTGTTTGTAAGTGGCAGAATCTGTAATTTCAAGAATGGCTTGATAGTATTGAGGAGTTTTGGTGGTTTCCCAAGGTTTGTAAAACCATCCTTTTCCAAAGTATTTCTGGAGGGTTTGAAAAAGATCTTTTTCATGGAAATCTCTTTCAATATTTATGATAATTTGCCATTGAGGTTTTATGAAAAAGTCTGAGGAAGGTTTTAAAGATTCTTGTGACAATGAAATTTGAGAATTTGAGAAAACAGGATTAGAAAGAGTTTTTGAGGAATCATTAGATTTAGAAATAGCTTGAAAGGTATTTGAAATAGTAAGTGGCCTAGAAGAAGTTTCACCTGGGCATTTTTTCTGTTGTACTTTAGTTAAGGCCATTTTGACCTCTGGCGTTTCAAGAAGAACTTCAAGAATTTGAAGTCTTTTTTCGAGATCAGTAGTTCCTTGTTTTTGTACCTGGATTTTGGATTGGGCGGTATCTCTCAATTCTTCTTCTTCTTTGACTACGGCATCGTACCATGATTTTGGTTTTCCGGAATCAATTGGCTTTTTACCTTTATCCTTTTTGGGCGGCATTGTGTCTGTTTTGGAGGAATTCTCTAGTAAGAAAATCTGGTATAGAATTTGTATCTCCTTTAATAAATTCAATATCAAAATCAAAAATACTCAGTATGGCTTGCCATCGTGCAAAAATCTGTTTTGATGCAAGATTTTGAACATCTTTTTGCAAAACTTCTTTTGCACTTTTACAATCAATTCTAAGTAAAAAAATTTGGTTTAAGAGATCACTTTGGAATTTTTGAATGCACATAACAATACTTAGTATTTCTTTTTTAATCGTAGAATAATTTTTCTGGGTATCATTCCAATGTGATGAGGTAAATTGGACAATATATTCTCTACCCCTTTGATCTTGTTTTAGAATACCACCATATCCTAAATCTGAAGCATCAGTCTCTACAATCTTAGGTAAGTGTGGATCTGCTATATGGAAACAAGGTATTTCTAAAACTTGCTTTTTAATTTCTTTGATTAAATTAGTATGTTCTTCAGACCACGGAACATGATTTTTCTTAAGTCTATCATGTAATGGTTTTGCCATTCTATTGATATTTGGGCAAAAATCTAAGACATAATTTAGACTACCTAAAAACCTTTGTAATTGAGTTTTATCAAGGATTTTATCAGGGAATTTATTAGCGAATTGTAAAGATCTTTCAATAGGAGTAATAGTACCCTGGAATATATAATGTCCTAAGAATCTGATTTTGGTTTGGAATAGACTCATTTTAGATTTGGAGACTACTAAACCATTTTGTTTTACAATATAAAGAAATGTTTTTAAATGTTTAAAATGTTCTTCTAAAGAATTTGAAAATATTAGTACATCGTCAATATAAACAATACATAATTTAGAATAATCATTGAAAATTTCATTCATGATTTTTTGGAATTCAGAAGGAGCATTTTTTAATCCAAAAGGCATTACATTCCATTTGTATTGTCCAAAAAGGACTGTAAATGCAATTTTATATCTATCTTTTGTAAATTTGAATTTGCCAAAAACCTGATTTCATATCAAATTTAGAGAATATAAATGAAGAATGAAATTTTTGTAATAAATCTTTTTTGTTAGGAATTGGATATCTAATGAATAAATAAATAGACAGAAATGAAATGCAGAAAAATAGCAAAGCATAAAAGAAAAATAACAAAGCATAAAAGAAATAAATATATATAATATATTTATATATTTATATATATATTATAATAAAGCATAAACGAAATATATATATTATACTAATTATATATATCATATATATACTAATTATATTTATATATATCTTGATCGAGTTACCCCCAGTTTCTCTCAAGGATACTTTTGCAAGGGTCTCCACGGATCAAGTAAGAACAAGGAATTTATAAGATTAGGCGGTTAAACCAACCATGTACATGAATTGAAAGACAAGAATTTAAAGACAGAATTAAAACTTAGGCGGTTAAACCGACCATGAACATGAATTTAAAAAGACATAATATTAAATCAAACCTTTTACAGATTTTGGAATTTGGAATTTACACCTTCATACAATGCTTCCTTGGAGATGGAATCTAGATCTTCAAAAACTAAAAACTAAAAAATGAAGCTTGCCTAAAGACAATTGAAAGCTTCTCTAAAAAATATTTCGGAATTTGAAAAGTTTCTAAAATCTAAGGAAAATGAAGAGGATTTGCACTTGGAGAGCTTTTCTTGAAGTTTTCTTTCTTGCTTTGGATGCTAAAAAACTTCCCTTCATTGTGAGGGGGATCCCCCCTTTTTATAGATTTTTCTAAGGATTTTTTAGGTTTCTCACATAAGAACTGATTCCATAAATGCCAAATAGTATCTTGCTACTGATGCCACTCACACTCTGATGCTTGCCGCCATCAAATTGCTACAGTATTTTTGATTATTTTTTATATATATTTACAAATACATTTAATTTATCTTGTTCTAAGATATCTTCAAAGGCTTGATGAGAATTCCATTTCTTCTTTTATGTATCTTGATATGGATGGCTTTCTCGCTTTCGGAATGATTCTTTGGCATTTTTAACCTTCCATTTGGTTAATAATGGTTTTTCTTCTTCTATTCCTATTTTTTCCGGGAATCATGTTAGTTGTTCATCTTCTGACCAGATTGGATATCCATTCGGATTGTCGTTAGTTGTTCATCTTCCGACCATGACGTAGACGCCCATTCCGGATTTTCTTCTGCATTTTTTATACCAATCAACAAGCTCTAGGTGGCTTGTTTCAGCAGTTATTCGAATATAGAAAGATTTGGTATTTTGATCATTCTTATTTTCCAAATATATTTTATAAATCTTTCTTTGGAATACAAGTCTATTATCCCAATATTTGTTCTCAAGTTTGCTTCCTTCGAAAAGGTCTTTTGCTAGTGTCCTCGGATCTCCATCATTTTATCCGTGTTATCGGTGAGCCGTGGCATTTTAATTTGTAATTGTATCCATGAAAGTGTGAATCAAAAGGGGATCTTCAACTAGAATACCTTCTAGGAATATAACATGTTTGGCAAAGGTTCAAATCTATTTTGAATCCATTCGGGAGATTTGGATTCAATATTGGCACAAACCCAGGCTTCATCAGGAAGAAATGAGGATCGATATTTTTGAACGATGGATTTAAATTTTTCTCCTAGAAAACTTTCATCCAAGAGTTTGTCATTTGTTTTGAAAATAATAAAATCAATTAGACCAAAGTCTAATAATGTTTGGATAGTAAGTCTGTCACTCGGGTATTTGATTCCTCTAGGATGAGAGATTAGGAATTTTTCGAACTCAATCACACATTTATTGATATTGTAATCTAGTGTGCATGAGCATCGATAGCAGGACTTAACAGGACATTGTCTTGTACATTCTGCTATGATAATAATCATGGTATATGTTTAGACCTCTGATATCTAACTTTCCTATTGCTGCTAAATTGAGGAATTTGTGAATTTCTTCTTCTTTTTCTGAAACGTCTCTTGGGCTTTTTCAAAAATTAGTTCTTTTATATATTTTGGAAGAATTTCAATTTGTTGATTAGGAAAAAAGAAAGTTCTTACAGGATCAAGTGGAACATCATTTGTTAATATTTTTTCATTGATCCTTCTATTTATAAATTCATTTTGATTTTCTATCCAGAAAGTGTTTTCCCCAAGATTTTCATTAGAAAATATTATTGCTTCTTCAAAAGTTTGGAATCCATAAAAAATGGGATTTGGGATAGCTATGGCTGATGCAACAATCGACCATGTTTTGAGAATCCCTATGGTTTTTCCATTTAAAATGACAAAATATTGAAATCCACTTCTATGGGTAAAATACCATTCTAAAGCATTTAGACTTCTAAGTTGGTAATTTTTATCATTTCTGCTATTATAGAGGTTATCAAGCAAAACTTGATGATCTTCTGCTAGCTTGTTACCGTGTCTGCTACGAAAAGTAAGGTTACTTCTTGGGTATTGATGAAGAATAATATCTCCGAATTTGTAAATAGATCTGTTGACTGGGTCCATCTGCATCAAAATTGTACTTAATTTATTAAAAGGTAACTGTATTTTCTTAATGGATAAATTAGTAAAAAGTATGGTAGTTTTAATAGAATTATCAATTCTTTTGAATGAAATATCATTTTTTATATCTTCTAAATAAGAACTCTTTTCTCGTATGAGATTGTTAATGGTATTTTTATGAATTGAATAGGCTTTTATCATATTAAGGTTTCTCATTTTAGGTTTTTCAAGAAAATCAAAGTGTAAAGTTTTGTGATTAGTTTTAAAAGAAATAGCATTTTCACCAACGGTATATGGCGTTATGAGATTTATAAAAGGTGTTCCTAGAATAATTGTATGATGTATATCATTAACAAGAATAAATAAAGATTTTAAAGAAATTCCATTATTTATAATTGAAGCTTGACTTTGGAATTAACACTAAGTTTTGAATTGTTTGCGGTGATAACCTTTCATTAGTTCTTTTTGGAATTTTTCGGGAACTATACCGGATTTTATACAATTTAAATCGCACCTTTTTGTATCAAATAAAGCAATTGTATTTATCTTGAATTTTTCTGAGAATTTGATAGTTATTTTTATCATATATTTTCTAGAAGTTATTTCTCTTAGAACAAATAAAAAATCATCTGGAATTGTACTATGTTACTTAGTTCGGTATTTTCATTTGCTTCATCATTTTCAGTACTCTCGTCATTTCCTAATTTTTCTATCATATATTTTATAATATCAGAATCTTGTTTTTGTTTTCTTTTAATTCTCGTAATTCAATTTTTACTTCTTTCATTTCCTTTTGTAAATCTTGAATTGTTACATCTTTGTTTTTTAACTCTTTTTGTCTTTCCAAGAATATTAGTTAATTCATAAGTATATTTTGAAGTACTTGGTAAAATAGTATTTTTGTTTTCTCTTTCCTTTTTATTGTCAAAAGAATTTAATATCTTGTCAAGATAATCTTTTTGTAGTTCGGGATCATTAATATTTTTAGTATTTCAAGATGGAATTGATGTTCTTTAGTCAAGACACTAACATATTTTTCACATTCATTATCAGAATTTGGACTAGACGAAACCATTTCATCGATTGAAGGGATTTACGATCTTCTTTAGATCTTGAAGAGAAATTTTCAATTTCTGAATCGGGATTTGACTCAGAGGACTCTACTAAGAGATTTGTAATTTTATTCATAATTTCATCTTCTAATTGTAATTCTTGTATTCTTTTATTTAATCTACAAAAATTAGCAGTGTGACCTTTTTTATGACATTTCCAACATTCAACGTTTTTCAACCATTCTTTGGAATTTTGATTGTTATGATTATTTGGTCTTGAATTTCTTGGATTCTTGTAATAATCTTCTATAGAAAATTGTCTTTTCTTATGGAATTTTCTACGAGATTTATGATGTTCTTTGTGGGATTTGTAATGTTCTTTATTATAATCTTTGTAGGATTTATGACAAGTACCTGAGCAACCTGGAGATGGTTTATTGGGATCAACATCAAATTGTTGACAGAAAGTACCTAATTCTAATTTGGTTTTCTTTAGTTCCCATTTCAAATATTTTTGGAGTTTTAAGTCTTGGCATATTGTTAATCCTTCCTGTTGAGTTAGACTAACTAATTGGCCATAAGTATACTCATCATAAGGTATTGTTTGTTTCCCACTAGTTTCTCTAATTTTATTTCTAACTTTTTCTCCTAAGAGAGTTGGTAATCCTGTAAGGAATTTTTCTTTCCAAAATGGCTGATTAGAATCTTCTCTAAGCATTATTCTAGTTAGAAAAATATTTTTATAATATTGAAAATCACTAAGTTTTCTACATCTAAGATTTGCTAGTAATTCAGCATTTTTATCTTTTAAATGTGAGGATCTCTATGAAATGTAAAGAAATAGTAAGAATTAACCTAGCAACGGCATCTTGTTGAGGGTTTCTTCATCATCTAAAATTGGTATATCATCTTCATCGGTTTTAATAGTATCTATAATTTCTTCTTGTTGTTGATTTGTGAGATAATAATCCCACCATCCTTTTAACTGACCTGAGAACCCTGCTATAAGAATTTCAGCGATGGTTTTATTTTGGGTTCCGTTTTGTGTTTTATAAGCATTTCCGCCATGGTCATTTGTTGAAGAATACTAAGAATTTCATCTTGTGTTTTTCCATCAATGTTCCAATCATAAATGAAGAGGCATTAAAACGGGATTGAGATAATGGTTTTACAATATTTAAATCTGGAGAAGGAACTATTTGTAAATTTTGTGGTTGGTTCCAAATAAGTTTATTAATTTTTTGAGTATGTTTTTGAAATTTTTCTAATGCATCACTTAAATCAGAATCTTGTCTAATAGTATTTATTTTAAGATCTGAAGTTGGAGTATCAGGAACAATTGGCTCAAATGGTTGGCTAGAGCTACTAGTCATAGGACCTATTTTACTAAATTAATCTTGTTTAGCTTTAATAAATTGATTTATTATCCTCGCATATTTTTAAGACTATTTTTAGAAATCGATAAGGTTTAAAATTGGATTTTTAAGTTTATTATCCGAGGAATCTATAGTTATAGAAGGTTGTTTTTGAATATGTCTTTCTATCCTGTCAAGTTGTTTTCCTATGGTATTTAAATTGGTATTAGTATAATTATTTTGTACAACTATATTTTTTATATTTGTTTTATCACAAAATCCTGGAGTTTTAATAGGAATAGCATCAATTTGTTGATTTAGAACATTAAGTTTTATACCTTGAAAAGGAGGATGATTTGATTGAATTTTTCTGGAATCACTTATGGTTTCCCATTCTGGTGTTTTATTTCTAATGGTAACTGGATTAACAGATTTATTAAAAGGGAAATCAATGGAATTTTCTGAAGCATATAATTCAAACCAATCAAAGAATAAAATATGGATTTTATGTTTATTTATTAATTCATAAAAAATTTCTTGGATTTGTTTTCTAATTTTTAAAAAGTTTTTGAAAAACCACATTCTTTTTTCTAAATTGTTTTCAGAATAAAAATCATCACGAAAGAATTTTTTATCAACTTGGAATTCTTTTTCTATGGCATTTAATTCACTAATTATATTTTCTGTTATTGACGAGAAAGTTGGACTAGAAGGCTCTTGTTCTATTTCTTGCATTCTATTGCTAGCATAAACTGGTCGAGGAATTTCTGTAGAGTAGTCTACATTTTTAAAAGAAGAATTTGGAATATCAGAAGTACAATATCTTGGTTAATTAGAAGTATCTATGTTTGTAGGTATTTGTGAGACTCTTCCCAAATCAATGGTATCTCGTAATGGAGGAATTTTCGGATAAGCTAAAATCGCTTCTTCTTCTTCTACTAAAAGAAAGCCTAACTTTACCATCTTGATATTGAGTAATAGATCTAAGGTTGGTATTTGGTTTTAAAGACTCTACATGTTCTGGTTTTACAACGCCTTCAAGAATCCATTCTTCTGAAAGTATAATATCTTTCCATTGTATAGATCTAGGAATTATAGTATTAGATCTAGTTATATTTGTTTGAAGTAGGAGGGTTTCTCCTTTTTGGCTGTGAAATCTAACTTTTGTAACAAAGGCTGACGTCATAGCTTTGTAATGAATTCTAAAAATTATTGCATCGAATTGAACCTTCAAGCATTCTATAATTATGAGTTTTTATTTGTAATACTAAAGTTTTTAAAATATTTTTATCATTTAAAGAAATTGTTAAATTTGGATACTTGATCAAAAGAAATCGGACTGTGCAAAGACTTGATTCAACTTAACTTAACAAGGAATCTTCAAAGTTTGTAAATCTAGCATCTCTAAGAATTGTAAGAATTGAAGTATTTAATCCTTCTTTAGTAAGAGGTTTAATTCCTACTTGGACTAATCCTATATGAATGTATTTATAATTTTTGTCTTTATGTTTTTGAAGAGAATTTGGAGTGAGCAAATTGATTGATTCAAAAGGTTTTGAAAGTTGAATATCTCTTTCTTCGATTTTAATAGTAAAATCAGTTTTAAAATAAAGAAACTGGAATTTTTATAAATTTGTTCCTTAGTAACTTTGGGAATTTTCCAATTATCAATCGATGTATTAAAATCTTCTATAATAATCTCTTCACTATTTATTAGCTTCCTGTGATCTTTAGAAGAACTAGAACCAGAGTTTGAAGAAGTAGATCTATGGAATATTGACTCCATTTTTGTAAAATTTTTGTTTTTAAAACCTGAATCCTTACTACAATCCTGAGCAATTCAGTGGATTTACGGCCTACACTCGAGGACTTACAACCTAGTCTCAGGCAAAAACACTTCGCAAGAATACAAGTTTTTTGACTCAAATTTTACAGATCTGGAAACAAAATACAATAAACACTACCCCCCCGTGGCTCTGATACCAGGGACCACTAGGATCGTAGGGAGGAAAATAAACAAGAGAAAGAAGACATGATAGAAGAAATAAATAGACAGAAATGAAATGCAGAAAAATAACAAAGCATAAAAGAAATAAATATATATAATATATTTATATATTTATATATATATTATAATAAAGCATAAACGAAATATATATATATTAATATATATATATATATATAGACAAACATGGTCTAGTAGAGAGGGAAATATATGATCTTGAGTAACTTTAGTTTGTTGTTTATATCGTAGCCAAGAGTTATTGATCATAATTTAGGGTGGTAAGTAGAGAGTAGATGTGGTTACCCACCCCCCAAAACCCATTGGAACATGCATGTGCAGTTTTTTGGGGTTTAGAATGGGTATGAAATTGGAAATTAATATATATTAGAATATGGGTAGGGTTCGGTTTTACCTGCTACCCGATCCTATTTATAAAATTTGTGATCCTATCAAACTCTATTTTATCTTGTCAAGTTTGAAAGAACTCCATTTAGTTATACAAATTAAATGAGGTATAATGTTTTTTTTCTTTTCCAAAATGAAAGATTTTATAAATGAAACTCAACCAAACTTCCTACATAAAACGGAGACAATTGGCTCACGACCATTTAAAATCCACATCACCATTCAATGTTGCCAAGATAAAACAAGCTACAACAACAGGGAAAAAAAACATACCAAAGAGAAAATACATAGGAATTGAAAAAAAGAACAAATAACAATTTTCTTACAAGTGGCAGAAACTAAAACTCCATAAAATGGCTAGTAATTCTATCTTTGTGACAATCCAAAACGACCAGATTTGTTGTCAAAATAATCAGACCCGAAGAAGAAGAAAAAAAAATCTCACTAAGGAAAATTAAATCGCTCTCATAAAAAGAGACTAAAGTTTCACAAGGGGAAAAATAGTCCAATGAGTAGAACTGCATAAGAAGCTAAAAAGAAAAATGATTTACATGGTTCCCCCATTAGGAGGAATAAGTGAGAAGAGAGTCTTTTGAAGATGAACTAGATAAAAGGTATCAACAAAATGAGTTTTGGATGAGTACAGTAATATGTGTAATTTCTTAATCGAGATTGGAACGTGTACAAGTAGTATTCATATTATTGGTTTGGGTATTATAGGGTCTGGGTAGGGATACCGGATACCCTTGAATGGGTTAGTAGACTACCATTTGTCATCCCTAGTCATAATTACTTTAAGGGATATAATATTTGTAGGGAAATAGTTTATTTAGTTAGAAAATCTGAATTGTTTTTAAACTAATTAAAAACAATAAAATTCGCAAAATTGAGAATATGAAATATACACAGATTGTAATGAAATATATCGGATTTTCAACCTTGTAAAATATTTATTGATGGTTTCATTACGTGTTTTTTCATATTTTGTATATATTATTTTTTAAGAAAAAAATAGTGAAAATATAATTTTGTTGAAAAAAAGCTTTGAACCTGGACGTGAAATAAAAATGTCATGATTAATCTTTCTAAAATGTCATGTGTGAGATAATAATCTTTCTAAAAAAATAATAGAATGTAAAATATTCTTTAAAATAGTATATAAACCAAAGATAATAGTGTAATAATTTTGATTTATGACCTTTTTTCTTTGAAAGATATTTAAATAAAGTCTTGGAGATTTATAGACGAAAATCAGGATATTTTAACACAAACAATCACAACTATAGATAATTAAATGAATCCACTCCGATTTGACAGGTTTTGTGAATTTAATCAGATTTTTCGATTTAATATCTGAATATAATGCTGCACGGACATACATCCCATAACTTTTCCATTCATTGTGAAATAATTACTTGTACAACCACACAAACTTAGGCATTGCGAGTTTGACCAATGTATGGAACTCTCAAAGTAATGTTTGAACTCTTCTCAAAAAAAAAAAAAAAAAAGTAATGTTTGAACTTAGTTAGTTTGTAAAATCAGTTAACCACATAAACTGTTAATTTTTCATATTAGCATTTTCTAATAATTAGTATTTTGTAAAACATATTTATTTCAAACTTAATATAGTTACATCCATTATTGCTAAAGTAACTAGTGTATAATTAATTATCAATCGCCCACACGTGTGACCCTGTTTTATTTTCATTTGCATCTTGTTTTTATTTTCAATGCATATGGATTTCCGAAATGAATATTGTGATATTTTGGTCGTCTTGGTAAATATAAATTTGTCATCCATCAAGGGATATTCTTTTTCTACCTTTCTCTCCCCCTTCTCTCTAAAAAAACCCTAAAAACCTAAGGGAGTGCTTGCTTGTGAAAAAAAATAGTGATTTGCCCGTGCGATGCACAGGGTGTGTTGTTTCAGATCATATGAAATGGGTTGTGTTGGACCATATTAGGTTTGTTGTGTCGAACCATAGAAATTTGATGTAAATAAAAATTATTTTTTGAGATATTATTAATAACTATTTTTGATATTACTATTCGAGTAATCCGAGAATTTTCTTTTTGGTGGGCCTTGCAAATCATTTTTGCATCTAATTTCGACATGTTATTTTCGTGGGATTCAAATTTTTCGCAAATATTTGAATTAAATAAGATAAAAATAAATAAATAAAATGGATATAATAACCTTGAATCTCGGTTTACTTCAAATAGATATAAAGTATGTTCGTTAAAAGATCAAAATGCTTATATAATAAAAAAATCATATGATTTTTTTTAATTCAAGTTTATAACATATGTATATAAACCGCAAAATTAAAATTGTTATGTGAATAATGTGAAAAATGGGTTCATTATCTTTGATACAATGAAATAACCAGGTTGATATTCTATATTAAAACTATTAGTAACAATACATTTATATTATTATAAAAAAATAAATGATATAGAAAAGAAAATAAAATCTTACCACGCTATCGTGAAAAACACATTCTAGATTCAATACTTGATTTTTGTGATTTTCTAGATTCAACACTTGATTTTTGTGATTGTATAATGACCTTTCATATATGCGGACCAACCTAAGTTTCATAGTCACATAGTTTTCTCATGTTTAAATCGTGCATGAGTGTAATAAATGAAGCCATATATTTTTTTTTGTGGTTGAATTCAAAGAAAGCAAGAGAGAATTTATAATATGAGTTTGCTTGTAATGACATCTCACAATTGTCAACTATTTATAAGGGTGTAGGAACAACTTTGAAGGAAATTACCATCATATATATGTTGTAACATAATACCATTCAATTAATGTATGGTAAATTAATATATGGTAATAATTGGATATGGTTCATGAATGGTTATATATAGATTAGATGTTTTAAAATTAAATTATTTTAGAATATTCTCACTGATGCAAGAAAAAAAGAGAAGTTATCAATTTATATGATTTGGTTAATTCTGCATGGCACTGCTGATTGATTTTATACCAATTTGAATCGTTTGAACATTTATTGCAATTACTATAAATAAAATCAATATAGTCTACATTTATGGAAAACTACATATTATAAATTGTAATTATATATTTTAATAATATTTTCATAGTAACATTATAAATTTGATCCATATTTATCTAATTATTTAAGCATTTTTTAATTTTGAATCATGCTTTATAGAAAAATATGCAGCATTTATTCTTGATTGCAATCAAGATTTGGCCTTACTTTCGGTTTCCATAAGTTTTTTATGGTAGCCATATAACCAATTTAAACCATATTTAACTAAATTGAATAAGATATATCGGATATCCAAATTAAACTTCCCCACATGTTTTCTCCTTAATTTTGGTATGCTTACGAAAATTAAAAAGTCAACCATATTAATTTAGATTCTAAAAATTGATTTATCTCATAATAATAGACATTAACTTGATAAATTACAACTGTATTATAAGCAGAAAATAAAAAAAATACGAAAACAATTTTTAAAAAGTGTCTTACAGTTTTAGAAAGGGATTTGTTATTTTGATAATTTTTTATAGTAATATTATAATGTGAATGCAATTTTTAATAATTTTTTATAGTAATATTATAAATTCGATCCATATTTATCCAAATATTTACACGTTTTCGATTTCATATCATGCTCTATAGAAAGAGATTCAACATTTATTGTGATTGCAATCAAAATTCAGCTTTAGTTTCGGTTCATAAGTCTGTTTTGACAATTATTTAGTTAATTTAAGCCATATTTAACTAAATTGAAGATATATATTATTGAATTGGATACCAAAATTAAGCTTCCCTATATGTTTTCTCCTTAATTTTAGTATGTATACCAAAATTTAAAAGTCAACCACATTAATTTATATTCCAAAAAATGTAAAAAATAAAATACAAATATTCGGAATTTATAATATTACTAAATTGAAGAGGATTATTGAATTAGATACCAAAATTAAGCTTCCCTATATGCTTCCTCCTTAATTTTTTTTGAGGGAATTTTCTCATTAATTTTAGTATGTATACTAAAATTAAAAAGTCAACCACATTAATTTATATTCAAAAAAACGTAAAAAATAAAATAAAAATATTCGGATTTTTTTTAGAAAGTATCATTTAGGCGGGAAAACGTATTTAGAAACCATTTTGCTTATATATATATATATATATATATTTCTCCTCCCACTTTTCGGACAAAATTTTGCATGAATATGTGATTGCTTGTGAAAATTTTCCAAAAATATACTATTCACTTTTCTCATTTTTCAAATCATCAATCACATCAATTTATAATTTTGACAAAGAAATATCATATCAACTATCATTATTATACAATCATATCACAAATACACTATTCACTCTCTCTTGTTTTTCAAATCACCAATCACATCTAATTACTATTATGCTAAAAAAACTATCACATCAACTATCATCATTATCATATTTTCATCTTATATCCAATCACACTCTCAAAATCTATTCTCATTTTTTAAAAATAAATTTCACATTATTCTCTCTAAAAGTAAAAAAGAGCGAAAATAAATATCAAGCAATCACTCCCATTCATTCTCATTTTCCCTCCCCCACCAGCCCCCCCTTTCACCCTCACCTCTCTACTTTCTTCTCATTTGAGATGGAAGCTTTAATGGCAGTCTGGTTTGTCTGTTTTGGCTCTTGCACCGCCACAAAGGCTGGCGACGATCGAAAATTTTCTGGTCGCCGGCCATCACACCCGTACGATATTTTTTTTCTCTATTTCAAGATCCAGGCTTTAGGTGTTTTTTCATGGTGGCAGGCCAACTGTTCGACGACGACAGATTTGCGGGAGCGGTGGTGTCGGGATATGGTTGTGGATTTGGTGGAGATAGAGACTCTTCGTTTCTTTGTTTGGTAGGTTGTTGTTTTGTTTGTTTGTTTTTTTATTTGTTGTTAGGTTGTAGTTTTCTTATTTTGTTTGTGTCTTTTCTTTTTCCGGTTGATTTGCGAAACTCGTAGGCGGATCAGTTTTATCTGTTCTGTAGTATGTAGTGATTGTTCGTGCTCGGTTTTGATTTTTTAGTGTTTTGCAGTCTCCATAAGAAGCGCTGAAATCTCCCTGCGTGGGAGTATTCTTAGTTTTGGGTGTAGAGTTTTTTATTTGTAAAGTAGATCTGAATTAGTCAAGGCCGTCCCGGAGCGGTAGAGGCGGTGCCGTGTCACCGGGTCCCCCTCCGACGAGGGTCCTCGCCCAGATTTTTTTATTTTATTTTTTAAAATGGTTTAAAATATATATAAAACAAAGTGTTAATGATTAACAAAGGTGTGCCTTGCTTAAGCGGTCTACGTACTCCTTTCCCACGTCGCGAGTTCGATCCAATTCAACCCTTTTCCTCTTTTTTTACCCAACCTAAGGCTGCCCCTGATTTAGTCTTCTTCCAATTGAGCCTTTGACACAAAAGCCAAGTTAATCACTCACAAAAGCCCCCAAAAATTAAAGCAATTGTGTTTTCAAAGGAAAAAAAAATTGAGTTGTGTTGTCAAATAAAAAAAAAATAGAGGCTTCCGTCTCAAAAAAATCATCAACCATAGCAATAATTGTCTCAATATTTATTCTATTTTGCTAAAGGTTCTTTCTCAATTTTTTTAGATTTTAGTATAATTACAAAAAACCCTTGAGGTCGGGGCTAATTACAAAAAAATCCAGATATTTTTGAAAAAATACAAAAAAAAAACTTTAGGTTTGATTCTATCTTATATTTTTCCCTTCATAAGCAAAAAATATTACAAACACCCACTTGATCTTTATAAAAATATTGCAGTTACACCCTTAAATTTAAGACAAAATCAAATTTTAGTTTTTTTTGGGGTTATTTTAAAACATCTCTTTGTTTTTTTGTAATTAGTCCAAACCTCAGGGGTATCTTTGTAATTATTCCTAAATTTTAAGATATATTTAGACTTAGTTGTTTGATTTTCACCACTAACATAATTTTTATTAAAAATTTTAAGATATATTTCAGTGTTTGATATTCAAAACACTTCTGGTTTTATGTTGCACTAGTAATTCACCCGTGCAATGCACGGATTGTACGTTAAAAATTATTACATTTTAGTAATTGTTGTTTTCCTTTCCTTATTTCAATTAAAAATAAAAGATATATACATATAAACAATCATTGTATGAGTTATTATATTACGAAACAATTAATTGTAAATAATTTTTTGAACAAATAATTAAAAATTTAGAACCAATTAATCATAATAAAACTTGATAAAAAAAATTGGCCTAAGAATTCGACAATTAATCATAAACAAATTTTATTTTCTATACCAAAAAAATTACAAATTAAAAAACAATATATTTTAAAATAACTATAGAATTTAATAATATATTTACATTAAATATTTTTTTTACAAATTCTGATTTTTTTTAAATACGATATTGTTCATTGAACTGGTGCAATTATCAATAATTTTAAATAATTTTATATTATATTAGATTGATCTATTATTCACATGAGTCATGATGGATGTCAACAAAAGTAAATAAAAATAACATTGAACATAAAATATGTTGCATCATTATTTTAAGTGTATCGTAATAAATAATATTATTTGTGGAATTTGTTTCATAAAATATAGCTAAAACATAATAATATGAATTAAAAAGGTTCAATTTCAATGAAAAACACTTAACTAAATATTTTATATTCTTTTCAAAAAAAAACTTTTAGTATTAATTAATACGCACAAATTGAAAATAAATTAAAGACACTATATAAGAAATGTATTTGAGCACCAAAGATTCTACTATTACATTGAGACACATATGGATCTCTATGAAATGTATTTTTGTTTCTTCGCATGACATTAAAACCACTTTCAAAATGACCTCCATCCCATGAAGTCAATAACTGTAGACTTATTTGTGATCACGAATAAAGTGAATTGTGGTGTATAATTGCTTCATCTAACCCAAAGGAGTTGCCTGCAAAAATGAAATATAGAAACATGATAAAATAATATATATTGTTACACATCTTTCATGACATATGTACATTAGTATAACGGAATAATTGTTAAAGATATTCAATACCATAATTGATATTAGACAAATAAGATATTTTTGATATTCGTAAAACTTTGAAAAATACATTTTCGAAGCTATCGACAATGTAAATCAGTATTTTCTACATAATTATTATAAGCATAAACAAATTATATTTAAAAATAATAATATGAAAATATCCCTAACGAATCGAATTAATTATCATATTATCGAATTAAAAGCATAGGCAATCAACCCTGATGATTAGCAATTTCCAAAATGCATGAATAAGATACTCAAGAAAATATTATATATTGGACATTGAAAATTATGCTATATATTAAATTTAGCTCGATTGAAATAAATAATATAAAAATTCACCAAATAATGTTTTATTAAGTATGATATTGAACATTAAAAACATTGGATATATATGGGCCTAAAAGGTGTTTATCCAAATCTATAAATAACTCATGAATAAAAAACTGAAAAATACAAAAAGAAAAAAACAAGCCTTACAGGATTGTTAAGCTATTTTAAAAGTATATACTAATATATACAATCCAACACAACGAAAATAGGACATTACATGTGTATGGGCTCGTCCAATCAAGCCCAAAAATGTTTTGTTTTCAATAAAGCCCAAGGACATATTTTTTATTTATGAAAGACCATTTAACGGTAAATAAATTAAAAAAAAACAGAAAAACATAAATTAAACAAAGCTGCAAATGAAAAACTCTAGACAAACGTCAAGCCCCCCATTCTTGACATTCTATCTCACTCTAAAATATTCTGGAAATGCAAAAATTTTCCACCATCAAAGTATGTTCTTTGTTTTTTTTAATTACTTTTGAATGTAAATCTTGTGTATTTGATACTGGAGCACAAATATTTTCGGAGGAGTTTTTTACTGATGCCCATTTTTTGGTTCCTTATTTTTATTCTTCTAATATATGTATATTTACTTAGTCAAGACGTACTATTTTTTTCTTGTTTGTTTTTCAAATTCAAAAAAACAAAAACATAAGATCTGGAAGTTTCTGATGTGTATTGGGTTTTTCATCGTTTTTGTAGAATACCATAAATTATATACGATAAAATAATGACATATATACTGATTTTGGGATTTTCAAAACAAAAGAATTCAGATTTGATACTTTTTTAGATAAGAAAGAAAGTTGTATCTGATGTTTTTCAGTTGAGATCTGATTTATTTTGTTGGTGCTCCGTATTTTTGTTTTTTGAATTATTTTTGCATGCAAATCTTCTGTGTTAAATCTGAGATCTGAGAGAATTTAATTTTTCTATATCAGTTTGTTTATATGTATCTGTTTTTTTTTTTGTATTAGTGTTCTGTATTAAGTTTATATATATATATATATATATATATATATATATATATATATATATACAGAGACAAGGCCACATTAGAGCCAAGGGGGGCACTGGGCCCCCCTGGAATTTTGAAAATTTGCAAGGGTGTTTTAGTAATTTTAGTCTATAACCTTGCAAAAAAATACAAAAAATAAGAAAAAGAGAACAAAGTTTCAAATTCCTCCATTCTTCATTCCCCCTTGCCATTTATCAATTTTGAAAAAACTTTGAGTCTTGATCATTTTTCACATTTCACAAAATTTTGTACTTTTTTTTTTTGCTCCGTTATAAAATTCAACTTGAATTTTGGCATTATTTTCTTGTGTCTCTATTTGTCTCTTTTGAGATGATTTATGGTTTATTATCAAATTCCCATTAAAGATTCAAATTCGAGATGAGTATGAATCGATATACAATAAATGTTATGATATGTTGATGTAATCGTATTATGTTATTTATTTTTGAATATTAAGATGTAATTGAATTAACACGACTTTATTATAATTGGTTCTTATTTATAGTTTTATTTTAGAGTTGATGTATTGCATTTTATTTTTATATTAATGTTAGTTGGCTCTAGGGCTGAAAAACGAACCAAATTACTTGATATTCAATTCGAGAGCAATCGTTAAAAGCTCGTTTGTGCTCGGTTCGTTAACATAATGAACCAAATTTGAATACGTTTTTTTGTTCGATAAGACGTAAAGCTCGGCTCGAGCTCGAGCTCGACTCGATTAGTAAAAAATAATAAAATATGTGTATAAATATCAAGCTACTCGAACTTGATTTTTGCTCGACTCGACTAAAGCTTGTTGGAGGTCGATTAGATTAATAATCAAACGAAACTCAAACACAAATTTTAAATCTCGATAAAATTTCAAACAAGCTTGAACAATTCTATATTCGGCTCGACTCGACTCCTTTACACCTCTAGTTGGGCCCCCCTACACATAATTTCTGGCTTCGTCACTGTATATATATATTGACTAAAGCGTATTCTACACACATATTTATAATTTTTTATGAAGTAGATTGTTATCTCTACATGTCTAAAATTTAAACTATACATTTTTGTAAATTATAAAAATAGTTTTTTTTTCACAACTTCCTTTTTATGGCATATATAATTTTCATATGTAGGAATTAATGGATAATTGTTCATATTTCTATTGCTATTATTTGGAGTTATAACAATATTATCTGCTCTGAATTAGCCAGCATTGAAGGTAAATAAATTTCTCATATTTTATTAAAAAATAAGAAGACTGACCACTTGATGCATTGTTGTTATTCTGTCGCTTGTCACATATTTCAGTTGATCTGGTAAGCATCATATTCCTCTTGTTCCTTCAATTTGGACTATATTCTTATGTGTGTGGGTGTGAAACTACCTTACATACTTTTATCTGAAAATGATTATATGTAAGAATTTCTAATAGATATTCTGGAAAAATATAATGTTTGTGGTGGAGATGTTGTTTAGCTGAATTAGATAATAGCAGGGAAAATGGTTGGAAAACTTCAATAATAACTTCACGTATAAATGCATTACATTTGGAATATGGCAATCCTTATTGCAAGGGTGTATATGTTACTGTTAAGATATCTATGATGTATTTTTTTTATGTACAATCTAAAGTCTTAATAGTCTATGTATTCTGTGTTTTTCAGACTGTATTTGGATTTTACCATGGTTCAAGTAATCATGAAGAGTTTCATAAATCCACCTCGGTGTAATTGGATTCTACCAAGGTTCAAGTAATCCAGAACCATATTTAAATATTTTTCATGTAAGTTTTGTCTTCTAATAATTGTTTCTTTTAAATTATATTACAAAAATAGCAGCATTTATTTTCTGTAACTATCCATGTAATTATAACTATCCATTAATAAAAATTCTATAATTTTCCATGTATGAAAAATTATATTATTGTTCATTATACGTTTTCTTCTTTCTTTTAGTAGCAGAAGGCAGGTTTCAACATTTCTAACGACACTCAAGAAATGACAAAAGATGAAGACTTTAAGCTTTTGAAGATCCAGGTATTTTCTTTCTATAATAACACACTTTTTGTTTATCTTTAATACAAACTTTTTGGATCTATTTGAACAGTAAAGTTATGTTCTGGTCTTCTCATTAAAGTCTCACTATTTTTAAACTTTCTTTTCGTTTCTATTTAACTGCAAACCTGTTTTTTCTGAGTGAAACTTTGTTTTGTTTATATTCTTGTTTTCTAAATTAACAATCCATTGTTGATTTATGGGAACATTTAATATAGCATACACATGTGATTTATATGAAATCCAAATCCAAATTAAAAGAGAATGACATATACAAAAACAACAAACATACCTCTATGTACAATGGAGTTACTTTGTGTTTTCATGTTTTCTTGTATTTCATTGTGTTGTCCTACAATAAATGTTTTTGTTGCATACAAAGGACTTTTGTATTAAATGTGCTAGAATTGTTTGATTTGTTGAAGATACAAAATGTTAGTTCATTATATAGGCAGAAAGAAAATAACAATATTCATACCTTTGTGTCATGAAAATTGTATTCTAAACTGAAATTTTTACATTCATTGACAATTTGGGGGCTGAAAATTTTCATTTTCAGTTGAATGAAAATGCAGAAAAAAAAAACAAAAAAATTAAAACCAAAAAGTATGGCCGCATATTAAATGAAAATTCAAATGTACCTCATGATTGTATTCAAGTTTTGTGTCCTTTAACTTTGAGAAAATATTGGATTCTTGACTAAAAACGTTTGATTGATTGCCATATGCAGGTACACTGCAAACATGAAACAAATCGGAGTATATTTGCATAGGATTATGGAGCTATTCTGCAGATTTTTTTTGTATGTGTAGTTGCACCTAAATAGTATGTTTTTGAATGAGATGGAACCTATTTATAAGAGAGTTTTTAAGTAGAAAAAAATTGAAATGAATTTCAGCTTCCCAATAAATGCTTGATGTAAGCCAGCTTCACATTTTAAATGGCTACTTTTTGGGTGCTCAAGAAAGACAATACACTAACTTGAAATTTTGAATGAGTCTTTTTATGTGCCCAAGAAAGACAACAGATTACTCACGCCAATTTCAAATTTTGAATGACATTTTATCTGTGCTCGATTTACGATGAGTTTCTGCAGAATTAATAAATAAAAAAATAAAATAAAAAAGCTACATGCATGGAATACGAACTGTTTGTTTGTATTAGATAAAAAATTATCAGCAATAAAAGTTTCTCTAGAACTCTAGAACCGACCTGTTATGCGCCCTTTCTCTCTCTTCTTCTCTCCCCCTTCTCTCTACCACCAAAAAGAAAAAAAAACCTAGTATTCTTCTTCTCCCCTCCCTTACCCAACACAGCCGCCCCCTCCCTCCTTACCCCTCCCCTTCCCCCCTCCATGTTTGTTAATGGAGGGCTAGCCAACAATGACGGTCCTTTGGGTGTCCGAGGTGGCCGAAATTTTTTGGTCCAGGGTAAAAGCGGGTCGGAGCTTCACAGAGGTGTCTCGGAGCTGAGTAGATGATGGGATGCGGCAGATGATTTGGGTGAGGGAGAGGCATCTTTCATTTTTTTTTCTGTTTTTTTTTTCGTTTCTTTTTTTCTTTCTCTGTTTTTTTCTCGTTTTTAGCTATAGATTGATGTAGTTTTTTTATTTTCTTCGTATTTTCTATTCCCGGTTGATTTGCGAAACTCGTAGGTGGATTAGTTTTTTCTGTTCTGCAGTATGTAGTGGCTGCTCGTGCCCGATTTCAGATTTTTCTAGTGTGTTATAGTCTCCATTAAGGAGTGCTGAAGTCTCCCGGCGTGGAGTGGGTGAGTTTGGGGTGTGTAGTTTTTAGTCCGTGTTGTGGAATCAATTGGTCTTACCAATTCCCGCTTGGCTTGTAGTTAGTCATGTCGGCTCATAGCCAGTTGGCTACGATTGTAGTTGTAATTTTAGTTTTGAGTTGTTTGAATAAAATACTATCGTTCGACAAAAAAAAAAAAAAAAAAAAAAAAAAAAAAAAAGAAAATGGGTTTTGGCGGGATTTTACCAGATTTGGAAGACTTTTTTGCTTTTATATATATATAGATATCCTAAATCCAATTGATTTTTTTAATAAGTTAAATCATTTAATATACTTATTATGTCATACCCAAAACGCGACGCGACGACGATCAATTACTTAAACAGAAATAATCCAACAGTCTAAACCAATGATACAAAACTCCAAGTGAAATAGAGTCTAATGCAGCGGAATAAAATACACACAAGTACGAGTTACATCTCAAGGTCCGACGGTATCCGAATATAACCCAATAGATTATCTGAATTTAACTTACAGTCCAAACAGAAATAAAATGAAGAAGTCCAATCAACAATAAAAGTAAAAAGAATGTCTCTCCACATCAATGGTAGGGATTCAATATGTGGTAGGTTCGACGTCTTCAACGTACTCTTCATCTAAAGGTTAGAAAACATGAGGGAGTGAGACAGAAATCTCAGTGGATGGGGTGATAGTGTGCAAGTGTGACGATATATATAGTTAATGCGAGAAACGGTTTTATGAAAACGCGTGAGGTATGATGCATGATTTCACACATAGCCCACAAGCATCGTGATAAATATATATTAAGTAATATATTTATACAATTTAAGAAATAGTTCGTGGTCACACAGGCACGATGATTCAAGCAAGACAGAAGGATTGCTTATTGATGTGTAGAGCCAATCCCATGCAAGACAATTAGTGGTTGCGTACTGATATGTAGCGCCAACCCATGCATTACAAGTAGCGGTTGCGTACTGATGTGTAGCGCCAACCAAATGTTCCGATTAACTCCGGAATCGTGTGGATCAGACATCGATTCCTTCGTTCTTCCTTGTAACTCCCCGTCCATGATGGTCCAAGACCTGTCACCTTATCGCTCCACAGGCAAAGACAAAATCCACGTTGGAGCTAGCAAGGCTCAGATTCGTCATAATCATGATTATACCTCAAGTACTACGACCCGCTTCCCTTGGACAAATTCCGTCCCTCAGTTGCGGGATTAGGACGATGGGGCCAGAGAGTAGAATAGCAGCCGAGCTGCCCGGTTCCATCCCCGACGTATCCATTCCGACTGTGAGCTCGACACACCAAGTTGACTCAGGCAGGAAATTAAATACACGTTCAGGTAGTCAACCAGGCAGTCGAGTATATTGATTCGGGAAGCAGTTCATGAAAAGTTTTGAAAATTGCGAGTGGTAATTATGGCGTTGGTGGAGTTAATTGGATGAAGATAATTATCAGGAGGATAAGCAATCTTCGGTATCTTGAAAGATTAGGTGGAACATAAGTCCCGTTATAGATTCGAAATCGCAAGACGAGGAAGTCGCCCCGCGATCGAGTATTAATCGGTTAAGACGATCCGATAAGACAAGAGATTTTTGAGAAAATAAAACATTTGTAATTCATTATTAAAGTCAGAGAGTCCAGGTCTGTTTCTTTAAAAGAAAAAAAATAATTTGAGTTAGGTCCTTGTTAAAAGAAAATTTACAATTAGCCCCGTTTTGTAAAAATCACTACTTTTGAGGTTAAAAGTTAAATAAATAAATGTCCCGACCTTGAAAAATTATGAGGCCAGTTCCTAAATTCTTTAAATTGTTCAGAGATTCAGGTTTTTAAAGTTTGGAGGTCGAGTTTTTATAAAATTCTCACATTGGCCCCAAATTTGTTAAAATTGTCATTTCGGGCTCTAAGTTTAAA
Source organism: Rehmannia glutinosa (assembly GCA_016081115.2). Lineage (NCBI taxonomy): Eukaryota > Viridiplantae > Streptophyta > Magnoliopsida > Lamiales > Orobanchaceae > Rehmannia > Rehmannia glutinosa. The sequence goes on along the minus strand of CM071934.1, from coordinate 13,477,012 downwards.
ATAATTGGAACTCACAAACCGGCAGGGCTTTTAATGTGATTCCAGTTGTAAAATGTCACTAAGGTCAGTGGGATATTGGGACAAAAGTAGTTTTTAAAAGAAGCAAGTATAGGTCCCTTAACTTTTGAAAATCACATTTTTGTCCCATTTTGAAATAATTGTCTTTAAGGCTTTTAGGGGTCCAATTGTTATGAAATTTGAACCTTGGGTCCAAGATATAATTATGTTATAGTTAAATTAGTATTTCCAGGTGCATGGACTCCATAAGTCCTGGAAATTGTATTTTGGTCCTCAAGTTTAATCTTTTACAATTTGGTCCCTCAATTTTTATAAAATTACTTTCCAAGCTCTAAACACTTGGATTTTTGGAATACACTTAAAATATGTTATTTCCAGTCCCTTAAGAGTTAAAATTTCAAATTTTAAAATTAGGGTCTGGTACAGTTTCGAAAATTGCAAAATAGTCCTTAAACTTCTAAAATTTTACAATCTAGTCCTTGGGCTTTTAAGGGTTGATTTTATTTATCTAAAAACTCTTAAAACTTTATTAAAATGTCGAAACATAATTTTTGAACCTGAGTTCAGTCCCAAAAATCGAAAATTATAAAGGGGTCCCTTAAGTTTTATTTTCTTGCAATTAAGTCCACCAACTTTCCATTTTTGCATTTTAAGTCCAAAAATTGAAATTTAATCAATTATGCTCGACTTTTCCAGGTTATAAGTCATACAAAACATATATTTCAAGAGTGATACACATACATGACCATCTCATACAAGAATTCATCAAATATAACAATAAAGTGTACATGTATGCCCTAATTTTCGATAAATCGCATTTTTGAGCAACACTTGAGAAATTTTCAACTTGATACAAGAAAATAGCATGCAATACATAATATATATATCTCAAGTGCTCAATAACAAAATACTACATGCATTTTAATTAAAACACCTAGAAGTTGAAAGAATTTTTCCACCCACCTTAAAAATGAACTTGTTGGTGAAAGATGAAATAAATCACTCTTGAAGGAGAAGTGACTTAGGTCAGCCCCCTAGGTCAAGGAATACCAAAAAAAATGTAGGAGTTAGGAAATGAGGTTAAAAATTTAAGGAAAGAAGAAGGAGGTGAAGAAAATTGGTGAAACTACACTTACCTTGTGTAATAGATGAAATGAGACTAGTAGATGTCTCAAAATGGGTCTCCTTGTTCACCCTTAAACCCACTCTTAAAGTCAGCCCCTAAAAGTCCAAAAATGTTTGGAAAAAAGAAGAGAAGAAGAAAATGTACTAAAAATCTCATTTCTTACCTTAAAATGTGTAGTCTTGAATTTCCTTTTCAAGCTTGTAGTCAAGTCTAAGACTCTTAATTCTTCAAGAATAATCTTCTAGGAGTATCTCACAAGAATGATTCATCATGTTAGGAATTGGAGGTAGATGTTGAAAGTTTCAAGAAGATAAAATAAATATGGAAGAGAAGAATTTTCTTACCTTAATTGTTGGATTATTTGATCCTATGAGAGTAAAAAGAAGAGGACTTTTGTGTTCTTGTGTTTTAAGTGTTAGTAAAATTGTGTTGGAAGAGTTTGAGAGTTGTAAGAAGATGAGATGAATTTTTCTTCCTTAATCTTGTAAGGACCAAATTTTGTGTAAGAGTTGGAGGAAGATTTTTGTTTTGTTTTGGTTAAATGATGAGTTAAGATAATAATTAGGGAAATTGGGACATAAAATAATAACTAGGCTTACTTTGCTAGGAACAATTGGCCAAAAGCTAGGCTTTAGGGGGAGAATTTAAAATTTATTTGTTTGACTAAGGGGTTAGTGGGATTTGTAGGAAGAATTTTAGTTGTAGGCTTGCAAGACATAAATAAAATAAGAATGAAATTATCAAAATTTTATTTATTTTTTTTTGTCCAATAATAAACTAGTTGGGAGATACAAAATGATAAAAATAGTATGGTAGAAGAAAAATTGAGTTATTTTCCCCATTTTAAGTGATAAAGTCGAAAATTAGGAAAAAGTGAGAAAAAAAATATTTGTTTTCTTTTCTTTTATAAAATTGAGGAAAATAAAATGTATAAATATCCATAATTAAATATTTAGAAACTTAAAATAAAAATGTGAAATAAGAAATATGTACTCCAAAAATAAATTGGAAGTTGGTTGGGATGAATTATAGAATAAGATGAAATATTCGGATAAGGGTCGAAATATACTCCTAAATTATCGAGGGTCCAAAAATTCTAAAGTTGTAGTCAATCGATCAAGTATTAATACTAGAGGAGAATACAAAATTGCTAAGCTCAAAAATGCGAAATGTGTAATTGACGTTGGAAGAATTAAATAAAAGTAGAGTCGCGTTTCATTAATAATAGGTTTGTGATACATAGACGAATAAACAATCACTACATAACACCGTATCTCACGTTGTTAAAATTCGGGGCCTCACATATTAGATTTGTACTTAGTGTTATTGTTAAATTCAGGGAAATTGGTATGACCCACACCATGAAGCGTACGACACATCTAGTAGGCAGAGCCCAATCACACCAAGTGAGGGTTCATTCTAAAATTAATTAGTGATAGATGGAGTAGCACACTTGTCTTATAAGTTAGCCTTTCACCATCTAATTAATCAATGTGAGACAACTCACAAGTAGCATATTTTAACACATCATCTCACTTGTGACTTATTTGTTAATTCATTAATCGTAATCACAAGATCCTTCATGCTCTATCATTCATCGTATAGATGGCGTTGGACTCTCCCCTTATATTGGGCACACTTCATGTGTGGAGACCGTATCAAGTCCCCCGAATTTAACATAATACCAGAACAGGCCCCATGCTCGGCCCAGGTAGGCTGTCGATGGAGCATGAAAGTTTGTGATAATTAATGAATTGACGAAGTACTCACACGTGAGGGGTGCGTGATGAAATGTGTCCAATGTGAATTGTCCCAATTTGACTAGTTAGAGGAAGAAATCATAACTTATATGTCAAGTGAACTACTCCTCGTATCACCAATTAATCTTAAGACGAAACTTCACTTGGTGAACTTGGTCTATTTGTCTTGTATTGGGTACAATTCCATTATGTGGGCCATACCATGTCGCCCGAATCTAACAATTACACTAGATGAACAAATATACATTTCGACAAATAATTGTGGTTTCTAATTTTTTGGAACCCGAAAATTATAATAATAATAACTATAAATATTATGTATGCTCACATAAATTTTAAACACATAAATGTCAATAATTCATGAATCTGTTAATTAGCGTTAAATAAATGATACATATTGTTTCATATTAATGTAATGCATAAAAGAATCGTAAATATATTATGATAGTCAAATTACAAATAACATATTATAAAAATGGGTTCTTTTTGTACATCAACATTATACTCAATTACTCATATTACTGTAATCAAATTTTCTAACTTTTAGAATCATATATACACCCGTAAAAAATTTCTTTCAACTTTGAAAAGGTCAAAAAAGAGTTTTTTATTTAGTAAGTCAAAAAAGATATTTAAGCCAAAAAAATGTCAAAAATTATTGCCACGTATCCCAAGCTTGACCTGTTGTACGGTACGCATTGGCTTAACATTAATATTTAATATCACATTTCTCAGTGGAGCTTTTCTTCTTCACTCTGTGTGCAATGGGGTAAAAAGGTACAGACTGATTAAACAAAGCATTTTGTTTAAAACCCTCAAAACCCTAGCACCTAAAATCAGTGTTTTCAATTCCAAACTCGAAACTCTAAGCGAAACGAAATATGGAAATTGATCAATCCGAGGACGAAAATAATACAAGATCTGATGTGTTGCGGGATCTCTCAGCGAAGGGTCCGTTACCCACTTATTTGGCGAAGCTCTCGGGCTCATCGCATAATATACCCTCTCAAAAGGACTTCCATTTCTACAATAATTTTCAAGAATTCAAGCACCCCGTTAAAGAAATCGACCAGAAGTCGAAAAAACTGCTGGACAAAGTCGGGGCAGCAGAGAATTTATTTGGGAAGCCAATCCCGTTACCGGATGATAAAGATGTTGAATTGGATGATGACGTGGCGTTTGATTGGCTGGTGACTGTGAATGACGAAATTTTCGAGAGGTTTGATGTGTCATTGGATGAGTTTAAGACGCTGCGCAAGGAGGAAGAGGAGAGTGGGGTGAGAACGATGAGAGTTAGTGATGATGGAGAAAATGGGTTTCAGATGGTTTATGGGAAGAAGAATAAGAGACTTGTGGGAGGTTTGGAGAGGAACGTGGAGGGAGAAGTGAAAGGGGTTCAAGAAGTGAAGGTGGCGGCTAAAGTGAAGCCCAAGGTTCCGTTTCATATACCTACTATTCCAAAGCCGCAAGATGAGTATAAGATTATTGTGAATAATTCAAATCAGCCGTTTGAGCACGTCTGGTTGCAGAGGAGTGAGGATGGCTCTAGGTTCTTGCATCCTTTGGTTAGTTGTTTAATTTTGTACTTTCCTCTTTTTCCACTTCTGGTTTGTTATACATTGTTCTGGGATGTGTTTTGACTTGGGTGAATGATAGTAGTTTTGCTGAGTTTATGAGAAAACTAATTGGATCACTTTGATCAAATGTTTACTTGAAAATACTGTTTTGACTTTAAATTTTTGTTTGTTTTAAATTCTTTCCTGTTTCTTGAAAGAGCTCACCAATTCAATCACTGACTGCCATGCCAACCTGTCCAAAAGGCACACCATATTGTTTAATTTTACGGTTGAGCGTGTTGTGTATGGCAAATGTGTAACTTCATGCCATTTGAAGGCAATGTAATGAGTACTCTCCTGGGGGTGGGGGGTGACACCCAAGCCTCCCTTACACCATCCCTACAGCACAAAAGTAAAACAAGAAGATAACTCTTTCTGTTACATATATCTGTTTACTACTTATCAAAACACTTCAACAAAATTCCATTAAATAGTTTACTAGTTATGACTGTGCATTGCTCTTAAAATTTCCCCTCTCTTGTACTTGGGCATGAGAACGATCAAAGACAGATACTTAAATACCTAGTGTTGCTCATGGGCCACTGTGAGTATAGTACTGTTCCTTCACACTGCCACAAAATATAAAATCATTCGTAGTGCTAATTTTATTTGCTTGTGCACTTACAGGAGAAGCTCTCTGTTCTTGACTTTGTTGATAAAAGTGATAGCATTTCTGAACCTGTAAAACCTCTTCCACTTGAGGTTACGCCATTCAAATTTGTGGAAGAAGTGAAAGATCTGAAGCAATTAGCCATTAAACTGCGTAGTGTGGATGAGTTTGCGGTAACATTTGTTCCTTCTATTATTCGCTAATACACATTGATGGCATTTATTTGTCATTACCTTCATTTTTGCTTGGCATGGAACATATAGGAGCACACACATTTCTTGATGGATAATAGTCATGGTTACCCTTAGACTTGATTTCACATTTTTAAATTGCATTTATGATTGTATCGTCCGCTGTGTGTACCAGTATGTATATTTTTACCTTTGGAGGTATTCAGCGTGGCCTATGGTGATCCCTGAACTGTTGATTGAAGAGCCTGAATGAGACTGTAGTTTATGTCGTCCTTTGATAACATGAATTTAATCCTAGAGCTTCTGGGACGTGTCAGTTTATTTAAAGCTCTACCTTGACTTTCTTTTTGTACCCAAGAACAAACAAGAAATATGAAACAACAATATTTAAAATGTGAGGGAGACCTGTTTGGGAGAAAATCTTGTTTTTGAAATATTAGACTGGATATATCTCTCTTACTTTGGTACTTCTGAAATTGCAGATGTTTTAATATATCATCATACTTTAGTTAACTTCTGGATTTTTGATATTTTGTGTTGTGGAGCCCTGATAAATATTATGGTATCAAACAATGTTTTACTCACAGGCCATAGTTCTTAAATTGGTACCTTTCAAATTATTCTATTAAAGAATTTCTTAGACCTTCAAAAGATTTCCAGTTGAGAGTTCCTCACTCAAAGTTTCTGTTGTGTTTGCAATACAGCAGCATCTAGATGCGCCTTTGTATTATGCTAATTCAGTTAACAACCCCTCACCCTGATATTCCTCTCTCCTTCACCATGAAAACTCTTTCTATTTTTCACTGTGCATATGTTAGTGTATTTGGCACTCCTCCTGGAGCAGCGGGTGCCACTTATGCATAATCATAGTGATTTGAACTTGATCTTCTGTCTTGCTTCTAGTCTGAGATCTTTCCTGTTCTATTCGAGGGTTCAAACCCCAAAAGATACCTGTTAGGACGGCCCTTATGTTTACCTCTACAGTGATTTTCATTAATCATTAAATGCTTCCAAACTTCAACGCAGCTCTGGGATCTTAGTTCTTTTTCTCTGTCAACAGCTCTGGCTATGCTCTTGGAATTTTTTTCTCACAACCTTGTAAAGCCATTAACTTTTATGACCAGGCTCGCCTTGACCTGAGCTACATCGTTTCAAATTGGTACAAAGAGCTTATCTGTTATATAATTGCTAATGGGGGGAGCATTTCGGGGAGTATTCCATGTAGGTCCACAAAGCATATTAGTCCCGATCTTTTGGAATGTTCATGAAATTTCCAATGCCTACATAGTCAATAATCTTGCCGAAGTCTTGTTGAACTTTACTAAAAACCACATATTTGCATGCACCCTGATCAGGTATGTACAACTTCGTCCTAATCAAAATGGACGATACATTAATAGGGTACTAAATATGTGCATGAGGAGGTCTTGCTGAGTTCTTACTTTAACTTGACAGATTTTTTGAGAATTTCAAACTTCAGCATCTTGGAGCTTAATCAGGATTGTGCACATTTATCATGTGGCTTGAAACACATTTTACATTTGAATTGAACATCAACTTTCTGGTAGCAGACTTAGGTGTACTGAGGTTGATCTAGCATCATACGTCCAATGATGTTCCTTTCTTGGTTTAGTCATTCTTACCTTCAGTGCGTGATAGTTCTGAATAGATTGATATCCAAGCCTTCATATGCAACCCACTATTGTCTTAAATATTAATGCCTTGGACCGTTCCCCGTATGCACACACACAGACACACAAACACAATGATATCCCTTTCTGATCTGGTCATTTTGACCTCCAGTGCATTATAGTACTGAATAGATTAATACATATCTGACAAGGATGGTACGTGGTACAGTCCAAATCATCATACAGAATCCAATATTTAAGGAAACACTGGATGGAGAATCAGGAAGAGAGGCATTTTAGGAACTATATTATTTCAAGTTCAAAATTTTCATTTTTCTAGTAATCATTATTTTTGAGGGCTTTGTGCTACTGTTTTGTAGGTTGATTTAGAACACAACCAATACAGGTCTTTTCAAGGCCTGACGTGCTTGATGCAAATATCCACAAGAACTGAGGATTTTGTCATAGATACTCTGAAACTTCGTATTCACATTGGTCCATATCTCAGAGAAGTATTCAAAGACCCAACTAAGAGAAAGGTAGGTATACAGATTATTTTGTTTTATTGTGATTGCATTTGCTTTTGTGACTCATGATATTACTTGGCTTAATTAGGTATTGCATGGAGCAGACCGTGATATTGTGTGGCTTCAACGGGATTTTGGCATCTATATCTGTAATATGTTTGACACGGGACAGGTTCTTGTCTTAAGCTGATATGTTTGAACACTGTTGTATTTATTTACTTTTTTATATTTCGATAAATCTTTGAGTGAGCTTTTTGTTATTTTCTTCTGGAAGCAACCAATTACTTTTATTTCTAGAACTATATGTACTTAAAATGGAGTTTGGTTCATCATGATTCATTCTAACAGACCGAGCATAATTTTCTTTGTATCCATGTACTTTGGAGTTTCATATGGGTATTTGTCTGTATATGTTTATCTCTGTAATTTAAGTAGCATTATAGTATTTCTTTTGTACCACATAATATTAATTCTGAAAACAGAATGGGTGGTAAATTATGGATACCTGGATGTGACCATGGGGTTGTTGATGGCTGATTATCCCATGGCAGAGCCTGCTTTAGGTCTGCCTCTTAGGGGACTACTTCTTGTCATCCCGTCCGCCGTACATAATAGACTAGAAGACAAACGGAGAGTCAAAGCATTGTGCTTGGAGAAATAGAGTTGCAATTTTCCCGTTTCCTCTTCTAGTGAACATATATATAGTTTTACTGTCTCTGGCTTTCTTATAAAATTTAGGCAACATCTCCCCCCCCCCTCCCTCTTTCACATTGTGTGAGAGAGAGCATGTCTATTGAAGTACTGTGCACTTCTTTGTCTGACTCAATATTTCCTCTTTGTTAATAGGCCTCGAGGGTATTGAAAATGGAAAGGTACAGCCTGGAACATCTGCTGAATCATTTTTGTGGAGTCACAGCAAACAAAGAGTATGGTCTCTTGCTGTTATAAGATATCCACTATGGTTGTTTATATTAAACTGCCCACACCCTAATTGAAAGAACACAATGCACTGCACAAACCCAAGGAAAAATAAAAAGAAATGGTTTAGTAGAAAAAGATAGTAGAGAAAGGAGGATTGTTGGACTAACCAGCTTATTTTCTACAGATACCAGAATGCAGATTGGAGAATTAGACCACTTCCGCGCGAGATGATCAAGTATGTTATCTACAGTTGCCTTTTGTTGGTTAACACAACTTATCCTATCAATATGAAAGTGATGGACTATGCTTTGATGATATGATGGCTTCATCAGTAAGATGACGAGCTTGGGTTGTGGTCACTTAGCACTATCTTTGCGTGTATTATATTTTGTATGTGTGTGTTAATCTCTCTCTCTCTATATATATATATACATAGATAGATAGATAGATAGATAGATAGATAGATAGATAGATATGTATCTATGTATCCATTAATTTCCGTTGAGTCAATATTATAACTCATCTGTAAGATGTTGAGCTTGGTTGTGAATTTGCGATTGCTTTTGTGCTAGTTAAAGAAGTTTTTTTTTCGTGTGTTTGTGCTTTATATTTTATGCTCTCTCTCTCTCTCTCTCTCTCCCCCTCTCTCCCTGACTCTCTCTCTCTCTCTCTCTTCTCTCTCTCTCTCTCTCTCTCTTCTCCTTTTGTGGGTTGGGGGTGCAGGGATGTGATCAAATTTATTTCATAAGAGAATTAGGGTTGATGTTGAAGATTTCATGAATTCTTGTTGCAATCTTGGAAACATTAGAATTAAGTAGTTGGGCCACCTGTTATAAAAGCATTGGTTTGGACATTATAACTGAATGTTTTGCTGGGAATCTTCTCTCTATCCTTGTTAACTATATGGTGCCGTTAGTGAAGCTTCTAAAGATACCTGGATTTTATAATTGCATTAATGTTACTATGCACTTCTGTTTCCCAGATATGCGAGAGAAGATACACATTATTTGTTGTATATCTATGATCTTATGAGGATGAGGTTGCTCAGGTCATCTGCTGATTCTGAAAGTTCTGATCCTCCTCTTATTGAGGCAAGCTCTTTTATATACCTCATTATTAGTTGTGTGCAATTATGGGGAGAAATGAAAGTTGAAGTCTGTTCTCCTGAAAAGCTAAGTTTCTGTTTACAAAAATGTCATATGAGATTACTGATCCAACATTACTTCATCATACATCATAAATGGACGAGATACCTGGAAGGTGATTGAAATGCTGACACAGACAGCCTTTAGCAATAAAATCTTTAGATTAATAATGCGTTGAAACCTTGAGGTCTTTGAGGATTACTACACTTGTTTTGAAAATTATTGTTTGCGAGGTGCTGAGATTGGCTTTACCTGACTAAAGATAAAGTTTTGACAAACTTACCCCTCAAAAGAAAAGTCTCAAATATCACCCTGACCATCTGAACTCTGTAGATTCTGGGATTTTATACTGGTAATTTGCTGATGAGTTTCATTTTTAACCTCCAATTCTGTACACTTCGATCTGCCCTGTTTTTTCTCTCTTCTGTTGACTGTTGGTGATATTCTGATCAACTGAAGAGTGTCCTGTGATTTATGGACATGTATCAGTCTGATATTAAAGCTTCCAATTGTATGGAGCATTATTGGATGGACGACCCTGAACTTTGTTGCACAGTTATACAAGGGGTATTTTTCTATATTTGCCATTTGGTAGAATTGGCTGACTAGTGATTGTCTTGTCTCTTCTATTTGTTTGATATTTCTGTAGGAACTTTAGGTGAAATAAGGTCCATACGCAAGACAGCTAGAACAGCCTGATGTATGGTGCTCTTTTGTGTAGGAAAAAATATGCCTGATGTATGGTGCTCTTTTGTGTAGGAAAAAATTGTTTATTTTATGTTAAAGATCTAATTAGATTTGGCTGTTAGCAATCAGTGAGTTTCTTGACCATGTGAGGTAGTGACGCACAATCACTTGACTTCATGTCCAATTACTTTCTATAGTAGATTTAATTGTGAGCAGAATTTTGAGAAGTGTCATGGATATGATGAGAACATGAAGTAGTTAAGGTGGATATGAATTGCTTGGCATCTCTGTAACTATAGATACTGAGGACGTTTGGATCTCAAGCGAAGTTATATCTTTTCGATCATGCCTATCTTTCTTGAATTAGAATACAATCTACAAATCAAGTTTCTGGTATTTGGTTTTTGTCTCATGACTAATTAAGTGGATGTGTTCGGGGGAGAAAAATATTGTTCCATACTCTTTCTGTCTCACTGCTCCCATGAATGTTCATGTAAATGCACTAGAAACTTGGGATAGGCTCTAGTTAGTTTTTCTCGATTTGGGTAGATCTGAACTTTTAAGTAGGAAATCTCCTTTCAGAATGCAATTGGAAGACTGGAGATATGTGACTAGTAGGGTACCAGGTCGTCGGGTGTTGGATAATTTGTGTTGGATTTGGGTTTCTTTACTTTTTACTTCTTTTTTCAAAATTTCCTATTTAAATTAAATTTACAGAGAACCAATGGGATCTTATTTCCCATTTCTAAATACTACAGCAAAATTTTAATCCCTAAAGGCAACATTCTGACACAATTTTCATGGCCGAGATGGAGATGTCAACCGTCTAAATTTCCTAAGCCCGCACTCTAAAATGACAATCATGCTTGAGCAAGACGCATGTGACTAGATTGAAGGAAAATATTGTCAAACTGTGGAATTTTTTGGGATTTAGGAGAGATGGAAAATCAGAGGCATAAGTAGATGAAAAAGAATTGAAGACACCAGAGTCAACAGAGGATCAGACAGGCGCATGAAATGTTGAGTGATATGTTGATCATGTTGTCGTGTGCCTTTTATCTGGGCATGAATGTTGTTTTAGGCTTTGGGTTTTGGAAATTCTGATTGCTTCTAATTTAAATTTAAATGGAAAAAATTGAAAAAGAATGGCGAAGAAACCCAATTATCCAATTCCTGAATTTGTTACCATCATAGTTGGGTATATTTCCAGTCTTCTAATTAGATTCTGATAACCTAAAAGTTTAAAGAAAGACTCTCGAACGTCAATGTTTCGGAAGGTGGGTTTACTGGGGGAGATGATGGGTTAATACTCAGATTCAGTCTTGGATTGCCGAAAAATAGGGAACAAGGGAAAGACCACATATTTAGAGTTATATGTTTAATTTTAAGGACATTGGATACCTGATAGTTAGATTAGGAGACTTTTGTGTTCCTCCCCAAAATGCAAAAAACATATTATACAATAAAAAATATCGGATATTTGCTATTTCAGGCTAAACAATAATTGAGTTAATTGATTTGATCCGGGTAAAACCCAGTCAGTTCAGAGCATGAACCACCCATTCCAAATGCCCACCCCTTATTTGGTCATACCTGGTTTTTGGATGGGATAATGAGGCCTCAAAGAATGCATAGTGATAGTTTCGGAGTTGTGGGGCCATCTAGGTCCTAGCTAACTTTTATGCTACAAATATACAGAAGGAAGATCCTTATGCATATTGTTATGGAACAATTGCTTGGTGGAGATTTTGGAGGGAGTTTCTGAATTTGGTTAGGAATGATAAATTGCATGTGGACATTGGCTGTGCATTTGGAAGGTAGTTCTCTTACCCTTAGGTGTAAGAAAAATTAAGAATTGTGGTGAAGTTGTCTCGAATTTCAAGGGGGCATAGAAGACGTGTTTACCTGTATAATAATGCCTTAAAATGGCTCAAGCGGAAGACATTTGACATTTTCCATGAAACAAACATGTGAATGCATTGGAACTAATTTATATACGTGTACATGAAAGTATATTGAATATGTAAATTGGATTTACGATGGTACTTGGGAAGCATAAGGATAGATTTTACGGAGCGCGATTATTCCTATTGTATGATTATTCCTATTGTATGTTGATCTGTTTGGTTGGAAAGAAACAATAGAATGTTCAACGATAGTGAAGAGTCAGTATTATAGGATTAAGGTTAGTAGCTTCATGGATAATAGGGCATAAAGAATTTAATCATTTGTTCATTTCAGACTTGATTAGAGATTGGAAGTTAGCATTTTGTAGTGTTAGTTCAGATAGGAGACACCTCGGGTGGATTCCTTATCCACTTATTGTAACTTCTTGTAAATTTTTATTAATTAATAAAATTATTGTTTCTTAAATTTGTTTTTGGCAAAAGCCTTCTACATAAACGGAGTGTAATATGCATATTTGGACTGTCTAGTTGAAGCCATCAAACTTTCAAACTTATATGAAAGACTGCCAACTAGTATCACTTCTTGGTCTAGATTGCATGCTGATTAGCTGGATCCTGCATGTCTTTTCATAAGTCATTGCATGCCTTTACTTTTAAGTCATAGTATTGTTCATTGAACACTACAGTGATAAGAAGAAAACAAGAAACTCTCGCTGTGTGCTTGCCCATTTGTATGATTACTTTTGACAAACTTGGCATTTTTCAACTTGGAGTTCATTGGTTGCTCCAAATTGCACTAATTCTCGAAAGTGAATTTTATTTTTTAATGTACTATGAAGGTACGAGCTTTGCTTACTCAGACATGCGAGTGAGAAAATTAACAGGATAGCATGAGATAAATTGCCTTAGCTTATTAAGCTCACATATCTGCAGTCTATGCTGATTCGCCACTCCCAAGCTCCTGGCCAAACATTGTATCACACAAATTTTCTTTTTTTTTTTCTTATCTCTTAACATGGCTTCAATCTAAACTATTGTTTTGTGTTTTTTGAAGGTCTACAAACGCAGTTATGATATATGCACTCAACTTTATGAAAAAGAGCTTCTGACAGAAACTTCATACCTTTATATTTATGGGTATTGTTTTCACTTGTCTGCTTGTGATGATGGGCTAGACACGGACCTCTGATTCATATCGTCAACTGTTTTTCCAATTTTTGTGTGTGTATAATTTGTAGTTGTTCAGCTGTGTTGATTTGGTTACTTTTTAAAACGATAATGCAGGGTGCAGAGTGCTGATCTCAATGCTCAGCAGCTAGCAGTTGTTTCCGTAAGTTACTTATTCAGTACTTTGTTTATTTCTTTCAGTTTCTAGATTATTTCTTCTTCAGCTAGAGGTTGTTTCTTTTGCTGCTGTCTAGCTATATGATACCCATTTTTAATTGTTCGTCCTTCGATAGCGGAGTTTTTTGAAATGTTCAATTTTTTACCTGAAACAATAAACTTAACTTTTCTTAGAATTTTCTCTGCCATTTTTTTGCGTACTACTAATCTACATGTTTATATGTAACTCCTGAATGACCTGTAGGGACTCTGTGAGTGGAGGGATGTTGTTGCTCGTGCAGAAGATGAGAGCACTGGTTATGTTTTGCCCAATAGGACTCTAATTGAAATTGGTACTTACTGACTGTTGCATATTTCAACTAATTATAGCTTTCTTTAAATTCTCCAATGCGTTCACATTATTTGTTAATTATTATGATTTCTTTTAACTGATCCCTTCCATCTCTTCCGGTTTTATCTTTGTTGTTAAAAAGCTAAACAGACGCCTCTCACCACGAGCCAACTGCGTCGGGTTTTGAAATCTAAGCACCCATATATTGAACGGAATCTTGGTTCAGTCGTTAGTATTATAAGGCACTCAATCCAAAATGCTGCTGCATTTGAAGAGGCTTCTAAATCTCTTAAAGAAAGACGCATGGAATTGGTAAGTATCCGGTGATTGAATTTAGATGTTCTACTTTTTATTTCCCATGTATAGCCAATTCGATCACCGGGCCTTCTTTTTCCTGGTCAAATACGCGTAATGACTTACTTTTTTGCACCAGTTCTTGGTAATGCACTTATCAGGGGATGAACTGCTTGTATTGGCATATCATAGTTTTCTTGGTAATGAACTTTTATTTTAGATGTTTAGAAACCAGTTGCAGATTAGCTTTTCCGTTGCTTGTTTCCATTTGTTTTGTATCTTTGGGTCCTCGCAATGATCACATAATAATATTATTAAAATTTGAGTTGGGAAGAAACAAACATCACTTTAGGTTTAGTCAACTGGATTATATTAGTTTTATTTGTATATGGGGAATAACAATGTATCATATAACACAGATTAAGTGTACGAGTATACCATGTTTATAGATCAATATATTACGGGTAAATAATTTGCGATTATTTTCCTGCAAAGGGAGCTGTCAGTCAAACCGCAAACAATTAGGTGGAAGGTACTTAATGTTTTCCACATCTTAGCTATCTCATGTCCTTCTGGTTAAAGTTTCAGCTCACTAAATTATGAGCAATCCATAACATCAAAGTAATAATTCCTGGGCAGTGTTTTTTGTGTTTTCCCCATTCCCATGACTAAATGATTACAATTGAGGTATTGTATTATATCTGCGCTTTAAAATTCTTTGGTGGGGCTTTCATCTCTGGTTAGTCTCTCCTTATTCATATTCTGTTTGCTCTTTCAATCTGTGATCAGCTTATGCAGGCAAATGAAGAGAACACATTGGGTTTGGCTACAGAAGAAACTGAAGTGTTGCATTCTGAAGCCCCTGAAATATTAAAGAATGCTGAGGAAGTCGATAATATACAGAGTAGCACTTCACCTAATGGTCTTGTAGTTGAGAACTCAGCGGCTTTCATACAACATAAGAATAAGTATCAGGACAATGGGAGCTTTAATGCTAATGATCAGAGTGATGTACCGCGTGTGCATGGAGACCCCAAAGATACACATGCTAATCTGAGTTCATCACATTCAGTAAGTTACTTTTTGTTTTGCAGTTCTAATTCATGCACTAAAAAAGGCTAAGCCCACATAAAATATTCCCATTTGACAAGAGTACACTGTTTTCCTCCCAAAGAAGTCCAATTATTGCTTTTTCATTGAATTACCAATTGGAGGCACAGTGATGCAAGCCACTAGTTGATGCTACTCAAGCACTTTCAAGAAAAGCTTTCGTGTGGCAAACGTATCCCAGTAAACTTAGAAGTCAAATATTATAGTTTCTTTTTTTTTTTTTTTGAGTGACAAATATTATAGTTTCTGACAAAGAAGCAAATGGTTGCTTTAGTTGGTTCCTTATGTTTATAACGACCATCAATCCATAATTGTCCTGCTGACTTGGGAGCTCTTAGTAATAAATATCTGGCTGTAGTCAACGTGATTACATGCTTTCTTGCACTGATGAAGTTGGCAGAAAATCTTTTAATGGTAAATGAATCGCTTATTTTGTTTTAGGCTGAAGCAACTGTTCAAATGCTGAAGAAGCCAAGCCGAGCTTTTGGTGCATTGTTTGGAAATTCAGCAAAGAGGAAGTTCAATCCTGATATAACAGTAAGTTTTGTCATTGTGAAGTTAGAAGTGTCCTGATTCACTCTTGCAGTAAATACGCCATCTAGCTTTATTTGTGCTTGCATCTGAGTGTTAAGGTCTATTGTTGACTTGTGGAATATGACATCATGTAGTTCTCTCTTCCTTTTTTTTGGGGTAACCGTCATATCTTCATCCGTGTCTTTTGGAGATTAAATTCGTTGTTTGCCTTTCATATTTTTAGGAAGAGAAAGAATCCAAACTAGAGCACATAAAATCGACGGTGAGTCTTCCGTTCCATACATTTTCAGGCAGGGATGAAAGCATGCAAACGAATGCCGAAGAATCTGCCAAGAAGTTAGAAAATTCACATCAAGGAGATGCTTCAGCTCCTCCTCCTGCTACTGGTTCGAGTTTAGCAGACATTATTGTTTTGGATGATGATTCAGATGTCGAGGAATTAGAAAAAAGCAATTCCGATGATGCCTCTAATGATCAGTTGAAACAATTGGAAAACAACGAAGCAGGTTCTGGTTCGGATTTTGAGGAAGAAGATGAGCCCATGTCACTCTCTGATCTATCCTCCAGCTTCCAGAAGTGCTTGCCTTCACTAGATCAGACTATAAGTTTGAAAATGGTTGATAAATCTCAACCAACGGATGGTTTCTTACAGGTGAAACCTTTCGATTATGAAGCTGCTCGACAACAGGTTAAATTTGGAGGAAATCCCAACAGAGAACCAACGGGTGAAGGTGATGATAATAAGAGAAGAGATAGGAAAAAAGGTATTGTGGCGGCCAAGTCAGAGAAGGATGAGGGGACAACAGATCTTCTCCCACAGGGCAGAAGGCGTCAGGCTTTCCCGGCATCCGGCAATCGTAGTGCTACTTTTCGTTGACTCGAATTGGTTACTATTCTACTGTATGCTGACGTGGATGTAGAAAAGTAGTTGAAAAAAGAAAAGGAGAAAAAGCAAAGGCAGGCTGTAGTAGTGTCATGACCACAGGTATAGTAGGAAAACTTTTATGAATTGCTGTATGTTTATTAAACAGTGTCAAATATTTTCTGGTAGATGGCTTTCATGATAAATGTGGGATTTTGTCCATGCAAAGTTTTGTGCATGTCACTTCTTGCTTTACATTTTGTGTGCACGCTGCATCTGCTTTTCTTCTTTTATTTTCTTCTTGTCTTTTTTAATTTTTTTCGTTTTTTGTTCAAAAAGGCGAAAGGAAAAACGTGGTAACTCAATCATCAAGCAAGCACTTGAGCATAGATGGTAGGAGAAACGAATTAAGATTCTTGTGTTTGGATCACACAACTATAGGTACATACAGAATACGTGAGTCCTTGTGTTGCTATGGTCTGAGGATTCATATTTTCTGTATTTCTTTTGAGAATTTGATTTTTGTGGCAGAAGTGAAATTTTATGATGAATGAATAAAAGTGAAACTTTACAGTTTGGATAGTTTTGAGGGAATTTTAAATATACAAATACGTGATGCAAATGAAATTGTGTGTTTGTGTGGGTTATGGTGTTATTTTTAGAATTTTATATATATAATAATCTGTAATTGTATAGTGGTGACTGGTGAGGTTTATATTCTATTGTAAAATTTATAGATGATTGTTGGTCCGATTATATTGATATAATTTGAATATAATAGTATATTAAGTAGATATAGGTAGTAGAAATGAATCTTACAAGTATAATTTGAATGGCACGATGGTAATAGTGATTGATATGTTGTGATTTATTAAGATTATAAATAGGATTAGAACTTTGAATTATAAATTTAAATGCATGTAAAGAAAAAGACAAAATAAATTGTTTTACTGAAAGTAGATTAAACAGATTTGATAGTTTGAAATGAAACCACATAAATCATCTTGTTATCACACATTTTCTACTTGTGTATGTTTATAACTGCAATGAGTTTCTGTATTTCGACGTGCAGTGCTCTCCTCCTCCACAGTTACTCTCTTTGATCATTTAATCCAAAATAAAACAAAAAAGTGACTATGAAACTTGAACCCAAATTTACGTCAAAACTAAAACTGGAACTCTAATTCAACTTCACATTCTTCTTCTTCGCTCTCAATTTCTTCCTCTTGTCCTTCTCCCTCGTTGTATTCCTCTTCCCCTTTGCCCTCGTTGTATTCGTGTCATGCCCATTGCCATGACCGCCGCCACCCATCTTGTCCTTGATTTTGTGCATAAACTCCTTTAAATGCTCGCCATGGCTGCCGTGCTCGCCGGATTTTGGTGGCTTTTGCTTACCTTCATTATGCTTGTCATCCTTCTTGTGCCCAAGATGGAATTTCTCCTCCACCTTGTGCTTGATTTCTGCCTCTATCTTGTGAATTATTCCCGACATTTTTGTTTCTTTTATCTTTTCTCTCTCTAATTTATATTTTCCAAAAATGGAATGAATATAGCTCTCTCTTTGATCTGCCTTCACATTTATAAGCAGCAAAGCAAAGAGTGGGGGAAAGGAAATTAATTGTTAAATATTAAACATAAATGTGAATAAGCGTTCCAATGTGTAACAAAAATATTTTAGAAAATAAAGACGATTTCAAGTCTTGTTGCAAGTCGTCGCACCTGTTGTTACAAACAGCAAGAAACTCTGGGAAAGATAATGGGGCAAGAATTATTGTTGACATGTTCAATTCATCGAATTAATTTATATCTTAGTAGTGAACATGACATAATTATTTACATGTATTTGCATTAGATTATGTTGGAAGTAAACAGATAACTTAAATTAATCAAAAGGACTGTGTTTTCAAAACTGTTGGCTATTCTTTTTGTTTTGGTCAAACACGATTGTTGCTCAACTTGCACAATCATTTGATTAAAAATGATGGTTGTTACATGTACTCAGAAACAAAAATGATGGTTGTTACAGAAACCCCCATTGTTAAGTATAGTTTTGTCTTAAATTTAGAGAGTAGGATTTTTGTGTTCAGGGAAAATATAAGATCAAATCAAACCTCAAGGGAAACAGTAAGGATTTTTGTGTTCAGAAAAAATATAAGATTGAATCAAACCTCAAGTTAACTTTTGTAATTTTCAAAAACTTTTGAGCTTCTTCAATTAGCCCAAGCTTCAAGTCAGTTTTTTTCCTTTTTTAATAATTATTTCTAGGCAAAAACTTGTATGAGACAGTCTCATGGTCATTGTCCATGAGACGAATTCTATATATAAATAAAATTTGAACCGAAACCCAAACCCAAACCCATGGAAAAGACCCATGTTTTTTTTTGTATGGTAGGATCCGTCTCACGAACTTAAGTCCATGAAACGGTCTCACATAAGACCTTCTCTTGTCTCTAATTTATTTGGCAGAATGTTGGTTTCCCACTTTACAAATAGAGCAAGAAAAATCCACTTGTGTATTATTTGACAGTAACCATATTGCTCCATATTGGGGACACTTATTTTAAGTATATATATGACCGGATACAACGTGCATGTATTAACAAACTACAAATTCAGCATATATGTATCATTTCATCTTTATTATCTACCACCCACACACCACAGTTCTTCATTCAATCTGCCTTATTCCGAAAATCGCATCCCCGAGTGGCAAGCATGCGCGCTTGATCACGAGACGATGGGGCACCAAACTGTAAAACAATGAAATCAATGAAGATGGAAAAAAGAAGACGACGAAGAAAAAAATAATATTACAAGGCCCAAGTGATACATATATTGGACAGTCAAAAAGAAATTACTCACCTCCCAATTATTCGGACTTATCGGATTCCTTGTCCACAAATTCAACAGGGATGACAGGAATAGAGTCCCACCATTCCCTCATACGACGATTGCCTTGATCGTTTTGCATGTACTTCCCAAGCTTTGATGTCATTACGGAGCCGTATAGTACAAGTGCGATTAGGATATACTTGAACGGAACCACAGCTAATGTGATTGCACAAGAAGTCAAAACTATCATCACTGTGTTTGTATGCTGAAATTAAAAAATTAAATGGTTAGAAACATGAAATATTTGGTAGAAAATTGGTTCGGGAATAAAGATTATCACACAGCAAGCATTTTTGGAGTTAATCTGATTTAGAAAAAAATTACTTGTTGTTTGCCTTCTCTCATGGTCATTGTAAATTCTGAGGTTAATCACAAAAACTAACCCCAAGGTTTAGCCTAATTACAAAAAAAAAAAAAACCAATTATCTTTTCAAATTACAAATACCCCGACATTTGTTTTTAGCTTACAAAATTGCATCAAGAGGGAGATATTTGTTAGGTAAACACAAACCTCAAGGGGCATTTGTAAGTTTGATAGGTAACTGACTAACTGGAGGTTTTTTGTAATTAAGTTAAAACTCAGGGGTAGTTTTTGTAGTTAATACTAAATTTTGGTTAAAGGAATAAATAATGCATTGTACCTTTGGAGCTCTTGAGACCAGAATTGACCATATTTTAAGTAATGCTATATTTGTCTGCCTCAGTATTTCATGTACACTTCTTAACCCCTGTTGGGCTGATACAATACTCTCCATCGTCGTCTGATCGGATCCAGTGTGGATAACAATTCTGTCGTGCTTTTCTGGAATCCTTGTCCGTCTAGCCCGCATCATTTTTGCTACCGACCACAACAAGAAACTTGATATTGCCAGGCCAACCCACTCTCTACATTACAAATTTAGAATCTTCAGCCAGTCAAACTTTGGCACATAAGCACATCTAAAGCACTTACGAAATTCAAGATAATTGATCAATTCAAATTTACGAAAACCAAACAGTTCTTACTTGTAGATGACTACCAGTGTCGAAACAATCACAATAGAAGTGGTCAATGGCCGTTCCCATGTAATAATTCCTTGAAACCAGGGTACTAAACTTTGAAGTGGTTTAAGTAGCCCCTGCAAATCAAAATGAATCATCAATAAAGCACTCACAATAACATGTAATCTACGCTTAGCATGATACACAAATTGTGGCTTATTACATAGATGATCTATAACATATAAGAGGTTGGAACTTAGAATATGAATTCATGGCACGACGGCAAGAAATCGGCAGGTGGGAAGAAACTTTAAGCTAAGACACCACCAGCAACATTATATAAAGGATAATTACGGTTTAGCGTAATTACAAAAAAACTCCAATTATCTTTCAGAATCACAAATACCCCCTTGACGTGTTACAAACAGCCCCTTGGGGGTTTGTATTTACCTGACAAATACCATCCCGAGGATCCTGAGGGTGCAGTTTGTAAAATAGAAACAAAAGTCAAGAGAGTACTTGCAATTTTGAAAGATAACTGAGTTTTTTTTTAATTAGCTAAACCTCATGAGTAGTTTTTGTAATTATCTTTTATATAAACCTAGAAAGCAAAGAAAGAAAGTTATGTTTAGAAAGTATGACCAAGGAATTAAGCATAAAATGGAAGAATTATAATGTCGCTCGGATTAACATCATTATTCAAGCATCTGTCTTTACGAAATGCATGCACATCATCAAGACAAGCTCAACCTAAAAAATTTATACTCTTGCGTGTTAGATTTAAAATTTAAACATAGAATCCAAGATTTTGCTGAATAAATCCAAATGGTGCAAAGTAAACAAACATTAGCGCAAGAACCAAAATTCAAGAGGATTAAATAATTCCCTACTCACCATAAGAACTTGGGCACTTTCACTGATACCCTCCTCTTTTCGTCCCTCGGCAGTAGCTCTAGCTATGTCAGTTTCTTTTCCTTCCTCTCGCGCTTGGTTTATAGCACTCGCCAACGACGAGAGGTCTTCAAGCTGGGCCATTTCAATGTTCTCACTAATCTGCTGCGGCTCCAGGCAAGGAGCACAGGGTTGCGAAACGTTCAAGTTCCTAAGAATCGAACTGGCACTGCATGGATGTCCACCGTTGAATCTTTTCAGACTCTCGGCAAGCTCTTGTAGCACGTAGTCCCCCTTTGGCAATTCATCAAGCAACACAAACATTAGAAAGCTTTGCGGTAACGGAGGTGAAATTCTAAGCATTTCTCTTGCCGCATGAAGCCTTATAATCCCTAATATGGTCCTCGCGTGCATCTCCCACACTTGTAGTGCCGATTCGACCTTGAACTTCGAGAGAAACCGGTGAAGTAACATAATCTCCTTTACGAGAGCAAGCCAGTGGTCGCGTCTTGTCGAGCTTGTCATCTCTGGGAATTCTAAGACAATACCTTCTTGCCTAGAAGGTTTACGACAAAGTTAAGGCGTACTAGAGTGAGGTATGACTTAGGATATAGTATGTCGTAACCATAATAAAATTAAGGGATTACTACAAAAACTATCATGAGGTTTAGCTCATTACAAAAAAAATCAGTCATCTGCCAAAATTACAAATACCCCTTTGACATGTTGTCCAATATCTTTCAAAAATTTGGAGATTTTGTCCGACTTTGACGGAATTGAACAAGTTTACCGTAATTGCTAACTAGGACTAATAGACGCTAATGTGTCTAAGAAATTTAGGAATTTTGGTAAAAATTGACACACAAATTTTGAGGACTTCAATGTTTTGGTGGCAAATTTTGCACCGAACTACTAAAATCCCCATTTTTTTGACATGTTTGCATCTTACCTGTTATAGTCAGCAATTTCCGATAAAATGACACAATTTCGGTCAAAATAGGACTAAATGTCCAAATTTTTAAAAGATAAAATTACATCTAATCATAACAAGTGACGAACTTAACAATCAATATTGCTAGCTATACTCACAATTCAGAAGATTCATAAACTATAGCTTTGTCGAAAAGAGGAGCACCCCAAGGACCCGTTGCTGCGGGTTTCACGCTCTGCTCGATGTCTTTTGAAAGGTCAAGTTTTAGCGCGTCTTCATACGACATGATGCTTGATGCCTCGAAGTAAAGTGCATAGTTTGTCAGTGTCAACCTGCCTAGAAACAATAAACTCATTTTTATCTACTTAAACTATTTTATGTGCAAAAACAACACCTAGAACAATAATAATGCAAAATTCATGAAAATAGCTGACCGACCAGGCCAACTAGTTCCTCCAATATGACGCACAACTCTCTGTGAATTTGCAGTTCCTTCCACGTGCAATATAAATTCATCATCTGCTAGCTCTACCCCCGTTGGAGTTTCTTGCTTCTGTAAATGCTTTATACATCTAAGAAACATAAAGAATATTATGAATATACCTTAATTATTTCAATTGGACTATTTAATTTTAGTGTTAATTACAAAAAGTAGCTTTGAAATTTGATCAATTACAAGAAATCCCAGCTAACTTTCAGAATTACAAAAATACCCGAAAGGTTTTATTTTGTTTAATATTTACCCCCTTCATAAAGCCAAAAAAACATTTCAAAATACACCCTCATATTTTTGAAAATACAACATTTTATCCCTTAGTTTTAATATTGACTCAAACCTCAAGGGTACTTTTTATAATTTTGAAAGCTAGTTGGTTTTTTTTTTTTGTAATTAGGTCAAACCTCAATGGTACATTTTGTAACTATCCCTTATTTTTAAAAACAATATGATGAAATATAAAATGCACATTTTTCTACCAGAAAATTTATTGCCAAGAGTATGAAAACGGGTGCTAAAAAAGAAACGGCATATCATTTTAAACATGGAATGATATGAAGTGATAGAAGTACCTGTGAATTTCTTTCAAAAACTTGTCGTAAGCCGGAAAGTGAAGTCGATTTCCTGTGGGTGCAGTCAATGTCTCAAAAGTAAATCTCCCATTAACCATTTCTCCGACCAAAGGAACAAGCGTTCCCAACCACACAAATGCATCTTCTCCGGCACTCGGCTCTCGATCAACCTACCAAACAGTCACCTTCAGTAAATAGACATATTGACATAGTCATAGTGGTCCAAATTAGAGAAGCAAGGGTCACTTACAAGGAGTGGCATGAGATCTGAATAGAAAAGAGACACATCATCTTGTAATTCATCGGTCAGTATTTCGACCTTCTTCTCCTCTTTCTCTTTTGCCACACATTCCTATAAAAAAACATGAAAAAACACTAATTTTGTTTTTTGGAAAAATAGAAGGCAATTGCATTGAGGTATAACGCGGATTTTCATATGATATGAAATCTGAAGTGTAGAGAGAGTAAATTATCCTCACGGTATGAGATTCTTCGTCTGCTGAGCTTGGCATCTCCCAAGCAAGCATCATATCGAATGTGAAGCGGCTAAACGAACCATCGCTGATTGTTTCATCTATTGCACCACACGTGACTGTAAGTGCTCTTGAGCAGCAAAATTCTACTAATTTCTTTGAATAACCACCCATCTGAGGCTCCCAATCTCCCTCAAATTCTTCAACCAGTGAACCAACAGAACTATCGAGCTCTCTGCGAGAAATAAATCGCTAGCATGAAAAAACATTTTCTCATAAACCACCCTTGTCTGGAATCAAGAAACAATAAATCAAAAAGAAAAAAAAAACATTCCTTGATCTATATATAGAGTTGTTTTCTGCATAAACATTAATACTCTCATTCGCCAAGAGAACTACGGTGCAGTCACAGGGATGCATGATCGGAATTTAAGTATATAGCAATGATACAAAATACAGTTAAACAGTCCAGGGAAAATTATGTTCTCTTCTTCTTATGAAACTGAAGGGAGAATAACTTACAATTGAGGACCTCATTTACATTATATTTAGGGATAATTACAACAAAAACCCCAGAGGTTTTTGAAAATTACAAAAAAACCCACTGAGGTTTGATTCCGTCTTACATTTCCCTTTCATAAGGAAAAAATAATTCAAAACTCTCCCTGAAAATTACAAAAAACCCATTGAGGTTTAAATTTAAGGCATAATCAAGCATGATGAGGCTTCTCGTAATTTTGAAATATCCATGGATTTTTTTAATAATTAACCCGAACCTCGGGGAGGTTTTTGTAACTATCCCTTAAATTTAAGGAAATGCAGACTGGGAATTTCTGGAGTATGAATAAGTTCCTTATAAAGGCTAAACGGCTGAATGTCTATAGATGCTAATTACAGTTATCAATCTGACTGTAATGGATATCAGTGATTCAACAAGCAGGTACCACTATTAAACTCAAGTTCCAGTTTCATATCTATAAATATGACATTCCTTATTAACCTCATAACCTGGTCATAAATTCCATGAAAATTCCGAGCTAAGAGAGAGCGATTGGATATCCTTTCATTTTGTAATTTTTTTACTGTTACAGAATAGTGGTAAAAAAAAATTCAAAGCAGAATGATGAATTTTGATAGTGTGGTTGGATATGCGCTGAAAATATGATGATTAAAATTGATTTGATATAGAAATAGTAAAGTAATGATTGAATGTCATTAATGATTGGAAATATGTGAGATTGTGATCAGTGAGCAAAAAAGCGAATTTTTGAGGCAACACGTAATAATGATATTTAATTGATAGTTTTTTCTATGAAAACAAGCATACGTGATTGGTGGGAGAAAAAATGAATGCATGAATAGTGTAATTTCTGATAATTTTCATAAGCAGTCGCGTTTTGAGGTAAAAGAAATTTCTTTAGCGGAACAAAAATAGGAAAATTTCATATCCAATCGCTTCTTCGAGTATCCTCTCCCAAATTTCATTCCAAATGTTCTCTACATCTTTTGATGCTCACAGTTCAGCCATAAAAAAAGAAAAAAAAACTTCTTAGCAACTTTGCCATATACCACCGGTACAATTAGGGCCGTAGCTAGGGGGCATTCCCGCCTCAGCGCAGCCCAAATTTTCTTATCCAATTTTTTTTCTATGGAGAAAAAGTAAAAGTAAAATTATCTGTTTGGAGTAAGGGGAGAAAATAATTGGACTAGGAGCAATACGGCTCGCTGGCCCACGCCCCGGATCGTATGATAAGATGCAGGAATGAGGATTGTAATGAACCCACTCCGACAAAAATGAGATTTAGGAACATATCATGAACATAAATATTAGCTTGTACAAGATATATCAAGGACATTAATCAAGAAAACAAGTTGAAATAAACATCCATCCACCCCTAAAAATCTTGAAAAAAATAAGAGGGTTGTGGAGAGAGATTTAATTACTGGGCACATCTTCGAATGACGTCGTTTGCAATGCTTGAAAGATGTTTCCTCTCCATATTGTTTGCTTTTGCAGTATTAGCCATTTCCGACCAAAACATATACATAATCTGTATATATATATATATATCTCTCTTATTATATACGTTTTTGTTCTGATCATTACTTTGGTTTTGAGGGATGGATTATTGGCACGATCCGATTTATCCTACGAAATACTGGCAATGTGTTATGTGTCCTGCCGTGACACGTGGCGCCCATGCAACATACTGGAGTTGCACCGTGCCGATTTCTCCCAATATTTGAAGGAAAATATGTATAGATTTAATGATTTATTAGTGGCTTCAATTTTATTTTTACTTTTTTTATTTCTAGTTTTCGTATTCTACTTGTTTCTTATGTGGCTTTAAATTTTTCACCCTAAATTTCGTGTTTTACTTGTATTTTTCTTTTTGGACTTAACTTGTATTTTTATTGTTTGAATTCACAATAACATGCATATTGCATATCATATTCAAGTAAAGTTTATTTTTAAACAGGTCTAATATAATATAAAAAATGAAAAGGATCAATTATAAAACAAGATGCAAATATATTAGAAAAAATAAATACATGAACCGTAGGAATCCGATTAGTCAGTGGTTTTAGTAATTAAAAATTTAATATCCATGGGTTAGATAAACAAGACTCTTCTAGCGGAACTTGGCGGGCGATCACCCGTTCCTTCACTTCTTGTAGACTTTCGTATGTTATTTCGTCTCATCACATCGTCTAGATTGTCAGTAAAGTCAATCCAAGATTTTGGAGTTACAATTGATTTTGGAGTATTACAACATCAAAGAAATTAAATTGAGTTTTTACGTCCAAAAACACCAAGACTGTGAAGCTTATTTGACAATGATCATAGAAAGTAACATGATGCTTTATTATTGTTTTTTTTTTTTTTTTTGAAAGGTAACATGATGCTTTAAGAAATCATTAATAGGTAGAATTTGAACAAGAGGTTCAACGATCTCACCCAATTAATGTTGGGTAAAATTTATGTCTGGAAGCAAGAGGTTCAACGATCTCACCCAAGTAAAAGTAGTCATTGTTAGTTTTATGCTCTAGAAGCAAGACAATTATATTATGCCATTTGTTATTCTGAAATAAATTATTCATTTTGATATGCACATTGTTATACGAAAAAGGTCCGGATTAATTATGTAGTATATGATCATGTGGATACGTCTACAGAAGGCATGATCATAGGTTCTCATAATTAATGAATTGGTTTCACAGTTGTTAAATAAAGTTGGGCACTTTATTTAGGCTACAATATTTTATGAAATAATCTGTCTTGATTATTATAAAATATTGGTGTGAATTATTCACATTGATTGGATCAATGGAGATTTAATCAAGGTTAAATTTCTGTTAAAAGGGAATTAAATCTCCAGATATATTGGTTATGTTATTTCTCTTAATCCTGAGTTTATTTTAAATAGATAATTACATAATTGTTATTCTTTGAATTATCAATAAGTGAGGTTTAATTATTACAAACCAACACCTTGATAGTTTGGGAATTTCGATTATTTAATTATCAGTATTTATGAAATAAATAATATGAAATTTGTATGAAAATATCCTCTTGATATGTTTCGGTACTTGGATGTAAAAAGTCACTGGCCAGTGCAATTGTTCCATTAGAGAAACTGTTCAAGTCGAGAGAATAAAATAATTAATTGATTGACAGAAATTTGTATCAATTAATTATTGATATTTTACGAAGGAGAAATACACATTTAATATTTAATATTTTATTATTAATCTTGGAGTTCAATATCGGGCTTTTAGTGGAATAGCACCGGTTTAGATAATTGTTTTACAATTATTAGGAGCCTTGATTAATAATATTGTTGGATCCCTAAACTAGCTCAAGATAATTGGTGTGACCTATATCACAATTAATGGACTTCTATATTAGGGTAGGGTTTGTTAATACTTGGGCTTAGGTTTAAGTAAAACCCTAGGCCCAGTTCTATTAGGGTTAGAGACATCTATAAAAAGATAAGATGTCAGTCTTCTAACATATACAGAAAATATAACGGAGAAACAACGTAGAGAAAAGTCGGAGGTGATCTTGGAGCGCCCACACGCCGCCACACCCCTTGAGGATAGTTTAGAAGATCTAACAGATATTCTCTTCTTGGACGAGGAAGATTCAGTTGCATATGTATTTCACATGTGGATCCTATCCGCTGCGCATACCTATGATTCCTTCAGTCATTTCATAAATACATATCATTGTCAGTTTTATATAATACATATCATTAATTAGTTTTAAGAAATTAAATAAAAGCAGTAGAATATAACATTTGAATCCAAATTTACATCAAAACTAAAAATCGAACTCAAATTCAATTTCACATTCTTCTTCTTCACACTCAAATTCTTCCTCTTCCTCTGCTTCTGCTTCTTCTTCTTCTTCTCCCTCATTATATTCCTGTCCCTGTTTATGATGATGCCCATTGCCATGGCCGCCCATCTTGTCCTTGATTTTGTGCATAAACTCCTTTAGATGCTTGCCGTGGTGACCGTGCTCCGCCTTGTGCTCGCCGGATTTTGGTGGCTTTTGCTTACCCTCATGATGCTTGTCATCTTCCTTCTTGTGCCCAAGATGGAGTTTCTTCTCCACCTTGTTCTTTATTTCTTCCTCTAGTTTGTGAATCATTCTTGACATTTTTTCAGTTTCTATATGTTCTATCTCTACTAAATATTTTTCCAAAAATGATTAATTGATATAGTTACATTTTGATCTGCCTTGGCATTTATAAGCAGCAAAGCAAAGTGTGGGGGCGAAAGGAAATTAATTTTTAAATATTAAAGATAAATGTGCAATATTTGACACCCGCGTTAGACGTGTACCAAAAATATTATTTACATGTATTTGCATTAAATTATCTTGGAAATGAATGGATATCTTTAAATTATTTCACAGAACTGTGATTTCAAAACTGTTGGCTATTCTCTTGTGTTTGGTCAAACATGGGTGCTGCACAACTTGCACAACTCATTATTTCTTTTTTCTACCTAAATATTTAGACGTTATGTTAAACACAAAAACTCCTATCAGACCGTCTAACGGGTCTGACTTGTTAGACGGATCTGACCCGCGGATCCGGTGGCATTTCCGTAATATTAGCAGTAGTGTTTAGTAATTTTCAGGGACCACCAGATAATAAATTCTTCCAAATGTATTAGTCGTCCTTCTAAAAAGTATACGCTTCTTTCGAAATGTATTAGTAGTTCTCAAGAGTTTTTAGTATTTTCCTTAACATACTCCCAAAATGTATTAGTAGTCCTCAAAAAGTATTAGTAGTTCCTCGAAAAAGTATTAGTAGTTCCTTGAATATAATTAAATTTTCTCTCGAAATGTATTAACAAATTCTTCGAAAAGTATTAGTCGTCCTTCTAAAATGTATTAGAGTTCTTCTGAAATGTATTAGTAGTTTCCCTGAATATAATCATTTTTTTCTCCTGAAATGTATTAACAGTCCTTCTGAAATGTATTAACAGTCCTTCTAAAAAGTATTAGCAGTTCTTTTGAAATGTATTAGTAGTTCCCTCGAGAGTATTTTAGTATTTCTCCTGAATATACTCCCGAAATGTATTAGCAGTCCCTCAAAAAAGTATTAGTAGTTCCTCGAAAAAGTATTAGTAATTCATTGGAGAGTATTTTAATAGTTTCCCTAAATATAATTAAATTTTTCTCCCGAAATGTATTAGTTGTCCCTCCAAAAAGTATTAGTAGTTTTTCGAAAATGTATTAGTAATTTCAGCACCAAACACTAAGAATAACACCAAACAGATCTTGCACAAACCACAAATGAAACTCAACAAATCCCTAAAACACCATCGGCCTATACATGAACTCCACTATAAAGTACATAAAAACTCTTCAACAAATTCAGATTCTGGTCGCAGATCCAAATATCATCGAAACCAACGAATGGCGCGCAAATTGACGGTGAAACAATTCATGCCGGAAGACGCCGGCGTCGGCCGGGGCCGAGCCTCTCGTGGCCGAGCTCCCAATGAGTGCGAAGATTGTCACTATCGCAAATGCAACCACCATAGCTCTGGCCTAAGACACCGCCATTGCTCTTTTCTGCGTGTATTGGTGCGTGAGAGAGAATGAAGTGAATAATTTCTCAATAGAGCTATACATAAATATACACACACGTATATTAGAGAGAGAGAGAGATGAGAGAACATGACGAAAGCGGGGTTTTTTTTTTTTGCCGAATTCGGGTTAGGACTGGGTAGGATATTTAGATCCGTCTAACGGATCTAGATCCGTTAGACGGTCTGACAGGAGACTAGCTCTATGTTAAATTAAACTTACAGGTTTTTAAAAATATTTATAAGTTATTTAAGTATTATAAACATGGTCGGTACTAGAAATATCACCGCCCAATAATCCACGCTCCGCCACGCGACTGACCTTATAACCTGCAACACAACCGTTAGAAGGGGAGCCGGAAGGGTTTTCCGGCGTACCCACTCCGACACTCAAGTCAGTATCGTTTCAGAGAGAGAAAAAATCAAATAGTAAAATGTATTGAAGTGTATTCAGAGTCTAACCCGCGGCGTACCTTATTTGTGCCCCTTTTATAGGTTTTGGAATTAGGGTTGCGTAGGCCTCAAGCCATACTAAAACCCTAATTAACACACAGGCCTAGGTTAATCACCCGTATTGGGCCATAAGCTTAGTAGGCCCAAGAGCTCGGTAGGCTCTTAAGTTGGCCCATTCGAGGGTCCAGCCCAACAGGTCGGCCCATTCAGGTCAGTAGGCCCTTAGCTTGACCCATTCGAGGGTCCAACCCAACAGGTCGGTAGGCCCTTAGGTTGGCCACTCGAGGGTCCAACCCAACAGGTCGGTAGGCCCTTAGGTTGGCCCACTCAAGGGTCCAGTCCAACAAGTCGGTAGACCCTTATGTTGGCCCATTCAAGGGTCCAGTCCAACAGGTCGGCCCATTCAGGTCGGTAGGCCCTTAGGTTGGCCCAGTACCAAGAGATCGGCCCAATCTAAAAATTCCCTTGGCCCAGGTCTTTCCTCACGCTCCTAGAGATAGGTCAGCCTAAATAGGCCCCCATCAATCAGTCCCCCCAATTATGTCCCGAAGTAACTTGTCTACTTCGAACATAATTGCTTCGTGATATATTCGACCGACCTCTATATATTCGATGAATTCCCTCAAGAGTTCTCTCGATCTCCATCTGAGGCCTTAAATTCTCCACAATTTTGCCAATCCCGATTTTAACTAAGGCCTCAAAGCCTACAAATTTTATTACTCCTGATCTGATCTTAGGACTTCGTACCTTTCAAATTTCACTAATCCCGATCTAGATTAAGGGTTCTATCCCCTCGAGATTTATTCATCTCGATCTAAATTAGGGCTTCAAAGCCTTTGGAATTTGCCGATCCCGATCTAAGTTGAAACCTCAAAAGTCTGCAAATTTTACCAATCCCGATCTGGGTTAGGGTTTCACACCTGACCATACCGATCTAATTTAGGTTTCATACCCCTTAAAAATATGTCGTACTCAAATCGAATTAGGGTTTTCCCACCTCTTTGTTTCCCGCCTATTTGTGTCACAAGGACGTCCTTTCAGGTGACAAGACGTCATTTCATCTCCCGAGGTCACTCCTGGATCGTTGGATGAGATTTGAATCAAGGGCGGTGATCATCTTCCCCCTTCACCTCTTTTTATATAAGGCCAATTAAAAAAGGGGACCATTTCATTTATAGCAAAAAAATTCCCCACCCTCTCTAAGCGATTTCCGACGTGCTCTAGGCGATTTCCGCGACATTGCTCCGTTCTCTCTCTTTTCGTTTCTCTTTCTTAGGTACACTTGATAGGTGTGAGTTTTGCATGTCTTTTAAGGTTTAATATTGACAAAAATGGTGATTAAACATACATAAACTCATGTGAAATGGTTCGTATTCACTCTTTATGGGAAAAATATTATGTTTTGCTCGTTTTGTAGGAATTTAATGATATTTGAAGTAATTTGGAGACAAATACGAGCATAGCGAAGAAGAAATACCAAGAATCGAGTGAACATACGAGATTAGAAATCACAATGAGAAGAAGTACCACAAATAAGGCAAAATAGAGGACGCACGGGTAGGGCGCGCGCCTGGGCACGACCCATGCGTCCCTGGGAATGAAATATTGTGGGTACGGCAAGGCGCACGGGTAGCCCATGCGTACACGCACCACCCGTGCACCACTGAAGAATTAGAAGCTACCTACGGCAATGCGCACAGGTAACCCGTGCGTCGACGCACGACCCGTGCGCTGGTTGGTGAACAACAGGATTGGCCTATGGCATGATGCAAGGTTAACCCGTGCGTCGACACACGACTCGTGCGTCCCTGCTGTACTGCAGTATCATGACAACAATGTGCCCTAGACTTTCTAAAAGGTATATAAGCACTTTTTGGGGCGCACACCAGGGGATATTCTGACATTTTTTGCTCTAGCACACAAGACAAGGTTCCATTCTTGGAAGACGACATCAAGGAGACAATCGGGTTGCATTGGAATTTGCCGATCCCGATCTAAGTTGAAACCTCAAAAGTCTGCAAATTTTACCAATCCCGATCTGGGTTAGGGTTTCACACCTGACCATACCGATCTAATTTAGGGTTTCATACCCCTTAAAAATATGTCTGTACCAAACTGAATTAGGGTTTTCCCCACCTCTTTGTTTCCCGCCTATTTGTGTCACAAGGACGTCCTTTCAGGTGACAAGACGTCATTTCATCTCCCGAGGTCACTCCTGGATCGTTGGATGAGATTTGAATCAAGGGCGGTGATCATCTTCCCCCTTCACCTCTTCTTATATAAGGCCAATTAAAAAAGGGGGGACCATTTCATTTCTAGCAAAAAAAATTCCCCACCCCCAAAAAGCAATTTCCGACGTGCTCTAGGCGATTTCCGGCGACATTTTCCGAAGGTGCTCCTTCGTTCTCCTCTTTCAGTTTCTCTTTCTTAGGTACATTTGATAGGTGTGAGTTTTTCATGTCTTTTAAGGTTTAATATTGACAAAAATGGTGATTAAACATACATAAACTCATGTGAAATGGTTCGTATTCACTCTTTATGGGAAAAATATTATGTTTTGCTCGTTTTGTAGGAATTTAATAATATTTGAAGTAATTTGGAGACAAATACGAGCATAGCGAAGAAGAAATACCAAGAATCGAGTGAACATACGAGATTAGAAGTCACAATGAGAAGAAGTACCACAAATAAGGCAAAATAGAGGACGCACGGGTAGGGCGCGCTCCTGGGCACGACCCGTGCGTCCCTGGGAATGAAATATTGTGGGTACGGCAAGGTGCACGGGTAGCCCGTGCGTACACGCACCACCCGTGCGCCACTGAAGAATTAGAAGCTACCTACGGCAATGCGCACAGGTAACCGTAAGGCCGACGGACGACCCGTCTTGTTGGTGAAAAAGTGAGGATTCGTTTACGGCATGACGCACGGGTAACCCGTGCGTCGACACACGACTCATGCGTCCCTGCTGTACTGCAGTATCATGACAACAATGTGCCCTAGACTTTCTAAAAGGTATATAAGCACTTTTTGGGGTGCACACCCAGGGGATATTCTGACATTTTTGGCTCTAGCACACAAGACAAGGTTCCATTCTTGGAAGAAGATATCAAGGAGACAATCGGGTTGCATCGGAGCTTGAGGAACGGAGATATATCGAGAGATTGTCGACTTTCCTAAGTTTTTCTTGCTTCTCTTGTAGTTTCAATCTTTCATTTTTAGTTGTCATGGCTTTGAACAAATTGTCTATCAATCTATGAGTTGTTTAGAAATCATATGTAGCTAAACTCTTTAGATTTCCGGGTTTTGGAAGTAGATTAAGGAACTCTTGTGGAATGTTTTAATCTTAGTTGAAGTTATTGTCTTGAAGCCTATTTGAGTACTTTGAGCTTATTCTTGTTTTATCACTTGATCAATGATTTAACTTGTTTGATATATTGATTCATAATTCGAGAGATGAGTTTCAATATTAGATCTTGAGTACTGGACACAAATATTTGCATGAATCGAGAGGTTTGTAAATATTTGTGAGGACATTTGATCTTTTAAACTTTTGGGAGTTGAATACTTCATGTTGAGTAGAGATGCTATCATAGGTATTTCAATCTACGTTTTATATGCATCTCGAGAGAGAGGATAAATTATTTTCGTGATCGTCTTATAGGAATATTGATAATAACTTGACTTTGATTTAATTGGACAACAAGAGGGATATTAATCGAAACCTTAACCCGGGAATCCATTTCATCATCTTGATATTTCTATTACTTGCATTGTCTTAATCTTGTGTTTTTAGTAGTCCTAATTGTCTTAATCTCACAACGACCATCAATTTACGACCGTCTAAATAAAAATAAGACTATCTTAGTTCAATACTTAGCATATTACTTTATTAGTCTCCGTGGATACGACCTTGCTACCCTTTTATATAATGTACACCGTACACTTGCGGTGAGCTAAAAATAAAGGCGAACAACACTCTTCCCTTTCCTATCTTTTTACTTATTTTTCCTTTCAAATAATGGCCTCCTCTTCCACACACTCCGATCCTTACTTGACCGATCTAGTGAGATGGTCAGAGGATGCGGATACCCAATATAGGGAAGATCCTCCCGAACTTTCAGATCCCGAGGCTATGGAATCGGACTCCTCTTTTGAGAGGGACCGATCTCCTATAGAAGTTAGTAAACCCAACCCTCTGGCACCTCCCGAGGTGGACCACGGGTTTTCTTACTTAGTTTCCACCGCCGAGTCTCTCTATAACATCCGTAGGAATGCAAGGATCGCTCCTAGCTTCAAATTAACTCTACCGAGCTACACAGATTGGCCATATCGACCTCCTTCGGGAGGTCTTTCCTTCTTCGTAGGCCAATTAGATGGGGGCCTTAGGCTCCCTATTCATTCATTTTTTTCTGACGTCTCTTCTATGTATAGTATCCCACTAAATCAACTGACCCAAAACTCATTTAGAATCATTTCGGGATTTTTAATAATCCCAAAGTTCTTGTCTATAGATACCTCTCCCGAGCTCTTCTGTGCCCTTTTCCAAGTTAAGTCCTCCTCCCCGAAGGGTTTGTTCTACATCACAGCCCGCAATGAGACCAACTTCTTAGGGAAGTATCCGACCTCTAACAAGGTTTGGAAAGATCGGTATTTTTTTGTAACTTCTCTCAAGCCCTAGTCTTTTCCTCACAAGTGGATTTGGTCTCTTCCTCCCCAACAAAAACATGACCCTAAGAAGCGCTCTCCCGAGCTATAAGGCCTTATTCAAAAACTAACTGTTGTTAAGTACGATCTCTCTCAAATCATAACTCCCTCCCTCCTTTCTTACTCAGGAGTTAGCTCTGAGGCCATTCCCCTTCCTCAGGACATCGGTATGCATCTTTTCTTCTCAACACTTAATAAATTTTTTTTTATACTTGTCTTATAAACTTGTTCTTTATTTTTGCAGGCATAATGCTATCCCAAGCTGTAGTCGAAAAGGCTGAGGCCTGTAAGAAGGTGAGCTCTCTGGCCCGAGCTTCCTCCTCCCAGACAGGCGGAGCAATTGTGGGCCTTCCTGCGTCCGGGTCCCGATTTTCTCGTACCATTCGGCCCGATTCTGCCGAAGACATTCTGGCCGAACTTTCAGATCCCAGCAGCCGACCCATTCCCATCGGCTCCCGACGTAGATCTTCTGACACCGAGCTCCCTCCTCCCAAAAAGACTCGCGTAGGGACTAGCTCGGGAGAGCGTGAGCTAATTCGGAGCCCTATCGACACTCCGAACCAGACATGGATGACTGGCAACTCCATCCTCAAGAATACGAACCTTGTGCTGGCGGCCCAATACATCCAAGGCCAATGCCCTTATCCCGACCGAGCCATTTTAGACAAGCTCTCGGATCCCGAGCTGGTGAACTCCTTCTGCGAAGACCAAGCCCGAGCTCATGTCAAACTGTCAGCTCTCATTGCCCGAGCTCGAGTGGGCTTTGCTGATCCAGTCTTGGTGAGGGAACTCGAGGCCCTTAAAAAGGACAACAAAAAACTGAAAGCATGAGAGGCCAAGCTGCTGACTGAGGTGTGCGAGTTCAAAGATAAGCTTCTCGGAGCTGAGCATTCTGTTGCCAATTCTGAGCTCAAAGTCAAGGAATTGGACAAAGAGAATGCAACCCTTAAGGCCGAACTGAAGGATGGGATAGTACATGCTCGGGAGAGAAAGGGATCGAGATCGGTCGACGCAATTTCGTGAGGATTCGGGAGAAGGTTAAGAAGTGTTTCCTGAGCTCGGAGGAATTTATTGACATCCTCTCCACAGGAGTGATCCAGCAGTATGAGTTCACTTTTGATCAAGCCAAGCTCCAACTTTGGGGGAAAGGGATATCTAAATCCCTATATCGGGAAGGACCCCGAGCTCTTATGCAAGACCCTGAGGGCTTTGTCTTTTCCAAGGTTGCTAATGAAGTCAACCTTTCTTCTGATGAGGTTTTTGTCAACTCTCTGGATGACTCCTCTTGGATAGCCGACCTCAAAGCCGCTGCCGACCGAACAGCTGCAGACCGAACTGCTGCATCTCAGGCCTCGGGAGATCTTCCTCCCGTTCTCAATCCCGAACTGCCTGTCATTCAAGAAACTAGCCCATCCGCGACAACACCCGAGGTGTAGACCAGCCATGAGACCAAGCTCAATATTCAGGACTACGCCTCAGCGGACCTTATATTGCAGTAATTTTATGCTTGTCCCGATCTGGGATTTTTTGTAATCAATTTTTGTACACTTTTGTAACTATCCCGATCTGGGATTCCTTTTGTAATTTTCGAATCGTATTAATGCAAGCTTACTTTTGATCACATCTTTTATTGCACTGTATTATCAGTATTTATCGTGCCCGAAGTGTTTGGAGGATTGGCTCAAGCCGAACTCCAAACAATTACTTAATTTTTCTCCTTTTTTTGGAGGACAAGATTTTCAAGCTCGAGCTTGACTTGCCTCTGGGCTTATCGCGCCCGAAGTATTTGGATGATTGGCTCGAGCCGAACTCCAAACACTTGCTCAATTTTTCTCATTTTTTGGAGGACAAGTTTTTCAAGCTCGAGCTTGACTTGCCTCTCAGGCATAATCGTGCCAGAAGTGTTTGGAGGGTTGGCTCGAGCCGAACTCCAAACACTTGCTCAATTTTTCTCATTTTTTGGAGGACAAGTTTTTCAAGCTCGAGCTTGACTTGCCTCTAAACTTATCGTACCCGAAGTGTTTGGAGGGTTGGCTCGAGCCGAACTCCAAACACTTGCTCAATTTTTCTCATTTTTTGGAGGACAAGTTTTTCAAGCTCGAGCTTGACTTGCCTCTGGGCTTATCGTGCCCGAAGTGTTTGGAGGGTTGGCTCGAGCCAAACTCCAAACACAGCAGAACAATTTTCAATAATATTTGCAGACGTGAACGTTTTTCATTGAATTTCAAAAAGAGGAAATTGCATCATTACATCATTCGGATTCCTACGGATAATATTTCTTCAGATTGCTAACATTCCATGCTCGAGGTAGTTTCCTCCCATTCAGCTTTTCTAACTCGTACCTTTCAAATTTCACTAATCCCGATCTAGATTAAGGGTTCTATCCCCTCGAGATTTATTCATCTCGATCTAAATTAGGGCTTCAAAGCCTTTGGAATTCGCCGATCCCGATCTAAGTTGAAACCTCAAAAGTCTGCAAATTTTACCAATCCCGATCTGGGTTAGGGTTTCACACCCGACCATAATGATCTAATTTAGGGTTTCATATCCCTTAAAAATATGTCTGTACCAAACTGAATTAGAGTTTTCCCAACCTCTTCGTTTCCCGCCTATTTATGTCACAAGGACGTCCTTTCAGGTGACAAGACGTCCTTTCATCTCCCGAGGTGACTCCTGGATCGTTGGATGAGATTTGAATCAAGGGCGGTGATCATCTTCCCCCTTCACCTCTTTTTATATAAGGCCAATTAAAAAAGGGGGACCATTTCATTTATAGCAAAAAAAATTCCCCACCCTCTCTAAGCGATTTCCGACGTGCTCTAGGCGATTTCCGGCGACATTGCTCCTTCGTTCTCCTCTTTCAGTTTCTCTTTCTTAGGTACACTTGATAGGTGTGAGTTTTGCATGTCTTTTAAGGTTTAATATTGACAAAAATGGTGATTAAACATGCATAAACTCATGTGAAATGGTTCGTATTCACTCTTTATGGGAAAAATATTATGTTTTGCTCGTTTTGTAGGAATTTAATGATATTTGAAGTAATTTGGAGACAAATACGAGCATAGCGAAGAAGAAATACCAAGAATCGAGTGAACATACGAGATTAGAAATCACAATGAGAAGAAGTACCACAAATAAGGCAAAATAGAGGACGCACGGGTAGGGCGCGCGCCTGGGCACGACCCATGCGTCCCTGGGAATGAAATATTGTGGGTACGGCAAGGCGCACGGGTAGCCCGTGCGTACACGCACCACCCGTGCACCACTGAAGAATTAGAAGCTACCTATGGTAACGCGCGTAACAGTAACCGTAAGCGCCGACGACGACCCGCGGCGCTGGTTGGTGAACAGCAGGATTGGCCTATGGCATGATGCAAGTGGTAACCGTGCGCGGCCGACACACGACTCGTGCGTCCTCACAGATCGCAAAGATCATGACAACAATGTGCCCTAGACTTTCTAAAAGGTATATAAGCACTTTTTGGGGCGCACACCAGGGGATATTCTGACATTTTTTGCTCTAGCACACAAGACAAGGTTCCATTCTTGGAAGACGACATCAAGGAGACAATCGGGTTGCATTGGAGCTTGAGGAATGGAGATATATCAAGAGATTGTCGACTTTCCTAAGTTTTTCTTGCTTCTCTTGTAGTTTCAATCTTTCATTTTTAGTTGTCATGGCTTTGAACAAATTGTCTATGAGTTGTTTAGAAATCATGTGTAGCTAAACTCTTTAGATTTCCGGGTTTTGGAAGTAGATTAATGAACTCTTGTGGAATGTTTTAATCTTAGTTGAAGTTATTGTCTTGAAGCCTATTTGAGTACTTTGAGCTTATTCTTGTTTTATCACTTGATCAATGATTTAACCTGTTTGATATATTGATTCATAATTCGAGAGATGAGTTTCAATATTAGATCTTGAGTACTGGACACAAATATTTGCATGAATCGAGAGGTTTGTAAATATTTGTGAGGACATTTGATCTTTTAAACTTTTGGGAGTTGAATACTTCATGTTGAGTAGAGATGCTATCATAGGTATTTCAATCTACGTTTTATATGCATCTCGAGAGAGAGGATAAATTATTTTCGTGATCGTCTTATAGGAATATTGATAATAACTTGACTTTGATTTAATTGGACAACAAGAGGGATATTAATCGAAACCTTAACCCGGGAATCCATTTCATCATCTTGATATTTCTAATACTTGCATTGTCTTAATCTTGTGTTTTTAGTAGTCCTAATTGTCTTAATCTCACAACGACCATCAATTTACGACCGTCTAAATAAAAATAAGACAATCTTAGTTCAATACTTAGCATATTACTTTATTAGTCTCTGTGGATACGACCTTGCTACCCTTTTCTATAACGTACACCGTACACTTGCGGTGAGCTAAAAATAAAGGCGAACAACACTCTTCCCTTTCCTTTCTTTTTACTTATTTTTCCTTTCAAATAATGGCCTCCTCTTCCACACACTCCGATCCTTACTTGACCGATCTGGTGAGATGGTCAGAGGATGCGGATACCCAATATAGGGAAGATCCTCCCGAACTTTCGATCCCGTTAGGCTACGGAATCGGACTCCTCTTTTGAGAGGGACCGATCTCCTATAGAAGTTAGTAAACCCAACCCTCTGGCACCTCCCGAGGTGGACCACGGGTTTTCTTACTTAGTTTCCACCGCCGAGTCCCTCTATAACATCCGTAGGAATGCAAGGATCGCTCCTAGCTTCAAATTAACTTTACCGAGCTACACAAATTGGCCATATCGACCTCCTTTGGGAGGTCTTTCCTTCTTCATAGGCCAATTAGATGGGGGCCTTAGGCTCCCTATTCATTCATTTTTTTCTGACGTCTCTTCTATGTATAGTATCCCACTAAATCAACTGACCCAAAACTCATTTAGAATCATTTCGGGCTTTTTAGTAATCCCAAAGTTCTTGTCTATAGATCCCTCTCCCGAGCTCTTCTGTGCCCTTTTCCAAGTTAAGTCCTCCTCCCCGAAGGGTTTGTTCTACATCACAGCCCGCAATGAGACCAACTTCTTAGGGAAGTATCCGACCTCTAACAAGTTTTGGAAAGATCGGTATTTTTTTGTAACTCCTCCCAAGCCCTGGTCTTTTCCTCACAAGTGGATTTGGTCTCTTCCTCCCCAACAAAAACATGACCCTAAGAAGCGCTCTCCCTAGCTACAAGGCCTTATTCAAAAACTAACTGTTGTTAAGTACGATCTCTCTCAAATCATAACTCCCTCCCTCCTTTCTTACTCGGGAGTTAGCTCTGAGGCCATTCCCCTTCCTCAGGACATCGGTATGCATCCTTTCTTCTCAACACTTAATAACTTTTTTTTTTATACTTGTCTTCTAAACTTGTTCTTTATTTTTGCGGGCATAATACTATCCCATTTTGTAGTGAAAAGGCCGAGGCTCGTAAGAAGGTGAGCTCTCGGCGCCCGAGCTTCCTCCTCCCAAACAAAGTGAGCAATGTGGGCCTTCCCGCGTCCGGTCCCGATTTTGCACGTACCATTCAGCCCCATTCTCGCCAAGACATTCTGGCCGAACTTTCGATCCCATCACCGACCTATTCCCATCGGCTCCCGACGTGGATCTTCGACACCGAGCTCCTCCTAAAAAAAAAAAACTCGCAGGACTAGCTCGGGAGAGCGTGAGCTAATTCAAGCCCTATCGACACTCCGAACTGGACATGGATGATGCAACTCCATCCTCAAGAATACGAACCTGTCTTTGGCGGCCTAATACATCCAAGGCCACGCTCTTATCCCGACCGAGCCATTTTAGACAAGCTCTCGGATCCCGAGCTGGTGAACTCCTTCTGCGAAGACCAAGCCCGAGCTCATGTCAAACTGTCAGCTCTCATTGCCCGAGCTCGAGTGGGCTTTGATGATCCAGTCTTGGTGAGGGAACTCGAGGCCCTTAAAAAGGACAACAAAAAACTGAAGGCAAGAGAGGCCAAGCTGCTGACTGAGGTGTGCGAGCTCAAAGATAAGCTTCTCGGAGCTGAGTGTTCTGTTGCCAATTCTGAGCTCAAAGTCAAGGAATTGGACAAAGAGAATGCAACCCTTAAGGCCGAACTGAAGGATGGGATAGTACATGCTCGGGAGAGAAAGGGATCGAGATCGGTCGACGCGATTTCGTCAAGTCTGAGAAAGGCCGAGCTATGGTCGGTAGGATTTGGGAGAAGGTTAAGAAGTGTTTCCTGAGCTCGGAGGAATTTATTGACATCCTCTCCACAGGAGTGATCCAGCAGTATGAGTTCACTTTTGATCAAGCCGAGCTCCAACTTCGGGGGAAAGGGATATCTAAATCCCTAGATTGGGAAGGACCCCGAGCTCTTATGCAAGACCCTGAGGGCTTTGTCTTTTCCAAGGTTGCTAATGAAGTCAACCTTTCTTCTGATGAGGTTTTTGTCAACTCTCTGGATGACTCCTCTTGGATAGCCGACCTCAAAGCCGCTGCCGACCAAACAGTGCATGAGGCAGATCGAAGCCGCAGATCTCAGGCCTCGGGAGATCTTTCTCCCGTTCTCAATCCCGAACTGCCTGCCATTCAAGAAACTAGCCCATCTGCGACAACAGCCGATGTGTAGACCAGTCATGAGCCCGAGCTCAATATTCAAGACTACGCCTCAGCGGACCTTATATTGCAGTAATTTTATGCTTGTCCCGATCTGGGATTTTTTGTAATCAATTTTTGTACACTTTTGTAACTATCCCGATCTGGGATTCCTTTTGTAATTTTCGAATCGTATTAATGCAAGCTTACTTTTGATCACATCTTTTATTGCACTGTATTATCAGTATTTATCATGCCCGAAGTGTTTGGAGGATTGGCTCTAGCCGAACTCCAAACACTTGCTCAATTTTTCTCCTTTTTTTGGAGGACAAGATTTTCAAGCTCGAGCTTGACTTGCCTCTGGGCTTATCGCGCCCGAAGTGTTTGGATGATTGGCTCGAGCCGAACTCCAAACACTTGCTCCATTTTTCTCATTTTTTGGAGGACAAGTTTTTCAAGCTCGAGCTTGACTTGCCTCTGGGCTAATCGTGCCCGAAGTGTTTGGAGGGTTGGCTCGAGCCGAACTCCAAACACTTGCTCAATTTTTCTCATTTTTTGGAGGACAAGTTTTTCAAGCTCGAGCTTGACTTGCCTCTAGGCTTATCGTGCCCGAAGTGTTTGGAGGGTTGGCCCGAGCCGAACTCCAAACACTTGCTCAATTTTTCTCATTTTTTGGAGGACAAGTTTTTCAAGCTCGAGCTTGACTTGCCTCTAGGCTTATCGTGCCCGAAGTGTTTGGAGGGTTGGCCCGAGCCGAACTCCAAACACTTGCTCAATTTTTCTCATTTTTTGGAGGACAAGTTTTTCAAGCTCGAGCTTGACTTACCTCTGGGCTTATCGTGCCCGATGTATTTGGAGGGTTGGCTCGAGCCAAACTCCAAACACAGCAGAACAATTTTCAATAATATTTGCAGACGTGAACGTTTTTCATTGAATTTCAAAAAGAGGAAATTGCATCATTACATCATTCGAATTCCTACGGATAATATTTCTTCAGATTGCTAACATTCCATGCTCGAGGTAGTTTCTTCCCATTCAGCTCTTCTAACTCGTAAGCTCCTCCAGCCAAGACTTTGGTCACCCGAAGTGGGCCTTGAGTCCTCTTCATCTGTAAAAAGGTCATCTCTCTTTTTTCATCGATCAAATCCAGAGCTTTGCGTGTCAACATCTCATTCTATTTTTCCTCAAATGTCTGGATTCTATGGGTTTCCATCCCGATTTCCAACGGTATCACGACATCCATTCCATAAACCAAACTGAAAGGGCTCTCCCCCGTAGCCTCCTTTGGGTTCGTTCGATAAGCCCATAACACCGAGCTCAGTTCTTGCACCCAAGCTCCTCCAGCTCTTTCCAATCTAGTCTTGAGTCCTTGTACCAGAATTCTATTAGTCACCTCCACTTGACCATTAGCTTGTGGATGCGCTACCGATGTGAAATGCTGATTAATTTTCATATCTTCGCACCAAGCCTTGATGCTAGCCCCACTAAACTGTGTTCCATTATTCGAAACAAGGACCCTCGACACTCTAAATCGGCATAAAATGTTCTGCCAAATGAACTTCATCATCGCATCCTCAGTAATTCTTGCTAAAGCCTCTGCCTCAACCCAC
This sequence comes from Rehmannia glutinosa, assembly GCA_016081115.2. Lineage (NCBI taxonomy): Eukaryota > Viridiplantae > Streptophyta > Magnoliopsida > Lamiales > Orobanchaceae > Rehmannia > Rehmannia glutinosa. Next base: position 13,433,708 of record CM071934.1, on the reverse strand, counting down.
TTACTGAAAATAATCTATCGCCACCACCAAGTATTTACGTTGTCCCGATGCCGGGGGGAATGGCCCCACATTATCAATCCCCCACTTAGCAAAAGGACATGCTGAACTCATTGTCATCAGCTCTTCAGCTGGCTGATGTATAAACGGTGCATGTACTTGACACTTCTCACAAGCTTTCACTAACTTCTGAGCCTCGCTCTTCAGATACGGCCAAAAGTATCCAACCCTCAACACCTTCCTGATCAGGATTCTAGCTCACATGTGATTTCCACAACAACCTTCATGTATTTCTCTTAGCACATATTCTCCTTCTGTTTTTCCAAGACACCGCAGCAATGGCATCCCAAAACCTTTCTTATACAACTTCTCTCCAATTATGCAAAAACGAGTTGCTCGAATTTTCACCCGAGAAGCTTCCTTTCTGTCTTTCGGGAGAGAACCCTCCTTTAGGTATGACATGATGGGGACCTTCCAATCATCTTCCTCCTCCAACGCTCCAACCTCAAGGCTCAAACCGGAAACCTTTGCCTCAAGCAAAGTAATATGCCTCTCTGGGGCACATTCAGCCGAACTAGCTATCTTTGCCAAAAAGTCAGCCCTGGCATTTTCTTCCCGAGGTATTTGGCATATTTGTACCTTTTCTATCATCTTCTCCAAGGCCTTATATGCATCAACATACCTTTTCATTCGTTCTTACCGAACTTCAAATTCTCCCATGATTTGTTTATAGACTAATTGCGAGTCCAAATGGACCAGCATATTCGTTGCACCCATTTCTGTAGCCATCCTAATGCCTCGGATGAAAGCCTCATACTTGGCTTCGTTGTTGAAAAGTTTATAATCCAATCTCACTGCGAAGTCACTTTCCACCCCCTCTGGACTTATCAACACGATGCCGGCTCCACATCCCGAGCTAGCAACTGATCCATCCACAAATAAAATCCATGCCCCTCCCTCACTTGGGGCTTTTGTCAACTCCTGCACAAATTCCGCCAAGGCCTGTGCCTTAATTGTTGTTCTGCTCTGGAACTCTATCTCATATTCACTGAGCTCAATAGCCCACTTCACCAGTGATGGCTCAAAAGCTACCTTTAAAACCTTAGGCAAGTGCACCTATCATTTTATAGTATAGATTATTGAGTACCGAGTGTCATTCCCACGAGGATTGTAAGTACTAATAATTACCGTCTTTTTGTTATTTAATCTAGCAATTTTCAGAGTTTTGTTGGTTTAATATGGAAAATAAAAAATAGAAAATTTAAAATAATTGCAACTTACAAAATATCAAATAAAAGTAGATTGTAAAATAAGAAATCAAGAGCTAGAAATGTGTTTGAATGTAAATCCCTCTAGAATGTTTTGTGATTTAACAAGATAAAGATACAACCAAAAACCCTTAAGCAAAAATCAACCTCTTTTAATAAAATCTCATGTTTCATGGACCGTAGAAATTCTCGATTACGTTAAACCCTCTATCGAGCGTGAATAACTTCTAACCTCAAGTTGATTAACTGAATCTCTTTCTAGTTAAAAACCCCAAAACAGCATTATAACGATTTGTGAATTCCCATATTAGGTTTGACCCTAATCCAGAAGATTTATGTCGGCCTATATCTAGGATTGCATGCAACTCTTTTCACTTATATAGGTTCTATTTCACCATGAATCTCTCGATTTCCCGGATGAAAATAAACTTCAAATCAATATTGCGCATATACCAATTCGAATGAATAAAGCATAATATAAGTGAATCACACAAACCATGAAGATTTTATTAAAAACATACAAGCCTTAATCACAAATTCATTCTAGAGTTTATAACATTCAAACACTAGAAATTTAGCTACACATGGTTTTGACAAAAGAGTATACTACACAAGAAGATTTGAATAAAATGAACATGGTGTACTTAGCTCTTATTCAAGACCAATTCAAGACTTCCTCCTTGGTTGATTGCAATGATGTTGAGCTCCAAACCTTCTCCTCTATTGCTCTTTAACTTCCAACTCTACCTCTCTTTTATCCTCTCAATGTATTTTGCTTTGAAACTTAGAGTGAATGGATGAATGAATTACAATGAATGGAATGGAATGGAATGCCTCCTCCAACCCAAACTCTTGGCTTTTATAGACATTTTTGTTGTGAAAGAACACATTAACAATGTCATCTTTTGGCAAATAATTGTTCCACTTCCATAGTTGGGTTGTTGAATCAATGTTTTCATGTGATAATTGAGAGAATAATAGAGTTTGGTGCAACAAAATGAGATGTAAAAGTTGATCAAAGGTTGTCAAAAAGCAAAAAGGGAAAGCTTCCATAATTTCCGCCAAAGAGAATCCCAGACTGGACGAAAAGCACGGCCATGCCGTGTTCGCGGATTTTTCCGAACACGGCCGTGCTTAAAAAGCACGGTCTGGCCGTGTTTGGTACGTCGTGGCCCAGATTTTGCTCGTTTTTGGCTCCTTAAAAGCACGGCCGTACTTTCAAAGCACACCCAGACCGTGTTTGACTGAAAAGGCCCCAAAATGATGCGTTTAGGTTGGGATTTCGAGTGTTTTTGCATCCATAAACCCCGGGGTATGTTATGACATGAAACCATGGCCCAAAATTCACCAAAAACAGCTCTGAATCATCAATCTATACCAATAAAAATACCTCGGAGTAATATGAACTATGACAATAAAAAATTTATAAAACTAACAATGAAATAACTCAAATCATACTCAAATATACACATAAAACATGCATAAAAAGACCCTTATCAACCAGCCTTACCCGCAACCTCTGGTTTGCTCAAAACCGACTTCAAGGGAAAATTAGTTCTTACCACAATCTTATGTGAAAGAAAATAAGGCCTCAGCCTTATAGCCGTGGTTACAAGTGCTAATCCAACCTTCTCAATCTCAAAATACCTGAGCTCCGCGTTCCTCAGCACCTTGCTAACATAGTATACTGGCTTCTGAACCGACCCTTCTTCCGCTAGCAATACCGTACTAATCCCTTGCTCTCCCACCGAAATGTATAGATACAAGAGCTCCCCTGGAATTGGCTTAGTCAACAAGGATAACTTAGCCAAATATTCTGTCAACTCTTCAAATGCCACCTGGCATTCCTCATCCCAAGCAAATTTTCTAGACTTCCTCAACACTTTGAAAAATGGCAAACTTCGCTCCGCCGAGCGAGAGATGAATCTGTTCAAAGCGGCCAGCTTTTCCGTCAAGCTCTGCACATCCTTCACATCCCGCGGTGGAGCCATTTCTCTGATTGCCCTCACCTTCTCGGGATTAGCCTCAATCCCCTTCTTGGTTACCATGTAACCCAGAAATTTGCCCGACCTGACCCCAAACACACACTTCTTTGGGTTCAGCTTCATCTGGTATTTCCTCAATGTTTCAAAAGTTTCTGCTAGATCTCTAGTGTGGCTCTCGGCCCTCACACTCTTCACCAACATATCATCAACATACACTTCCATATTCCGCCCCAACTGGTTTTGGAACATCTTATCTACTAACCTCTGGTAGGTTGCCCCGCATTTTTTAAACCAAAAGGCATAACGACATAGCAAAAGGTGCCAAAAGAAGTAATAAAACTTACCCGCTTCTGATCCTCCTCTGCTAACTTGATCTGGTGGTACCCCTGCGAAGCATCCATCATGCTGAGTAACTCGCATCCCGAAGTCGAGTCAACAAGTTGATCTATCCGCGACAATGGGTAATAGTCCTTCGGGCAAGCTTTATTCAAATCTCGGAAATCCACGCACATCCTCCAGTCGTCCAGAGTTTTAGGAACCAGTACTGCATTGGATAACCATTCCGAAAATTGTATTTCACGGACATGCTCGACCTCCAACAATTTCTGCACCTCAGCACGCACGATCGCATCTTTCTTGGGGCCAAAATTTCTCTTTTTCTGTTTCACAGGTCGGTATGAAGGAATTATGTTCAGCCTGTGCTCCGCTATGCTAGGATCAACACCAACCAACTCCTTCGCCGACCATGCAAACACATCCACGTTCTTTCTGAGAAACTCGATCAGCTCCTCCCTTAGGTCTTCCTTGAGGCGACTTCCGATCTTGGCGACCTTACCAGGGTCCCCTGGAACCAACTCTATCATCAACAAATCTTCATTCAGCATCACATGATCCACTGGATCCTCATCCAACTTGATGAGTTTCTCCTTGCCCTTGCCATTATCGTGGGCTACACCTCTTTCCGCCATCTGGAGGCTTTCTACGTACAACTTCCTTGCCATGTACTGATCCCGCTCAACCTCTCCAACCTGGTCATCCACTGGGAATTTAATTTTCAAGTGATACACCGAAACAATGGCTTGGAAAAGATTAAGGGAGGGTCTCCCGATCATCACATTGTACGATGATGGTGCATCAACCACCAGAAATCACACCATCCTAGTCTTCATGTACGGTTCCTTACCCAAGAGACAGGTAAAGTAACCATACCCAACGACTGAATCGAGCCCCCTGCAAATCCAACCAGAGACGTATCCACGACCTCTAACTCCACTTCCAAATCCATCTGTCTATAGCATTCAAAAAATAGTATGTCCGCAGAGCTGCCTGTATTGACAAAAACCCTATGAACATCATAAATCGCTATGGTTGTTGTGATAACAAGGGCATCACTATGGGGGGGTCGCAATGCCCCGGCTATCCCTCGGCCCAAACTGAATATTCGGTCCCACAGACACTTGTTCTACCCTGATCCGCTCTTGAGCACGCTCAGCAGCAGCGACTCTCACATAGCTCTTCCTGGCCCATCGCGAGTCTCTGCCAAACAGACCCCCTATCACCATCTGACTCACCCCCTTCCGCGGTGACGGTGGGGGGAGATCCCGCTCCTCATCCGGCTTCTTCTCAGACTCCTGCCTCTGCTGGTAATTACTGTTTCCCTTACGATAATTACCCTTAGACTTCCTCTTATCCACGTATACAAACTCCTTCAGGTGACCAGCCTGGATCAACCTCTCTATCTCATCTTTCAAATGGGTACACTGATCCGTGGTGTGCCCATACTCGTTGTGGAACCTACAAAAATCTTTGCACTTCTCCTTCCTGGGTATCTCACCATAAGTTTTTGGCCACCTCAAATCTGGATGACGCTCAATCGCTATGAAAACATCCGTCTGGGGAGCCACCAGAGGTGTATATTTCTCATACCTAGGCCTCTCCCCTATCAGGTCAGACTTGGGGAGGTTAGGCTTCTTACTAGTAGCTCTTTCATCTCTCTCGTCTTTCCTCTATTTTCTCTTACCCCCTCCTCACGCTTCATCTTCCTTGCCTCCTCCAGGTTAATGTACTTTTCAGCCCTCGCCAGGAGCTCATCAAATATGCGCACTGACTCTATCACCAGGGATTCAAGGAATTCACCATGCTTCAAACCTTGGGCCAGAGCATTAGCCAAGATATCCTGAGTCACCGAGGGCACCTCCAACTTCGTCTCCGTAAGCATCTGGATATAGCTCCTCAAACCTTCATCATCCCGCTGATTGATGCTAAACAAAGTCAGCGGTGTTTTCTGGTACCTCCTGCAGCTGGTAAATTGGTGCAAGAACATAGAGTTAAATTCATCAAAACTCCTGATCGAATTCGGCAGCAACTGACTAAACCATTGTTGGGTTGACTTAGTCAATGTAGTCGGAAACACCCGACACATCACTCCATCAGAGAACCTATGGAACATCGCGGCATTCTCAAAACGGCACAAGTGATCCCAAGGATCAGTGGTGCCATCATATTCGAAGTTCAGCGCACGATACGAGGGGGAGTTCATCAGCCATAATCTCCACTGAAAAAGGGGTTCCCCTCCTCGATCGGCCTGAGCCACCTCCAGACACCTTCTTCTTTAACTCTCTCATCTCCCTATGCAGATCATCCATCCTCTCACTCTAGTTCGGATCCGTCTCCGTGGCCGTTTGGGTAAAAGCCGTGGAGGCGGTCTTCTCTTCCAACACCGGTGCCCTTCGACCTCGCTCCCCCCCAGCCGGGGGAGGCCTCATCTCATGCCAGTCCAGTCCCCGGCCACACAAGTAGCCGTGGACCACTCGTATCCGATTATCCATGGCCTCTTCCACAACGGCCTTGATGTAGGAGGCCATCTGTTGAAAGAAACCAGGTCCTAGACCACCCACTCCCACCATGGGATCAGCAACTCCGGCTACCCCCTGCGGAGGGCAACCAACTCCCACACTAGGTGCATGCGGCGGACGTTCGTGCTCCCCAGTCACCACTTCCGGCGTCTCAATCAGAAGCTCATCAAGGTCATTCTCCAAATTCTGTCGTACATCCTCCATAGCTACCTTAAACTCACGTCTTAAAACTCAAATTCCCACAGACGGTGCCAATTGGTCGGTACTAGAAATATCACCGCCCAATAATCTACGCTCCGCCACGCGACTGACCTGATAACCGCAACACAACCATTAGAAGGGGAGCCGGAAGGGTTTTCCGGCGTACCCACTCCGACGCTCAAGTCAGTATCATTTCAGAGAGAGGAAGAATCAAATAGTAAAATGTATTGACATGTATTCAGAGTCTAACTCGCGGCGTACCTTATTTGTGCCCCTTTTATAGGTTTTGGAATTAGGGTTGCGTAGGCCTCAAGCCATACTAAAACCCTAATTAACACACATGCCTAGGTTAATCACCCGTATTGGGCCATAATCTTAGTAGGCCCAAGAGCTCGGCAGGCCCTTAAGTTGGCCCATTCGAGGGTCCAGCCCAACAGGTCGGCCCATTCAGGTCGGTAGGCCCTTAGCTTGGCCCATTCAAAGGTCCAGCCCAACAGGTCGGTAGGCCCTTAGGCTGGCCCACTCGAGGGTCCAGCCCAACAAGTCGGCCCATTCACGTCGGTAGACCCTTAGCTTGGCCCATTCGAGGGTCCAGCCCAACAGGTCGGTAGGCCTTAGGTTGGCCCACTCGAGGGTCCAGCCCAACATGTCGGTAGACCCTTAGGTTGGCCCATTCGAGGGTCCAGCCCAACAGGTCGGCCCATTTAGGTCGGTAGGCCCTTATGTTGGCCCAGTACCAAGAGATCGGCCCAATCTAAAACCTCCCTTGGCCTAGGTCTTTCCTCACGCTCCTAGAGGTAGGTCGGCCTAAATAGGCCCCATCAAAACACTTAAAAGTATTTGGTAATTTTTTTCAAATAGCTTCTAAAATCGTAAAAGAAAAAGAATTATGACTCGTAAATTTTAAAAATAGGTAAGCATGTGTGCTTAAAATTTTCAATTATCAAGAAAAAAACACCAGTCTTCTATTTTAATCCCTGCGAACAACTCAACGTGCAAAGTGCTAAGGGTACCATAAATAAGACCTCAAACCAAACCAATGCAAAGTGCTAGAGGTGCATGTCCTTTTGTAGGACCTCAAATCAGTAAGATATCAAGACCTCAAAATCACTAATAATCGTATGAACTCAAGCAGTGTTTAGTAAATATAGCATAGAAAATAGGGATAATTACAAAAACCTCCCTCGGGTTCGGGCTAATTATAAAAGAACCTGGAAGTTTTTTAAAATTACAAAAAAGCCCTTGAGGTTGACTCTATCTTACATTTTCCCAATTCATAAACAAATTACATTTCAAAACACCCCATGATAGTTATAGAAATATTACAATTACCCCCTTAAATTTAAAACAAAAGCAAACTTGAGGGTCTTTTTATAATTTCAAAACATCTTTGGATTTTTTTTGTAATTAGCCCAAATCTTAGGGGTTTATTGTAATTATCCCTAAAAAATATGGTACTTGGGTCAACCTTATATAAGTGCATGTGATAAAAGTAGTAGAGATTTTTAGAAGATTTTCCTAGTAAATCAACAAAAATGACTTCAAATAAAAAATATACATGCTTTCCAGATTAAGAAGCTCTGACCCAATCAAAGTATCAAACTCAAACTCTAAATGAGTAATTTTTTTATTACCTTAACTTATCTTGAGCTAGTGTTTTTATTGCTAATTAAACTTAGTGGAGCAGGTCCGTTTAGCAATAATTTGTATTTACGCAACCACACATGCCGAGCCCAACTCCTCATATCAGTCCAGGTTGAGCTGAACAATCCAGTTCAACTTTCAAATCATCAACTCTCAAACACCAGACCCAATGCTGAAGTCCGATCTATCCAAACTCCTTTATTCTAGCTTAGCTCAGATAAGCCCAATGGGATCACAATAATTCCAACCACATCAATGTTAAAAGCTCTATCTTATTTACTTAAACACTTCGTCAACTTATTTTTTCAAATACATTTAATAGTTTACAATTTTGTTTTTATTATAGCATAAGGGCTCATGAGCCACATGAGGTGGACTTTAACATTAGAATATTGCACAAGATTACAAGGGGAGATCACAAGTGTAATAGTAAAAATTTTGTGTATAAATATGTGGGAATGAAATGAGATGAGAAAAGGCTTTCATTGCAAAACAAGAATTATTGCTTACTGTAGGTCCCAAGGGGTGTAAGTGTAAGGTTTAGAAGGGGGGGTTGAATAAACCTTACCAAATTTTCGATTTAGTCCTTTTAAATCTACAGAGTTGATTCTACACAGTTGTGTCCTTGATGGGATCGAATTAGTCGCTCAAGAGAGTTAATCTCTCAATGACTCACCAAATTGAGCCGTTGATGGAGTAACTCAAATTTGTTGGCTATAATTTAACTTGTGGTTTTATTTTCATTGGAAGACTTAACACCCTTAAGTTTGATTAAGCAAGATTTTAGAGCTTGATTTAGTACTTATAAATTATCAAATGGATAGCAAATTTATCACAGATATAAGCGATTAAGAGTGCAGAATTTAAATCTTTGAAATGTAAATGACACAAGATAAAGTTTTTATAGAGGTTCAAGATGGGGTAATTCTTCTACTCCTCTCTTCTCCAACTCCCGGAGGAATCCACTAAGTAATGATCCAGTTTACAAAGTGGTAAAATCCCGCACGCAAGTCTTGATCACAACGGCCGACTTGATCCTTAGGGACTCGATGCCGAGACGCTTGATCACTCAAGCTCGCACGACTCGCTTTCTTCTGGCTGGGCATTTTTTGCGCTTTGTTACTACACTCACTTGCTCAAGCTCTTTGGATTTGATCACGAAGCCCTCCAAAAGCTTAAGACTTGGTTCAACCTTGAACCTTTCTACAATCCTTCCCCGGAATGTAGACCCCTTTGTTTTCAAAAGTTTCCTCTTCAACTCGATTGAAGTTCTCTTTCCTTCACGGGTGAGTGTTGGATTGATGTACTTCATAATGTAGGCTTGAGGATTGAGAATGTTTCGCTTTTTCCGATGTGCTTGTATATCTCGCGTGTGTGTCATCCCTTTTTCTCAAACAAACTCCTCAGCCTTTTATAGTGAACTTTCAAAAATTTGCCCGTTGAAGAGATAGGCTTATTTTTAAAGTCACTTTGCGATCGTTGGCTTGCAGTTCTTGGAATTGCCGTTTCCTCGTATGAATTGTTCTTTCACCTTTTTGAGGTCCGACATGGTGTAGTGCTTCCCATTGGTTCATTCCTTTTGCACGCGCTCGATTTGAGCACTCCAAGAAAGGTGGTATGGAGATATTACTTGTTTAAGTAAATCTCTTGATTTCGTGCAACGGTCCTTTTACGATTATCTCGACTTGATCGCATTTCCTTGCTTTCCCAGGTGACTTAGAGTCGACTTCCAATCATTGGATGACTCTTTGTCACTTCAACTTGAGACTTGGCTTTTCTTGAGTTGACTTGATCGATGCTCCACTCAATCGCATCTCACCGCTTCTTCAAGAGAGTTCCGTCTACTTTTCTTTGCCTTACTCACTGTCTCGCAAGAGTCTTCCTTCCATCTTGATTGTCTTCTTGCATGTTAGGACGTAGGCGACTTAACTCGGCCTTGGCGCCACTCTATTCATTACAATGCATTTTACAACAAGAATTGGGGTGCCAACTTTCTATTCTAAGTTTTACATGGCATTCATCAAAATCTAAACAATAAAATTCCTAACAATTTCCCCCTTTTTGATGATGCCAAAACTTAAACCATACAAAGATGCAAATAACAAAGATACATACAGATAGTGTATTGACATAGAATGTATGCGCAGAATCAATCTTTTTATTGATCATATCATTCTTGTACTTAACACAACTGTTTACAAGGTGTATCAGAGTATATACTTGTCTTCACAAAAAAAATAAAGAGTTTATAGCTTTATTACAGAACACTTACATTGTATGTAATTAAATGATAAACTACGAAGGGTTGGAAAGCAACACTTCATTCATCTCCTTCGCCTCCTTCTTTCATCTTGATCAAGATCTTCTTTCTCTTCTTCTCTTTTTTCGTCGTCACCGCTTCTTTTTTTCTTCTCATATGCTTTCCTGGCAGCTTCATCTCTTCTTATTCTTTCCTGTCTCTCCCGCCATAGCTGAGTTTGTCTCTTGTTTTCTTCTTCTAATCTCTTTGCATACGTTAGATTTAGCCACTTTTAAATTTGCCACTTGGTCAAGCCCACCAAGAGATCCCTCCTTTCTTTCCTCGGATCTACGTATTCAATATTCTTGGGCAGAGGCCAGTCCAAGCTTCTTCCTCCACTCATCGCTTCTTCCTCTACTCTGGGCGTATCTTTGATCTTGGGGTCTTCTTCTTTCCAAATTGAGTGACCGGCGGAGTGACCAAGCAGAGGATCACGGAAGTCGCCGCTGTCGCCTTCTTCACATAAGGCGAGACCATTTTCCCAAGATAAGTCCCAAGCTTGAGCCATAGACATATTTGCAAAATATCCCTCGATTCGAGCGTTTTAAATTCATCGACCGATCGCGGCTCGTCCCGACATCCGAGATGGCATAGGTGTCTCTGCCAACTGGAATGCCTCCATGTTCTTTCAAGATGTTCATCACCCTGGCATCCATTCTTCCTTCCACTTCCTTCATCCCTCGCTTCAATTGTTTTTTCTTCTCACCATAGATACAACAGAGTGTTGGAGTGGCAGAGTCACTGGGAGTTTCCGCTTATGATGTCACCATTTGGATAGGACCTTGTTGGGGTTTGTGCAATCATCAATGTTACATCCACGATCCTTCCCCTCAACAAGCTTTCCTTTCTTTCTTCTCGTTTCAAGACTTCCTGGTGATTTTCCTTCTCTGCTCCTTTCTTTTTCCCTTCAGATTTTTTGCTTTAAGGTATTCCTCTTCCCCTTTTTGGCATCATCAAAGGATAGAGGAACCCTGTGGAACATGTGGCAAGCATGAAATCGAGCTGCGGATAGTCGAGTTCTGCTTCAAGTCGCTGCGTTGTAAGCGACACGAATTCGGATCGAGTAGCGTTGGACTCTTGAAATCGCTTCATCTCGGCCATGAGAAGGTCAATTTTCTAGTCATGTGTTCTTCCAAACGCCGTATATCATTTGTATTTTGCTCACGCAGCTAGCCTTGATTTCGGCAGAGTGTGAGCTTCATGCATATGCTCAATGTGTTCTCTCGGCTTCGTTTTTGCATCGGCATTTTCACTCTCCACACCGGACTTGTTGAACAAAGTTCAAGTATATCTCTGTTCCACACACATTGATTCGCTATTGCCACCATTCTCTTATCCCGACCGTGATGCCTCTCAAGTTAGTCAGTAAGGTTGGCATCTCTCGTTGTCCATCGCATGTCCAAAGAGGCTCGATGCCTCTCCATCCTTTCAACCTCAAAGAAAGAGTGCTTTGAACACTTCTCGAACTTTTTGATTCTTCATTGCGGTGATGGCCATACACGTCAAAATCAAAATCTACTGAACAATGGTGCCCGAGTGAAAACAGGAGGTGGTCTCGTGATAGCGTGCTTGTTCGTTTTTCGACTCTTTGTGAAGTTCGGTATTTCCAAAGTGAAAAGGAAAAGACTCTACGAAGGATTCATCACCGCCAACCGGGATCTGCTTCGATGATGAGTGGTGCGCGGGCGGTTCTTTTGGGAATCGATCCTGTTGCAGCTTGAGGAGCTCGCAAATGGTCTCTTGTTGAGCGGGTCTTGTTGTGAAGTGGACCTTGCTTGCCGAGCCTCGTTTGTCTTAACAAACCGTTGGTCTCGGTGATTTTTCCATTTCGAAGATGGTCATCGGCCTTATCGAAGCGTCATCGGACGATGATGAGATTTCGATGGTGGCTCATCATCAAAGTTAAAAGTTTGACGAGTAGTCTTGGGATCGACTTGCTCGTGCTTGGAACACCCGGTGAGTCTTTTGGATTTGTCATGGGGATGACTCGCTTCTTCTTCTTCGCCTCGATCCCGGAAAAGTGACATCGTGGTTGTCCCGGGAATCATGAAGTGCGCCGATCTCCTTCTCGGATGGGTCGATGATAGCAGGAGGGATGTTCTCTACTTGACTTCTTTACCCCGGAAGTCTCAACCTCCCGTAGGCCTTCATTACCTCCGGCGATCTCTCATCGCTGCGAGGCCTTGGTCCACCCTTTCGACGAGTGTCACTGTCTTAGGGTCTTCTACAGCGATGGCATCCATAGGAGTCTCAACCCCATGGATTGCACTTTCATCGCCTGCAGTGTTAACTCCCTGTGGCTATTCCTTCCTCGTGCCTCGATCGCATCGCGTCATTAGCCTTCAGAGGCGGTTGGCACCTCGGGTGAGACAGTCTCAATCGCCTCGAGCTTCGTTGATGGCAACTTGTTGTTCTTCTTGTGATTGTAATTTCTCTTCTTCGCCTCCTTGATTCGATTGTGGAGTCATCGCAGCATCCTCCGACCTTGCCGTGGAGGGGAGTTCCCCTCACCGGGCGCACCACCGAGTGACTTGTAATGGGGTCACTCGTCTCCAAACTCCCGGCTGCTTTTGGATCGATTGTTCAGCCATGGGGCGGTGGTAAGCACACCTTCAATAGGGGTTGGCTCGATGGGGTCCCCATTATCCCGATTTCATCGCCACCTCCCTTATTGCTTCTTTTCTCGAGTGAGTCGGGGAAGTGGTAGCAAAGAACATCGGTGGCTATTTTTCAACCACTCCCATTGGATCGATTTCACCGTGTTCGAGGACTCTCCTGGTCCCTCCATTAGTCTTTGCTCGTGAAGAATTCTTGACTCGTGCAATGCTTCGTGACGCATTTGCAACTCTTCGCGGGGCATTCTCAGTTCCTCGTCTTTGTCGGAGAAGACATCAAGGAGAGGATGTGTGTGTTCGTGGTGCGGAGATAGGCGGATGCTTGCCTTCTCACGTGCTTGCTTCTTGGCCTTGCTTTTCTCTCCTCCTGTCCTTGTAAATCTGCAGGATGTCCGTGCGCTTGTCCTCATCAAATCTGGCCGGGAGCACGAGAGTTAGTCCAAGGAAATTTAGCAGTTCCTCTTCTTCTTCTATGAACTCAAGGCCGTTGGAACTGTTCCTTGACTTGCTCAACTTCCATTTCCTCCACTCACGCAGACGATTTTGGATGTCCGGGTAAGGTGGAGATAGAATCATTACATCACTATCTCGCTTCCGGGTTCTTCTTGTGCTTCACTGTGTGAGCTACGATTGTGTCTTCGGGTTGCCTCTGCTGACGCCTTGGCAGATTTTGGCTGTTTCATCAACTACATCCGGAGACTCTACTTCTCCAAATAGTCTCGGTATTTGTGCTAGCCTGAGTAACCGACTCATTTGGTTTCTCGATTCGGATTGCTTGACTATTCTTCTTCGTCTCCTGGTTTGTACGAGGGAATTTGAGTTCGAGAGATGTTGTCCTCTCGAGTCTGGCGGGGGCCGGGGTCTTGGTGTGTTTTTCTCGAGGAGCCGCCGTCTTGGCTTCTCAGTTCTCCTCTTCTTGACGATCGGAGAAGGTATTTGTGAGTCCTTCTCGACCGGCGCAGCAGGGCAGAGAGACACGGGCCTGGGGGCGGTGACTCACGCAGGGCGAGGAGCATGTTTGGTTTTCTTTTTCACGCAGGGGCAACAGATCTTCTTACCGCAGGGCACTTTCTTCTTGGCCGAGAGGAAAGCAAGATCTTGAGGGTCACTGATTCCCCCTCACCGGTGTCGCTCTCTTGGCGTAAGCTTGCTTCTTCGAGCGCCGAGAGAGGTTAGCTCGAACATCCTCTTGTTAACATGGAATGCCTTCCCATGTCTAAGAGGACTCTTTCACCTCCGATAGCCGGCCAATCACCAGGCCATATCCTAGGGATCCTCCAAATGAACCATCTTCTTTGAAGGACTTGTTCCCACGTTCGGGCAGAGTTTCTTTGTAGACAAACTCATTTGCTTTATTTATCTTCTTTTCTTCGATGATTGCGGCCATTACAATCGGCTTTGCCTTTGATGATTGGTCAAAGTCGCCAAATTTGATGTTGATACATTTGGCAACTATGTCCAACAACTTGTGATAATCCTCCTTCAGATCTCTTGTTTGTTTTGTGTATATTATTTTATCGGCAAAGTCGGACTTGGCTATTTCTTTCCATGCGTCGGCCAAGTTTACATCGCCTTCTTTAATCTCGGATGCTCCTTCTGGCGGGTAGTGAGCAATGTTCACCAAATCCTTGGCGAGAGATAGTCACCGCTTTCCATGAACAGATGACTTGATTCCTTCATCGTGAATCTCGGCATTCACGAGAATTGTGCGACCTCCTCCACATAGGTCATCGGATATTCTAATGTTAGAAACGGTTTTAGCCCGGACGTTTCCAACTTCTCGGCGATTTTCTTCACCAGGGTGTCGTCGGACCCGCTTCACCATTCCGTCGAAATCCACCGTCGAACCGGTGTGGATTTGCTTTCCTAACTTGGTAAAGTCATAAGTTGGTGCCATTTCTCAGGATTATATCGGGGAAAAACTCGAAATTGATTTGAAGGTTGATAGGGTTTGAGAGTATTTCGCTTTGCTTTTGAGAGAAAGAGATGAACAGTTTTTAGAAGTGTGAGAGAAAACGGACGAAAATGGTTTAAATATGGTTTATGAAAGGGCGTGCGGGTGGTTTTTGAAATGTGATCGAAATCAACGGCTTGGATTTCGACGCTATTGAGCATTTCATGTCTCGTATTTAATGCGGCAAAGATTTATATCCAATCATAAGCTTAGTGTGCGGCTTTATGTCCGTACACATCATCATTATCTTCGACGTATTCCTTAAAACATTCCCGCTTAGTCAAAACGATGCGTTTTTGTCACTTTGCTCATAAGTTATTCACTTATCTCTTAGCCGATTTAACTCTACTTCTCACGATTCTCTTAGCGACTCGGCTATCGGTGACTCGGTGAAGTCAGTTTTTCCGATATAGTTGATTTCTTGAGTGATTTTGCTTTTCACTCATTTTCCCCTTTTTCATTTCCATTTCTCTTCAGAATTGTCCGAGTGTCACCATTTCAATTAACCCCAACTCATGTTTGAGTTCTTCAAATCTTGACTCACATAATGGTTTTGTGAAGATGTCACCTAGTTGTTTATCGGGTTGAGATATATTCCAATATAATGTCCTTCTTTTCAACATGATCTCTTATGAAGTGATATCCGACATTAATATGTTTTGTTCTTGAGTGCATCACAGATTTTGAGTGATTGTAATGGCACTTGTGTTATCACACATGATTGGAATTTCTTTTTCTTCAACTTCATAGTCTCTCTCTTTGTCTCATCCATAGGACTTGGGCAATAACACCGTTTGCATGACTATGTATTCTCCGCCTCACCAGATTTGTAGAGGTGGCTATTGAGTTTTGCTTCTTGCTAAACCAGAAATTAGTCTGTTTCTAGCATTTGACATGTGCTCGAAGTGCTTTTCTGTCGGCTCTGCATCGATCCAAAGATAGTCGAATCGAATAGCCAATTAGCTTGAATCCACCTTCCTTTGGATACCATAGGCCTACTTCTTGGCTTCCTTTCAAGTATCTCAATATTCTCTTATTTCTTTGTCATGTGGCTCTCTTTTGGAGCAGATTGAAATCTTGCACATACACCTACAAAGAAAGGTGATGTCCGCCTAATTTTGTGAGATAGAGCAAATGATCCAATAAGTGCTCGTATCTTGTTTGATCTACTGGGTTTGCCATCCGCATCCATGTCCATTTTGGTGATGTGTTCATTGGTATTTTTGAAGACTTCTCTTCCATACCAAACTTCTTCATTAATTCTCTCGGTATATTTTGTTTGACTTATGAAGGTTCCATCCTTCACCTGTTTCACTTGGAGTCCAAGGAAGAATGTCGACTCTCCCATCATGCTCATTTCAAATTTGCTTTGCATGAGGTTTGAGAATTTTTCACACAGTTCATTGTTAGTGGATCCAAAAATGATGTCATCCACATATATTTGAACAAGCAAAGATACTCTTCTTGTCTTGAATTAGAAAAGTGTTCTATCTACTTTTCCTTTTGTGAATCCATTTTCGAGTTAGAAATTGTGACAGGTGTCATACCATGCTCGGGTGCCTGTTTCAATCCATACAGGCCTTTTTGAGTTTGTATACCTTGTCTCCAAGAGTCTTCTCGCTCAAATCCTCGGAGGTTGTTCAACATACACTTCTTCTTCCAATAAACCATTTAGGAATGCACTTTTTACATCCATCGATATACAATGAAATTCTTATGAGTCGCATAGGCAAGAAACATCCTTATAGCTTCCAATCTTGCTCTGGGGCAAATGTTTCATCAAAATCTATCCTTCTTCTTGGCAATATCCTTTGGCTACTAGTCTTGCTTTGTTTCTTACCACGTAACCTTCCTCGTTCATCTTATTTTGAACACCCATTTGGTTCCTGTAGGTCCCAAGGGGTGTAAGTGTAAGGTTTAGAAGGGGGTTGAATAAACCTTACCAAATTTTCGATTTAGGCCTTTTAAATCTACGAGTTCTACACAAATGTGTCCTTGATGGATGATCGAATTAGTCCTCAAGAGAGAGTTAATCTCTCATGCACTCAAATTTGAGCCGTTAATAGAGTAACTCAATTTGTTGGCTATAATTTCACTCATTTGTGGTTTTGTTTTCATTGGAAGACTTAACACCCTTAAGTTTGATTAAGCAAGTTTTTACGACTTGATTTAGTACTTATAGATTATCAAATGGATAGCAAATTTATCAAACAGATATAAGCAATTAAAAGTGCAGTAAATTTAAATGCTTTGAAATGTAAATGACACAAAGAAAGTTTTTATAGAGGTTCAAGATGGGGTAATTCTTCTACTCCTCTCTTCTCCAACTCCCGGAGGAATCCACTAAGTAATGATCGGTTTACAAAGTGGTAACAGTCCAGATACAAGTCTTGATCACAACAGCCGACTTGATCTTTGGGACTCCTGAGACGCCTTGATCACTCACCAAGCTTCTCGATGCGACTCGGCTTCTTCACAGGCACCGCTTTGCCTTGCTACTACTGACTCACTTGCTCAAGCACTTTGGATTTGATCACGAAGCCTTCCAAAAGCTTAAGACTTGGTTCACCTTGAACCTTTCTACAATCCTTCTTGGAATGTAGACCCCTTGTTTTCGTATTTTCCTCTTCAACTCGATTGAAGTTCTCTTTCCTTCACGGGTAAGTGTTGGATTGATGTACTTCGAGATGTAGGCTTGAGGATTGAGAATGTTTCGATTATTGATAAGCTTGTATATCTCACGTGTGTCATTCATCCACGCATCATCCTTCTCAATCAAACTCCTCGGCCTTTTATAGTGAACTTTCAAAAATTTGCCCGTTGAAGAGATAGGCTCATTTTTGAAAATCACTTTGCATCGTTGGTGTGCGCTTCTTGGAATTGCCATTTTCGTATGAAATGTTTTATCACCTTTCGAGTTCGACACGGTGTAGTGCTTCCCATTGGTTCATTTCTTTTGCACGCTTTAAGGGGATCGAGCACTCCAAGAAAGGTAGTATGGAGATATTACTTGTTTAAGTAAATCTCTTGATTTTCGGCAACGGTTCTTTACAGATTATCTCGACTTGACCGCATTTCCTCGCTTTCCCCGGTGTGACTTAGAGTCGCCTTCCAATCATTGGATGACTCTTCGTCACTTCGGCCTTGAGACTTGGCTTCTCTTGAGTTGACTTGACTGATGTTCCACCACTGTTGCATCTCACCGCTTCTTGATCGAGTTCTGTCTGCTTTTCTTTGTTGTACTCACTGTCTCACAGCAGAAGTTTTCCTTCAAGCCTTCAGCTTGTCTTCTTGCAAGTTGGAGCGTAGGCGACTTAACTCGGCTTGGCCAGCTCTAATTGTTACAATACATTTCAAAGCAAGAATTGGGGAGCCAACTTTCTATTCTAAGTTTTACATGGCATTCATCAAAATCTAAACAATAGAATTCCTAACAATTTCCCCTTTTTGATGATGCCAAAACTTAAATCATACAAAGATGCAAATAGCAAAGATACATACAGATAGTGTATTGACATAGAATGTATGCGCATAATCAATCTTTTTATTGATCATATCATTCTTGTACTCAACACAAATTGTTTACAAGGTGTATCGTGAGTATAAAAAAATTGCATTATTACGTAAGACTTACATTGTATGTATTTACATATAAAATACACGAAGGGTTGGACAAAGAACACTTCATCTCCTTTATTTGTCTCCTTCTTTCATCTTGATCAAGATCTTCTTTCTTCTTCTCTTCTTCTCGTCATCACCGCCTTCTTTTTTTTCTTCTCATATGCCTTCCCTGGCAGCTTCATCTTTCCTTATTCTTTCCTCTCTCCCGCCATAGCCGAGTTTGTCTCTTGTTTTCTTCTTCTATCCTTTTTGCATACTCGGCGTTGGTTTTAGCCACTTGCAAGTTCGCCACATGGTCAAGTTTCGACCCAAGAGATCCCTCATTTCTTTCCCGGATCTACGTATTCAATATTCTTGGGCAGAGGCCAGTCCAAGCTTCTTCCTCCATCGCCGCTTCTTCCTCTACCTCTGGGCGTATCTTGTCTTTGGGCCTTCTTCTTTCCGGTGAGTGCCCGGAGTGACCAGCAGAGGATATTGCCGGTTGTCTCTGCTGTCTGTCAGCCTTTCTTCACATAATGTGAGACCTTTTTCCCAAGACAGGTCCCAAGCTTGAGCCAAGGACATATTTGCAAAATAACCTTGATTCGAGCGTTTTGAATTCGCCAATCGATCTTGGCTCTGTCCCGACATCTCGAAATGGCATACGTGTCTCTGTCAACCGGAATGCCTCCGTGTTCTTTCAAAATGTTCATCACCCTGGCATCCATTCTTCCTTCCACCTCCTTCATCCCTCGCTTCAATTTCTTTTCTCTTCTCACCATAGATACAAAGCAGTGTTGGAGTGGCGAGTCACTGGGAGTTTGCCGCTTATAATGTCACCTGTGACAGGACCCTGTTGGGGGTTTGTGCAATCATCAAGGTCATATTCTTTGATCCTTCCCCCTCAGCAGATTTTCCTTTCTTCGATTTCAAAATTTCCTCACCGATTTTCCTTCTCACTGTTCCTTGTCACCGCTCCTTTCTTTTTTCAGCCTTCAGATTTTCTTCGCTTTAAGGTATTCCTCTTCCCCCTTTTTGGCATCATCAAAGGATAGAGAAACCCCAGGGAACATGCTGGCAAGCATGAAGTCGAAGTCTCCGATGGTTGAATTTTGCTTCAAGTCTGCTGCGTTGTATCTTGCACGGAATTGACCGAGTAGCGTTGGATTCTCACAAATCGCTTCATCTCACCATGAGAAGGCTGAATTTTCTTGTCATGTGTTCTTCCAAACGCCAGTATATCATTTGCATTTCGCTCACGCAGCTAGCCTTGATCTCGGCAGTGTGAGCTTCGTGCATATGTTCAATGTGTTCCCGACTTTGTTTTCGCATCAACATTTTCGCTCTCCACACCAAAGCACTTTTTGAATAATTGTCAAGTATCTCACCATTTCCACACGCATTGATTGCTGCTGTTGCCACCATTCCTTACCCCCGATTGTGATGCCTCTCAAGTCACCTGTAAGTGTTGGCATCTCTGTTGTCCAGCGCATATCCAAGGAGGCTCGATGCCTCTCCATCTTTTCAACTTCAAAGAAAGAGTGCCTTGAACACTTCTCGCATTTCACTGATTCTTCTGCGGTGATGGCCATACAATCATTGTCCCGAAGTCGAAATCGGCTGGAACAATGGTGCTGAGTGAAAAACAGAGGCGGGTCCGTGATAGCGTGCTTGCTCATTTTTCGACTCTTCGTGGAGTTCGGTATCTCCAAAGTGAGAAAGGGAAAGATTCCACAAAGGATTCATCACCGCCATCCGGGATTTGTTCGATGATAAGCGGTGGGCGTGAAGTTCTTTTGGGAATCGATCCAGTTGTAGCTTGAGGACCCGGAGCAGTGGTCGCTGGTTCACTGGGTTTGTGGTGCAAGAGACTCGAAACGAGCCTCACTGCCTTAACAGCCTTCGTTGGTCTCAACGATTTCTCCTTTTGAGTAGATCGGTCCTCGGCCTTATCAGAAGCGTCATCGGATGATGATGAGATTTCCATTGGTGGCTCATCATCAAAATTAAAGGTCCGACGAGTAGTCTTGGGATCGACTTGCTCGTGCCTGGAACATCCATGGTGAGTCTTTTGGATTTGTCGGGGGTTGACTAAACTTCTTCTTCGCCTTCTCGATCCCGGAAAGGTGACATCGGGGTTGTCTTGGGAATCATGAAGTGCGCCGATCTCCTTCTCGATGGATCGATGGTTGCGGGAGGGATGTTCTCTACTTACCTTGTTGTGTTACCCCGGGAAGTCTCAACCTCCCGTGGGCCTTCATTTCCTCCAGCAGTCTCTCGCTGCGAGGCCTCGCCTTCCTTTCGGCAGTGTGTCACTGCCTTAGGGTCGTCTTGATGGCATCCATTGGAGTCTCAACCCCATGGATTGCGCTTTCATCGCCCCAGTGTTAACTCCCGGGGGATGTTCCTTTCGTGCCTCGATCGCATCGAAGCCGTCATTAGCCTTCGAGCTGTTGGCACCTCGGTGAGAGATCAATCGCCTGGAAGCCGTTGGTGGCAACTTGTCGTTTTTCTTGTGTTTGAGTGTCTTTTGCTTCGCCTCCTACATTCTTTGTGGGGAGTCATCTGCAGCATCCTCCGACCTTGCCGCAGGTGGAGGGAGTTTCCCTCACCGGGCGCATCACCGAGTGACTTGGAGGGGTTACTCGTCTCCAAACTCCCCATTGTTGCAATTGATGGTTCACCGTAGCTGGGGCGGTGGTGGCACACCTTCAATAGGGGTTGGCTCGATTTGGGGTCCCCACTAGCCCTTTCATCGCCATCTCCTTATCGCTTTCTTCCTCGAGTTAGTTTGGAGAAGTGGTAAAGAAGAATATCGGTGGCTATTTGTTGAACCACTCCCATTGATCGATTTCGACTATGTTCGGAGGACTCTCCGGTCCCTCCATCGATCTTTGCTCGTGAAGGATTCTTGATTCATGCAATGCTTGCTGCATTCCGCAATTCTTCCGTGGGCGAAAGATTCTCGTGTTCCTCATCACTTTCGTGAGAAGACATCAAGGAGAGGATGGAAGTGTTCAGGGCCGTCTTTAGGAGATAAAGGTGACTTGCTTTTCGCGTGCTTCCGCTTCTTTGACTTGCTTTTTCTCTCCTTGTCCTTGTAGATCTGCAGAATATCCATGCAGCTTGTCTTCATCTAGAGCGGGAGCATGATAAAGAGATAATCCAAGGAAATTCAAATAGTTCTCTTCTTCTTCTATGAATTCAGCCGTTGGAACTGTTCTCGACTCGCCGGCTTTTCCATTTTTCCACTCACGCAGACGATTTTGGATGTCTGGGTAAGGTGGAGATAGGATCATTACATCACTATCGCTTAATTTGGTTCTTCTTGAGTTTCATTTGTATGAACTACACGTTTGTGTCTTCGGGTTGCCTCTCACGATCACCTTTGCAGACTTGGTCGTGTTTCATCAATTACATCCGGAGACTCTACTTCTCCGGTAGTCTCCCAGATCTGTCTTGCTAGCCGAGTAGCCGACTCACCTGGTTTCTCTTGTTCGGTCCGCTTGACGAGTCTTCTTCGTCTCCTGGTTTGTACTGGGAATTTCGGTTCGAGGCGGTGTCCTCTCGAGTCTTGGGCGGCCGGGGCCGGTGCTTGTGTTTGTTTCGAGGAGCCGCCGTCTAGGCTTGTCGATCTCTCTTTTTTTGACGATCGAGAGAAGGAATTTGTGAGTCCTTCTCGACCGCCGCAGGGCAGTGACACGGCCGCTTGGGCAGTGACTCGCCGCAGGGGGTGACTCTGGCTGCAGGGCAAGGAGCATGTTTGGTTTTCTTTCTTTGCAGGGGCAAAGAGATTTTTTGGTAGCTGCAGGGCGCTTTCTTCTTGGTTGGAGAGGAAGCGTTGTGTCTTCGTGGTCAGTGATTCCCTCACTGTGTCGCTCTCTTGGCGACGACGCTTCGAGCACCGAGAGATTAGCTCGAACATCCTCTTGTTAACATGGAAGGCCTTCCCATGTCTAAGAGGTACTCTTTCACCTCCAATAGCCGGCCAATCACAGGCCATATCCCAGAGATCCTCCAAATGACCCATCTTCTTTGAAGGACTTGTTCCCCACGTTCGGCAGAGTCTGCGTAGATAAACTCAGCCCAGTTTATCTTCTTTTCTTCGATTATTGCAGCCATCACAATCAATTTTGCCTTTGTGATTGGTCAAAGTGCCAAATTTGATGTCGATACACTTGGCAACAATATCCAACAATTTGTGATAGTCCTCCTTCAGCAGTCTCTTGTTTTTGTGTGTATATTATTTTGTCGCAACGTCGGACTTGGCTATTTCTTTCCATGCGTCAGCCAAGTTTACATCAGCCTCTTTGATTTCGGATGCTCCTCTCTTGGTAGTGAGCAATATTCAGCCAAATCCTTGGCCGTGATAGTCACCGCTTCCCGTGAATGATGACTTGATTCCTTCATCGTGAATCGGCATTCACGTAGAATTGTGCGACCTCCTCCACATAGGTCATAGGATACCCAGTGTTAGAAACGGTTTCACCCCCGACGTTTCTAACTTCTCCGCGATTTTCTTCACCAGGGTGTCGTCGGACCCCTCGCTTCACCATTCCGTCGAAATCCACGGTCGAACCGGTGTGGATTTGTTTTCCCAACTTGGTAAAGTTATACGTTGGTGCCATTTCTCAAAATAATTTCAAGGAAAAATTCAGAAATTTGATTTGAAGATTGATAGGGTTTCGAGAGTATTTGCCTTTGCTTTTTGAGAGAGAGAGATTGAACAGTTTTTAGAAGTGTGAGAGAGAAACGGACGAAAAATGGTTTAAATATGGTTTATGAAAGGACGTGCAGACGGTTTTGAATCGTGATCGAAATCAACGGCTTGGATTTCGTGACGATATTGAGCAGATTCGTGTCTCGTATTTAATGCGGCAAAGCATTTATATCCAATCATAGGCTTGGTGTGCGGCTTTATGTCTGTACACATCATCATTATGCCGACGTGTCTCTTAAAACATTTCGCTTAGTCAAAAACGCGTTTTTGTCTCTTTGCTCATAAGTTATTGACTTATCTCTTAGCCGATTTAACTCGCTTCTCACATTTCTCTTAGTGACTCAAATATCACCGACTTGGTATAGCCGACTTTTCCGATACTGGTGATTTATTGAGCTAATTTTTGTTTTCAGCTCTTTTTCACCTTCTTTCTGCTCCATTTCGTTTCTTTGACTCTTCGTGTCTCACCTTAGCTCAATTAGCCCCAACTCATGTTTGAGTTCTTCAAATCTTGATTCACATAATGGTTTTGTGAAGATGTCACTAGTTGTTTGTCGGTTGAGATATATTCCAAGATAATGTCCTTCTTTTCAACATGATCTCTTATGAAATGATATCTCGACATCTATATGTTTTGTTCTTGAGTGCAACACAGATTTTGAGTGATTGCAATTGCACTTGTGTTATCACACATGATTGGAATTTCTTTTTCTTCAACTTCATAATCTCTCATTTCTTTGTCTCATCCATAGGACTTGGGCACAATAAAATGCCCGCAGCCTATGTATTCCCATTTCACCGTAGAAGTGGCTATTGAGTTTTGCTTCTTGCTAAACCAGAAATTAACTGCTTTCCAAGCATTTGACATGTGCTCAAGTACTTTTTTCTCGCCCACTCGCATCCAAAGATAGTCGTAGTCCGAATAGCCAATTAGCTTGAAACCACCTTCCTTTCGATACCATAGCCCCTACTTCTTGATTTCCTTTTAAGTATCTCAATATTCTCTTAGCAGGCATATATGGCTCTCTTTTGGAGCAGATTGAAATCTTGCACATACACCTACAAAGAAAGGTGATGTCCGCCTCGCTAATGTGAGATAGAGCGATGATCCAATAAGTGCTATGTATCTTGTTTGATCTGAGCTTGCCATCCGCATCCATGTCCATTTTTGATCGATGTGTTCATTGGTATTTTTACGAAGACTTCTCCTCCATACCAAATTTCTTCATTAAATCTCCGGTGTATTTTGTTTGGCTTATGAAGGTTCCATCCTTCACTGTTTCACTTGAAGTCCAAGGAAGAATGTCACTTCTCCCATCATGCTCATTTCAAATTTACTTTGCATGAGGTTTGAGAATTTTTCACACACGCTCTTTGTTAGTGGATCCAAAAATGATGTCATCCACATATATTTGAACAAGCAAAGATATACTCTTTTGTCTTGAATTCTCGAAAAGTGTTCTATCTACTTTTCCTTTAGTGAATCCATTTTCGTTAGAATTGTGACAGGTATCATACCATGCCTCGGGTGCCTGTTTCAATCCATACAGGCTTTCTTGAGTTTGTACACTTTGTCTCCAAGAGTCTTCTCGCTCAAATCCCGGAGGTTGTTCAACATACACTTCTTCTTCCAATAATCCATTTAGGAATGCACTTTTTTACATCCATTTGATATACAATGAAGTTTTTGTGAGCCGCATAGGCAAGAAACATCCTTATAGCTTCCAATCTTGCTACAGAGCAAATGTTTCATCAAAATCTATTCCTTCTTCTTGGCAATATCCTTTGGCTACCAATCGGCTTTGTTTCTTACCACGTAACCTTCCTCGTTCATCTTATTTTCGAATACCCATTTGGTTCCAATAACATTTTGATGTATGGGTCTTTGTACTAATTCCCATACTTTTATTTCTCTCAAACCGATTCACTTCTTCTTGCATAGCTTGAATCCAATGTGTGTCATCCAATGCTTGTGACACATCTTTGGGCTCTATTGCGAGATGAAGCATGTGAACATCGCTTCTTGTTGAGTTCTCGATCTTGTCTTGACACCTTCTCTCATGTCTCCAATGACAAGATCGGTGGATGGTCTCTCACCATCTTACGCCGGGTTGAAGTAAGTTAGCCGATTGATCGACTTGTACCTGTGTTGTTTCGCGGGTCGCTCTCGCGTGATCACTCACCATTTGCAGATTTTCCATTGTTTTTGAGATTCACTATCTCATCTTCTTCTCAATTGATAATCCCCGCCACCTTCAAAGATAGGATTCTTCGTGAGGTTGGATGTTTCACCTTATCACCGACTCTTCAATGTCTTTTCCATTTATGTTTGGCTCATCGAATACTACATGAATGGATTCTTTCAGAACCATAGTTCTTTTGTTGAGTATTCTCAGAGCTTTGCTTTCAATTTGAGTATCCTAAGAAGATACCCTCATCGACTTTAGCATCAAAAGCCTTTAGGTTGTCTTTGCCATTATTGTGGATGAAGCATTTACATCCAAATATCCCGAAATATGCAACATTTGGTTTTCTTCCATCAGATCTCATAGGAGTCTTTGTCACCGCCTATTTATCATACATCCTGTTTTGGGTGTAGCAGTGTGTTGATTGCTTGACCCAAAATCTTTTTGGTAACCCCGTCACCTAACATGGTCCTTTCGCTTCGAGGGTTGTTTCATTCTTTCGCAACTCCATTCTCACGTGGAGTCCTTTGCGGTGATAGTTCATGACCAATACCATTCTCAATACAAGATCGAGTTATTATTCCATTGACAAACTCGGTTCCTCTATCCGATCTTATTTTGATAATGGTTTGACTCTTCTCATTTTGTATTCTCTTCATCACCGTGGGTAACTTTTGTAGAGTTTCTTTCTTCTTGCACATGAATATTGTCCATGTATATCTTGAGTAGTCATCTACTACCACCAAGGTGTATTTCTTTCCACTTATGCTTCTTTGGTTCCATTGGGCCAAATAGATCCATATGAAGCGATGCAATATTCTTGTTGAGGATGGGCATGTCTTTTCTTTGAATGACGACTTGATTTGTTTTCCTTTCGACATGCATCACATATACTTTCCTTCTTGTATATCGAGTCCGGAAGTCCTTCTACAAGATGACTTCTTGCTAGCTTATTAATTGTTTTGAAGTTCGGTGTGACTCAGGCTTTTTGTGCCACGGCTAACTTGATTCACCAGTGCTTTTGCTAGTAGACAGTCTTTGGGTGTTGCGGTTGACCAATCCACTACATACATATTTTTTGTCTACATCCTTGCAAAGACAACTTCATTAGATTCAACATTTTTGATTTGGCATATTCCCATGTTGAATCCAACATTGTAGCCCTTGTCGCAGAGTTGATCGATGCTTAGTAAATTGAAGTTTAGTCCTTCAACATATGCAACATCCGTGATTTCTAAACCATTCCTTTTGATGGATCCAAAGGTTTCTTATTTCACCAGGAGCTTCATTTCCTCCAAATATGACTTTTGCTCCTTTGACTTCCTTGAATTTTGACAGATTTCTCTTATTTCCTGTCATGTGTCCGGAACCACTATCCATGTACCAGGTTCCTTGGCACTCACTTCCTTGAACCCGCAATCAAGGAAATTAAGTTTTAGGTACCCATTCTTGTCCTGGGTCCCGAGGGGTTAGAATTATAAGATGATCCAACCAGCCTATAGCCAAATGATTTGACTCAAGAGGTTGCCATCTATCGGTGCCATAATCATAATCAATCCCGCAAATTGCTTTGGGGAGTCCAGGTTCATACAAATTGTCTCTTTTGTCTCAGTATGCTGCATATGTGTTTTAGCAATTGCCTTTTCTTGGGTAATTGTGGTGTCTTTGAGTGTAGTGCCTAGGTGCATATGTGTGTCTTTGATGAAAGCTCTTATGCTTTTGGAATGGCCTTTGTTGAGTTCTAGGCCATTGCCATTTGGGCTTGTATTCCATAAGTCTAGCCGATAGTTCATATTGTTCGATCGACTTGGCTTGGATATTTTCTACCATTCCCATCATATGTATTTCTTTTATGAGTTTTTGGGATTTTTGGTAGCTCGCTTCTTCTTTACATAGTATTTTCTGTTTGGAGTCCGCCGAGGGACTCGGTGAATCTCTTCTCACTGTCCTTTCAAAGACTCTCAATGGTGTTTTCCTTTTCCTTTGTAACCAAGGCAGTTTGCTTAGTGTTGTGCTTTGGATTGAAAGTGTGTGCATCATTTAGAGTTTTGGATTTTTCGGACTCTTCATGACTTGAAGATCCTTTTTCCAAAATTACTCTTGAGGTTTGACATGGCACAAAGGAATTAAATCCTAAGCCTGTCTTGTCTCCACATTCTCTTTGACTCATAATAAGATCATCCAATGATTTAGTTGCCTTAGTGAATGAGGCAATAACATTTTTGAGGTCATTCTCCTCTTTTCTATAGCAGCAATTTCTCGCTTTATTAATTTAGCATTTTCAATTTTTAAACTTTTATTCTCATCGGCTATTTGACTTAGAGTACTCGGCTCCTTAGTCACTTTGAGTTTTGATTTTGAGTAGTCATTTTTTCCTCATTCAATAGTGTGTGTGAGGTTTTAATGTGCTCAAAATCTTTCATCATTTTGCCTAATGAATCATAAAGATCAAGTGGGTGATGAAGTGTGTGTGTCACAAATCACTATCACTAGTGTCCGAGCTTGTTGAGTTAGATTGTACCTCATCTTCTTGATCTTGTTCTTTGGCCATTAAGCGGATCAAAGCTTCTTCTTCGAGTCACTTGAGTAGTCACTTCACCGCTTCCTCGAGTGTTGTCTCTCTTGACTTGGCTGTCTCGGCGGTCTCTCGCAGCCATCATTGCCTTTTTTCTTATCTTGTCTTCTTTCTCTCAAGACCTTTCTTTCTTCTCCGCTTCTCAGACTTGTTGACTACAGGATATGAGCAATCAATGGCATAGTGACTGGTTGTCTACAATTCCAACATAGATATTCAGCCTTTTGATCGACTCTTTCTATTCTTGAGTTGTCACTCTTTGATACTCAACTTGTTGATGATCTCATTCTCTTGGTTGGCCTATCATCCCTTGATTTGGAGGGAGCCGAGTGTCTTCCTCGGAGGATTCACCCTTTCCTCTCTTGTAGTTCTTGTTAAAGAACTTGTTAAATCTTTTAACCATTAGGGCTATTTCTTCCGGGTCAATTGCTTCTTTGACCTCGGCTCTCCTTCCGTCTTTGACAACTAGAGCATTGTTTTGGGTACAAAATTGTCTCTTCCTGGTCTTTCCTTCTCACCAAACTCGTAGGCTTTGAGGTCCGAGAATAACTCGTGATTGGATGTCTTTGATAGGTCCATGGAGTGTCTTAATGCCATGACCTTCATTTCCCATTCACTGGAAGACTTTTAGGATCTTCATACACATTTCCTTTTGTGTATATTCCTTTCCAAGTGTAGATACTCATTTGTGATTTCAGTAAACCGAGCATCCAGTTGATCCAGGTTTTCTCCCGAGATCATTTTAAAGTTCTCAAATTTTTGTATGACCATCGATAATTTGTTTTCTTTGATTTGCTCAACCTTCACAAATCAAAGTCAACTTGTCCCATTTCCTTAGCCGTTTTGCAAGATTTGACTTTGTTGAACATGGCTTTATCCAAGGTTTTGTAAAGAATGTCCTTGGCTACATTGTCCAGGTTGTATCTTTTTCTGTCATCATTTGTCCACTCGGTTCTTGGTTTTTCAACCATGATCGTCCGGTGTCTTGATCTTCTTCCCCTTCACCGCAACTCTTCGTGACAATTTGTGTTCACCTTTAATATTTGCAGAGGCCCATCTTCTATCACTATCCACATCTCATCATGTAATGCCGATAGATGAGCTCGCATACGAATTTTCCAATCATCAAATTCTTCAATAGTGAACATAGGAATGCGTGTTAGATTTGCTTCCATGATAATAATTTTTAATGATAGAAAAGAGTTTTGAAAGATAAGTACTCAAGCAGACTTTTGAAAAGATTAGAGATCTAGTTCAAGAACCGGCCATGCGGAGGGTTCAATGAACCAACCGCTCCGATACCACTTGTAGGTCCCAAGGGGTGTAAGTGTAAGGTTTAGAAGGGGGTTGAATAAACCTTACCAAATTTTCGATTTAGGCCTTTTAAATCTACTGAGTTCTACACATTTGTGTCCTTGATGGACAATCGAATTAGTCCTCAAGAGAGTTAATCTCTCAACGCACTCAAATTGAGCATTAATAGAGTAACTCGGATGTTGGCTATAATTTCACTCACCGTGTGGTTTTGTTTTCAGGAATGGAAGACTTAACACCCTTAAGTTTGATTAAGCAAGTTTTTACTGACTTGATTTAGTACTTATAGATTATCAAATGGATAGCAAATTTATCCAGATATAAGCAATTAAAAGTGCGTAAATTTAAATCTTTGAAATGTAAATGACACAAAGAAAGTTTTTATAGAGGTTCAAGAAGATGGGGTAATTCTTCTACTCCTCTCTTCTCCAACTCCCGGAGGAATCCACTAAGTAATGATCGGTTTACAAAGTGGTAATACCCGATACAAGTCTTGATCACAACGGCCGACTTGATCCTTTGGGACTCGGCCTCGAGACGCTTGATCACTCACCAAGCTTCTCGACGACGACCTTCTTCACAGGCAACATTTTTGCTTTGCTACTACTGACTCACTTGCTCAAGCACTTTGATTTGATCACGAAGCCTCCAAAAGCTTAAGACTTGGTTCACCTTGAACCTTTCTACAATCCTTCTTGGAATGTAGACCCCTTGTTTTCGATATTTTCCTCTTCAACCGATTGAAGTTCTCTTTCCTTCACAGGTAAGTGTTGGATTGATGTACTTGAGATGTAGCTTGAGGATTGAGAATGTTTCGATTATTGATAAGCTTGTATATCTCACGTGTGTCATTCATCCACGCATCATCCTTCTCAATCAAACTCCTCGGCCTTTTATAGTGAACTTTCAAAAATTTGCCCGTTGAAGAGATAGGCTCATTTTTGAAAATCACTTTGCAAAATCGTTGGTGTGCAGTTCTTGGAATTGCCATTTCCTCGTATGAAATGTTTTATCACCTTTTCGGAGTTTCGACACGGTGTAGTGCTTCCCATTCGTTCATTTCTTTTGCACGCTTCGGGGGACCGAGCACTCCAAGAAAGGTAGTATGGAGATATTACTTGTTTAAGTAAATCTCTTGATTTCGCGGCAACGGTTCTTTTACGATTATCTCGACTTGACCGTGCATTTCCTCGCTTTCCCCAGGTGACTTAGAGTCACTTCCAATCATTGGATGACTCTTCCGCCACTCACCTTGAGACTTGGCTTCTCTTGAGTTGACTTGATCGATGTTCCACTCACCGCATCTCACCGCTTCTTCAACGAGTTCGTCGCTCTTCTTTGTTGTACTCATTTTGTCCTCACAACAGAAGTTTTCCTTCAAGCCTTCGATTGTCTTCTTGCAAGTTGGAGCGTAGGCGACTTAACTCTACCTTTGGCCACTCTAATTGTTACAATACATTTCAAAGCAAGAATTGGGGAGCCAACTTTCTATTCTAAGTTTTACATGGAATTCATCAAAATCTAAACAATAGAATTCCTAACAGTTCCAATAACATTTTGATGTATGGGTCTTTGCACTAATTCCCATACTTTATTTCTCTCAAATCGATTCAAACTTCTTTCTTGCATAGCTTGAATCCAATGTGTGTCGCCCAATGCTTGTGACACATCTTTGGGCTCTATTTGCAAGATGAAGCATGTGAACATAGCTTCTTGTTGAGTTCGATCTTGTTTTGACACCTTCTCTTATATCTCCAATGACAAGTTCTCGTGGATGGTCTCTCACCCATCTTACATCAGGTTGGAGTAAGTTAGCTAGATTGATCGACTTGCGGCTATGTTGGTGTGGTCGCCTCTCTCGTTATCACTTAGCCGCAAATTTTCCACCGTTTTTGAGATTCACTATCTCATCTTCTTCTCAATTGATAATTCCCGGCTTCACTTGACAAAGATAGGGACTCTTCAGATGATTGGATGATCAACTTATCGGTGACTCTTCAATGTCTTCTCCATTTACATTTGGCTCGTCGAATACTACATGAATGGATTCCTCTGTAACCATAGTTCTTTTGTTGAGTATTCTCAGTAGGCTTTGCTTTCATTTGAGTATCCTAAGAAGATACCTTCATCACTTTAGCATCAAAAGCCTTTAGGTTGTCTTTGCCATTGTTGTGGATGAAGCATTTACATCCAAATATTCTCAAATATGCAACACTTGGTTTTCTTCCATCCAGATCTCATAGGGAGTCCTTGTCACCGTCTATTTATCATACATCCTGTTTTGGGTGTAGCAAGTTGTGTTGATTGCTTCAGCCCAAAATCTTTTTGTAACCCACTTCACTAACATGGTCCTTGTCGCTTCTTTGAGGGTTCTGCTTTCTTCTTTCTCGCAACTCCATTCTTTTTGTGGAGTTCTTGTCTGCTGATAGTTCATGACCAATACCATTCTCAATACAATATCGAGTTATTATTCCATTGACAAACTCGGTTCCTCTATCCGATCTTATTTTGATAATGGTTTGACTCTTCTCATTTTGAATCCTCTTCATTAGTTGTGGTAGTTTTTGTAGAGTTTCTTTCTTCTTGCACATGAATATTGTCCATGTATATCTTGAGTAGTCATCTACTACCACCAAGGTGTATTTCTTTCCGCTTATGCCGGGTTTGGTTCCATTGGGCCAAATAGATCCATATGAAGTAGATGCAATATTCTTGTTGAGGATGGGCATGTCTTTTCTTTGAATGACGACTTGATTTGCTTTCCTTCCGACATGCATCACATATACTCCTTCTTCAGATATCGAGTCCGGGAAGTTCTTCTACAAGATGACTTCTTGCCGCCTTGTTAATTGTTTTGAAATTCAGGTGACTCACTTTTTGTGCCACAACCAACTTGATTCATTTTGCTTTTTGCTAGTAGACAGTCTTTGGGTGTTGCGGTTGACCAATCCACTACATACATATTTTTCTGTCTACATCCTTGCAAAGACCATTTCATTTGATTCAATTTCTTTGATTTGGCATATACCCATGTTGAATCCAACATTGTAGCCCTTGTCACGAGTTGATCGATGCTCGAGAAATTGAAGTTGAGTCCTTCAACATATGCAACATCCGTGATTTCTAATCCATTCCTCTTGATGGATCCAATGCCTCTTATTTCACCAGGAGCTTCATTTCCCCAAATATGACTTTTGCTCCTTCGACTTCCTTGAATTTTGACAGATTTCTCTTATTTCTGTCATGTGTCCGGGAATGACCACTATCCATGTACCAGGTTCCTTGGCACTCGGATGTTCCTTGAACCCGCAATCAAGGAAATTAAGTTTTAGGTACCCATGCTTGTCCGGGTCCCGAGGGGTTAGAATTGTAAGATGATCCAACCAACCTATAGCCAAATGATTTGACTCTAAGAGGTTGCCATCTATCGTGCCATAATCATAATTAATCCTGGCAAATTGCTTGGGGATTCTAGGTTCATACAAATTGTCTCTTTTGTCCGTATGCTCGCATATGTGTTTTAGCAATTGCCTTCCTTGGGTAATTGTGGTGTTTTTGAGTGTAGTGCCTAGGTGCATGTGTGTCTTGATGAAAGCTCTTATACTTTTGGAATGGCCTTTCTTGAGTTCTGTGCCTTTGCCATTTGGGCTTATATTCCATAAGTCCGTGGCCGATAGTTCACATCATTCCAATCAGCTTGGCTTGGATATTTTCTACCGTTCCCATCATATGTATTTCTTTTGTGGGTTTTCTTCGGGATTTTTGGTAGCTCGCTTCTTCTTTACAAAGTATTTTTGCTTGGAATTTTTTGCCGGACTCATTTGAATCTCTTCTCACTGTCCTTTCAAAGACACTCAATCGGTCGTTTTCCTTTTCCTTTGTAACCAAGGCCAGTTTGCTTGTTATTGTGCTTTGGAGTGAATGTGTGTGTGACATTTAGAGTTTTGGATTTTTCGGACTCTTCATGACTTGAAGATCCTTTTTCCAAAATTACTTTTGAGGTTTGACATAGCACGGAGGAACTAAATCCTAAGCATGTCTTGTCTCCACATTCTCTTTGACTCATGATAAGATCATCCAATGATTTGGATGCCTTAGTGAATGAGGCAATAACATTTTTGAGGTCATTCTCCTCTTTTCTATAGCAAAGCAATTTCTCGCTACTAATTTAGCATTTTCAAATTTTTTAAACTTTCATTTTCAACGGCTATTTGACTTAGAGTTCTCGGCTCCTTAGTCACTTTGAGTTTTGACTTTTGAGTAGGCTGTTTTCCTCATTCAATAGTGTGTGTGAGGATTTAATGTGTTCAAAATCTTTCATCATTTTGCCTAATGAATCATAAAGATCGAGTGGGTGATGAGGTATGTGTGTCACGATCACTATCACTAGTGTCCGAGTTTGTTGAGTTAGATTGTACCTCATCTTCTTGATCTTGTTCTTTGGCCATCAAGCGGATCAAAGCTTCTTCTTCGAGTCACTTGAGTAGTTAGCTTCTTTGCTCTCGAATCACTGTCTCTCTTGACTTGGTTTGTCTCTCAAAGAACTCTCGCACCATCATTGCCTTTTTCTTTTCTTGTCTTCTTTCTCTCAAGACCTTTCTTTC
Organism: Rehmannia glutinosa; assembly: GCA_016081115.2. Classification (NCBI taxonomy): domain Eukaryota; kingdom Viridiplantae; phylum Streptophyta; class Magnoliopsida; order Lamiales; family Orobanchaceae; genus Rehmannia; species Rehmannia glutinosa. Next base: position 13,399,891 of record CM071934.1, on the reverse strand, counting down.
TTCTTCATCCTCGTCTTGTTGACTACAGGATATGAGCAATCAATGGCATAGTGACCTGGTTGTCTACAGTTCCAACATAGATATTCACCTTTTGATCGCCTCTTTCCATTCTTGAGTTGTCACCCTTTGATACTCAACTTTTTGATGATCTGTTCTCTTGGTTGGCCTATCTTCCTTGATTTGGGAGGAGCCGAGTGTCTTCTCGGAAGATTCACCCTTTCCTCTCTTGTAGTTCTTGTTAAAGAACTTGTTAAATCTTTTAACCATCGGGCTATTTCTTCCGGGTCAATGCCTCTTTGACCTCAGCTCTCTTCCCATCTTTGACAATTAGAGCAAAACTATTTTGGGTACAAATTGTCTCTTCCTCGGGTTTTTTCTTCGGCTCAAACTCGTAGGCTTTGAGGTCCGAGAATAACTCATGATTGGATGTCTTTGATAGGTCCATGGAGTGTCTCGGTGCCATGACCTTCATTTCCCATTCATTTGGAAGACTTTTGAGGATCTTCATACACATTTCCTTCGTGTATATTCCTTTCCAAGTGTAGATGACTCATTTGTGATTTCAGTAAACCGAGCGTCTAGTTGATCCGCATTTTCTCCCGAGATCATTTTGAAGTTCTCAAATTTGTCGTGACAATGACCACCGATAATTTGTTTTCTTTGATTTGCTCGAGCCTTCACAAATCAATGTCGCTTGTCCTGCATTTCTTTAGCCGTTTTGCATGATTTGACTTTGTTGAACATGGCTTTGTCCAAGGTTTTGTAAAGGATGTCCTTGGCTACATTATCCAGGTTGTATCTTTTTCGTCATCATTTGTCCACTCGGTTCTTGGTTTTTCAACCATGAGGTCCGGGAGCAAAGATCTTTTCTCCTTCACCGCAACTCTTTGACAAATTGTGTTCACCTTTAATATTTGCAGAGGCCCATCTTCTATCACTATCCACATCTCATCATGTAATCGATAGATGAGCCTGCATACGAATTTTCCAATCATCAAATTCTTCGATAGTGAACATAGGGATGCGTGTCAAATTTGCTTCCATGATAATGACTTTTAATAAAAAATTTGAAGGTTTAAGTACTAAAGCAGACTTTGAAAAGTTTGGAGATCTAGTTCAGTAACCAGTGCGGAGGGTTCAATGAACCAACCGCTCTGATACCACTTGTAGGTCCCAAGGGGTGTAGTGTAAGGTTTAGAAAGGGGGGTTGAATAAACCTTACCAAATTTTCGATTTAGTCCTTTTAAATCTACAGAGTTGATTACTACACGTGTCCTTGATGGACATCGAATTAGTCGCTCAAGAGAGTTAATCTCTCAATGACTTCAAATTTGAAATTTGTTGATGGAGTAACTCAAATTGTTGGCTATAATTTAACTCAACCGTGGTTTTATTTTCAATTGGAAGACTTAACACCCTTAAGTTTGATTAAGCAAGATTTTAGAGCTTGATTTAGTAATTATAAATTATCAAATGGATAGCAAATTTATCGGCGGATATAAGCGATTAAGAGTGCAGGAATTTAAATGCTTTGAAATGTAAATGACACAAGAAAGTTTTTATAGAGGTTCGAAGATGGGGTAATTCTTCTACTCCTCTCTTCTCCAACTCCCGGAGGAATCCACTAAGTAATGATCGGTTTACAAAGTGGTAATCCCGGATGCAAGTCTTGATCACAACAAACTTGACTTGATCCAGGGACTCGATGAGACGCCTTGATCACTCACCAAGCTTCTCGACGACTCGGCCTTCTTCTTCACAGGCGGTGCGCTTTGTTACTACTGACTCACTTGCTCAAGCTCTTTGGATTTGATCACGAAGCCCTCCAAAAGCTTAAGACTTGGTTCAACCTTGAACCTTTCTACGATCCTTCCCGAATGTAGACCCCTTGTTTTCAAGAGTTTCCTCTTCAACCGATTGAAGTTCTCTTTCCTTCACAGTGAGTGTTGGATTGATGTACTTCGTAATGCAGCTTGAGGATTGAGAATGTTTCAGCTTTTTCGATGTGCTTGTATATCTCGCGTGTGTGTCATCCCTTTTTCTCAAACAAACTCCTCGGCCTTTTATAGTGAACTTTCAAAAATTTGCCCGTTGAAGAGATAGGCTTATTTTTGAAAGTCACTTTGCGTCGTTGGCTTGCGATTCTTGGAATTGCCGTTTCCTCGTATGAATTGTTCTTTCACCTTTTCGTGAGGTCCGACACGGTGTAGTGCTTCCCATTCGTTCATTCCTTTTGCACGCTTCTCGGGATCGAGCACTCCAAGAAAGGTGGTATGGAGATATTACTTGTTTAAGTAAATCTCTTGATTTCTCGGCAACGGTCCTTTACGCTTATCTCGACTTGACTGCATTTCCTTGCTTTCCCAGGTGACTTAGAGTCGCCTTCCAATCATTGGATGACTTCTTGTCACTTCAACTTGAGACTTGGCTTTTCTTGAGTTGACTTGGTCGATGCTCCACTCACCGCATCTCACCGCTTCTTCAAGATAGAGTTCCGTCTACTCTTCTTTTGCCTTACTCAATTGCCTCGCAGAGTCTTCCTTCCAGTCTTGATTGTCTTCTTGCATGTTAGGACGTAGGCGACTTAACTCACCTTGGCCACTCTATTCATTACAATGCATTTTACAACAAGAATTGGGGTGCCAACTTTCTATTCTAAGTTTTACATGGCATTCATCAAAATCTAAACAATAAAATTCCTAACACTTACTTTACTTTTGCCTACTTTATACTTTATATTAACATCATATCATACATACAAGTATACATATTATAAAATATTAGATATAAAATAGAGATCATTTTACAACACGTTATCAGCACGAGTTATTGCTCGGGAAAAGGTACACATGAGAAACACCAAGAAAAGAGATTATTGTCCACTTGATAGTGCAACAACCGCATTAAATATTAACAAATAAAGTATATTTCTCGAGTGTGAAATTGTGCTAGACACAAGTTACAACTATATCTGGTCCCGTTGAGATTATTGATGGCTCCGGGAATGCAACAGTGGTGTTGCCTAATGGTACAATCTTGCATATTGAAAATGCATTATTATCTAGTAGATAAAAAAGAAATCTACTAAGTTTTAAGGATGTGCATGATAATGGCTATCACTTGGAGACACTAAATGAGAATAATAAAGAATGTATATGTATCACATCCTATAAAATGGGAAAAAGAATTACCCATGAGAAATTTGAAGCAACAACTTCTGGATTGTATTGTGTCCAAATTAAAGCTTTTGAATCCTAGGCCACCATACCATGGAAGCTGGTGAATCCTGATATATTTGGGCTATGGCATGATCGCCTAGGACACCCAGGAACAACTATGATGTGTAGGATTGATGAACACGCTAATGGGCATCCATTAAAAAGCACAAAGATGGTGATGTCCAAAGATTATTTCTGTGAATCGTGTTCACAAAGAAAATTTATTACTAAACCTTCCATGGAAAATGTTGGTTTTGAATCACCATCATTTTTACAACGTATTCATGGTGATATTTGTGGACCAATACATCCCGTAAGTGGACCGTTTAGGTATTTCATGGTTTTAATAGATGCATCGTGTAGATGGTCACACATATGTCTATTATCTACTAGAAATATTGCATTTGCTCGATTATTAGCACAAATTATTAAACTCCAAGCACATTTTCCTGATTATCCTATCAAAAATATAAGAATAGATAATGCCAGAGAATTTACATCAAAAAAGATTTGATGAATATTGCGCAACACTAAGAATTATTGTTGAACACCCATTAGCACATGTATATAGTCAAAATGGATTGGCAGAATCCCTGATTAAACGAATTCAAATCATTGCTCGTACATTATTAATGAGATCAAAGCTCACTAGTGCAACATGGAGTCATGCAGTATTGCATGCATCAACACTTATTAGATTACGCCCCACTGCTTATCATATGCACTCCCCAATGCAATTAACTCTTGGTTTTTAGCCAAATATTTCGCACCTATGCACTTTTAGGTGTGCTGTTCAGGTGTCGATTCCACCTCATCAGAGGACAAAAATGGGTCCACAACGTAGACTTGGTATATATGTTGGATTTTATTCTTTGTCAATTATTCAGTATTTAGAACCAATGATGCGAGATTTATTTACCGCTAGATTTGTGGATTATCATTTTGATGAGACAACATTTCCATCAATGGGAAGGGATAAAGGTATTTTAGATAAACAAAAACCAGTTGAGAGTATCTCCTGGAATGAACAAAGCTTATCCCATTTAGTTCCACGTACTTCTGAATGTGAAAGTGAGGTGAATAAAATCATTCATTTACAGAATATTGCGAAGAGACTTCCTTATGCATTTAATGATGCTAGTAAAGTCACAAAGTCTCATATTCCGGCTGCAAATGCTCCAGACAGAATTATTGTTCCAGATGAAAATAAGAAAATGAATGATGATATCCCACAATAAAAACATGGTAGACCTATTAGCTCAAAAGATATTGTTCGTCGAAAAAGAAAAAGGAGAATCGATACTAATGAGCATGCTCTAGACGAATCTGTAGACCCTAATATCTCAGAAAATGTACAAATCAAAAATTCCGATAGCACCGAGAATCCATGAGCTATAGTAATGAAATATGGGATCGAAATGAAATAACTATTGATGATAATTTTGCATTCTCGGTTGCTCAAGAAATTTTAAATGATGATTATGAACCACGTTCTATAATTGAATGTCGTCAAAGGCCTGATTGGCCTATGTGGGAGGAAGCAATAAAATCTGAATTAGCTTCCCTAGAAAAACATAATGTATTTGGACAAATTACTCGAACTCCAAACAATGTAAAACCCTTTGGATACAAGTGGGTATTTGTTCGAAAGAGAAATGAGAAAAACGAAGTCGTGAGATATAAAGCCCGACTGGTGGCTCAAGGGTTCTCCCATAGACCTGGGATAGATTATGATGAAACATATTCACCTGTGATGGATACAATCACGTTTCGTTTTCTTATCAGTATGGTTGTCCACGAGAATTTAGACATGCGTCTAAAGGACGTAGTGACGACATATATATATATATATATATATATATATATAGTTCATTATATTATGATATTTATATGAAAATTCCAGATGGATATAAAATGCCAAAATTAGATACTCCCCGTGAATTATACTCGATCAAATTACAAAGATCATTGAATGGATTAAAGCAATCCAGTCGCATGTAGTATCATAGACTTAATGAATATCTCTCTAAAGAAGGTTATAAAAATAATACCATTTGCCCATGTGTTTTTATTAGAAAATCAGATATCGGATATGCTATCATTCATGTATACGTTGATGACATGAATTTGATTGGGACTTCTGAAGAATTATCCAATGCTGCTAAATATCTAAAGAAAGAGTTTGAGGTGAAAGACCTTGGAAAAACTAAATTTTGTCTTGGTCTTGAGTTAGAGCATAAAGATGACGGGATACTTGTCCACCAATCTGCTTACACTAAACGGATACAAACTATTTAATATGGATAAGGTTCATCCCTTGAGTACCCTATGGTTGTGCGCAGTCTAGATCCCGAGAAAGATCCATTACGACCAAAAGAATCTGATGAAGAGATTTTAGGTCCTGATGTGCCTTACCTTAATGCTATTGGAGCATTAATGTATTTTTTGCAGTAAATCTACTTGCACGATACAATTATGAGCCAACTCGAAGACACTGAAATGGTATTAAACGCATTTTTCGATATCTGAGTGGTACTACAGATTTGGGATTATTCTATTCCAAGGAATACACTAACTCTGGATTAGTTGGTTATGCTGATGCTGGATATAAATCTGATCCACACAAAACTCGATCACAAACTGATTGCTTATTTTGCTATACAGCTATATCATGACGATCTACCAAACAAACATTAGTTGTTACTTCTTCCAATCACTCTGAAATCATTGCTCTTCCTGAAGCTGGCAAATAGTGCGTTTGGTTAAGATCAATTATAGCTCATATACGAAATGCTTGTCAGTTGAAACCAGTTACAGACACTCCTACTATTATTTATGAGGATAATGCAGTATGCATAACACAAGTAAGAGGTGGTTACATAAAATATGATCGGACCAAGCATATTTCACCAAAGTTTTTCCACATACATGAACTCCAGAAAAGTGGAGAGGTATATATTCATCATATCCGATCATGTCACAATCTTGCCGATTTGTTTACAAAATCCTTACCAACGTCTACATTTAAGAAGTTGGTTTACGGCATCGGAATAAAAAGAGTCCATACGAAGCAAGATTGATGGATCATTTATGCAACTAATATTCTTCATTTCAGGGGGAGCAAATATATTGTGCGATGTACTATTTTTCCCTTATGTCTGGTTTTTTATCCCATTAGGTTTTTCCAGCTTAAGGTTTTTAACGAGGCAGCTTATGCACAAGATCTGAATTTGACAATGTACTCTTTTCCCCCTATGTCCGATTTTTTCCATAGGGTTTTCCGGCTTGAGGTTTTGAACGAGGCATACTCATCCAACATACAACAATGCTACGTACAAGGGGGGTATTGTAACAAAGGGCTCGTGAGCCACATGAGGTGGACTTTAGCATTAGAATATTGTACAAGATTATAAGGGGAGATCACAAGTGTAATAGTAAAATTTTTGTGTATAAATATGTGGAGATGAAATGAGATGAGATAAGACTTTCATTGCAAAATAAGAATTATCGCTTACTTTACTTTTGCCTACTTTATACTTTGTATTAACATTATATCTAAAATATTAGATATAAAATAGAGATCATTTTACAAACAGTTTTAATAGAATATTGGAGCTTATAATTTTTTTTAAAGAAATTTAGGGAGGTACCTTTAAATTTGGTAAATATGAGATATAAAACCATGATGAGATTAGTGAGATGAGATGAGATATGAGATGATGAGGTGAGACGAGAGATTGATGACATGATGAGAAAGAAAGACCTGTAACTTGACCAAATTCCAAACAACTGTAAAACCTCGTCGTTTTATTACGAACAGGCCGTCTCAAGATTACTCAAATTTCTTCGTGATCACGTTCAAATCCCCGTACGCACAATGAACAACTCAGATGCTGCTTCTTCAATGGTCCGCCTTAACATCGGTAACATCGGTCTCTCTATATATATGTATGTATTTATGCGTATATACGCACACGTGTGTATTCGCATGTGTGAGTATAGACGTTTAATTTCTTCATTTAGTCTCTTACATCCGTCTCTACTCTAATCTGAAGAATGAAAACTCTCAAGTTTAATGAACAATGAAGTCTAATTTAATTTTTTATGTAAGCTAATAGCCTTGTTGGTTCAAGCAGACGAATTCATGTTAACTTCGAATTTTGATTTTATTGGTACTTGAAAACCTCTGCTTTTTTAATAGTTGATTCTTTTTTATTTTTTATTTTTATTTTTAGGCCTTTTGGCCCTGGAAGAGAAAAGGGGGATTCAGGCTTTATCATGCTTTAAATGCGTTTACTTTTAGAGCATTGTTTTGATTTTTATGCAACTCCTATACATTGGAGATGATGTGATCAATGCTGGGAAGTAATATTTCAATTGCTCTAAATCACACGGAAGGAATACTATGTTGGCTAGACATGCAAGCTAGTTGGTCAAGTTTTGCTTGACTTGGACATCAGCTCTGGTTTGAATATCAAATTTATATCAATATGAGCTTGAAGTAATTTATTTTTCAGTTTATATCAACCTTTAGTTAAAGTTTGAGCAAGTGAACCTTGTGTCATTTTGTTTACTTCCCTTTAAAGAATTGAGTTTGCATAAGGAGAAGCCTATCGTTGTTGAATTGAGATTGTATATGATAAAATCTCACTTGGTGCATATTTTAAATGCGGACTGTCATCAGTGCTCGATGACTATTTTCAGTTTTTTGATGAGAATTGAGTTGTCAATGAGCGTAAGTTTCCTTTTTATGGATTTCGTAATACTTATCCAACTATATCTTGAGATTATCTCTTTTGAATGGTCACTGGAAAATAATCAGCAATGGTCTTGAGAACAGCTAGACTGTTGTGTCTTGCTCTGCCAAAAACTTTTTCGATCAAAGCACTTGTTGACAATACTGGTCCAGTAAAAGGCTGAATGTTGTTATTTCTATCAAGGTGGGAAAAAGTTCTGCACTACCATCGATACCTTGACTCAGCGTGAGCCTGATTCTATGCTTGCAGCAATGTTCAGTGGTCGCCACACAATCTGTCAAGACTCTGATAAGGTATATGCACTCATAGAGACATAAATCTCTAGCATTACTTTTTGTTAAGTATTTTCCATATGTTCCAATCTAGAATAGTTGTATTGTACTTAAGGAGCAAGAGATCTTCATTGAGTTGAATCTAGAACCTGAGAGACATAAAATCAAAAAAGTTGCTTTGCCCTATTTTTTTTTCCTCAACTGCACTATTCTTTAATCGACCACTAACAAAGTTATTTTGTTGCTATCAATAACAGAAAATGCTAGATATATTGTGATATCTCATTTACTAAATAAAGTTAATTGATAGTTGCAAGCATATATACGCACAAATTTCTCTACTACTCTATCCATTCAAACACTACTAATGTACAAATACGCACATATTTCTCTACAACTCTATCCATTCAAACACAAGATTGTACGGACTACATAAATTTAGTTTGATTGTTGCATAGTCATGGACCAATAAATTTAATACATTCTATACATGAAAAACTATGTGTGTTTGATGCACAAATGTTTCAAGGAACGATGAACATGTAATAATTTGTTTCTTTAAGTCCATCTCGCTCGCTACTTACTTTCGATTTGTCAAAGTCATATATCTTTACTGACAGAATTTTCAAGACTTGAACTAGTTTTGTTGTAATATTCTATTCTCAAGTCTTAAAATCTTTATAGTCTGAAAGGTTTTAATTGATATTGTTGCAGGGTTATGTGTTTGTTGACAGGGATGGAAAACATTTTCGGCATATTTTGAATTGGCTGAGGGATGGTGTAGTTCCTACTTTGAAGGATTCTGAATATTCAGAGCTTTTACGAGAGGCTGAATATTTCCAACTGATTGTGAGCCATTTACTCTTTTTTCATGTCCGTGAGTCATTATTTCTTTACCCTTTGTATTGCATTGATTCTTCTGTAAACCTTGCGTGTGCCGAGAAAGCAAGACACTCCTCTCCCTCAACCCTTTGCTTTGTTTTTATGCATGTATAGTTTATCTCTGTCTTTGAATAGCCAAATCTTGTTGTAACTAGAATAGCCGTCTTGTGTTTGATGGGTTCACTTTGAAGGATAAATATGCCCTTGAGTTTGTGGTTGAAGAAGTAAGGTTTTATTTCTCAATTCACATAGTTGGAACATATCCATCAAGAGAATTTTGTACATTTCTGGAAATTTAATCGAGGACCTACCTTGGTGTTTTCCGATGACATTTTGCTAAACGAATGAAGTGCCATCTCATACATGGTCTATTGATGTTTGCTTCAATGAGCACCCCTGATTGTCTGCAAATTATTTTGTTTTAAAGATATGTTTGGCCCGAGCCGCTAAATTTGAATTTGTTGGATGCCTGGAAATGATAACATAATTACAGCGGTCAAAATTGAGATTGCTCTCTGCGGTTAGATTTTGCACGTATTGACTTTAATCTTTTCTTTGTTCCTTGGTAAAATAATGAGAACACCATGTACTTCGCTATTCCGGCTAAGTGATTTTTTGTTTTGTGCACTAATAGTATAATAAAAATTGATGCATCCTTTTTCCTATCTGAAGAACCTCACATGTTTTATCCAGGGATTGATGGATGAAATTAAAGCATCTTTGATTAAGCGGAAGGAGGATGAGGAGATGGGTACTGAATTGACACGAGTTGATATCATTAGATGCATACAGTCTGAGAGGGTCAGATTTCGAGGAATCAATCTCTCCGGCCTTGATCTTTCTAAACTGGTACGACGTTCTATGTCTCACTGAATAACTTTATTGAATAATTGAGCGGGAGTGAAATCCTTAGGGTAAGCTCTAAGCATGTTGGTCTTTGCTTGGACATTTATCTTAAAAAGACAGGATAAAGTCAAATTAGAAATAGATAACAAGGTTCCTTCACAAAAAAAAAAAAAAAAGATAACAAGGTATCTTGGCTGTATCAGATTTCTGGGGAATTTAAATATGATGTACACCAAGACATGTTATGTTGAATTGAGTTAGTTTTATTGCATTAATGTGTTATGAAGCGGCAGGATAATTTTCAGGAATTTCTGTGATAGACCTTCAATTTAATTTATATACTCCTAGTTTCTTTTATAAACTGCTATTTTGTGTCTTTTCTAATAACACCTCATTGTTTTCATATGTTTTTTCCTGTTTTCATTAAAAGACTACTGACTTCGGAAAGTTCCACTCTTAAGAGCATTTGGTCTGTAGTTAACTGTTATAAGAGAATAAGAGACATAGGAAAAGTTGTTCTTATTGTTTATTATGAGCAATACAACTCCCGTATATATGGTGGGAGAAGAGAATCAAGATTACAATGTATACCAAGTATACATGATCTACCTACCATACAAATAAGAAATCAAATACATTTACCAATTAAAAAAAAAACAAATCAAGTCAAGCTATTTAAGGAAAATATATATCAAGAATCATATTTAATATTCTAATAGATATTCTAACATTAACATTTGCTTTAAGATGGCTGGCGGATAGCGCAACAAGAAAGAGTTAGTTTATTTGTAACTGCCAACCAATTTGACTACGAGTTTCTTAGTCACTTTTCTGTGCCTTCAACTTTCTCCTCTATTATCCCCTTGCCTTTTTTTTGTCCAAATAATGCAGGATCTATCATTTGTGGACTTCAGTTACGCATGTTTAAAAAATGTGTTCTTTTCACGTGCCAATCTTCAATGTGCAAAGTTCAGGGTGAGTATCCTTACTCTTCCAAGGAGAAAATGTGTTCTCTATGGGCTTTTATGAAGCTGAATATAACCATTTATAACATAGGAACATTCTATTTCAGGATGTGGATGCTGAGGCTTCCATATTTCACAATGCAACTTTGCGAGAGTAAGGCTATCTTTTTATGCAGTTTTGTCTTCCTAATGCTAATTCTTCTCATAAGATTTTTGAGAATCTTTTGGGACATGGAGTTGTGGAATCAGAATCAGCTGTTCCTTCATGAACTGTCATCTAGATTTGTGTAACTCTGTATTGACTCTTCTTTGTCATCTCTAATGAATATGTTTTGCCTAGGGAAGATGTGAATTCACTGGAGCTAATCTTCGTGGAGCTCTCTTAGCTGGGGCCAATCTCCAGAGTGCAAATTTACAAGGTAAGTCTCTCTCGTTGCTGGTTATCTATTTGTATTTAAAAGTAACTATTTCATCAGTGCTGCACTATAAGCACATCAGGGTACCCTACACTGCTACACATCAAAAGTCTGAATTCACTACCAAAATCAAGGAACAAAATTGTATTCTATCTATGGCATCTTGGAATTTGAGACTAGAAATAAGCTAATATTTATGTGCATGTGTATGTGCACGTATACACTATGCAAACATTTACATATTCATGCATATGCATACATCCAACCGGGTACTTAGTAAGGTAAGTTTCTTTGTCAAAATTCTATTAAATATTTACATAAAAGGCATACTTCTAATCACTTATGTACCCTAACATCAGAAATTGTAATTTGATTCTTTTCTTGCCCTAATTTGTCTTGTCCAATCACTATGTAATTAGACATAAGTAATTTTATATGTGGCCTTCTTTGATTTATTGGACTGATGTCTCAAACTGAAGCCCTTGTTTAGGTTATTGTTGGATGTGATTACTGTCCTTAATGTCTTTTTCATCTTATCTTCAAGTAGTGTGTCTTGAAAGCAATAGTTAATTGAGTTACTGTATCTCCTCATAAATGATTTTTTCCAATCACAGATGCTTGTTTGGTGGACTGCAGCTTCTGTGGTGCAGACCTGCGTTCTGCGCACCTGCAGGTTTAGCATACATAAATTACTGCACAATATAATCCCATTGACCAATTGTTTATTACCTTTTCCTTGTAACCCTTCCAAACTTGTACCACTTCCTGTTTTTATCATTGGAAAATGGTAACTGTCACCATATCTAAGTATCCTGATTTTTTATTTAGATTCTGCTAAATTTTGGTGACCTGTTTATTGAGTAAAGCAATTTTTTGAACAATTTTCAGACTGCTGATCTTACCAATGCCAACTTAGAAGGAGCTAATCTTGAAGGAGCCAATTTAAAGGTAAAAGTTATTTTGCATGCTTTTGGTTTTGCTGCAACACCAGAAAAGAATATTTACAAGAGAGATTTCTATTCTTACAGTTCATTTTTGTATTGGGCAGAAAAACTCAGCTAGTTATCTTGGTGTCATCTGATGCTTTTTCCTAATGCTGTCTTTACTTTTTGATGTGAAAATTCTTGCCGTTACAAAATTATCACATACATGCAGTTGCACCGGTTCTAGAGAAAGACAGAGATTAGTTGTGTGGAAAGTTGCTTTAATTCCACTTTGTGGAATTGTCATGTCTGATTTTGTGGTCACGATGAGAAGGTTGTTTTTGTGTTCCAAATAAATATCCATCCTCTGGCCATCCATATTAAAAGTGACTTTATTTTTAAGTTGATGATATTTTCAGCACATATTGCTTATTTCTTGTTGTCGCTCATAGCAATCAGTATTGGTGGCCCCACCTTGCCTCATTCTCCTTTTCATGCCTAATGATATAGCGAGGAGTATAAGCTACTGCTTGAGAGGAATGGAGTAGTGTACCTGGTTATACATTGATGTGCGCATGGTTTGGTTGATTTCATTATCAGTTAGACATATTGGGAAGGGATTGATTTGATTAGTGCCAAATCTTATAAGAAGTGTAGCCACTTGATTAATTTGAATATATGAATGTGTGTAGAAGCATGACGATACTCAATCTTCTATTCAATCAATTTTGTTTGAGGTTTTTTGGTCTAAATTGACTACATCCATTTAAATTGTTGTGGTTGTATATTAAACACACACATTTATACATAATATGGAACTTAGGTATGCATATGTCAATATATGGACTTCTCTTTAAAAGAAGAAATCAACTGATCTCAAACTTAAACTTATCTCTTCAACTATTTTTTTGGTCTTTCTACAGGGTGCAAAGTTAACAAATGCAAATCTGAAAGGTGCAAATCTCCAAAGAGCTTATCTGCGGCATGTAAATCTTCGCGAGACAGTGAGTAACCTAAAATTCTACCATTAAAGGAAGTTTTTCTCCTTGCGCTATACCTGTTTAGCTAAGGATTTTAGTGAGAAAGAATGCCTTTGACATCCAACCTTCAATTAACTGCAGTAATATCCTTCTTGATTGCCTGAATATTAACTGAAATGCAATGGAAAATGATCTCTTTATATGACGCCATCTTTTCTTGCTGTCTCTTTTCTTTCTTTTGTTTTTGTATTTTTCCTGTTATCTGGAATTGATAAAAAAAGAAAAAAACCGTCAACAATAGTTTCAAATCCTTAAGATAGTGGAGATATTATGTTGGTTTCGCTGGTAGATGACTTTATCTTCTAAATATTTGATGATTTCTTTTGACAATCAATTGTCCAGTTTAGCGCTATAATTATCCTTTAATGGATTAACTTTTTAGTTGTTTTTAAGTTATATCCTAGACTAGCATCACATATTCGAATCGAACTCAACTTAGATACAAATGCTCTTCATGGACAAAAGGTCATACCATCATTAGAACAAAAGGAAGTGATTGTTCATATATTTGATCATTCATTGAGGCAAATAAATACTAGTTGATTCACACTGCTGAAAGTAACTCTTGAGATAGGGTTTTTACTGCTTTGTCAATAATTAGTTGAAGCTTTGGTGGGATTCAGTGAAATGCAGTTGAAGAATTCAAGCCTTAGTACTAGTGTCTGAGAAGAGTAAGCTGTAAATGTAATTAAGAAGTATCAATGTGAGAGGTGATTATATAATTTTGCTTTACTGCATATTAGAACCCCTTGGAAACTTTACTGCTTCATTTTAGGGAAATTAGGGAAAATACCCCCCACCAAGGGGGTATTAAAGAAAAATACCCCCACTTTATTAAATAAGGAAATATGCCCCTTTTCACCCCCTAAAAAGTCTAATTTGCCCTTGACTTAGAAAAATCCCCCCCAAAAAAAAGAAAAAAGCTGCAACAACCTTTTGGAAGAGCAAGAGTTAGAATTAGGAGTTAATTTTCACCATTACAAACCCTAGTTTCATAAAGAAGACAAGCTTTTGAGAAGGAGAAATAAGATTTATGAGTAAGAGCAAGATTTACGAGTTTATCTTCACAATTACAAACCCTAGTTTTGCCATTCGAGTGAGAGACGAAATATTGAAGAAATAGAAGCATTTGTTGATCAAGCGAGCTTGCTTGAAAGGACTCGGATTCGACAAAATAAATCGCGTTTATTACCCCAAAATATGGATAAAGGTTAGTTTTGATTGTTTCGCAAAATGGTTCGATTGACCAATTTTTCATGATTTTTGGAATGGGTATAATTTGAATAGTTTCAATTTCTCGCAACTTGTATTTGGTGGGCAAAAATGTGGGCAGAACCGTAGGCACCTAAGTGGGCATGTGTATTAAGTGAGCGCTTGCGTGGGCACTTGGGGCGGGAACAGACTATACCTTGATTAGCGGGCATTTGGGTGGATTTTTGCGTGGACAATTGGGTGGGCAAAAATGTGGGCAGAACCGTAGGCACCTAAGTGGGCATGTGTATTAAGTGAGCGCTTGCGTAGGCACTTGGGGCGGGAACAGACTATACCTTGATTAGCGGGCATTTGAGTGGATTTTTGCGTGGACAATTGGGTGGGCAAAAATGTGGGCAGAACCGTAGGCACCTAAGTGGGCATGTGTATTAAGTGAGCGCTTGCGTGGGCACTTGGGGCGGGAACAGACTTCTCCTTCGAATGCCAAAACTAGGGTTTGTAATTGTAATTAAAGATAAAGTCGTAAATCTTGCTCGTGCTCATAAATCTTGTTTCTCCTTCTCAAAAGTTCGTCTTCTTTGTGAAACTAGGGTTTGTTATGGTGAAAATGAACTCCCGATTCGAACTCCAACTCTTCCAAAAGATTATTGCAGCTTTTTCTTTTTTTTTTTTTGGATTTTTCTAAGTCAAGGGTAAAATAGACTTTTTAGGGGGTGAAGAGGGGTATATTTCCTTATTTAATAAAGCAGGGGCATTTTTCTTTAATACCCCCTTGATGGGGGGTATTTTCCTAAATTTTCCTTCATTTTAAGTTCGATATTAAATGTCGTGTTATCCTCATTTAGAATGTGGTGACTGTTCAACTTGATCATCATCCTGTTATGTTTTTCACAGGATTTGGAAGGAGCAAAACTTGACGGTGCCAATTTATTAGGTGCAATCAGGTGATGAATAAGGTTCAGGATGGAGTGGTCAAATAACATATTTCTGTTCCTTGTTCTAATTTAACTTCCATGTCCAAACTGTTGCGTCTCCCATATATAATATTTCCCTCCAATGAATATTTGAAACCCGTTTAATTTAATTCAGTGTGCAGAATAAATAATAAGTAGTATCCATTTTTTTCTTTTACTTCTCATATACATGTATTTAATGAATAATTATATTTTCAAACTGGCCCCGCTCCATACCTATTGAACTGACCATTTCTTCTTCTTCTTGAAACATGGGACTTGAATGAATGAACTGCTTAAGTTTTTTTTTTTTTTTGAGACCTAAAAATATATATCTATCACTATTACATAAGTGCTTAAATATGTATCTTCTGCGTATTTTATATGCGTATTTTATATGAAACAATATTAAGGTGCAGATAGGGAAAAATGTAACTTTGGAAGTTGAAGCCGCTCCTGAGGGGGCATTATAAAACTGTGAGCAGTATATAATATTAAAATTCACTTCCTTGAAATTACCCACTCTAATATTTTTTTTAGCATTTTCTTCTTTTCCTTGGTACAATGTTCCTAGTGGGAACCGACCAAGATTATTTTAATGGAGATTAGGTTTTTTTAACGTTGAGATCGTGAAAGGTTGAGATAAGTGTAGTAGTTGATTTATCTCTCTACTAGAGTGTACTAGAAAGTCTTTAGATAGTTCTACGCGTCTAAAGGGAATCAAAACCAAGTTTGTAGGATATGGGTCTCAACTTATTTAATCAAAACTTCACGGCCACCAGTATTACTTGTAATGCCGAGTCTTGAGTTAGAGTACCTATAATGATGGAGCCGAATTTTTAATGGTAAAAAACTTATTTAATCAAAACTTAGTTTTTTAATCTATTATAAACAGAACCTACTCTTGAATTGATTGGTTTTTTTTTTGGTAACTATTACAATACAACCAATACTTGTATTAATTGGAATTTTGTTTGCAAAATTAGATTCTCATTGAATTGACGGACTTGAAATTAAATATTTAATAAATTCATGGAGTTTGTCTGGATAATTTTGCGTACGATAAACTTCTATTTTTGAGCTATGTTTTCAGTATTAACTATTAAGTGGATTATAATATTTTATATGGAATCGATGTTTTATCATCAAATTCTTCCATCAATGTCAAACTTTATATGTAAATGTAATTTCATTACAGAGAACAAATCTCCTGATATGTTAATAAATCAAAGGTATGCCCGAATTCCACCCAATTGATTGTACGTGCTTCTAGTGAATCTAGAAACTATACACATGGCGAAACGAGCTGCAGTCCATACGGTATCAAGATGGAACCTCACAGCTGCCTAAAAGAACCCATTTATGTCGGCAACATTTTATTTTAGTTTTTGTTTTATTTAAGAAAGTCGGTAACATTTACTTGAAGTCGCCCCTGAATAGAAGGCAAACCCACGTGAGTGGCTTTCGCAACTCTGCCAAAAGATGGTAACAACAGCTTTAATCTTTTTTAAAGAATCAAAAGGACGAAAATAAATATCTACTTGGGAATTATTTTTCTATCTTACCGGCTCCTTTTATGCCACTTGTCACATTCACAGAGGAGCGTTGGATCATGATTTTAAGGTGAGATTCTTCGAATTGATAGTAGTAGGTAGAGCTCTCGAATGGGTTGGAAATTGGAATGGGTTGGCCCGGTGCTGACTTGCCGAGGCAAAAGCAAAAAATGGATCAAGTTGGAGCGGGAAAAAATAGTAATCGGATCACTATTTTTGGAATTCACCCCGATCCAATGCATAGTGTATTTAATGCATGAAAATACACTAAAAATTTCAAGTCAATCGAACCGTCCTAATTTTTTTGGCCGAATGGGCCGAGACCCGATTCATTTCGGGCCTTACAAAATAAAGCACAGCCCGATCTTTTTTTCTAATAGTAAATACGAATAGCTTTATTCTTTTCCTTATCCAAAAAAAAAAAAAAGTTTAAAAACCCTTATTCTTTTCACAAGGATGAGTTTCGAAAATCCTCTTGGGAAATATTCTTTTGTCTTATCGGATCATATAACGACATTGTCACAATCATATGAGAGGACTCGATCTGGAATTCTGGATGGATCCTACATACAATATATTTGATTCATTCAAGATTATTATCTAGTTTAGTATAGAAATATTTCACCACTACATTGTATTATAAAAGGAGTGGATCTCACGAGTCTTTTAATTTGCGGACGAGTTTAATTTACTCAATTGTCGGTGTCATGCTGTACTACGTCTTGTCCCTTGATTTCCAAAATAATATCCATTCTATATATTGTGAACTGTTCGAATTTGTACAAAATAGAACTTGAAAGACAAATGTTATATCAAGAGTAAGATCCCACCTAAAAAAAAAGAGTAAGATCCAGCGGAAAATTCCAATTGCAACTTTATATTGATCACATTTGTTTTTTCTTGAGTACATATTCTTGGGAGTGATTGGAATCGAACTACAAATTCGTAGTATAAGTATCTGTTGGAATTTGGTCTTTGAAAAATAGGGGTTGACTCAATTTTGACCAAATAATTAAGTGGTTTCTATTAGTGAAAAATGGAATTAAATTATTTCTAAAAATTCTACTAAGAGAGTAGATGAGAATAGCATTTGGAATTTCTCAAAACTGATTCCGGGTGAATGGGAAATTAATGTTAGAAGTTAGCCACTTAATACAAATAAATAGTATGGAAAATGGAAAATGTGGGGAAGGAGATATGCTCCATCCCACATATGAAAATGATGAAATGTTTGCATACTTTATATATCCCAAGTTGGACTTATTGGGTTTGGGCTCTTGGGGGCACTCAAGTTTTTAAAGGGGTAGGACCTACATGCTTGTGGGTTTGGTTCAAAGCACACGCGCGCGCGCCGCCGGCCGGCCTAGCCCGGGTCGTGGGCTTGGGCTTCAAGGCCCTTATTCTTTTTGGACCAATTTTTTTTAAAATAAATGTTTAATTAATTTTTGTAATTAATTAAACAGATTTAATTAATTTTTGTAATTAAATAATATATTTCAACCTGGGAAGAGGTTCGCACGCGAGCACGCACGGCCCGTGCGTCGGGTCGTGCGCCCTGCCTATCCTTCGTGCACCAACACACGGCAGCGGGCGCCGGCCGTGCGTCAGTCGCGCGTCGGCCGATGAACAAAAAGTGCGTCTGTTCGGTCAAAATATGTCTTTTCGAGCCTAAAGACGTGATTTTCCGTACGGGCACTTGCTTGCTATATTACAGAAGCCCCTGCAAATTGAAAGAGAGACGAAATTCATAAATCACAAGCCTAAAAAATCTGTCATTTGCATAATCGAGCATATTGACATACTTCCTTCTTCTTAGCTTGAAAGTTAGAAACACTCATTGTTCGTTGTGATTCCAGTTTTTGCAAGTGCTGCTAAACCAAAACTGTAAAGTCGTTGTATCTTAGAGAAGAGCACCAGAACCGTAAGCACTTTGTATATGGGGCGTATTTCGTCTTGCGGAGACTGGAAATAATTCAAGCCTCCAACCATTTTCTTGCTAAACAGAAACCTTACACAAATATTTACCCAACAATCGCAAGACGAACATAATACGTTTCTGTTTCAAGACGATGGCTCCAGTTCAAAGGTTGCTGCTCCTGCTCATGGAGAGAAACCGACGAAGTCCTCCGGTGCCGACTTCAAGAGATGGAAACAGAAGATGGTGTTCTACGTGACGACTTTGGGTCTGCCCCGTTTTCTGAAGGAGGATCCTCCTACCGTTGGTAATGGAGAATCCGACAACCAACGGAGAATCGTTGTGGATGCTTGGCATAACAACGATTTCCTGTGTCGGAATTATATTTTGAACGTGCTAGACGATACCCTCTATAACGTCTATAGCACGTTCAAAACGTCCAAAGAGTTGTGGGACTCTAATATAAAACAAAAGATGTCGGCACAAAGAAATTTGTGGTCGGTAAATTTCTGGATTATAAAATGGTTGACACCAAGACGGTGATTAGCCAAGTACAAGAAATTCAGATCATACTTCACGACTTAGTGTCTGAAGGGATGATTCTGAGTGAGTCGTTCCCAGTGGCTGCGATTATCGAAAAATTGTCGCCATCGTGGAAAGATTTTAAGAACTACCTCAAGCACAAGCGAAAGAAAATGGGGCTTGAGGATTTGATAGTTCGACTTCGGATTGAGGAAGACAATCGGGATTCCGAATGGAAATCGGAAAATGTGGGGGTATGATCATACTTTGTGGAACACCAGTGGAGTTTCTGTTGCATTTTTAAATGTAACAGAATGTGTTGCCAAAAGTGTTGTAAACACCAAAACCACATTTGCATTAGGTGTTGTCGAAAGTGTTGTAACACTAAAGGTAGACACCGTAACAAGTTGAATCTGAAGTCTTACTAAAGATGTGATAACATCAAAGGCTACACACCTTGTAAAAGATGGAGTTGTTGGAACTAAGATATGAAATCTGGTAGAACGAGATTCTAACTGGATTGTCGGGACAATGTTCTGACAAAATAAAATAAAAAAATGGCTGAGAGCCATTAGAATTCTGGATGATCTTGTGTTAAACAAGATATCAGAAGTTGAAAGGAGAGCTTTACTTTTTAGCAAACCACATAAAGGAGATTGCCTTGAAATGTGGGAGTGCTTTGGAAAAGTAGAAGCACCCAACGAAATAAATTCAGCATTTACGATATAAGTGATGGTACGATCATTAGATCAAGAAATGTTGTATTTATTAAAGTTGTCTTTTCTTGGAAAGGAAAGAGGTAAGTCTATACATTTTTGTCGTAGTTATACTACCAATAAACAGTTGATTTCGAATGGGGTTATTGCGGATCCACTTACAAAAGGCATAAATCGAGATCAATTGTATAAATTTTTAAGGGGAATGAGTTTAAAATCCACAACTTAAAGAATGTTCATAGTGGTAACCCAACCTTGTTAATTGGAAATCCCAAGATCTTGGTTCAATGTGACAACTAAGTTATGAATGTTCAGCTGAACACTTGGAAAATGTGTTCTCATCTCGATACATCCAAGTGAATGTAAACCTGCTTAATGTGGTGAGGTTAAGTTTAAGACTTTTAATGATTCATATACCGAAAGGTGGAGTATGTCAGGATACTCTTCAATAGGAGATCACCTATATAAGTGAGAAGTAATGGCCGCTTCAAAGAAACACTTATGAATATAAGATATGGTCCAGGGCCGAAATGGACACAACGTGAGAACAACAAGTGTTAGAGTTGTTATTGTGTAAGTACTGTTGTCTCGGTTTACACAAACGACTGAGTAATTCAAGACATCGCGTCACTAAGCAGCCAGTAAACCCGATAGTATTTTACTAAGGAAGGTTCAAAGACACAAACTACCTATCCTGATGCAATAACGATTCACTGAGACTTTTAAGCGAATCTGCATACACGCATGCATTAATTTCATTCATGTGGGTGATTGTTGGAATTTGGTCTTTGAGAAATGGGTGTTGACCCGATTTTGACCAAATAATTAAGTGGTTTTCATTAGTGAAAAATGGAATTAAATTATTTGTAAAAATTCTACTAAGAGAGTAGATGAGAATAACATTTGGAATTTCTCAAAATCGATTCTGGGTGAATGAGAAATTAATGCTAGAAGTTAGTCATTTAATACAAATAAATGGTATGGAAAATGAAAAATGTGGGGAAGGAGATATGCTCCATCCCACATAGGAAAATGATGAAAAGTTTGCACACTTTATATATCCCAAGTTGGACTTATAGGTTTGGGCCCTTGAGGGCACCCAAATTTTTAAAGGGGTGAGGACCTACATGCTTGTGGGTTTGGTTCAAAGCACACGCGCGCGCACCGCCGGCCGGCCCGGCCCGGGTCGTGGGCTTGGGCTTCAAGGCCCTTATTCTTTTTGGACCAAAAACCTTTTAAATAAATGTTTAATTAATTTTATAATTAATTAAACGGATTGAGTTCGCACACGAGCATGGGTGGACGCACGGCCCGTGCGTCGGGTCGTACCTGCCGTACATGTGCGAACCAGCGCACGGGCAGGTGCACGGCCCGTGCGTCA
This sequence comes from Rehmannia glutinosa, assembly GCA_016081115.2. Lineage (NCBI taxonomy): Eukaryota > Viridiplantae > Streptophyta > Magnoliopsida > Lamiales > Orobanchaceae > Rehmannia > Rehmannia glutinosa. The sequence continues at coordinate 13,378,320 of CM071934.1, read as the reverse complement.
GGTCGTGCGCCGATGAGCAGGTGCGTCTGTTTAGTGCAAATATGTCTTTTCGAGCCTAAAGACGCGATTTTCCGTACGGATAACTTGTTTGCCTATATTACAGAAGCCCCTGCAGATTGAAAGAGAGACGAAATTCATAAATCACAAGCCTAAAAAATCGGTCATTTGCATAATCGAACATATTGACATACTTCCTCCTTCTTAGCTTGAAAGTCATAAACACTCCTTGTTCGCTGTGATTTCGGTTTTTGCAGGTGCTGCTAAACCGGAATTGTAAAGTTGTTGTATCTTAGAGACGAGCGCCAGAACCGTAAGCACTTTGTATACGGGGCGTATTTCGTCTTGCAAAGACGAAATATAATTCAGGCCTCGACTTAGCCATACCTGCAAACTCCAGCCATTTTTTTCCTAAACAGAAACCTTACCCCAATATTTACCCAACAACATTCGAAATATTAATTATTGGATTACTATTCGATGCTCCACTTTATATTGATCACACTCAATTGCACTAGTTGATGATCATGCTAAAGCTATTGTGAAACCGTTCAAACCTAAAAACTCGAGGTAATAAAAACAGTAGGCAAAAGAAAATAAATGCAAAACACTTTTTACTTCAAACAATGACTAAGAATCTAAGATTACAATAACCTCTACAAAATTACCGAATTTCAAGTATCATAACTGGAGCTGGCAATGTGCTGGATCATATTAGGCTCGTGCGCACCAAGTCATAAAATCGGTCGGGTCAATTTCATATGGTTACAATTCTCGTGGCCCAATTCAGCCAATACATATATTTTGGTTGGATCTGTCGAGCTCAGATGGTTTGGTTTGGTCAAAGTAGACATGATCCTTTTCGAGCTTTTAAACAAGAAGCCCCGTCCAACCTTATATGCGGGTTGATTGGGCCTGCCCATCAGGTTGAGTCAATTTTGCCAGCTCTAAACATAATTAAGAACTATTTAGGATTAGGGCCGTCAATCGTGTTATTTTTCGTGTTTGCGGGTCGCGTTTGGACACGGGTATTACAAGATTGACACGAATACAACACGTTTAATTATTTGTGTCAAGATACATGACACGAACACGACATATTTATGAAAATACCTATATAATTTAAAGTTGACAAGAAAAAATATAACAAAATGCTAAAATTACAAATAAAAAATACATTAAATTATTAAAACAATAATATGAAATTCGGTGACACGAAATACCTATACATTCAATAATTTGTTCAACATCATATAACTAACGAAAATTTCACAAATTTAAATATGAAAATAATATGTCATTATACAATTAGATGGGTTAAATAAGTCAATTGTGTTGACACGCTAGTCGACCTGACCTATTTCTTTCCCTTGTTAACTGTGACCGACTAGAATTTGATCCGAACCTGTTAATGGTTGTCTTTCAGATCTCTAAATTTAAATTCGTGTTAGGTTCGTGTCGGGTCATAAATTGACGCCCCTACCTAAGATCAACCCTGTACATTATTGGTGGAAGGTTATGTTTTTTGAGCATTTGGTCCGATTCGTTGAATGTATATATTCCCTCTCATACTGTACCATCCTAAAAAACTTGGGACTACCTAATAAAATTTGTTTTGTGCTTTGATTTTCAAGAAATTATGAGTTTGTTAACCTCCACTAACCCGTACACTAGCTAATGTTCGATAAATCCAAAATTACTCTAATAAAAATTTGACATATTGATGCCCAAGAAAAAAGGGCAAGAAATTTCAGAGTGAAGATTTCACTATCGTAAGTGAGAAGCGTTGGATTTGATTCCAGGGTTGGTGTCACACGAATCGTGATGCCGCGTGCACACCAGTGTCCCAAGCGCGTAAAATAAAATCCGTGCCTAATTTATTCGGATAATGTTTAGGAAAAAAGATAATAATAACAAATCCATTTATGCTCTCTATAAATAGGTCATTTCCAATACCCAATCCTCACCACAATTCAATTCGATTTCATTTCATCAAACAGAAAAACAGAGAAGAAAAATGGCAGGAATCATTCACAAGATCGAAGAGAAGCTTGGCATGGGAGGCCACAAAGAAGGAGAGAAGCATGGCGATGAGCACAAGGGTGCTTCTCATGTCGAGCACAAGCCCGAACATGGCTACGGCGAGCATAAGCCCGAAAACGTGTACGGCGTGCACAAGCCCGAACACGGCTACGGCGATCATAAGCCCGAACACGGCTACGGCGATCATAAGCCCGAACATGGCTACGGCGAGCACAAACCCGAACATGGTTACGGCGAGCACAAGCCCGAACATAAGGAAGGACTGGTTGAGAAGATCAAGGACAAAATCCATGGCGGTGAGGGCGGCGCCGAGCACGGCAAGGACGGGAAGAAGAAGAAAGAAAAGAAGAAGAAAGAGCATGGACACGAACATGGCCATGACAGCAGCAGCAGCGATAGCGATTAAACCCTGAGTTTTTTTTCTTAAGGTATTTAATTTATTATTATTCGTAATTTAATTTTATTAGTCCGTGTATTAGACAAACTTGTGTGGGCGGATTGATTTTCGTTTGTTATTTAATCCAATTTTATTTTCTCGCTAATTTTTGCAGGTGTGTATGATCGTGTTGCTATGTTATTTACTACTGATTGCAAATAAGGGAAAATAAAGAAGATTGAAGAAAGAAAAAACAAAAACTGGCTATGTCTTGGTGATGTGTATTACTGTGTTTGGACTATTGTAATATTCTGTACCTTGATTCGACATGTTTGAATAATATTTTCCTTCTTTTGGTTTGTGAATTAGTGATTTTCAACATCCAATCATCTCCCATTATCTAGTGAAATTAGATTTTAGTGAAAAAATTGTCATTCTTTTTGCAATTTATATTTATTGGCGGGACGATCACAATATTTGCGTGACATGGGCAATTTGTCATTAAAATTGGGTTGGAGAAGCAAATTTAAAGTGATTCTTGACCCAAAAAAACAAAACACTTTCTATTGCCTACAAGCTATTAAGCACTGATACCGTACAATACGACATGGTATTCCCGGCCCGGGAACGATATATATATCTATAAAATTATATATTTTTATATATTTTAAAATATGAACGTATTAAATACAATTAAATAAACAATGTTTCAAGTATAAAACATTAAAATTATATAAATACTCAAATCTAAAATGTGATATCAGCATTACTATAGATATGTATCCATGGAGTATTGAATAAAATTTCGTATCCGGATGACCCATCGAAAAAATCAAGGCCTGAATTGATAGTTGATCTTAAGCCCATGAGGTGGTATAATATACTCAGAATTTTTCCATTCTACTTAAATGTCAGTTATGTCCCCAAAACCCCACTTAAATGTGTTCTTACTGCCTGACAAAAAGAAGTGTTCTTATGAAGAATTGTGTGAAGGAGTGCGGGTAGTTTCGTCATTTAAATGTCTTATCACACTCAATCAATAATGTCAAACGTAAAATTGAATACCATATATAAAAAGTAATAATTCAATCCCAAACCCTATGACACATTATCCAATCTCATCCACAAAAGCAGAGGAGCCCCAGCTCTGGTTAAAGCTATTCAATTTTCCTTAGAGAGAGAGAGAGAGAGAGAGAGAGAGAGAGAGAGATGACCCAAGAAAGAAATCGTATCCGGCTAGTTTTACTTAATTTTTTGTTTAGTTAATTTGATATCATTTTATTAAAATGGAACAAAATTTTTTTATTTTATAATATTGAGGCTAATATAATAAATTACTTATTAAACAAGTGGACAGTTTCACTTTTATCATTGAAAGATAAAAAACCCAAAGTTATAATGGGGTCTGAGACTATCCAAAGGGTCTGGGCTCTGATCTATCTTTCATCTGGGCCTTAAATAGATTGTCTAACGACAAACCCGTGACAGACTATTGTTCGTGCCCATGATAATCCAAGGCTTTAAATCGACTGGGCCAGCTGGGTTTTGCATCATAATTTGCATGCAAGCTATGAACGACCTTATAAAAGTTTAGAACTGTCAATAATACAGTCCACTTCCTCAAAAAAAAAAATAATACAGTCCAGGCTTACTTGCTTCAGCCAATATCACAAAACATGTGTTATTTTTTCTATGATCATTAATAATTTTGAATCTGGGCAGTTAAAATTTTAATGTGGCTTTGTTCAAAAATTACCCTTATTTTGTGAAACTAGAATCGGGACGGTAACACTCAAGTTCAGTTCCCAGAACCGCTCAATATTATTATTCATGATAAAAGCATGAACAAACTCTGTAGTGATTTGTAGTTTTCGAAAACAAATCTTAAAAGTGATGTGTCTCACTTCGATTGATAGTATTTCTACGAAAACCCAAAGAACTTAAAAGCTAATAATAACTACCTACCTACCTCCCAATAATGAGACCTTGGTATTTATAGCAAAATTGGTTTTCAAGTATTTTTTTTGGCTTTGGGGTTAATGAATTTAGTTTATGTAGTATTGACAAAATTAAATAAGTCATTATTTTATTCCATAGAATTAATTCCATTGGACTTTAATATTCCCATTGAACTTAGTCTATTGGGCCATGACCCATCAAAAAGAAAATATCAAACCAAATCAAACTTTCAAAAAAAAAATTCAAAGTACTTTAGAAAAATATTTCATGAATATGATCAAACATAGTGACGCAGGCAGAAGCTCACAAATAAACGAACAACGAACAAAAGCAATACGAATCTTTACAAAGAAACATAAATTGCAATGAACAAGAGAATAAATCTCAAAACTTAATAATAATTCAACCTCCTTAAAAATAATAACAAAACAAATATTTATAGGATTAAAGTCCTACAACAATAAAACTCATAACTATTGAAAACTCTTAAAAGATAATAAAATGATCTTAATAGATAATAATATATCTTTAATCCTTATCTTCATCATTCTCTCCGGGGTCGAAACGATTCGTCCTCGAATCGGAAGGGAGATCGGAAATAAAAGAATTGTCAACCCATTGAGGGGCGCGAGGAGGACAAGATGGAAAAATAAGGTGAATATCAAAATATATTTGAACTGTATCAATAATAAAATAATTGAGGTCGAACGGTAGAAAATAATCTCCTCTTTGCCAAATCAACGGTTGATTTCTAGTGCATCCATCGAACCAATCTGAAACGTGCCATTCATTTCGGAATGTAGGGTTAACAATAAAAGAAGTAACAGATCCATCATGAATTTTGTTCTTTATCCATGATATCTTGTCGTTACTTGTTTTCTCTTTAGTTGTACATTGAAGATCCTCACCAACATTCTCAATTTCTTCATAAAAAATTGGTGGGTCATCATAATTGCGATCTTCTTCGTCAAAATTTGGTGGGCCATCATAGCCACCATTATCCTCGTCAAATTGCGGAGGGCTTTCATAGCCAACCTTTGGAATAATATATGTCTTCATATTCCTCATAAAAAATTGGTGGTCCATCATATCCACCATCTTCAATGTTACTTGAGAATAAAGCATCAATGTCTGTGGAATTGGTCTTCAGTGGGGTGAACTGGATGGACATAATATCGCAGGCAAATTCACAACCATCAAGAAATCGTTTTTCAACAAGTCTCTTGATTTCTTGAAATTGGATGCGCACGATATGGAATTGTTTTGTCAGCAAGTCGATCTGCTGACGGATCTGCGCGGTGTAGTTCATGCGTTGTGGATTCGGTCTGAACAACATGGTTCAGGGAGCATGGACTGGTCTCTGAATACCAACTGACGCAACGGAAACCACGGATAAACGAACAACGAACAAAAGCAATACGAATCTTCACAAAGAAACGTAAATTGCAATGAACAAGAGAATAAATCTCAAAACTTAATAATAATTCAACCTCCCTAAAAATAATAACAAAAAAAATATTTATAGGATTAAAGTTCTACAACAATAAAACTCATAACTATTGAAAACTTTTAAAAGATAATAAAATAACATAATAAAATAATCTTAATAGATAATAATATATCTTTAATCCTTATCCATAGTGTATGCAAGTATCTTTTGTTTAAATTCAGGAAAAATAAGAAAACAAAAGAGCCCAAAGAGGAGGAGAAAGATTGGTGAAGAAAAAGAGCAAAGAATATTGGTGAACAGTTGTTAATAACTCGATTGTTGATTAATGCCTACTAAATGGTGTGTTGATTAATATCTAGATATCTTGGATAAGAAAATTTGTAGAGAGTTGTAAAGTAAATGATATTTTGTTAGACTATTCTAGTGGATGAATAGTAACCATTAGATCAAATTAATATCTAGCCATTGAATATTGAGTTTTCTTAGTATAAATAAATGTTGATCATTTTGTATTAATGAAAGAATAAGGAAACACGTTCTTAGCCAGAGTTCTCTTTTTAAGTAGTCTCTATTTCTACTAAATAAATATATCTTATTCCAAGTATCTAACTTTTTTTTACAAAAAGTTATATATAAAAAAATGAGCATAATAGTTGATTCAATATTATATCGTAAGCAAGCTAAACCACGAACAAAGTCACTATTTGAGTCGGAGCCTGAATCAGAGTCCCAGATGGGAAATCATGCACTTCTTGACAACACAAGGGCACAAATTGCTCCCTACCAACCAACTCACAATACAGCGAAAATGAAAAGCATAACCGCATTCGGGGAGCACGGAAATTTGAGTGTCAATGGTTGGACTATTGAAACAAATAGGACACTCCTCTATGAGACTCAACCGGTCATCAATATCTTCCACTGTGATGCTAGGCGATGCTAGGCAGAATGTCCTTCAAGAAACACCAGAGTCCCTCGTCGATTTGTTCATCAGTAGTCCAATCGCTAGATGGAGTCAGGGCTTCAGGCCTAATAGGGATGGCAATGGGGCGGGTCAAAACCCGGTTCCACATTAAATCCGGTCAAACGGGTTCTGGGACGGGTCTTGGACCCATTTTAAGAAAATTCACCGGGTCCGGGGCGGGTAAGGACCCGCCTCGGACCCCCGTATACAATTAATTAGTCAAAATATTTAATATATTTTTTTATCTAGTCAACTCAGTCTTTGAGTTTTGAGTGGTTGAGTCATAAAGTGGCCATGTTACAATATGTCATATGAAGTGGATGTCTAACCACTCCATTATTACTAATACATCACCAATTAGTAACTACTCCATTGTAATATGTTGGAAATCATGCCTATAAATAGGCTACAAATTTTGATTGTAACGCACACAAGAGATTAAGAGAATTGAAAGTTTTACATTCTCTCTAAATTATTCTCTCTCTATTACTTATGCTTTGATAATTCTATACTATAAATATTAGTTTTTTTGTGTTCTTAAATTGGTTCATTCTATAACACGTTATCAGCACGAGTTACTGCTCGAGAAAAGGTTTGTATATTTCAAGTTTGAATTTCCGTGTACTAATTTATTTTATTTTCTTTGTAGAAAAATGGTCGGTATCGAAAAGCAAAAATTCCAGATCCTTGATACCACAGGCGATAATTATTTATCATGGTGTCTGGATATTAAATTACACCTTCAAGGTCAAGATCTGACTGAAACCTTGAAGCCTATAAAAATAGAAGAGGTCGTTGTAAAAGATGAGGCGAACACAATGATATTTATTCGCCATCATCTATCTGATGATTTAAAAAATGAATATATACAAATTGAAAGGCCTTCTGAGCTTTGGCAAAAGCTCAAAGATAGATTTTATCACACCAGAACTGTGATACTCCCACAAGCACAATTAGGGCTGCAAATGAACCAAGCCGCTCGTGAGCTATTCGGAGCTCGATTCGATAAAAGCTCGTTCGAGTTCGTTTAATGAGGCTCGTTAAAATAAACGAACCAAACTCAAACTTAGAGATATTCGGTTCGTTAGCTCGTGAACATGCCCGTTAGCAAGCTCATGAATAGGCTCGATAGTAAGCTCGTATAAATTAAACTAATAATTTGACTTTAATTTTAATTTTTCATATTTTTACTTATGATAATATAAAAATATTTCAATAAACTTATTTGTTTGAATAAAATTATAAATTTTAGTAAATATATTATGCGTTTTAGATATATAAAATTTTATTTTTGTAATAAATTGAAGAATAATTTAATTTATAATTAATATTTACTAAGCTCGTTTAGGCTCGATTAATCTCGAAAACGTTCGTGAGTCATCCATATGTTCGATAAATTCAGGCTCGAGTTCGACTCGATAATAAACGAGCCAAACTCAAACACTCAAAAGCTCGGCTCGGTTCGGTTCAATTGCAGCCCTAACCACAATATGACTGGCAACAACTGAGGTTGCAAGACTTCAAGTCCGTGGCTGACTATAATTCGACATTATTTACAATTGAGTCTCGACTGGCTCTTTGCGGGACAAAATTATCTGAATATAATAAATTGGAGAAAAATTTCTCCAGTATGCATAAAACAAATATTGTGCTCCAACAACAATATAAACAACGACAGTATAAAACATATTCTGAATTAATCTCGGTTCTTCTCACGGCAGAGAAAACCAATGAATTGCTGTTGAAAAATCACGATTTGCGACCTTCTGGGTCTAATGCAGTGCCCGAAGCACATGCTAACTCCGATAGAGGAGGGGGCCGATTTAGAGGTCGTGGATATAAACTCGGGCGTAGTGGCCGTAGGGGTCGTGGCCGTGGTGGTCCACATCAAAATATCCACAGATATGATAATGGCGGTCGAAATTACTATAATCAAGATAATTATCACTATTCCCATCAATATAATTATAATGCCAAACAGGGGCATCCAAATCAGTCAAATCGTGATAAGGAAAAAATGCATATGGAAAAAAGTGGTGATGATCTTTGCCACAGATGTGGGATGACAGGACATTGGGCCAAAACATGTCGAACTGCTCAGCACCTGGTAAATCTATACCAGGAATCAAAGAAAAATAAAGACAAAAGTGTTCAAACATATGCTACTAAGGCCTACACATCTGAAATTATACATAATCAAAATTATGTCCAGGATTGGAAATCACTCGAAATATCAGATTTCTTTGAAGATCCTGTTTTTGAGGCACAATGTGCCGAATGGTTAAAATAACCAGATATGATATAGTATATGATCTCTCTCGGAGGGTATATTCCCGAGATTGAGTTTATATGATTGTACCCATGTTTGTGTTTTTCCGGGTGATATATTCCCGGTTTTAAGATTTTACTATGAAATAATAAATCTGTTTGTGTCTAATATTTTTTATCATGAAATATCATCAAATTTTTACCAAAACATTCACAAAATTTACATTCAAAATTTTCACATTAATTTTTCTCCTCCAACGGCTATATCAACGACTATGAACAGTACTTTTTATCTATAAATATACCAATATTTCATTCAACAAATTCACACATATTATATCATCTTTCTAAAAACTCCATATTTCTTTCATTCCAAAAATGGTTAACTTAATGTTAGTATTTCTCATTACAATGATCTTCATATACACTGTCCTGTTTTTTGTTGGAGAATATACTCCAGGAGAATTTTGGCTTTTTATTGATCTTCTTGTCTTCACAATTCTTCCCCTGTTAGCCGTAACAATTTATCTTAGCATGTTGTAATAATTAGATGATTATGTACGTCTATGTTTTCGAATAAAATCCTTTATTTAAATTGTTGTTATGCATTGATGTTTTTAATAATCGCATAATATTAATTCAATAATAATTATACCAGGTACACATGGGAAACACCGAGAAAAGAGACTATTGTCTACTTGATAGTGCAACAACGCACTCAATATTAACAAATAAAGTATATTTCTCGAGTGTTAAATTGTGCAAGGCACAAGTTACAACTATATCTGGTCCCGTTGAGATTATTGATGGCTCCGGAAATGCAACTGTGGTGTTGCCTAATGGTACAATATTGAATATTGAAAATGCATTATTATCTAGTAGATCAAAAAGGAATCTACTAAGTTTTAAGGATGTGCGTGATAATGGGTATCACTTGGAGACACTAAATGAAAATAATAAAGAGTGTCTATGTATCACATCATATAAAATGGGAAAAAGAACTGCCCATGAAAAATTTGAAGCAACAGCTTCTGGATTGTATTGTGTCCAAATTAAAGCTTTTAAATCCTACGCCACCATGCCTTGAAGGCTGGTGAATCCTGATATATTTGGGTTATGGCATGATCGCCTAGGACACCCAGGAACAACTATGATGCGTAGGATTGTTGAACACACTAATGGACATTCATTGAAAAGCACGAAGATGCTAATGTCCAAAGATTATTTCTGTGAATCGTGTTCACAGGGAAAATTTATTATTAAACCTTTCATGGAAAAGGTTGGTTATGAATCACCATCATTTTTACAACGTATTCATGGTGATATTTGTGGACCATTACATCCTGCAAGTGGACCATTTATATATTTCATGGTTTTAATAGATGCATCATGTAGATGGTCACATGTATGCCTATTATCTACTAGAAATGTGGCATTTGCTCGATTATTAGCGCAAATTATTAAACTCTGAGCACATTTTCCTGATTATCCTATCATGAATATAAGGATGGATAATGCCGGAGAATTAACATCAAAAAGTTTTGATGAATATTGCGCAACACTGGGAATAAATGTTGAGCACCCGGTAGCACATGTTCATACTCAAAATGGATTGGCAGAATCCCTGATTAAACGAGTTCAAATCATTTCTCGTACATTATTAATGAGATCAAAGCCCACTAGTGCAGCATGGGGCCATGCAGTATTATATGCATTAGCACTTATTAGATTACACCCCACTACTTATCATATGCACTCCCCAATGCAATTAACTCTCGGTTTTGAGCCAAATATTTCGCACCTACGCACTTTCGGGTGTGCTGTCTAGGTGCCGATTCCACCACCTAAAAGGACAAAAATGGGTCCACAATGTAGACTTGGTATATACATTGGATTTGATTCTCCATCAATTGTTCGGTATTTAGAACCGATGACAGGAGATTTATTTACCGCTAGATTTGCGGACTGTCATTTTGATGAGACAACATTCCCGTCAATGGGAAGGGATAAAGATGTTTTAGATAAACAAAAACCAGTTGAGAATATCTCCTGGAATGAACAAAGTTTATCCCATTTAGATACACGTACTTCTGAATGTGAAAGTGAGGTGAATAGAAATATTCATTTGCAAAATATTGCCAATAGACTTCCTGATGCATTTAATGATGCTAGTAAAGTCACAAAGTCTCATATTCCGGCTGCAAATGCTCCAGCCAGGATTATTGTTCCAGATGAAAATAAGAAAATGAATAATGATATCCCACGACAAAAACGTGGAAGACCTATTGGCTCAAAAGATACTATTCCTCGAAAAAGAAAGGGGAGAATTGATAATAATGATCATGCTCTAGATAAATCTGTCGAGCCTAACACCTCAGAAAATGTACAAAATCCTGGTAGCACCAAGAATCCCATGAGCTATTGTAATGAAATATGAGATCGAAATGAAATAATTATTGATGATAATTTTGTATTCTCAGTTGCTCAAGAAATCATTGGTGATGATTTATGATAGTGAACCACATTCTATAAAATCAGAATTAGCTTCCTTAGAGAAACGAAATGTATTTGGAAAAATTACTCGAACTCCAGACAATATAAAACCCATTGGGTACAAATGGGTATTTGTTCGAAAAAGAAATGAGAAAAATAAAGTCGTGAGATATAAAGCACGACTCGTGGCTCAAGGATTTTCCCAAAGACCTGGGATAGATTATGATGAAACATATTCACCTGTGATGGATACAATCACATTTCATTTTCTTATTAGTATGGTTGTCCACGAGAATCTGGACATGCATCTAATGGACGTAGTAACGGCATATCTATATGGTTCATTGGATTCTGATATTTATATGAAAATCCTGATGGATATAAAATCCCAAAATTAGATACTCCCCGTGAATTATACTCGATCAAATTGTAAAGATCGTTGTATGGATTGAAGCAATCCGGTCGCATGTGGTATCATAGACTCAATGAATACCTTTCTAAGGAAGGTTATAAAAATGATACCATTTGCCCATGTGTTTTTATCAAAAGACCAGATACCGGATTTGCTATCATTGATGTATATGTCGATGACATGAATTTGATTGGCACCCCTGAAGAATTATCCAATGCTGCTGAATATCTAAAGAAAGAGTTTGAGGTGAAAGACCTTGGAAAAACTAAACTCTGTCTTGGTCTTGAGTTAGAGAATAAAGATAACGGGATACTTGTCCACCAATCTGCTTACACTAAACGGATAATCAAATGATTTAATATGGACAAGGCTTGTCCCTTGAGTACCCCTATGGTTGTGCGCAGTTTAGATCCTAAAAAAGATCCATTTCGACCAAAAGAGTCCGATGAAGAGATTTTCGGTCCTGAAGTACCTTATCTCAACGCTATTGGAGCATTAATGTATTTAGCACAATGCACCAGGCCAGACATTGTTTTTGCTGTCAATCTACTTGCGCGATACAGTTCTGAGCCAACTCGAAGACACTGGAGTGGTATTAAACACATCTTTCGATATCTCAGTGGTACTATAGATTGGGGTTATTCTACTCCAAGGAATCCACTAATTCTGGGTTAGTAGGTTATGCTGATGCTGGATATAGATCTAATCCACACAAAGCTCGATCACAAGTTGGTTATTTATTTTGCTATAATGGTACATCTATATCATGGCGATCTACCAAACAAACATTAGTTGTTACTTCTTCCAATCACTCTGAAATCATTGCTCTTCATGAAGCTGGCAAAGAGTGCGTTTGGTTAATATCAGTTATAGCTCATATACGAAATGTTTGTCAGCTGAAACCAGTTACAGACACTCCTACTATTATTTATGAGGATAATGCAGCATGCATAGCACAAGTGGGAGGTTGTAACATAAAAGATGATCGGACCAAGCATATTTCACCAAAGTTTTTCCACACCCATGAACTCCAGAAAAGTGGAGAGGTAGATATTCAGCAGATTCGCTCATGTCACAATCTTGTCGATTTATTTACAAAATCCTTACCAACATCTACATTTGAAAAGTTGGTTTACAGCATCGGAATGAGGAGAGTCCATACGAAGCAAGATTGATGGATAAATTATGCAGCTAATAATCTTCATTTCAGGGGGAGCAAATATATTGTGCGATGTATTCTTTTTCCCTTCTGTCTGGGTTTTATCCCATTGGGTTTTTCCAGCTTAAGATTTTTAACGAGGCAACTTATGCACAAGGTCTGGATTTGAGAATGTACTTTTTTCCCTTATGTCCGATTTTTTCCCAACAGGGTTTTTTCGGCTTGAGGTTTTTAACGAGGCATACTCATCCAGCGTTGAGACATCCAAGGGGGAGTGTTATAATATGTCATATGGAGTGGATGTCTAACCACTCCATTAGTACTAATACATCACCAATTAGTAACTACTCCATTGTAATATGTTGGAAATCATGCCTATAAATAGGCTACAAATTTTGATTGTAACACACACAAGAAATTAAGAGAATTGAAAGTTTTACATTATCTCTAAATTATTCTCTCTCTATTATTTATGCTTTGATAATTCTATAATATCACTATAAATATTAGTTTTCTTGTGTTCTTAAATTGGTTCATTCTATAACAGCCCATTTTTTTTTTTTTTTATCCGCAAAACTGAACTTGGGCAATTAGTGAATTTTATATATAAAAGTCTTAAGAGAGGCTTAATTGCCTCAACGCAATTATATTGAAAAAACTGGCAGTTCTGGAAGTGTGTTTTAAATTTAAGCGGGTCCGGTGGGTCCAAACCACTGGGTCACGGATCCAATACGGGGTGGGTTCCGGGTCCGTGATTTTCTACGCGGAGTGGGTCCTGGGATTGGCCAAACCCGCCCCACACTCGCCTTGTTGCCATCCCTAGGCTTGATCGCCCTGTCCATGGCGTCATCTAGTGGTTCGCTCTCTTTTTGCACCGTGCAAATCTCCATAACCACAATGACCTCCAATTATCTAATATTATTATTTCAATCTAATCAGATATTGTCAAGAAAAATTTAAAAAAATAAACATGGGATATAATTTCAAATACAAATTTTTGAATTATTTAGTATATATTCGAATATAGTTTCAAATAAGAACGAGAATCAATTTTTGTATTCGAAATTTAAAAGAATTCGAATAAGATTAATATTCCCTAAATACTTGATATTCGAATATATTTTCAAATAAGAATGAGAACCAATTATGACATGCACCAAAAATAGCCAAAAATACCTCCACCTGAGAAGCCACCAGGGTTTTTGTATTTGTCAAACCTGGGCCTTCCTCCATTACCTCGACGGTTTCTCTTGCGGCGATGACTTATCCTTCTTCTGATCCCTCCTTTTATCTCCTTCCTCTTTTTTTAATTTTTCGAGTTTCCTCTAAATTGATATACTTCTCAGCTCTAGCCAAGAGCTCATCAAACGTCTTAGCCGACTCGATCACCAAGACTCAAAGAACTCCCCATCTCTCAACTTCTGACCCAAGGAATTTGTCAAGTACTATGTTAATTTCTTCAGTAGAATCAACATGTATACTATCATGACTTCAAAAACTAAGTAGCAGAATGTTTGTACCAAACTTCAACAACAACAGAAATACAAATACAAATTTTTGGTTAATCGTGCATCAAGTAAATCTCGTGTAGAATGAAATTGTTGTTGAAAATCCAAAAGAATGTGAAATTTTACCTACTTTACGATTTGATTAGCAGGGTCTCAGTCTATATTCAGGTCTTCAGAAATGATGCTTGCCAATGTTGCCTCTGCCACCAGTCCCTCTGCCAAGGTATCTCCAACTTTGCCGCCATGAACTAACTCATCAATCCCTCTCCTCCTTCTGCTTGGTGCCAAACAGCGTTAATGGAGCTTTCTGATACCTTCTACAATTGGTGAGCTGATGTAAAAACACCACGCTGAACTCATCAAAACGTTTTTTATAGAATTTGGGGGAAGCTGACTGAACCATTATTGGGATGGCTTGGTAAGGGTAGTTGGGAACACCTTACACATCACACCATCTGAAAACCTGTGCAATATCGTTGTTGTAAAATTGATGAAAATTGTGTTTTTGGCATAATTTCCTGGACCCATTTCTTTAATAATGAAGAAAATATTTAACTCCAATAGTGTTTAATTTTGTAACACCTAAAACTCCCAACTCATGGAGTAGTGGGAGAGTGATGACAATTGAAACTCTCAAGTCATAGAGGAGTGGGAAAGTGAATGCTCCGAGTCATGGGGTAGTGAGGAGTTAGTTTGAGTTGATCGTGAAGCCTATAAAAGGTGGTTCAATTTTTCACAATCAACACACAACACAACTCCTACACTTGCATAACAAAAGTCCTTGCATCTTCCTCTTGCGTTCCTTGGCTTTCAATTGTATTTTGGTGGTGATTTCCAAGCATAGTCTTCAATTCGCCGGAATTGAAATAATTCAATTTTTTCATCTTATCCTGGGAATCAAACGTCCAGAATAAGGGACGAATCTGCTTTAAGGATAGTGTGTTCAACACACGATTCTGGCTAATTTTATATTGTACTTTTGTAATTTCGTTGAAGGGGTCTAGTTACGTCCTCAGAACTCAAGATCGAACTAGAGCCCGAACTAGAGCCTGAGGAGGAACCGTTTATGGGGTCGCTACGAGAGGCAGTTCTAGAGCCCATTTTTATTGTTAAAAAGAATGTTTAAATAAAAATAAAGCAAGGTTAAGAGGTACCTGGAGTATATATCGGAGAAGACGATCTACGGGAGAAGAGCGGTTTTGAGATCGAGTACAACCCTTTGAAGGAGGCAATAATAGGAAGTCAGAGAGATTTCGGGTTCATAGGATCTTGCGAGACCTAACTTTTTACAGTGATAGTGAAAAGTGAAAGGCTAAATGTTACCCCCTATTTATAGGGGTAAAAGAAAAACTTAAATTAATAATAAATGCGTACATTCAATTTCGAAAAAGTAGGCAGGAAAACGAATGGATGCCCCCATCCATTTCCAAGGCATTAATTAGTAACATTTACTGGAACCCTCCTTGGAACGAACAGGTGCAGCCCACGAGGCTGAAGATCTCCGAGATCCACGTCGCTGACCTCTTAGCCATTAAAAAGCCTCCGATGTGAAATGCGGTTCACGAGGTCCTGGTCCGTCGCACATCCAAGACCTCACGAACTGGGGGAGTAATAATATACATAGGGAGGTCTACACCCTCTAAAGCCCAGTGGGGTCGCCCATCCAGAGCCCCACAACCCGAGATCCGACTTACTTGGTGAAAGGGACTTGACCTAGTAGGAGAACCATTGATTCTCCTGACAGTCAGGTACTATTAACTTGGTTTTATACGAATGTATTGAGTGCTTTAGACTAGGATTTTGCGTTATTTTCGGGTATTTTAGTGTCGTTTGAGTCATGTTTGTGTCATTTGGTGTCGTTCGAGAATCGGGACTGATCTTGATAGCCGAAATTGGTTAAAAACGATTAAAAACGTGTTTGAGAGGTGAAGATCGCATTTTAGAAGCATAAAAATGGAAAAAATTGTGCAAGGACGAGTGCCGCAGGCACAAAACCCCTCACTTGCGTAAAAAGAGACTGATCAAATTTGAACATTGGTGGTGAGCAGCATGGCGCCATAGGAAGGGTTGCTGAGTGCCTGGGCGAGAAATAGCGACAGATACGTTCGGCCCGGCAAGCGGGGAAGCGGGGATGGGCTTGCTGCAGCGCGTCATGGCATGGGCGAAGAAAGCGGCAACAGGCGGCGGGAGGGGCAAAGAGACGACGCTGGCAAAGCGCAATAGGCCAATGCGGAAGCCTAAAGGAAACGAGGCGCATAAAGATGAAGCGATGTGCGCCAAACAAGCGTCGACGGGCTAAACCTGGGCCATTTTTAGTCGTGGGCTTTTTGACGGATTTTCGAGGGTTTCAAGCCTATAAATACAAGAACTCGCGTACGGGATAGGGGTCGGACATTATTTTGAGCACAACGCAAGGTAAGAGACTCAGAGCTAGGGTTCGAGACGGCAATTGGAGGCACTTCTCATCTGGTCACAGAGAGATTTCCTTCTCAATTCTTTCTTTGTTTTTCTTTGTTGATTTCTTGAGATGTATAATTATTTCATCATGAATTTTTGTACATCCAATATGAGCTAAACCCATCTTTCTAGGGGATTGATGTAACTTATGTTTGAACCTATGTTTTGATTTCCAGTTTATGAAACTCACATATTATTTAATCTATTTGTGCTATTTGATTTGATTGCATCTGAATGATCTGATCAATAGTTTAGATTGTTTGGCGTGTTTCATTTGACGCTCGATAGAGGTAATTGAACGCCTGACCATAAAATAGCACAACCTAGGGTTTCATAGAATCGAGAGATTTATGAATCTTTTGAAGCCTGTGATAGAATATTCATTGAGCGTATTAGCGTTTAATTTATGATTTTTATAGAGATATCAAAATCAGAAATTGGAATCTAGAATCACTTGGCACTCGAGAGAGGAAGTGATAAACGGTAGGAATATTGGCTTATAGATTAATAACTTGTGATTAATAAACTGGATTGAAAACCTAGGGGATAACTAGGTGAAATCAACCCTCTAGAATTCATCTTCTACGTGTTTGATAGATTGTCTGGACCATTTGTTAGCTTAATTTTAGTTTTATTTTTAGTTTAATAAAAACTCATCTCTTTTTGATTTCTAGATAGAATTAAGCTATTTTAATTATAGTACTTAGTATAAAATTCGATAACAATCCATGTGGAGACGATAATCCTACTTTCAAAACCTATACTAAAACTTGACACCATACGCTTGCGGTAAGAATTTCGCGATTAAGTTTTTGGCGCCATTGCCGGGGATTGTTTTATCCTATTTTAAACTAATACTATTACCAAGTAGTCTTAATACTAATCTAGACTAGTTTAGGAATTATAATTTCGTATTTGTCATTGATTTATTTGTTTATGCGAGATTCTGAAGATATTAATTTGCTTCTTTTTGATCCAGAGATTGAAAGGACACTTCGAGCAATCCGAGCAGCAAAGCGAGCAGAGAATTGAGCAATGACAGAAGGCGGGGACGATGAGAATAATAGAAATCGGGTCGTAAACGTGCCACCACAGCCTGAGGCACCAGAAAGGGCAATCTGGGATTACTTTCTGTCGACCGTGAACTAGAACTACTCCGGAATTGTGCGCCAGCCCATTAATGCAAATAATTTCGAATTGAAACCGGGCCTCATAAGCATGGTTCAACAGAATCAGTTTGGGAGGAGTCCAGTGGATGATCCGAATACACATCTGGCCACATTCTTGGAATTTGCGACACCATCAAGATGAATGGTGTGACTGATGAGGCCATTAGATTGAGGCTTTTCCCGTTTTCACTCCGCGATAAGGCCGGGCAGTGGTTACAGACGTTCGACCCTGGGAGTATTACGAGATGGAATGATCTGACTCAAAAATTCTTAGCAAAATTTTTCCCTCCCAGCAAGACACTCCAACTAAAGTGCGAGATAGCCCAGTTCCAACAGATTGATTTTGAGCCATTATACGAAGCTTGGGAGTGATTTAAAGATCTGTTGCGGAGATTCCCACAGCATGGCTATGCAAACTGGCAGAGGGTTCAGTATTTTTACAATGGGTTGAATGGGCATACGACGACGATACTGTTAGTCCAAGTGGCTATGATAATCTAGAGGGGGGGTGAATAGATTATCCCGATTTTTCAGATTTTGCCCTCTTTTTCGTGAAACTCAAGCAAAGATGAAATGCTAAGTGCGGAAAGTAAATAGCACACGTCGATTTATAGTAGTTCAACCTACCTAGGGCCTAATCTACTACCACCCCTGTATATCCGGGATGGATTTAAAAAAGAATGTTTTTTTATTAATTTACCAAAAATTAATACAACACCTTGAGGATTATCACAACCCTCTTTCACCACCTTGAGGATTACCACAACCCTCTTACAACACCTTGAGGATTACCACAACTCTCTTACAACACATTGAAGATTACCACAACCTTCAAACACCTATCACCTAGATCACCCAAGTGTATTCTTACCACAAGAATACTCACAAGGATGTCTTGTGTTGAATGATGACCAAAATCAAGATTACAACTCAATAATGATTGAAACAATAGGAGTACAAGTGTAATCAAGAATTGAAAGCCTAGACCTCAAATATGTGCAAGTGAAAGTGCTTAGGCTAAGACAACAAGATATATGAAAGTGTATGCTTGATTGCTCTTTGCTTGTGTAGAGTGGTGTATCTTGTTGCTTGAATGAAGCCTCTATTTATAGGAGAGGACTTTGGCTTTCATTTCAGACATTGGCTCCTCCTTGGGGAGTGATTTCGCAAAAGAAACCATTTAAAATGATCAATATATTTGTTAGAAATCAATCCCACAAAATAGGGAAAAGGCATGCGAAAAACGCAATGGATAGTTTCTTCGATAAAAGGGTGGGACGGTTGCGCGAGAGATAAGATTGAATTTGAATACTGCGAATTTTTACAGGGGACCGATCGGAGGGTGTGTGACCGTCGCCGCCTTAGCTATGACGGTTGGGGTTGAAGAAATTACTTAAACAAGAAGTCGAATTAAAAGGTCGGCTCCCTCACGGTCGCCAGTGGGTCGAAGGTCGCATCTCCCCCATTTTTCTTACGCCCCATTTTCTGTTTCAAAACTCAACTCAGGTACGGGTTGCCCTAAAGGGTGACCGATCGAGCCTGAAACAAATGTGTTGTCCAATTTTTTATCGAAAATAAACTCCAAAAAATACTCTGAAAAATAGTAAAAACATTTTAAGACGATCGGAAGTATTTAGACAACATTTATGGACATTGTTTTGGTTTAAAAACTCATTTGAACAAAATCGAACAAAATCATCAAAATCATGATAAAAACATTTATCTAACAAACTCCCCATTTTTGATGATTACAAACCAAAACAATTTACTCGAGGACGATTTTGAAAACAAATAAATTTTCCGGTTTTACGAGTGAACTATCCGTTTAAAACATTTAATACAAAGCTCCCCCTATTTATGAGCATATCAACATGAGATATTTCATAAGCAAGAAGCACAAGCTATAACAAGCTTATATAAGATGCCTATAAACATCATAGGCTAAGAAGCTCCCCCTGTCACAATACTTATAATGTTTTGCAATTGAGTCCATAATACAAGCCATGGACTAGGTATTCTTGGCTTTAGGAAGCCATAACTTATAGCTTTTATTGCAAGCTTTTATTAGCTTCTTTTGGCTAACGAGCCAATTTCCTGTTTCTTTCCCTTTGGAATCATCAAAAAAAATGTTAGGATGATAAAAACATCATACAATTATATCAAAGTGCGCAAAAGAGACGGTTTTCCAACCGTTTAGCAATTTAGGCTTAAAAATCCAAGGAAAATGGGAGAAATGTGTCATGAAGAGTTCATACGCTCATTTTATTTGCCAAAACATGATCTCAATAAGAACTGAAGACTTTTGGAAGCAAGAGAGTCATGTAGAAGTTGAAATTTTCATTGCAACATTTTATCGAACACTTTGTGGGCGTGAAAATTAAAAGAAGTTATATATAGCCCTTGTAAATGATTCAAGCCAAAAAAAAAATTCATCACCAATTTTCATCAAACATCATACAATACAACATAATAAATAAGCTCATCAAGATCATATGCAAAAAATATCAAGAAATATACAATAAGGTCATAAACTCAAGGGTTCAACCCAATTGAGCAAAGAAAGAAAAATTCTTACCATTTGATCGGAAAAGATGAGCCATGATGATGATAATCATGCTATATAAGGTCCAAGTTGAGAATTAAATGCATGAAAACAAATTTTGAGTGAAATTTGTGTGAATTTGACAAAGGGGACGAAAAATGGCCAAAATAAGTGAAAATGAAGAATGTTGAAGGCAGAACGATTTTAATCCAATTTTAGGCTTAGGGCGACCGGTCGTGGTTGAGGGCGACCGGTTGCCCTCATTTAGCCTATTGTTTTGTCAGTTTTGATAAAATCCGAATTTTCAACCAAAAATCCGATTTTTCGCCCCTAAGTTTTAAAAACATGCAAAATGCAAACGTAAGTCTCATTCAATATTCATTATGCCTAACCGAGCTCGTATGGACGCAAAAGTCTCGGAGGATAGCGGTTTTGTAAAAATGTCCGCTAATTGATTTTGAGATGGTACAAAAGATATCTCAATTTTTCGTTTTGAAACACAATCCCTTAGAAAATGATGTCAAATCTCAATATGTTTAGTATGGTTATGATGGACCGGGTTTAGAGCAATATTTATAGCAGATATATTATCACAAAAGATAGGTACATTTTCAAAAGAGTATTTGTAATCCGCTAAGGTTTGTTTCATCCAAAGAAGTTGTGTACAACAAAAGGCGGCGGAAATATATTCGGCTTCAGCCGTTGAAAGAGAAACACAGTTTTGCTTCTTTGAAAACCAAGAAACTAGGCAATCGCCTAAAAATTGACATGATCCGGAAGTACTTTTCCGATCATCAACATTTCGCGCACAATCCGAATCACTATAACCTTTAAGAGAAAAATTTCCATTCTTTGGATAAAATAAATCATATTGAATAGTGCCTTTTAAATATCGAAAAATCCTTTTAACGGCACTCATATGAGATTCTTTGGGATTGCTTTGAAAATGAGCGCATAGGCATACGGCATGAAGAATGTCCGGTCTACTAGCGGTTAAATAAAGTAAACTACCAATCATACCTCGATACTTTGATTCATCCACGGACTTGCCTTTCTCATCTTTGTCAATTTTGATATTTGTTGCCATGGGAGTAGATACGGTTCTTCCTTCTTCAATGTCGAACTTTTTCAAAAGTTCTTTTGTATACTTTGATTGCGAAATGTAAATACCTTCTTGACATTGCTTAATTTGGAGTCCAAGAAAGAAGTTGAGCTCCCCCATCATACTCATTTCAAATTCTCCTTGCATCAATTTAGAGAATTTCTTGCACAAAGAATCATTAGTAGCACCAAAGATAATATCATCAACATAAATTTGCACAAGTAAGCAATCTTGCCCTTTTTCAAAAACAAAGAGAGTTATATCAACTTTACCCCTTATAAAGCCATTTTGCAAAAGAAAAGAGCTAAGTCTATCATACCATGCACGGGGTGCTTGCTTTAAACCATACAAGTCCTTTTTAAGTTTATAAACATCATTAGGCCTAGAAAAATTTTCAAACCCCGGAGGTTGTTTTACATAGACTTCTTCTTGAATAATACCATTTAAGAAAGCGGATTTAACATCCATTTGGTAAAGTTTGAAATTTTTAAAACAAAAATAGGCAAGTAAAATATGAATAGCTTCTAAACGTGCTACGGGTGCAAACGTTTCATCATAGTCAATACCTTCTTCTTGACAATACCCTTGAGCTACTAACCTTGCCTTATTTCGAACAATGTTGCCTTGATCATCAAGTTTGTTCCGGAATACCCATTTTGTACCAATAATAGTTTGAGATGGAGGACAAGGTACCAATTCCCATACATCATTTCTTTTAAATTGATTTAAGTCCTATTGCATCTCTAGGAACCAATCCTCATCCTCAATGGCCTCCTTAGCATTCTTAGGCTCTTTTTGAGAAATAAGAGCTTTCTCGGCAAATTTTCTCCTGGTCATCACTTTGTCAAGGGGATCACCAATAATAAGATCTTTTGGGTGATCTCCCTTAAATTTCAATGCAACGGGAAGATCCGAGATATCACCTCTATCTTCTTGAGGACCGTTTGAAGTGGACGGTTGATCATTTGATGTAGACGGTTGAACATCAACTCGAACAATTTGTTCAATAATATCCTCTTCATCACTTTCATCATTGGGAATTCTTTTAACACCCGAAGCTTCATTGAATTTGACATGAATGGATTCTTCGACAACTCCACTAGTCTTATTGTAGACCCGATATGCTTTGCTTTTTGTTGAATATCCCATAAATATCCCTTCATCGGCCTTAGGATCAAGTTTTTCCAATTGGTCGGCTTCGGCCTAAAAGTATTTTGGAAGTGAAAATTCATTGAGCATGGACCGACTCATCTCTTGTAATGTCCGATTTTTCCTTTCGGCTACTCCATTTTGTTGAGGTGTCCTTGGAGCCGAAACATTATGAGCATATCCTTTGGTTTCACAAAATACTCTAAATTCACCATCAAATTCTCCACCTCGATCGCTTCGAATAGACTTGATAGTGTCTTCCTTTTCATTCTCAATAAGTCTACACAACTTAACAAACTCATTAACGGCATCGCTTTTATTGGTAAGAAAAAGAGCCCAAGTATATCTAGAAAAATCATTAACAATAACGAAAGTGTAATGTTTTCCACTTAGACTTGCCGTACCAATATCCCAATACAAATCAAGGTGAAGCAATTGTAGGGGTTTGGTTGTAGAAATTTCATTTTTGGGCTTAAAACTACTTTTAACTAATTTGTTCTTTTGACAAGTGTCACATAAGCCAAGATTTTCAAAATTCAATTTGGGTATTCCTTTCACATGTTGGTTTTTGTAAATATTTTTCAAATTCTTGTATCCAACATGTCCAAGTCGCCTATGCCATAAACTAGTTAAATCATTATTGGCGACTAAACAAGAAACATTTTGACTAACCAAATCACTTGTACAAATTTTGTAAAGATTGCCTTTTCTATTTGCTTCACAAATAATTTCACCATTTTTAAGTATAAGGCATTTTTCTTTATTAAAGGAAACATCATAATTTGAATCACAAAGTTGGCTAACACTTATCAAATTAAACTTAAGCCCTTCAACTAAGAGAACATTATTAAGAGAGAAAGAAGAGTTACCAATTTCTCCATTTCCAAGAATTTTTCCTTTGGTATTGCCGAACATGACCATACCCTCTTCTTGGAGCTTGATGTTGGTAAAAAGTTCTCTCCTCCCGGTCATATGGCGTGAACATCCGCTGTCCACGAGCCATTTTGAATCTTCTATTTTAGTTATAGCCCCTATTACCTACAAAAGAATTTTTTTTAGGTACCCTATAATTTTGGGGTCCATGGGGGTTAGTCTTGAGACATTTGGGTCTCCAAACATGTCTGGAGCTATTTCTCAATTTGCAATTATTAGCATAATGTCCAACTTTGCCACAATAAAAACAAGTAGGAGTATTATAACTATTAGCACGTACAAAAGTTAGACCTTGGTTAGTTTTCTTAAAAACACTTTGAAATGGCTTATAACCAAGTCCCAATTTGGAATGCTCGCCTCTTTGTGCATCTAAAATTTTTGTGAATTTATCCGTGCTTATGTTGAAACTATGCACATCATTTTTCAAACATTCAATATCTTTTGTGAGCGATTCCTTTTCGGTTTCAAGAGAGTGAACTCTAGTAAGAGTAAGAGCATGAGCTTTGTCTAGAGATGCATAAGAGGTAAATAATTTTTCTTTTTCAACCTTAAGCTCCTTATGCTCATTTTTCAAATTTTTGTATTTAACAATTAAATTTTGAAACTCAATTTGCAATTCATCAAAATCACATTGCAAGTCATCAACTATGGAAGAAGTAGAAGAATTAGAGCATACCTCATTGTTTTCATCGTCTATGGCCATGAGACCGTGTTTGGTTTCTCCTTCATCATCGGTTGTTTCGAGTAGTTCATCCCATGTTTTGACCTCCGCATTTAGAGCCTTCTTTTTCGTAAAAGGCTTCTTTTTCTTTTGCTCTTCTTCATCGAGCTTTGGGCAATCGGCAATGAAGTGCCCGGGTTTTCCGCATTTAAAGCATGCATTATCTCTTGGTCTTCTTGCTTTATTTTTATTCACAAATTTTGCAAATTTTTGAACAAGTGCAACCGTCTCTTCATCATCATCATCATTATCATAGTATGCATTATTAGAAGAAGAAGCAAGACCTTTAGGAATAATTTGCATACCCGATTGATTTATGGACGGTTTGGAATTTTTCCTCTCCTTGAGATAGACTTCGTAGATGAGGAGGTTTCCAATAAGCTCGTCAAACTTTAGTGTCTCAAGGTTTTGTGCCTCCGTAATTGCCGTTACTTCTTCGGACCAAGAGCCGGGAAGAGCATTCAATACCTTAGTCACATTGTCTTCTTCGGAGATGACTTTACCGAGGGCCACAAGAGGATTGACAATATTATCAAGCCTTTCCACCATCTTGGAGATGTTTTCACCATCATGCATGTTAAAGTTTTCAAAGTCTTTAACAAGCATGGTCTTTCTTGCTTGCTTGACCTTCTTAGTCCCTTCATAAATTGTCTCCGATTTTTCCCAAACCTCATGTGCCGACCTTATGCCTCTTATGCGATTATACTCGGTGGCCGTAAGAGAACAATGCAAAATATTTAAGGCCTTACCGTTTAGAGAGAAAGCCTTTTTGTCATTTTCATCGAACTCCTTGAAAGGTTTAGGAGTCAAGGTGCCATCCTCCGATTTCTTGGTTGGTTGATCAACTCCTTCAATGACCACATTCCAAATGTCGAACCCGCACCCTTGTAGAAAGCACTCCATACAGTCTTTCCAAAATGCGTAGTTGTTGGCGTCGAATAGTGGTGGTTTGTTGGTGGAGGCGCCGGTGGTGATATGAGCATCATGTGTAGCCATGTATCATTCCTCTTTACTCGGAACGAGCTAGCCAAAGAGTTTGGCTTTGATACCACTTGTTAGTCCAAGTGGCTACGATAATCTAGAGGGGGGGTGAATAGATTATCCGGTTTTCGATTTTGCCCTTTTTCGTGAAACTCAAGCAAAGATGAAATGCTAAGTGCGGAAAGTAAATAGCACACGTCGATTTATAGTAGTTCAACCCACCTAGGGCCTAATCTGCTACCACCCCAGTATATCCGGGATGGATTTCAAAAAGATTTTTTTTTTTATTAATTTACCAAAAATTAATACAACACCTTGAGGATTACCACAACCCTCTTTCACCGCTTTGAGGATTACCACAACCCTCTTACAACACCTTGAGGATTACCACAACCCTCTTACAACACTTTGAAGATTACCACAACCTTCAAACACCTATCACCTAGATCACCCAAGTGTATTCTTACCACAAGAATACTCATAAGGATGTCTTGTATTGAATGATGACCAAAATCAAGATTACAACTCAATAATGATTGAAACAATATGAGTACAAGTGTAATCAAGAATTGAAAGCCTAGACCTCAAATATGTGCAAGTGAAAGTGCTTAGGCTAAGACAACAAGATATATGAAAGTGTATGCTTGATTGCTCTTTGCTTGTGTAGAGTGTTGTATCTTGTTGCTTGAATGAAGCCTCTATTTATAGGAGAGGACTTTGGCTTTCATTTCCAGACATTGGCTCCTCCTTGGGGAGTGATTTGCTGCAAAAGAAACCATTTAAAATGATCAATATAGCTGTTAGAAATCAATCCCACAAAATAGGGAAAAGCTGTCTGAAAACGCAATGGATAGTTTGCTGATAAACAGGGGGTGCGACCGGTCACGTAGAGATAAGATTGAATTTGAATACTGTGAATT
Source organism: Rehmannia glutinosa (assembly GCA_016081115.2). Classification (NCBI taxonomy): domain Eukaryota; kingdom Viridiplantae; phylum Streptophyta; class Magnoliopsida; order Lamiales; family Orobanchaceae; genus Rehmannia; species Rehmannia glutinosa. The sequence goes on along the minus strand of CM071934.1, from coordinate 13,351,717 downwards.
TTTACATAGGGGGACCGGTCGGAGGAGGGTGCGATCGGTCGCCCTTAGCTGTGACCGGTTGGGGTTGAAGAAATTACGAAAAGCAGAAGTCGAATCAAAAAGCGCTCCCAGTGTCACCGGTCACCGGTGGGTCGATCGGCCGCCTCACGGTTGACCACCTGGTCGACCGGTCGCCCTCCCCTATTTTTCTTACGTCCCATTTTCTGTTTCAAAACTCAACTCAGGTACGGGTTGCCCTATAGGGCGACCGATCGATCCTGAAACAAATGTGTTGTCCAATTTTTTATCGAAAATATACTCCAAAAAATACTCCGAAAAATAGTAAAACCATTTTAAGACGATCAGAAGTATTTAGACAACATTTAGGGACATTATTTTGGTTTAAAAACTCATTTGAACAAAATCGAACAAAATTATCAAAATCATGATAAGAACATTTATCTAACAGATACTAGATGCGGCATACGACTGAGGCCTTACTTCTTCTTGAAGAAATGGCCACAAACAACTATCAATGGTCCTCCGAGTGGTCAGCACCGAAGCCAGTTGCCGGTGTTCTTGAGCTTGATACAATGTCAGCTTTGGCAGCTCAAATCTCGAGTCTGACAAAGCAATTGGCAATCATGAATACCGGCGACACACCACAATAAGCCGCGCTTCCACCCGTTGCCGTTCACGCAACCACCACTCACGAGGCCGAGCAAGTCAATTATGTGAATAACCAGGATTTTAATAATAGAGGTAATTCATTACCAACTCATTATCACCCGAGACTTCGCAATCATGAGAATCTCTGTTATAGCAACAACATGAACGTATTGAATCCACATCTGAGTTATCCAAACCCATCCAGTTCCAATGCACTCGGAGGTGAAAAGAATCAGTTGCTAGAGGAGATGATCAACTCATTCATCGGAGAGACCAGGAATCGAATGAATAGAAGTGAGGCGCAAATTGATGGTCTGAATACTAAGATGAGCACAATGGAGACGCATATTAGGTCGATCGAGACACAAATGGGTCAGTTGGCTACAACCATGAATTCATTGCAGCAAAAAGAAAAGTTCCCAAGTGATACAGAGGTTAATCCGAGAGAGCACTGCAATGCAGTTTACGTGAAAAAAGAAGCAAAAAATTCAGCATGCTCCCGAAGAATCACCTATTTATGCGAAACCAGTGGAATCCAAGAAAATGAAGTTGGAAGATTTTGAGACTGTCTATTTGACAGATGAATGTAGTGCAATAGTCCAGAGTAAACTACCTCAGAAAATGAAGGATCCAGGGAGTTTTACTATTCCTTGTACTATTGGAGGAGTTTTCTTTGAGAAACCACTTTGTGATCTTGGGTCTAGTGTGAATCTTATATCTCTTTCTGATGTGACGAAGTTTGGGCTCGGGGAGGTGAAGCCGCCCAATATCACTTTTGAGTTCATTTGATCGATCCATCGCCTATCCGTGGGGAATCATTGAAGACATATTGGTAAGAATTAATAAATTTATTTTTCCTGTGGATTTTATAGTGTTGGACGCGAACGAGGACAAGAACATACCTATCATCTTTGGGCGATCGTTTTTAGCTACAACACGAGCTTTGATCGATGTAGAAATGGGGGAGCTAACTCTGCGGGTAAATTAGGATAAAGTCGTATTCACCATCCATCCAACCAACAGGCTAAAATTTGAATCAAATGATGGTAAGCAGATGGTTGGGAATATAGCTGAAGACATTGGAGGTTGGGAAGTTTCTAAGGGCAATGTGGATAACATGACTATTGGAGCCCCAACTTGAGGATAATCTGACATAGTCTGGCTGAAGACTGTAAACTTAGCGCTTCTTGGGAGGCAACCCAAGCCCCTTTTATTGCTTTCTTAGTTTTAATATAGTTTAGTAGTTGTTTTTATTTTTTCTGATTTTTTTTGCATTTTTAGGAGTAGTAAGTTGCATCATACCCCACCCCTCTTATTTGTGCAACTCCCACATATCCCACTCCATCTTCACAAAGGAGCATTGTAGGTCCCAAGGGGTGTAAGTGTAAGGTTTAGAAGGGGGGGTTGAATAAACCTTACCAAATTTTCGATTTAGTCACTTTTAAATCTACAGAGTTAATTCTACACATTTGTGTCCTTGATGGACAATCGAATTAGTCACTCAAGAGAGTTAATCTCTCAATGACTCATTTTGAGTTGTTGATGGAGTAACTCATTTGTTGGCTACGATTTAACTCAATTGTGGTTTTATTTTGGAAGACTTAACACCCTTAAGTTTGATTAAGCAAGATTTTAGAGCTTGATTTAGTACTTATAAATTATCAAATGGATAGCAAATTTATCACAGATATAAGCGAGTTAAAAGTGCGAGGAATTTAAATCTTTGAAATGTAAATGACACAATGAAGTTTTTATAGAGGTTCGAAGATGGGGTAATTCTTCTACTCCTCTCTTCTCCAACTCTGGAGGAATCCACTAGGTAATGATCGTTTACAAAGTGGTAACAGTCCGGATACAAGTCTTGATCACAACAAACCCGACTTGATCCTTAGGGACTCGATACCTGAGACGCCTTGATCACTGTTTGGCTTCTCGACGACTCGGCTTCTTCACAGGGCAAATGCTGCTTTGTTACTACTGACTCACTTGCTCAAGCTCTTTGGATTTGATCACGAAGCCCTCCAAAAGCTTAAGACTTGGTTGACCTTGAACCTTTCTACAATCCTTCGTTTCCTCTTCAATCGGTTGAAGTTCTCTTTCCTTCACGGTGAGTGTTGGATTGATGTACTTCGTAATGTAGGCTTGAGGATTGAGAGTGTTTTGCTTTTTCTAATGTGCTTGTATATCTCACGTATGTGTCATTCATGTATCTCTTCTCAAACAAACTCCTCAGCCTTTTATAGTGAACTTTCAAAAATTTGCCCGTTGAAGAGATAGACTTATTTTTGAAAGTCACTTTGCGCTTGTTGGCTTGCGATTCTTGGAATTGCCATTTCCTCGTATGAATTGTTCTTTCACCTTTTCGAGTTCGACAAGTAGTGCTTCTCATTGGTTCATTCCTATTGCACGCTTCGGGACCGAGCACTCCGAGAAAGGTGGTATGGAGATATTACTTGTTTAAGTAAATCTCTTGATTTTTGTGCAACGGTTCTTTTACGATTATCTCGACTTGATCTGCATTTCCTTGCTTTCCCCAGGTGACTTAGAGTCGCCTTCCAATCATGGATGACTCTTCCGTCACTTCAACTTGAGACTTGGCTTTTCTTGAGTTGACTTGATCGATGCTCCACTCACCGCATCTCATCTCGCTTCTTCACAGAGTTCCCGTCTACTCCTCTTTGCCATATTCATTTGTTTCTCACAGGTCTTCCTTCCATTCTTGATTGTCTTCTTGCATGTTAGGGCGTAGCCGACTTAACTCGGCCTTGGCCACTCTACTTGTTACAATACATTTCTGTTAAGAATTGGGGAGCCAACTTTCTATTCTAAGTTTTACATGGCATTCATCAAAATCTAAACAATAAAATTCCTAACAATTTCCCCCTTTTTGATGATGCCAAAACTTAAATCATTCAAAAATGCAAAAAAGCAAAGATACATACTGAGATAGTGTATTGACATAGAATGTATGCGTAGAATAGATCTGTTTATTGATCATATCATTCCTGTTCTTTTACTGGTTGTTTGTTTACAAGGTGTATCGAGCACATATTTGTCTACACCGAAAATAAAGAATTTATAGCTTTATTACGTAAGACTTACATTGTATGTATTTACATGATAAAATACACGAAGGGTTGGACAAAGCAACACTTCATCTCCTTTGTCTTTGTCTCTTTCTTTCATCTTGATCAAGATCTTCTTCTCTTCTCCTCTTTTTCTCGTCGCCACCGCCTTCTTTTTCTTCTCATATGCCTTCCCGGCGCCTTCATATTTTCTTATTCTTTCCTGTCTCTCCCGCCATAGCCGAGTTTGTCTCTTGTTTTCTTCTTCTATTCTTTGTGCATACTCGGCGTTAGTTTTAGCCACTTTCAAATTTGCCACTTGGTCAAGCCCGGTTTAAAGAGATCCCTCCTTTCTTTCCCCGGATCTACGTATTCAATATTCTTGGGCGAGGCCCAGGTCCAAGCTTCTTCCTCCATCATTGTTTCTTCCTCTACCTGGGCGTATATTTGTCTTTGGGGTCTTCTTTCCGGTGAGTGACCACAGAGTGACCAGCAGAGGATCGGAAGTCTCACGCTGTCGCCTTCTTCACATAACATGAGACCATTTTCCCAAAGATAAGTCCCAAGCTTGAGCCATAGACATATTTGCAAAGTATCCCTCAGATTCGAGCGTTTTAAATTCATCGACCGATCGTGGCTCTGTCCCGACATCCGAGATGGCATAAGTGTTTCGCCAACCGGAATGCCTCCATGTTCTTTCAAGATGTTCATCACCCTGGCATCCATTCTTCCTTCCACTTTCTTCATCCCTCGCTTCAATTGTTTTCCTCTTTTCACCATAGATACAACAGAGTGTTGGAGTGGCAGAGTCACGGGAGTTTTCGCTTATAATGTCATTTGTGTGGGACCTTGTTGGGGGTTTGTGCAATCATCAATGTTACATCTGCACGATCCTTCCCCTCAACGAGCTTTCATTTTTTCTGTTTCAAGACTTCCTCGGTGATTTTCCTTCTCGCCTTCTCCTTTCTTTTCACTTGATTTTGTTTGCCTTTAAGGTATTCTCTTCCCCTTTTGGCATCATCAAAGGATAGAGAACCCTGGGAACATCTTTGGCAAGCATGAAGTCGAAGTCTTCGATGGTTGAGTTCGCTTCAAGTCCTGCGTTGTATGCAAAGACGGAATTGGTCGAGTAGCGTTGGATTCTCGCAAATCGCTTCATCTCGGCCATGAGGAGGCTGAATTTTCTTGTCATGTGTTCTTCCAAATATTTGTAGATCATTTGTATTTTGCTCACGCAGCAGCTTGATCTCGGCGGTGTGAGCTTCATGCATATGCTCAATGTGTTCTCTCGCTTTGTTTTTGCATCGCATTTTCGACTCTCCACACCAGCAGACTTTTTGAACAATGTTCAAGTATCTCACTGCTCCACACGCATTGTTTCTTCTTTGTTGCCACCATTCCTTATCCGAATGTTATGCCCCTTAAATCACCGTAAGGGTGGCATCTCTGTTGTCGAAGTCGCATGTCCAAAGAGGCCTGATGCCTCTCCATCCGTTCAACCTCAAGAAAGAGTGCCTTGAACACTTCTCGAACTTGGTGATTCTTCCATTCTGGTGATGGCCATACAACATCGAAGTCATAATCAATTTGGAACAATGGTGTCGATGGAAGAACAGAGCTGGTTTGTGATAGCGTGCTTGTTCGTTTCGACTCTTCGTGGAGTTCTAGTATCTCCAAAGTGAAAAGGGAAAGATTCTACAAAAGATTCCTCACCGCCAACAGGATCTGCATTCGATGATGAGCGGTGCGCGTGAAGTCCTTTTGGGAATCGATCTGCTGCAGCCTTGAGGAGCCCGAGCAGTGGTCTATGGTTCACCGGGTTTTGTTGTAAAGTAGACCCGCTTGCCGAGCCTCGGTGTCTTATCTTGCCTTCGTTGGTCTGGTGATTTTTCCATTCGATGAGACTGGTCCTCGGCCTTATCGTGGCGTCATCGGACGATGATGAGATTTCCATTGGTGGCTCATCATCAAAGTTAAAAGTTTGACGAGTAGTCTTGGGATCGACTTGCTCGTGCCTGGAACATCCGCTTGGTGAGCCTTTTGGATTTGTCATGGGGGATGACTCAACTTCTTCTTCGCCTTCCGATCCCGGAAAAGTGACATCGGGTTATCCTGGGAATCATGAAGTGCGCCGATCTCCTTCTCGAGATGGGTCGATGATAGCGGGGAGGGATGTTCTCTACGTCGCCCTCTTTACCCGGGAAGTCTCAACCTCCCATGGGCCTTCATTTCTCCAGTCTCTCTCTCGCTGCGAGGCTTGGTCCTCCCTTTCGACGATGTCACATGTCTTAGGGTCTTCTACAAGATGGCATCCATTGAGTCTCAACCCCATGGATTGCACTTTCATCGCCCAGCAGTGTTAACTCCCGTGGCATTCCTTCCTCAGTGCCTCTCATCGTGCATCGCGTCGGCGTCATTAGCCTTCGGAGAGCGGTTGGCACCTCACCGAGACAAGTCTCAATCGTCCGAGCCGTTGATGGCAACTTTGTCGTTTTTCTTGTGATTGTAATTTCTCTTCTTCGCCTCCTTGATTCTTTGTGGAGTCATCTGCAAAGATCCTCCGACCTTGCTGCGGTGGAGGAGTTTCCCCTCGGCGCACGCACCTGGTGAGTGACTTGGAGTGGGGTCACTCGTCTCCAAACTCCCATTTGTGTCGATTGATGGTTCGCCGTTGGGGCGGTGGTAGCACACCTTCAATAGGGGTTGGCTCGACGGGGTCCCCACTGTCCCGGTTTCATCGCCCGGCTCCTTATTACCTTCTTCCGAGTGAGTGGGAAGTGGTAGCAGCAAGAACAATGATGGCTATTTTTGAACCACTCCCATTGGATCGATTTCGTGTGTCGAGGACTCTCCTGGTCCCTCCATTAGTCTTTGCTCGTGAAGGATTCTTGATTCGTGCAATGCTTGCTGCATTTGCAACTCTTCGTGGCAGCAACATTCTCTGGTTCCTCGTCACTTTCGGAGAAGACATCAAGAAGAGGATGTGTGTGTTACGGGTGCGGACATAGGCGGATGCTTGCCTTCTCACGTGCTTCGGCTTCTTCACCGCTTTTCTCTCTCCTTGTCCTTGTAGATCTGCAGAATGTCTATGCGCTTGTCTTCATCCGTGAGCAGGGAGCACAGAGTTAATCCAAGGAAATTTAGCGATTCCTCTTCTTCTTCTATGAACTCAAGGCCGTTGGAACTGCCCTTGACTTGCTCAACTTCCATTTTTCCACTCACGCAGACGATTTTGGATGTCGGGTAAGGTGGAGATAGGATCATTACATCACTATCCGCCTTTTGGTTCTTCTTGTACTTGGTGTGAGCTGAGCTGTACAGTGTGTCTTGAGTTGCCTCTGCGATCGCCTTCACTGAGACTTGGCTGTTTCATCAACTACATCCGGAGACTCTATTTCTCCAAAGAGTCTCCGTATTTGTGCTAGGCGAGTAATCGATTTGGTTTCTCCTGTTCGACCGCTGACGAAGTCTTCTTCGTCTCTGGTTTGTACAGGGAATTTACAGTTGAGGCGGTGTCCTCTCGAGTCTTGGGCGGCGGGGCCGTCTTGGTGTTTGTTTCGAGGAGCGGGCCGTCTTGGCTTGTCGATTCTCCTCCTTTTGACGATCGGAGAAGGTATTTGTGAGTCCTTCTCGACCGCCGCTTCGTAAGGGCGGGAGACACGGCCGCCGGGCAAGTGACTCTTTTGCAAGGGCAGGAGCATGTTTGGTTTTCTTTCTTTGCAGGGGCGATCTTCTTCGCGTTGCAGGGGCCTTTCTTTGGCTGGAGAGGAAAGCGGTGTATCTTCGGGTCGGTGATTCCCCCTCATCGTGTCGCCTCTCTTGGCGTAAGCTCTCTTCAGGCGCTGAGAGAGGTTTGATCTGAACATCCTCTTGTTAACATGGAAAGCCTTCCCATGTCTAAGAGGGACTCTTTCACCTCCAATAGCCGGCCAATCACCAGGCCATATCCTAGGGATCCTCCAAATGTGCCATCTTCTTTGAAGGATTTGTTCCCACGTTCAAGCGAGTCTCCTTTTGTAGACAAACTCGCCCAGTTTATCTTCTTTTCTTCTATGATTGCAGCCATTACAATCGGCTTTGCCTTTGACAGTTGGTCAAAGCTACCAAATTTGATGTCGATACATTTGGCAACTATATCCAACAACTTGTGATAATCCTCCTTCAGCCAGCTTCTCTTGTTTGTTGTGTATATTATTTTATCGGCAAAGTCGGACTTGGCTATTTTTTTTCCATGCGTCGGCCAAGTTTACATCACCTTCTTTAATCTCGGATGCTCCCTGGCGGTAGTGAGCAATGTTCGGCCAGATCTCGCGGTGATAGTCACCGCTTTCGTGAAGATGACTTGATTCCTTCATCGTGAATCTCGGCATTCACGTAGAATTGTGCGACCTCCTCCACATAGGTCATCGGATATTCTAGCGTTAGAAACGGTTTTAGTCCGGACGTTTCCAACTTCTCGATTTTCTTCACTAGGGTGTCATCGGACCCGCTTCACCATTCCGTCGAAATCCACCGTCGAACCGGTGTGGATTTGCTTTCCTAACTTGGTAAAGTCATAAGTTGGTGCCATTACTCTCAGATTATTTCAAAGAAAAACTCGTAAATTGATTTGAAGGTTGATAGGGTTTGAGAGTATTTTGCCTTTGCCTTTTGAGAGAAAGAGATGAACAGTTTTAGGAGTGTGAGAGAGAAACGGACGAAAATGGTTTAAATATGGTTTATGAAAGGACGTGCGGTTTTTAAATTGTGATCGAAATCAACGGCTTGGATTTTACGCCTTTATTGAGCATTTCACGTCTCGTATTTAATGCGGCAAAGCATTTATATCCAATCATAAGCTTGGTGTGCAGCTTTATGTCCGACACATCATCATTATGGCCGACGTGTTCCTTAAAACATTCCCGCTTAGTCAAAACGACGACGTTTTTGTCACTTTGCTCATAAGTTATTCAGCTTATCCCTTAGCCGATTTAACTCTACTTCTCACGATTCTCTTAGTGACTCGGCTATCGGTGACTGGTGTATGATCTTTCCGATCTGGTGATTCTTGGTGACGATTTTCGACTCTTTTTCACCTCCTTTCTGTTCCATTTCTTTTCTTTGGTTCTTCGTGTCTCTCGGCTTAGTTCAATTAATCCCAACTCATGCTTGAGTTCTTCAAATCTTGACTCACATAATGGTTTTGTGAAGATGTCGGCTAGTTGTTTATCGGTTGAGATATATTCCAGGATGATGTCTTTCTTTTCAACATGATCTCTTATGAAGTGATATCCGACATCAATATGCTTTGTTCTTGAATGCAACACGAGATTTTGAGTGATTGCAATTGCACTTGTGTTATCACACATGATTGGAATTTCTTTTTCTTCAACTTCATAGTCTCTCGGTTCTTTGTCTCATCCATAGGATTTGGGCACTTGTTTGCCCGCAACTATGTATTCTCGCCTCAATTTGTAGAGGTGGCTATTGAGTTTTTCTTGCTAAACCAGGAAATTAGTCTGTTTCCTAGCATTTGACATGTGCCTGAAGTGCTCTTCTGTCCACTCGCATCCAAAGATAGTCGAGAATCAATAGCCAATTAGCTTGAATCCGCCTTCCTTTGGATACCATAGGCCTACTTCTTGGCTTCCTTTCAAGTATCTCAATATTCTCTTATTTCTTTGTCATATGGCTCTCTTTGAGCAGATTGAAATCTTGCACATACACCTACAACAAAGGTGATGTCCGGCCCGCTAGTTTGTGAGATAGAGCAATGATCCAATAAGTGCTGCACCTTGTTTGATCTACGGGCTTGCCATCCGCATCCATGTCCATTTTGTGATGTGTTCATTGGTATTTTTACGAAGACTTCTCCTCCATACCAAACTTCTTCATTAGGTCTCGGTGTATTTTGTTTGACTTATGAAGGTTCCATCCTTCATTTGTTTCACTTGGAGTCCAAGGAAGAATGTCACTCTCCCATCATGCTCATTTCAAATTTACTTTGCATGAGGTTTGAGAATTTTTCACTGACTCTTTGTTAGTGGATCCAAAAATGATGTCATCCACATATATTTGAACAAGCAAGATACACTTCTTGTCTTGAATTCCCGAAAAGTGTTCTATCTACTTTTCCTTTTGTGAATCCATTTTGATCGGGAATTGTGACAGGTATCATACCATGCTCTGGGTGCCTGTTTCAATCCATACAAGGCTTTCTTGAGTTTGTATACCTTGTCTCCAAGAGTCTTTCGCTCAAATCCTCGGAGGTTGTTCAACATACACTTCTTCTTCCAATAAACCATTTAGGAATGCACTTTTTACATCCATCGATATACAATGAAATTCTTGTGAGTCGCATAGGCAAGAAACATCCTTATAGCTTCCAATCTTGCTACGAGGGGCAAATGTTTCATCAAAATCTATCCCTTCTTCTTGGCAATATCCTTTGGCTACCAGTCTTGCTTTGTTTCTTACCACGTAACCTTCCTCGTTCATCTTATTTTCGAATACCCATTTGGTTCCAATAACATTTTGATGTATGGGTCTTTGCACTAATTCCCATACTTTATTTCTCTCAAACTCGATTCAACTCTTCTTGCATAGCTTGAATCCAATGTGTGTCGTCCAATGCTTGTGACACATCTTTGGGCTCTATTTGCGAAATGAAGCATGTGAATATTGCTTCTTGTTGAGTTCGGATCTTGTCTTGACACCTTCTCTTATATCTCCAATGACAAGTTCTCGTGGATGGTCTCTCGGCCATCTTACGTCAGTTGGAGTAAGTTAATTTGGATTGATCGACTTGGTTTTGTGTTCTTTGTGGTCGCCTCTCTCGTAATCACTTAGCCGCAAATTTTCCAGTGCTTTTGAGATTGACTATCTCATCTTCTTCGAATTGATAATCCCGCCTTGACTTCAAAGATAGGGACTCTTCTCGTATGGTTGGATGATTCAACTTATCGGTGACTCTTCAATGTCTTCTCCATTTACATTTGGCTCATCGAATACTACATGAATGGATTCCTCTGTAACCATAGTTCTTTTGTTGAGTATCCTCAGAGGCTTTGCTTTCACCGAGTATCCTAAGAAGATACCTTCATCGCCTTTAGCATCAAAGGCCTTTAGGTTGTCTTTGCCATTGTTGTGAATGAAGCATTTACATCCAAATATTCTCAAATATGCAACATTTGGTTTTCTTCCAGTCCAGATCTCATAGGGAGTCTTTTTGTCATGCATTTTATCATACATCTGTTTTGGGTGTAGCAAAGTGTGTTGATTGCTTGACCCAAAATCTTTTGGTAACCCAACCCTAACATGGTCCTCAGCCGCTTCTTTGAGGGTTCTGCTTTCTTCTTCTCGCAACTCCATTCTCATTGTGGAGTCCTTTCTGCGATAGTTCATGACCAATACCATTCTCAATACAAGATCTTGAGTTATTATTCCATTGACAAACTCGGTTCCTCTATCCGATCTTATTTTGATAATGGTTTGACTCTTCTCATTTTGAATCCTCTTCATCAGTTGTGGTAGTTTTTGTAGGGTTTCTTTCTTCTTGCACATGAATATTGTCCATGTATATCTTGAGTAGTCATCTACTACCACCAAGGTGTATTTCTTTCCACTTATGTTTGGTTCCCTTTGGGCCAAATAGATCCATATGAAGCAGATGCAATATTCTTGTTGAGGATGGGCATGTCTTTTCTTTGAATGACGACTTGATTTGTTTTCCCTTCGACATGCATCACATATACTCTTCTTCTTGTATATCGAGTCCGAAGTCCTTCTACAAGATGACTTCTTGCCGCCTTGTTAATTATTTTGAAATTGTGTGACTCGGCTTTTTGTGCCACGCCTAACTTGATTCAATTTGTGCTTTTTGCTAAGAGACAGGTGGTCTTTGGTGTTGCGGTTGACCAATCCACTACATACATATTCTTCTGTCTACATCCTTGCAAAGACAACTTCATTTGATTCAATATCCTTGATTTGGCGGATACCCATGTTGAATCCAACATTGTAGCCCTTGTCACGAGCCGATCGATACTCGATAAGTTGAAGTTGAGTCCTTCAACATATGCAACATCTGTGATTTCTAATCCATTCCTCTTGATGGATCCAATGCCTCTTATTTCACCAGAGCTTCATTTCCTCCAAATATGACTTTGGCTCCTTTGACTTCCTTGAATTTTGACAGATTTCTCTTATTTTCTGTCATATGTCCGGAACGACCACTATCCATGTACCAGGTTCCTTGGCACTCACTGTTCCTTGAACCCGCAATCAAGGAAATTAAGTTTTAGGTACCCATACTTGTCTGGGTCCGAGGGATTAGAATTGTAAGATGATCCAACCAACCTATAGCCAAATGATTTGACTCTAAGGGGTTGCCATCTATCGTGCCATAATCATAATTAATCCTGGCAAATTTCTTGGGGATTCTAGGTTCATACAAATTGTCTCTTTTGTCAGTATGCCTGCATATGTGTTTTAGCAATTGCCTTCCTTGGGTAATTGTGGTGTTTTTTTGAGTGTAGTGCCTAGGTGCATATGTGTCTTTGATGAAAGCTCTTATGCTTTTGGAATGGCCTTTCTTTGAGTTCTAGGCCTTTGCCATTTGGGCTTATATTCCATAAGTCTATGCTGATAGTTCACATTATTCCAATCAGCTTGGCTTGGATATTTTCTACCATTCCCATCATATGTATTTCTTTTATGGATTTTCTGGGGTTTTTGGTAGCTCTGTTTCTTCTTTCTGAGTAATTTTTGTTTGGAGTTTTTGAGGGACTCGGTGAATTTCTTCTCACTGTCCTTTCAAAGACACTCAATGGTCTGTTTTCCTTTTCCTTTGTAACCAAGGCCAGTTTGCTTAGTATTGTGCTTTGGAGTGAATGTGTGTGCAACATTTAGAGTTTTGGATTTTTCAGACTCTTCATGACTTGAAGATCCTTTTTCCAAAATTACTCTTGAGGTTTGACATGGCACAGAGGAATTAAATCCCAAGCCTGTCTTGTCTCCACATTCTCTTTGACTCATAATAAGATCATCCAATGATTTAGATGCCTTAGTGAATGAGGCAATAACATTCTTGAGGTCATTCTCCTCTTTTCTATAGCAAAGCAATTTCTCGCTACTAATTTAGCATTTTCACTTTAAACTTTCATTTTCAACAGCTATTTGACTTAGAGTACTCAGCTCCTTAGTCAGCTTTGAGTTTCGACTTTTGAGTAGGCTGTTTTCCTCATTCAACAGTGTGTGTGAGGATTTAATATGTTCAAAATCTTTCATCATTTTGCCTAATGAATCATAAAGATCAGTGGGTGATGAAGTGTGTGTGTCACAGTCACTATCACACTAGTGTCCCGAGTTTGTTGAGTTAGATTGTACCTCATCTTCTTGATCGGGTTGATCTTGTTCTTTGGCCATCAAGCGGATCGGGCTTCTTCTTCGAGTCACTTGAATAGTCGGCTTCACTCGCTCTCGAATCATTGTCTCTCTTGACTTGGATTCTCTCAGATCTCTGCAGACCATCATTGCCTTTTTCTTTTCTTGTCTTCTTTCTCTCAAGACCTTTCTTTCTTCTTCTTCATCCTGTCTTGTTGACCACAGGATATGAGCGATCCAATGGCATAGTGACTGGTTGTCTAGCGGTTCCAACATAGATATTCAGCCTTTTGATCGACTCTTTCCATTCTTGAGTTGTCGACCCTTTGATACTCAACTTTTTGATGATCTGTTCTCTTGGTTGGCCTGTCTTCCCTTGATTTGGAGGAGCCGAGTGTCTTCCGGAAGATTCACCCTTTCCTCTCTTGTAGTTCTTGTTAAAGAACTTGTTAAATCTTTTAACCATCGGGCTATTTCTTCTTCGGGTCAATTACTTCTTTGACCTCGGCTCTCTTCCCATCTTTGACAATTAGAGCAAATTTGTTTTGGGTATATCATTTGTCTCTTCCTGGTCTTTTCTTCGGCTCAAACTCGTAGGCTTTGAGGTCCGAGAATAACTCATGGTTGGATGTCTTTGATAGGTCCATGGAATGTCTCGAGTGCCATGACCTTCATTTCCCATTCATTTGGAAGACTTTTAGGATTTTCATACACATTTCTTCTCGTGTATATTCCTTTCCAAGTGCGGACAACTCATTTGTGATTTACGTGAACCGAGCGTCTAGTTGATCCAGGTTTCTCCCGAGATCATTTTGAAATTTTCAAACTTCTCGTGACAGCCACATTTTGATAATTTGTTTTCTTTGATTTGCTCCGAGCCTTCACAAATCAATGTCAACTTGTCCTGATTTCCTTAGCCGTTTTGCAGGATTTGACTTTATTGAACATGGCTTTGTCAAGGTTTTGTAAAGGATGTCCTTGGCTACATTGTCCAGGTTGTATCTTTTTCTGTCATCATTTGTCCACTCAGTTCTTGGTTTTTCAACCATGACTGGTCCGGGAGCAAAGATCTTCTTCTCCTTCACTGCAACTCTTCGTACAGTTGTGTTCACCTTTAATATTTGCAGAGGCCCATCTTCTATCACTATCCACATCTCATCATGTAATCTTTGATAGATGAGCTCGCATACGAATTTTCCAATCATCAAATTCTTCGATAGTGAACATAGGGATGCGTGTCAAATTTGCTTCCATGATAATGACTTTTTAAAAGAAGAGTTTTGAAGGTTTAAGTACTAAAGCAGACTTTGAAAAGTTTGGAGATCTAGTTCAAGAACGGTGCGGAGGGTTCAATGAACCAACCGCTCCGATACCACTTGTAGGTCCCAAGGGGTGTAAGTGTAAGGTTTAGAAGGGGGGTTGAATAAACCTTACCAAATTTTCGATTTAGTCACTTTTAAATCTACAGAGTTAATTACACAACAGTGTCCTTGATGGACAATCGAATTAGTCACTCAAGAGTTAATCTCTCAATGATTTCAATTGAAAGCTGTTGATGGAGTAACTCTTTCATTTGTTGGCTACGATTTAACTCAACTTGTGGTTTTATTTTATTGGAAGACTTAACATCCTTAAGTTTGATTAAGCAAGATTTTAGAGCTTGATTTAGTACTTATAAATTATCAAATGGATAGCAAATTTATCAGAGATATAAGCGATTAAAAGTGCAGGAATTTAAATCTTTGAAATGTAAATGACACAATGAAGTTTTTATAGAGGTTCGAAGATGGGGTAATTCTTCTACTCCTCTCTTCTCCAACTCCCGGAGGAATCCACTAGGTAATGATCGGTTTACAAAGTGGTAACAGTCCGATACAAGTCTTGATCACAAATGACCGACTTGATCCTTAGGGACTCGATGAGACGCCTTGATCACTCACCGGCTTCTCGACGACGACTCGGCTTCTTCACAGGGGCGGTTTGCGCTTTGTTACTACTGACTCACTTGCTCAAGCTCTTTGGATTTGATCACGAAGCCCTCCAAAAGCTTAAGACTTGGTTCACCTTGAACCTTTCTACAATCCTTCCCGGAATGTAGACCCCTTGTTTTCAAAGGTTTCCTCTTCAACTGGTTGAAGTTCTCTTTCCTTCACAGGTGAGTGTTGGATTGATGTACTTCGTAATGTAGGCTTGAGGATTGAGAGTGTTTCAGTTTTTCTAATGTGCTTGTATATCTCACGTATGTGTCATTCATGTATCTCTTCTCAAACAAACTCCTCAGCCTTTTATAGTGAACTTTCAAAAATTTGCCCGTTGAAGAGATAAGCTTATTTTTGAAAGTCACTTTGCAGTTGTTGGCTTGCAGTTCTTGGAATTGCCATTTCCTCGTATGAATTGTTCTTTCACCTTTTCAGAGTTCTGACACGGAGTAGTGCTTCTCATTGGTTCATTCCTATTGCACGCTTCTGGGACTGAGCACTCCGAGAAAGGTGGTATGGAGATATTACTTGTTTAAGTAAATCTCTTGATTTACGGCAACGGTTCTTTTACGATTATCTCGACTTGACGTGCATTTCCTTGCTTTCCCTAGGTGACTTAGAGTCGACTTCCAATCATGGATGACTCTTCCATCACTTCAACTTGAGACTTGGCTTTTCTTGAGTTGACTTGACCGATGCTCCACTCACCGCATCTCACCGCTTCTTCATGAGAGTTCCCGTCTACTCCTCTTTGCCATATTCAAATTTGTTTCTCGCCAGGTCTTCCTTCCATTCTTGGTTGTCTTCTTGCATGTTAGGGCGTAGTCGACTTAACTCGGCCTTGGCCACTCTACTTGTTACAATACATTTTACAGCAAGAATGGGGAGCCAACTTTCTATTCTAAGTTTTACATGGCATTCATCAAAATCTAAACAATAAAATTCCTAACAAGCATTATAACACCACACACACCATATTCATCTCATCCATTCACTATTTGGTAAGTTTGCAACTTCCAAACTCCACCCCATGGTTTTCCCCATCTTGTGATTTTTGGTGTGATTGGATTGTAGTAGTGCTAGGATAATTGTTGTTGATTTGTGGATTGTGGATTGGTTGCTCATGCTAGACTAGGCTTGGTGTTGATTTTTGGGATTGAATTGAGTTATCCATTGCATTCACTATCTTTGCCCAAATTCATGCATATGAGGTGTTTGATAAAATGCTCCAATGACAAATTCACATTGTTTAGTGCCATCTTGCATATCTATGCTTCTCTTTTTGACATGGCACTATATTTTCTACTTGGGTGCATTATGTATGTGCTTTGATTTTCGATTTCTCACCCATAACCGAATTCCTTGGTTCCACGAGTTTTGTTTTCTTGTCTACATTGCTAGGTTGCAAAAATACAAAACCAAAGAGGGATCGGGCTAAGGCGAAGGGGAAGAACAAGACCACACCTCGAGGCATACAACACTCACGAGCTTATGCGTTAGGATGCATTGTGAGCTTATACGAGACACCTCCTACACGTAGTAGTACCACATGACTTAAGGAGTCTTCACTCCTCGGCTACCAGGAAAGTCCTTTTTCCCACCTCTCCATTGGGGACAATGTCGTTTTAAGTTTGTGGGGGTGCAGTCTATTTTTATTCATCAAGTCGTGTCTTGAGTCAAAAAAAAAAAGAAAAAAAGAGTCTAGAGTCGAGTCGGATCGTTTGTAAAACTTTGAAACTGCATGACTAAGTGAATTTGTTGAATATGAGTTCAACGGTCAAGAGAGCATGTGTTTAAACTGTGATCTATTCTTCTTTCCATTAATTCCATCTGTGTGCTCAACTCGTTGATTTATTTGGGGATGAATTATGCAATTGAGTGGTTCCTTTATGATCCCACCGGATTCTAGAACTTGTCTGATCACTAGTCGAGGCAAAATCCTAGGTGAAGTGACATTAAAGAAGTGATATAGGCCATCTTTGAACAAGCTAGATCCTAAAATGCCTACCTTTATATTATATTTTCCCTAATGTCCCCCTTTGAGCCTTATAAACCCGTTTCTTTGGCAACCAATCTAATACCCAGAGCCTAAATGTGAATATCATAATTACCCATCACTCATACACACAAAGTATAGAAAAATATTGGAAGTTGAGGAGGGTATGATGAGAAGGGTGTGCATTTAATTGAATGAAGTTGCCCGAGAAAAGAAAATATGAAACCCCATGTACGCAAAAGAATAAGTTTGGGGGTTCCGAAAAAAAAAAAAAAATGAGAAAAATCAGCGGGATTGAAGGTTCATAAACATTGGGGATGTCAAAAAGTGAAGGGTAGTTGCTTATTGATAATTCGAAGTGTTAAATGTGTGTTTGGGTGATTTGAGCCACTTAATCCCATATTTTCCTACCTTACCCTAAGCCCACATTACAAGCTTTAAAAGTCCTATTGATCATTGTGTTACATTAGCCTACATTAGTGGAGATTAGTGTGAAATTCAAGCCTATGGAGTCCGGTAAGCCTCTCATCTCTATATTCAAAAAGTGGATTATTTTGAAAATACTTGGTTGCGTGAATCTATCTGGATAATGAAAATGGGGTTGGCATGAACATTCCACTTTCATGATCACATTGTGAAAATACGTGCTTAATTGATAGTGAAGCGAAATTTGACGAATGAGTTTGGTTGTGAAGTTTTGCAGTTAGTCTATTGAGTCAGTCGTCTTTATATTTATTTCCTTCATGTTTGTTGATTTTCAGAGTCTGTAATTGCTTGAGGACAAGCAAACGTCAAAGTTTGGGGGTATTTGTTAAGTTGGTTTTATACCAATGTATTGAGTGCTCTAGACTAGGATTTTGCATTGTTTTCGGGTATTTTAGTGTCGTTTGAGTCAAGTTTGTATCATTTGGTGTTGTTCGAGAATCGGGACTGATCTTGATAGCCGAAATTGGTTAAAAATGATTAAAAACGTGTTTGAGAGGTGAAGATCGCATTTTAGAAGCAGAAAAATGGAAAAATCGTGTAAGGACGAGCGCCGCGGCTAAAACCCAGCCCCTAGCTGGGGTAAAAAAGATGGGCTGAACATTGGTGGGCGCTGCAAAGCCCATAGCAAGGGCTGCAGCGCCCGGGGGAGAAATAAAGATCTGACGTTCGGCCAAAGATGCGGGGGAGCGGGGATGGGCTGGCAGCAGCTGCCAAGGCCATGGCAAAGCAGAGAAGCGGAAGCGGTAGCGAGATAGCCGAGGATGACGAATGCTGCCATAAGGCCAATGCTCTAATGCAACAGTAGCCGAGTGAGCGAGGAAGGAAGCGGCGTGCGGCGCTCGTCGACGGGCTGAACCTGGGCCGTTTTTAGTCGTTGGCTTTTTGACGGATTTTTGAGGGTTTCAAGCCTATAAATACAAGAACTCGCGTACGGGACAGGGTCGGACATTATTTTGAGCACAACGCAAGGCAAGAGACTCAGAGCTAGGGTTCGGGACGGTAATTGGAGGCACTTCTCGTCTGGACACAGAGAGATTTCCTTCTCTTTTCTTCTCAATTCTTTCTTTGTTTTTCTTTGTCGATTTCTTGAGATGTATAATTATTTCATCATGAATTTTTGTACATCCAATATGAGCTAAACCCATCTTTCTAGGGGATTGATGTAACTTACGTTTGAACCTATGTTTTGATTTCCAGTTTATGAAACTCGCATATTATTTAATCTATTTGTGCTATTTGATTTGATTGCATCTGAATTATCTGATCAATAGTTTAGATTGTTTGGCGTGTTTGATTTGACGCTCGAGAGAGGTAATTGAACATTTGGCCATAAAATAGCACAACCCAGGGTTTCATAGAATCGAGAGATTTATGAATCTTTAGAAGCCTGTAATAGAATATTCATTGAGCGTATTAGGGTTTAATTTATGATTTTTATAGAGATATCGAAATCAGAAATTGGAATCTAGAATCACTTGGCACTCGAGAGAGGAAGTGATAAACGGTAGGAATATTGGCTTATAGATTAATAACTTGTGATTAATAAACTGGATTGAAAACATAGGGGATAACTAGGTGAAATCAACCCTCTAGAATTCATCTTCTACGTGTTTGATAAATTGTCTGAACCATTTGTTAGCTTAATTTTAGTTTTATTTTTAGTTTAATAAAAATTCGTCTCTTTTCGATTTTTAGATAGAATTAAGCTATTTTAATTATAGTACTTAGTATAAAATTTGATAACAACCCCTGTGGAGACGATAACCCTACTTTCAAAACCTATACTAAAACTTGACACCGTACGCTTTGTTTGATACATGTTGTTATCTTAATTTTGATGATTTTATTTTGTCACCAAAACAATGTTTTTAAAGGTTGTCCAAATACTCATAAATGATTTAAAATGGTTTTAATATTTTCCGGAGTATTTCCTCAAGTTTATTTTTGATAATAATGGACAACACTTTTAATGATTTTATATCAACGGGTTTTTACTCCTATAACAGGTTCCTAAATGTTGTCTAAATACTCTCGATTGGTTTAAAATGTTTTTACTAAATTTTGGAGTATTTCTTGGGTTTTATTTTCGACAAAAATTGGACAACATTTGTCTCGTGGTCGACCGGCCGCCCTATAGGGCAACCCGCACCTGAAGATGTTTTTAGAAAAGAAAATGAGACGGAAGGAAAAATAGGCAGGTCGACCGGCCGCTCAAGGCGTCGATCGGTTCGGTCGGCCGTCGGCCGCCGATGGTCGGCCGGTGCACTGCAAGTTTCACATTGAAAGCAGAACTTTTTCTCCATTTTTACACTTAGGGGACCGGTTGAGGCAGGGGTCGACCGGTCGGGCCTCACGTCGGCCGGTCGCCCTGTTGAAATTTTTCAACGTGTTCTTATTTCTCTTGTTTTACGTGCGGCCGGTCGCCTGTGTATTGACAAAAAAATATGACCGTTTGACAAACGAGACACATTTCCTTAAATTGTGGGATTGATTTCTATGACTATATTCTTGATTTTAATTGTATTTTTTCAGTAGATTTTCAATCCCCAAGAGGAGCCTATGCTTGATCAATCATCTCCTATAAATAGAGGAAGTTTTGGAGCAACCAACACAACAATTGAGATACAACACAACAAGATACACTTCAAGCATATACTTGGTCTTTCATTGTTATTATTCAATTTGTTGTAAATTTGCCTAGCTTATCACTTTCACATCTTTGAGGTCTAGGCTATTCTTGATTACACTTCGCACTCAAATTGTAATATTCATTATTGAGTTGTAATCTTGATTTTTGGTTATCATTCAAACACAAGATATCCTTGTGAGTGTTCTTGTGGTAAGAGCACACTTGGATGATCTAGGTGATAGGTGCAAGAAGATTGTGGTAATCTTCTTATTGAGGTGTTGAAGAATTTGGTATTCTTCAAGGTTGAAGATTGTGGTAATCTTCACAAGGTGCCGTTGAAGGAAGATTGTGGTAATCTTCAAAGGGAGATTGTGGTAATCTCCAAAGGTGGTGTTGAAAGAAGAGTGTGGTGCTCTTCAAGGTGTTGTAAGTTGAATTTGTATTAATTTTGGTAATTAATAAAATTCTTTTCTTTTTGAAATCCATCCCGGATATACTGGGGTGGTAGAGGATTAGGCCTTAGGTGGGTTGAACCTCTTTAAATTGACGTGTGTTGTTTACATTCCGCACCTTTATTATTGTATTTGAGCATTCGATTGTAAAAAGAGGGTGAAATCGAAAAGATGGAGATAATCTATTCACCCCCCCTCTAGATTATCGTAGCCGCTTGGACTTACAAGTGGTATCAGAGCCAAACTCTTTGGCATGCTCGTTTCACATCGCGAGTGAAGAGAAACGATCGTCGGCTATGAACGAAGCTCATCTATCCGGCACCTCCACCACCAAGCCACCACTATTTGATTCTAAAAATTTTAATTTTTGGAAAGAAAGAATGGAATGCTATCTACAAGGTTGCGGGTTCGACATTCGGAACACCGTCATTAATGGAGAATCCATTCCAACGAAAGATACACCACACACCTCAAAAGGCTTCAAAAAGCTAAATGATGAAGAGAAGAAAATCATCTCCTTAAACGGTAAGGCTTTAAATATTTTGTATTGTTCATTTACTAATTTAGAATATGAACTTATTGTAGGAATAAAGTCGGCACATAAAGTATGGCAAAAATTAGAAGCCATCTATGGAGTATTTGCAAATGATAGAAGTCAAACAAAAGCTCTACTTCTCAAGGTCATACAAGCTCAAATCTAAGGAACAAGCCTCCTACAACTTCCAACTATGAAGAAGTTGAATATTGTTTAATGGGCATCAAAGAAGAAAATGAGGTATGTCTTAAACCCTCTACTTCATATGATATTGCTATTCAAAATGATTATAGTGATTTGCAAAATGATTATGATGAACTTCAAAATGAATTCCAAAGCTTACTTGTTAAATACAAAAATTTGAAAAAGGAATTCAATATTTTGAAAAATGATAAGGATAGTTTACTTACTTCCTATGAATCATTATCATGTGCTCACACCACCACACTTGACAAGGTTAGAAACCTTGAAAAAGAAAATAGTACTCTTGTTGAGGATATAAATTGCTTGAAAAATGATCTATCTAAATCCAACTTGAGTACCGATAAAATGACCAAGATTGTTGATTGTTCGAAGCTAGAACTTGATCATAAGCCTAAGGATGTCAATCACATGAAAAAGAATCAAGTCTCTAAGCATGTTGATCATTATGCTCCTAGAATTATTACATGTTTCTATTGCGGTAAAAAGGGTCATACGGCTAATTTTTGTCGAGCTAGAAATAGCTCTAATTATTGTTGGAGACCTAAAAGTCTCAAGACTAATCCCAAAGGACCCAAACACATGAGGGTACCACAAAATAATGTCATATTAGGTACCGTGAAATAATGATCGAAGAAAATTCATGCCGCTTAAGAAGTTATCAAATGACCGTGTCATTTGATCAAAGAAGGAGAAACTATTCCCAACAAAGCCAATTTCCAAGAAGAGGATATAATCAAAATTGGGAAGAACATAGCCCTTGGAAACGGCAAAGACATCATCAAGATGATTTTCAAAGAAGAAGAGACTTTCAACAATGGGAAGGCAACAAACCTTGGAAATGGAGAAATCAAAGAAGTCATCATCAACAAAGTGACTTCTCAAGGGGAAGATACCATCAACAATGGGAACGGCACAACCCATGGAAATGGCGAAATTGGTAAACCGTATCTCCCCATTTATATATGCATTTTATTTTTAATTCTATGCATGTTTTTAATTGTGTCTTAATTGCTAAATGAGTCTTCAAGTATTTATTTTTAATATAGGTCTCTTATATATTTATGAGTTTTAAAATTTTTAAAAGAGACCTTTCATGATTTTCTAAAACTCTTGAGCATTTTTATGTGGCTTATTATCTCTTATGAAATCTTATAGCATAAGCTCTTTTTGATATCTCCTATTACTTGCCTATACTTGTATTTTCTATGCAAATATTGTCTAAGAATTGTGTAGGATACATATACTCATTGGCTATTATGTCATCAAGTTTTCTTAAATTATCGAGGTATGTCTACTCATATTTTTCTTTAAACTCGATATTATGCTTATGCACATATCTTTCAATATATTTCATTTTAACCCCTTAAGTGCCCCTAAATGATTTTTGACAAATATTTTCTTTAAAAAAAAAAGGGCACTACTTGTTAAGTCTCGATTTTCTCGAATATATGTTTTCCCGAAACCCATATTTGTTGGATATAGTCCAAAATTATCTTTTTGCAAAGTTTTAAAACTTTTGGGGTGAAAAATAGAGTTTTGGAAAACTCTGGGAAGAAGAAAAATTACCTGGGACGGTCAAAGCAGGGGCGACCGGTCGCCCTGCACGTCGACCGGTCGCCCTCTACCTCGACCGGTCGCCCAGGCCATTTTTACAACTTATAAACATTCTGTCTTTTTCGCAAAACAGAAGCAAAAAATCCCCAAACCCTTATAGCAACGATTTTTCATCCCCTTTCCTCAAAATCTTCAATTCTTCATCATTTTTCACGATTCTTGTTGCTAATCTTCTTATTTTCACAAGAATCTTACATATATGGCTCCCCCAAAG
The DNA here is from genome assembly GCA_016081115.2 of Rehmannia glutinosa. Taxonomy (NCBI): domain Eukaryota; kingdom Viridiplantae; phylum Streptophyta; class Magnoliopsida; order Lamiales; family Orobanchaceae; genus Rehmannia; species Rehmannia glutinosa. Next base: position 13,328,532 of record CM071934.1, on the reverse strand, counting down.
AATTCCACCGGTCGAAATCCCATCTCCAAGCGTAGAAGGGGCGGAGAGGGTTCGTCAAGAAATCGGCAAGAGGAAGCCGAACAAAGGGATATTTGAGTCGCTCAAAGAAACGTGGCTCAAGAAGGTGATGATGTTCAAAATCCCATTCTCTCTCGGGCCCAAATTACCGAGCTACGCGGAACGATTTCGCTCCAAAATTGCCGTTGGGCGAAAGGTAAAAAATCCTTTGTTACTCAAGCCCCTAATTCCCACAATGTTCTTAATTTCATCAATAAATATGCGGAATGGTATTATGAGGACTCGAGAATGGGAGGAAAGTCTATTGCTTGGACTAAAATGTGTCGTTTTAGTTCATTTACAAATGAGTATCCTATGATTAGAGGATTTTTCGAGGAGCAAGGTTGGATGTATTTATGGGAACATGCTTATGTTTTGTATGATGATGATATTATCCAACTCTTTTATGCCAATATGTGGGTCGAATATGATGTTGAAAGGAAGCCTATAGCCGTAAATTCACTTATAAGGGGACGTCATTTTAGATGGATTCCCAATGATATTTGCCGGTTTTTACGTGTTAGAGAAGGTGGTTGGGATTATTTCTCTTGTGGGACTTGGAATGATGAAATGTTGGGGGTGTCAATGAAAGAAGTAAAGACGTATTTGGGAGTATGGCCAAAGTACTCTTTGTTGGCAATGACACTTGAGCATCGTATTTTGTCGGTCATTGTCGCATATTGCATTTGTGGTAAGTCGGGAAAGATGCCTAGTAACATGGATTACTTTTTGACGTATAAGATTGCTAGGAGGGAACCACTTAACTTTGGTGCAATACTTATTCAATGTCTAATCGAGTCCATCACTCAAGGTAATAAGAAGTTAGTTATGGGAAATTGGATTTTAAACTTCTTATTCAATCGGGACTTCCTTCATCGGAGTGTAACTCGGAAGTATTTCAAAATGACTTCGACATTGACAATATCTCCCAAATGGTCACGATGCGCAAGAATATGGACATCCGACCAACCAAAATGGCTAGAGGAAGAGGTCAAGAGTCCCCCGATCCTAATGACTACTTTAATGACGCTGAGGCCGCAAGATTGGCGGAAGAGGGCGAACCAAGCAATCCGGAGGATAATACCGGTGCTCAACCGCCTAGGAGGTATACTCAAGCCGAATTTGATGAGATGAGGGCTTTTCATGAGACGAGATATGAGGCTTTGGAGCAAAAGACTTCCAAAATGCAAAAGTCTATCGGCAAATTGAAGAAATTTATCAAGGATTTTATTCCCGGATCTTGCTTCTCCTCGGATGAGGAATGATGTCCCCCCCCCTTTACTTTCTAGCATTTTCATTAATGTTGCTTTGTATTTTGATGAACTTTTGTAAAACTCATTAGTACTAATGATATTTGCTTGTTTTCTTAAAGGGTTAAAATTGCAAGTTGATAATGACTTGTGGATGATCATGATTTTGATGGAGTATTTGATGGTAAAAATACTCTTATTTAAGCATTGTTTGATAATTGGTGTGAAGTACTTGATGGTAAAAGTGCTTCTTTTGATATTTTGATCATTATGCTTAATTTGGATTTGTTGGGACATTTGACATTTGATACATGTATTGTTTAAAGCATGACTTATTACTTGATGGATGCTCTAATTTTTGGCATTTGTAATGCCTTGATCATTCTTAGCTTATCTCAATTGGGTTGAACCCTTGAGAATCTACTTTGAGCTTATTTTTTGATGAACAAATTGTTGCATATGGTGCATATGATCTTTTTTGAGCCTTGGAATGAGGTTGATTGATGATATGAAAATTTTTTTTGGCTTGAAACCTTTACAAGGACTACATGCAACCTCTTTTATTTTTCACGTACACAAGGTGTTTGTTGAAATGTCGCAATGAAACTTTCAACTTCTACATGATTCTCTTGCTTCAAAATGTCTTAGAATCTTTTTGAAATCATGTTTTTAGCTTACTATAAGCTTATGGATCTCTTATGTTTCAATTCTCCCATTTTCCTTGGAGTATTATGCTTTAATTGCTCAACGGTTTTTAAACCGTTCCTTTGGCGCGCTTTGATATTATTGTATGGTGTTTTCACCATCCTAACATTCTTTTTGATGATTCCAAAGGGGGAGAAAAATAGGATATTGGTTCATTAGCTCAAAGAAGCTAATAAAAGCTTGTCATAAAAGCTATAAGCTATGGCTCATAAAAGCCATAAGTTGTGATTTGTTCTTAGTCCAATTGTTGCTTGATGGACTTTATAATTATTTAATGATGTTTTGTGACAGGGGGAGCTTATAAGTTCTTGAACAAATTGTAAAAGCTAAAGCTTTTAGCTTATGGATAATTGCTTTTACATTATTCTTGATGTGCTTGTTGATAGGGGGAGCTTGTGCTTATTATTGAAAAATATTTACTCCCTACTTGGTTGCTTTAATATTTTTGGAAATTTTGGTTGCTTCCAAACGGTCAAATGTTTTTACCGGAAAATCATTTCTAAAATTGCTCTCTTAGTTTGTGTAAAAATTGTGTTGGTTTGTAATCATCAAAAAGGGGGAGATTGTTTGATACATGTTGTTATCTTAATTTTGATGATTTTATTTTGTCACCAAAACAATGTTTTTAAAGGTTGTCCAAATACTCCTAAATGATTTAAAATGGTTTTAATATTTTCCGGAGTATTTCCTCAAGCTTATTTTTGATAATAATGGACAACACTTTTAATGATTTTATATCAATGAGTTTTTACTCCTATAACAGGTTCCTAAATGTTGTCTAAATACTCTCGATTGGTTTTAAATGTTTTTACTAAATTTTCGGAGTATTTCTTGGGTTTTATTTTCGACAAAAATTGGACAACATTTCTGTCTCATGGTCGACCGGTCGCCCTATAGGGCAACCCGTACCTGAAGATGTTTTTAGAAACAGAAAATGAGACGAAAGGAAAAATAGGCGGGTCGTCGGCCGTGCATCCGGCGTCGATGGTCCCGGTCGGCCGGCCGCCCGATGGTCGCCAGTACTGCAAGTTTCACATTGAAAAGTAACTTCTTTTCTCCATTTTTACACTTAGGGGGACCGGTTGAGGCAGTCGACCGGTCAAGCCTACCTCGTCGGCCGGTCGCCTGTTGAAATTTTTCAACGTGTTCTTATTTCTCTTGTTTAAATGCGACGGCCGCCTGTGTGTATTGACAAACAAAAATATGACCGTTTGACAATGAGACACATTTTCTTAAATTGTGGGATTGATTTCTAATGACTATATTCTTGATTTTAATTGTATTTTTCTGTAGATTTTCAATCCCCAAGAGGAGCCTATGCTTGATCAATCATCTCCTATAAATAGAGGAAGTTTTGGAGCAACCAACACAACAATTGAGATACAACACAACAAGATACACTTCAAGCATATACTTGGTCTTTCATTGTTATTATTCTTGTTGTAAATTTGCCTAGCTTATCACTTCCACATCTTTGAGGTCTAGGCTATTCTTGATTACACTTCGCACTCAAATTGTAATATTCATTATTGAGTTGTAATCTTGATTTTTGGTTATCATTCAAACACAAGATATCATTGTGAGTGTTCTTGTGGTAAGAGCACACTTGGATGATCTAGGTGATAGGTGCAAGAAGATTGTGGTAATCTTCTTATTGAGGTGTAAAGAATTTGGTATTCTTCAAGGTTGAAGATTGTGGTAATCTTCACAAGGTGCCGTTGAAGGAAGATTGTGGTAATCTTCAAAGGGAGATTGTGGTAATCTCCAAAGGTGGTGTTGAAAGAAGAGTGTGGTGCTCTTCAAGGTGTTGTAAGTTGAATTTGTATTAATTTTGGTAATTAATAAAATTCTTTTTCTTTGAAATCCATCCCGGATATCTTTGGGGTGGTAGAGGATTAGGCCCCAGGTGGGTTGAACCTCTTTAAATCGACGTGTGTTGTTTACATTCCGCACCTTTATTATTGTATTTGAGCATTCGATTGTAAAAAGAGGGCGAAATCAAAAAGATGGAGATAATCTATTCACCCCCCCTCTAGATTATCGTAGCCGCTTGGACTTACACGCTTGCGGTAAGAATTTCGCAATCAGGTACAATTCCCCCATTAGGATGGTGACACTTGTCACAACAAGGTTCCTCATATGTGTCAAGCATGCCTATAAATACCTTTCTACAGTAACATTAAAAGGTAACTATTCACTCAACTTTACTTTTACCTTTACTGCTTACTTTACCTGTTCGTACGTTAATATATCAACCTGACTTAGGCATCAGAGGGTCTTAGTCGGGACCACCTCCGGCTAGCCTAACATTTGTTCGTCTCTTCAGGTCGCAAGTTCAAGAACCCAATTACTCGAGAGTCCAAGACCCGAAGGTGATCACTGATCCGAATCACATATACATTAATATAAGCCATATAAAATTTTGGAAAAATTAATGGGTATAAATAACATCAAGGTTCAAAACATATAAATATTAGCCAAAAAAAACCTCACATAAATTATATACACTATGTAGAAGTGAAAATGTGTTTCATAGCTTTATCAGCAGATGTGAAATTCATTATAAAATCATGTAAGGTTTATCAACATCTTTAAATTTAATCATGGGGACGAGACTCAATAAGGAATAACATATACGAATTTCACAAAATTTTGATTTGTTCGTTTGATTTTTCCAAAACATAAATACGGCCAAAATTGAATGGGTGATGATTTCATACAGATGGTAGAACATGCATTCACCAGCCCGGGGTGTAAAAAATTGTACTGATAACGTGTTGTTAAACATATTGTTGTAAATGCTTACTCACATTAATTGATTGTTGTATCCAACAATCTGAATCACATCTGATATTGTGCGGAAAATATAAACAAACAATAATATAAAAGTATAGAGAAAGATAAACAATACATAGAGAAAATGATATTTTTCTTCCTCTCTTACATTCCATTGTTTACAATGTATGGAGGAATATGGAATACTTCTTCTTCTTCTTTTTTTTTTTTTGTTGAAAGAATGAACAAGGAATACTAAAGGTACACACACATATATATAATAACAAACTTGTTTTCAAAACTGTTTTTCTCCCCATTCGCACTTGTTAAAAATGAATTTCAATGTTTTGTTAATTTAGAAGAGAAAGAAAAAATGAAAATGGAATCTGCAAGTCTGTAATTTGGTTAATTTTGGTAGTCAATGATTAAGTTTTGTTTAGTTTGATAGGTGTAATTGTACTTTAAATGTCATATTTTAATTTATGCAAGTTTGACTCACTGATTTTATATTTTCTTAAATTAAATAATATATTCCTAATTTTCTGAAAATCATCACATTTATAATATTTGTCAATAGTGCCTTGGTCTGATGTTGGTAAGTTTTGATTTTGGAAATACAAATATAAAAAAAAAGTAATAAGTTTATTCACTTTTCTAGTTAAGATCATGATATCCAATATCTTGATAATTACTCGGTTCAGATTTTTTAGTACCAGGAAACAAAAAGAAATCAGTTGACAAACTGAATGAGTAATTACCAAAAAAAGTAGATAATAAAATTGCGAGAAAAATTTACTTTTGGTTTCATTAGACTTACCCCCTGATGATTTTAGTCCCATTAGACTCACTTTTAGTCCCAAATCGACATTTTTCACCAAAAATAGTCCCATAGGACACCAAAGTTAAATTTTTAATGACAAAAATGGTCACATAAGACACCAAAGTTAAATTTTTAACCATAAATGGTCTCATTATTCTTTTTTTTGGTTAAATTTAATATTATTGATGATAAAAATTATTTTAAATTTTATATTTTGAGTTATTTATTTAAATTAATAGTGTGAATGTCCAATTTGAAAACTAAAACAAATCTCCGTCCTTCAAATATTTTTCTAAAAATATCTTTTTTCAATCCGTTTTATTTCACTAAAACAAATTCTCTTACTTAAAAAAATTAGAAAAATAAATAATTCCCTATATTTTTTTTTAGTTTAAATCGCTTCTTGATTTTAAAAATATAAATAATTACAAAAATCACATTTACGTATTGGAAAATATATGCAGTTCAACTATCAATAAAATAAAAAAGTTTACGATAATAAATAATTTCATAATTTTTAAATATAGGAATTATTTTTAACAATTTTGGAAAAATACTATTAAAAATATGTTAGTAATGTTAACCTGGCTCACTTTTTTTTTCATTTTCAAATATTATATTTTTATTTTTTATGTTTTTAAATCAAACTTTATATTTCCTCAAAAAAAAATAATTAAACTTTACATATATACACATACATGTACTGGGTTATATGAGACCAATATCCTAGGGCAAGAACATAGAAACCCAAAAAAAAAATTTACATATATACACACACCTACACTGGGTTATATATGCATGTATTTGATCTTTTTTTTCGTATTACACATTTACAAAAAAATTAATAATTAACATCTACTTTTAAAAGTTATTTTTCAGAAAATTCAAATTTTATAATTTGAGTTATAAATTTTATCAATTATTTTACTTTGTTAATTTTCTAATTAAAATAAGTGATACATGTATTTCATCTTTTTTGTTTTGTATATACATTCACGAAAAAAATTAATTAACATCTATTTTTAAAAATTATTTTCTAGAAAATTTATATTATATAAGTTGAATTATAACTTTTATCATTTAATTTACTTGTTAATTTTTAATTATAATAAATAAAAAAATAAAAACTTTAATGATAATATATTTTTTTAAAATAGATATTAGTTATATTTAGATTTTGGAGAAAATTCACTTTTGGTCCCATTAGACTGGGCATCTTATGATTTTAGTCCCATTGTTCTCACTTTTAGTCCCAAATCGCAGGTTTGACTTTCAATTTGACAGGCTTGACCATTAATTTTTTAACGGTGGAACTTTTAGTGAGACAAGAAAAATCTTATGGGACTATTTTCAAGACATGGGATTAAAATCATCAGGGGGTAAATCTAATAGGACCAAAAGTGAATTTTTCTCTAAAATTGCTAATTAAAAAATTTAAAATACATATACATAGTCCAAAATATTCCCACCTAGAAAATAGTGTAAAATAGTAATATAACTATATGGTAAAAAAGTAAAAACAATATTGAAATTTTAATTATTTCTTGTGCCCAGATCATAACTTGGTAGGTTTTAACATTAAGGTAGATTTGGGTTGACAACTAATTTTATATTTTTTTAATTTATTAAATAATTATAAATTCTTTATTTACTCGGAATCAAAATTTTAGTGATTTTATGCTTTTTTTAATTTAAATAATAAATCTACTTTTTTTTCTGAAAATTACCAATACTTACCAAAATGCTTCTTATTTTCCGAAAATTGGGTTATTATTAATCTCAGTGTTCTAAAAAACGCTAGGCACTAGTCGGGTGACGGACAGGGGCCTAGTGCCTAGGAGGCCTTGGCGGGGCCTAGGCGGAGCCTTAAATATATATACAATTTTATGAATAATTCTCATAATAAATAACTGTAAAATCTATAAATGATATTTAAATTATTTTTGAACATATCTGATATTTAAACTTTAAACTTTAAAGTAATTCAACACCAATAATCTAATAAAATTATAAATCATCTAAAATACAATACATTAACAATTATTGCATTGATTTATATAATATCAAATTATTAATGGAAAGATTTCCAGGCCCTAAAATTTTGTTTCATTAATTTATTAAGAAAATTATATATATTCAATTTCACTTAAACTAAATTTTGGAGTCGTCGGTAGGGCTACAAATGAACCAAGCCGCTCGTGAGCTATTCGGAGCTCGATTCGATAAAAAGCTCGTTCGAGTTCGTTTAATGAGGCTCGTTAAAATAAACGAACCAAACTCAAACTTAGAGATATTCGGTTCGTTAGATCGTGAACAAGCTCGTTAGTAAGTTCGTGAATAGGCTCGATAGTAAGCTCGTATAAATTGAACTAATAATTTAATTTTAATTTTAATTTTTCATATTTTTACTTAAGATAATATAAAAATATTTCAATAAAATTAATTTTTTGAATAAAATTATAAGTTTTAATAAATATATTATGAATTTTAAATATAAATAATTTTATTTTTTGTAATAAATTGAAGAATATTTTAATTTTTAATTAATATTTACTAAGCTCGTTTAGGCTCGATAAGGCTCGAAAAAGTTCGTGAGCCATCAACATGTTCGATAAATTCAGGCTCGAGTTCGACTCGATAATAAACGAGCCAAACTCAAACACTCAAAAGCTCGGCTCAGTTCGGTTCGATTTCAGCCCTAGTCGTCGGTGCTACTTTCACTAGTCGAAGTCGTTCTGTTAGGATTTCAGAAAAAAAAAATCATATAGGGTGTCTAGGCCCGCCTAGCCCGCCTAGGCAAAAATCCGGGCGCCAGGTGGCTGCCTAGGCGGCCGCCTATAGGGATTTTTGGAACACTAATTAATCTTATGCTTTCTTACTTAAATAATAGTAACTTCTTATTTTTAGGAAAATAATTACATTATGTCTTGCTTCTATTTTAACTTTTCAAATATCTTAAATTTTTAAATGAAAATAAAATCACATGAATGAATAATTTGAGATCATTTGTTTAACAATATATGATAAACATATATAAAAGTTTGATAAGATAGAATCTTAATCATATAAAGTAAGCATTTATGAAAATAAGCTATAGTAATTGATGGTGCAAGATTTTATACGAGATTATATATAAACGTACCTCTTGATTAGATATATTTTACATGGGGAAGGGTTATATAAGACCCCCCTATTATATGAGTACGTAGGACCAAATCCAGACCACATATCTACATATTTCAATGACTATTATTAATTCTGATTAATGTTAATAAAATAAATGGTAAAGTCAAAATGAGGGTAAATTAGTCCACACAAAAAATAGGGAGATTGGCTAAATCTTGTAAATCCCATGAAAATAGGGGAGTTACCCACAATTGGTGGTATCCTTCATTCAACCCACACCGTGTGGTTGATTTCCAAACAAATTTGATGATATGTTTCCTTAACTCAATGTGCTAAATCTAGAAAATCCCAATAAAATTTCGTCATTCCCATTGTTTTTTAAAAAAATTGCTTGATATGGCCAGAATGTTGCTTATATGTACTTAAATACTTGCTCACACGTATGCAAAATGTTGCTTAGTTTTTACTGTGTTTTAAACTCTCGCATTAATAATAGTTTGTTTGAGAAGAACTATCATGTTATGCAAAAAAATTAAAAACTTATACTTATATGGACTTTTATTCATTCAATCGTTGACGGTTTTTTCAACCCAGAAATCTGCTTGGGTGGTACTAAAATGTTGCTTATGTATGCATGAATACTTGCTTGTATGTATTCAAATATTTGATTACGTCCCCATTTGTTCTAACTCAGTATTTTGCTTAGTTATGGTTAGACGTTTGCTTACATGTGCATAACTATACGCTTATGTATATTCTAAATGTTGCTTAATTATTTATTTTGTTTCAATCAGTAGGGATTGCACATGTGCCACGACAGCGGATTGAAATAGCATCGAATTTATCTCCGAATTACATACCAGAATGCGACGAAAATATGACTCCATAAGAAGGAATTAATTTTGATAATATCGGCAACGGAATACCATTTTAAAAATGATGCTTAATAAATAAAAAAAGTATGTGTTCGAGAATATGTTGTGACTGTTTATTTATTTGTTTAATACTGCTTATTCACATATTACAAATTAACTATGTGTGGTTATTGTAATGCTTATTACTACTATGTACTCAACTTATTTGTGACTGTTGTAGTGTTTTTCGAGCAAATAATTCATCATTCTTGCAAAATTTGGGTTACTACAGTCCCATATGTTCAATTGCTTATTTGTGCGTAAAGTGTTTCTTGTGAAAGGATGTTATGGTGCTTAGAAAGCAATTGAATTCTGCTTACAATACCATCAAACCATGAAATAATTGCTTTCAAAGTAATTGAATTCTACTTACAAAGCAATTGAATTTTGCTTACAAGACAACTGAATTCTGCTTACAAAACAATTAAATTCTGCTTACAATATCTAAAAACCATGAAAATAAATACGGCACTAACTAGAAAATATTCCTATATCAACTACGCATGTACTTCCAAACCAACCATATTTAAAATTGCTATAAAATACTACAATATTCAACATTTTGATCAAAAGTATGAAACAACAATGTTTCCTTGTGATCCTAACTCGATTTGCCAAACTCCTTCGCCCGACCCAAGACCGACTTCCTCTACTCGTTTATTACATCTTTTTGTCATTTCCAACAGAAAATCTATAAAAAAAAAGACATTAGTCATTTATATAAAATATTTATTAACAAACAGAACATTTATAAGCATAAAAACCAACCAAACATAAGCATAATAAAAAATGTGTATAAGCAGAAAATAAACTATAGATAAGCAGAATTATCAACAACAATAAGCAGTTGAAAATATCAATAAGCAATCCCCCAACCTTAGAAAAAAATATGACAATACTAATTACCCCTAATTTGAGAGCATAATATAAAACATAGATAAACATAATATAAAACATACATAAGCATAATTATCAACAACAATAAGCAGTTGAAGCCTCGTTAATCTCCCTGACTGCTAACTTTATTTTTTTAACTAGTAAAATCAGTAAATAAAAAATAATAAAAAACCCACAAGATCCTGATTATGCATTTAGAAGAACATAGAGATGCAGGGTTGCGATTGATGTGGCGAAAGCGCTATCGTACCTCCACCGCGATTGTCAGTCGCGTATATTGCACCTAGACATAAAGCCGGAAAACATCACGATCAACGAGAATTATCGCGCTCGTTCCGATTTCGGCTTTCAAGCTGAAAGGAAGAGACGAGAGCAGAGTGGTCACCACGATCCGTGGGACCAGAGGTTACTTAGCGCCGTAATGGATATTGAGAACGGCGTGTACGAGAAATGCGATGTCTGACTACGGAATGGTGTTGGAGATTATCGGTGGGCGGAGAAATATATATAAAATGTCAAAGAAGAAATTCGAGTTTTCCGAGAATCGTGGTTGAGAAACTAAGGGATGGGAAATTAATGGAGATTGTAGATGAGAGGTTGATTATGATTGGAGGGATTAATGATGAGAGGGTGTTGCAGAGAATGGTTGTTATGGCTTTGTGGTGCATACGGGGAGAAGGCTAAGATGAGAAGATATGCAAGATTTTAGATTACATACGTCCCTCAAAACCGTTCCTAATTTTTAGCCCACTACCAAAAATAATTTCTCTCCCAAAAACTGATTTTAATTAAAATTACCAAAAAGTCCTTTTTTTTATTAAGTTATACATTAAAAAATGGTACAATCTGATTAATCTCAACCGTTTAAAAATTAAATCAATGTTTCAGATTTGGTCTCGTGTACTCACGTAAGTTATGTGGACTCACCTGATCCAAATTCTATTTTACATTATATACTATAACATAATATATTATTACATTTTACTATTAAAAATTGAAAAATATTCCGTAAAATTATTAGTAGTTAAAAAAATAATTTAATAAAGCCCTAAATTTATTTCTAATGATACAAAATCTTTTTATTTACATGTGTATATGTAGGGAGCATCTATAAATTTTGATAAAGATAGATTCTTAATATTAGAAAGTTAGTATTAATTCTCTAAACAATGCATTATATTTTAACAATAATCATCTATAAAAAAATAAATTTTTATATTCAAATCTATATATGCAGGAATGATCTCCGGCCCACCGTCGACGTAGTTTAGTATGTTTATTATTTATGTTATATACAAATTATATATATACTGGAATGATCTTCAAACCATCGTAAGTACATCTTAATGTGTCCAATGTTTGAGTAATATTCAAATCAATATATATAAAAATTATTTTATTGGGTCATTGAGTACGGATTGATATGAATATAAGTATATAACTATTAAAGGTGTCAAAATAAACCCAGGGCAATGAAAAAGTCGGACTGAATTGTAATTTTGGAAGCCGGAAATGACTGGGTCCAATCGCTGCCTAAATTTGCCGACACCCTTCGATTTGCACTAAACTCATGCGTGGACTTTTTTCTTTCCATTTATGGACGACAAAACTAGGGGTATCAATTTTTGACACGGCACGATAGTACGACACGAAAACGATACGGAAATAGCGGTTTAGTATTTAGCCTTATCGTGATACGAAAATTTCGTGTCGTGTTCGTGTTTTTACGTGTTTACACGATAATGACATGTTTACCTATTAGTAACACGATAATGACACTACACGAACACGATAATGACACATTTAACTGTTAGTGACGCGATAGCGACACGATAAACTGATATTTTGTATGTTTATATTGTGTATTGTCGTGTAATACCGCGTAATATCGTGTAATTCGTTACCGTGTATTAACATATAAATCATTTTTTTTTTGTTTTTGACTTATTGTGTCGTGTCGACACGAAATTTTCTTGTTCGTGTTCGTGTTCGTGTTCGTGTCGGAGTAAATTCTTATCGGGTCGTGTTCGTGTGTGTTCTTATCGTGTCTTGTCGTTATTGTATCGACACAAAACCCAATACAATAACACAATTTACCACCCTAGGCAAAACCAAAGAGTGCCCCCACATTCTGCCAAATAAAGAATTAAGCCGAATGCCATTAGCCATCATTTTTAACCAAATGATTGTGCAACTTGAAGTTGAGCAGCACGCATCTTTGACCAAACAAAACAGAATATAGCCAACAATTTTGAAATCACATTTCTTTCATTTAAATAAGATATATGTTCACTTCCAACATAATCTAATGCAAATACATGCAAATAATTAGGTCAACATATAAATAAATAAGATTAGTTGATCATAATATCAATAATCCTTAATCATTATCTTTGCACAGTATTTTGTTGTTAGAACACAATAGTCTTTTCTTTTAATATCACTTGTGTTGGTCTCGAATTCGGATTATATAAACTGAATCTATATAAGATCTACAATCTATATTGGGGAAAATAAGATTTTTAGTCCGGTAAATTGGATCTTTTTGAGAATTAGTCATCTTAATTGTCATATCCATGTTTCAGTCCTTTAACTTTCAAACTTCTAGATATTCAGTCTTTTAACTTTCAAACTTATTGGATATTCAGTCATTTAACTTAGCAATTTTACTTTTGGTCCTATAACTTAACAGATTTTAGAAATTTAGTCATATAACCTTGCAATAGTCAAATTTTAACTATTTTTTTATTAAAAGTTGGGTACTAAAGTACCCACACTTCACATTTTTTACATGACCAAAAGTAAAATAATTAAAATGTAATTTTTAAAAATTAATAAAATTATAAAAGAAATTAAAAATTAATTTGATTAGATTAAAAAAATTTAAATAAATAGAAATTTCTAAAACGATTAATGAATTTTAGGAAAATTAAAATAATTTCATCAAATTAGTACATTAAGAATAATTTGTCATATTTATGTAATTAACCTAATTTGGTAGGAGAATTATTTACAAGAAATGGATCTGGACTAGTGTACAAGATGCATTTATTTCAAAAAAAAAGTAATGCTTGAAATATTTTTTTAAAAAATAATTAAATGAAAAAATGATTAATTATTTTATTTTAAAAAAGTTAACTGTTAATTAAAACTATTCAATTTTAAAAACAAAATTTAATTAAGAAATAACCTTTTAATAAATTAACTAAATTAAACTATTGTTAAGTTATAGGACTAAAATCCCCTAAAAAAATGTTATAGGACTAAAGTTTTGAAATATGTTAGGTTATAGGACCAAAAGTAAAATTGTTAAGTTAAAGGACTAAATATCTAGGAATTTCAAAGTTAAAGAACTAAAACATGAAGTTGACAACTTAGATGACTAATTCTCAAAGGTCCAATTTACAGAACTAAAACAATCATATTTTCCCCATCTATATATAATTAAAACTCTACAGTACAAATCTGAAAAATCAGATTGCATCATTATAAATAATAATTACAAGTTTTAGAATACTCATTCTTTGTTAATTAGTCGGGAGTAGTGGTTGAAGGGATCGGATAAATTCCACAGGGTTCGAACCATAGTCAACACCCTTACAAAGGATTAATGATACCACTTAAGCTACAAACTTATGATAAATTTTGGAATACTTATTTGTATACAATATTATTTATACGTTTATTTTTTAATGTATCATCGCCGCAAACTATTATTTTCAATCCCTTATTATTGATTACTCCAAATGTGACCCCCATGCAATACATATATTTGTGAGGCCTTTCTTTTATATTATGACATGTATTTTTCTAATAGTTATATAAATTCTATCTCCATGCATTTTAATTGTGAAGCCCCGATTTTTCCGAACTTATAATTGATCCTTATTGTCGTTTATACTTTTGATCGACTATTTTACCGCGTCATTTTGACGGATAATTATTAATAATATATACATTTTGTATTTTATTTTATTTTATTTAATTACTTGTGATCATGATCTTTATTAATTTTATTCCTCATTTATGATCACTTGATTGATCATTATTACTATTCTTTGTATTTATTAGTCACCTTAGAATTTTAAGAGACTATTTATTTTAGAGACTTTTACCTTATAGAATTAAGATTTTGATTTAGATTAAGTGATCATGAGACTTACAAGTGATCAAGGAAATCACTAATTATTTTGGAGATTGATATATTTCATCTATTATCATCAAAATTGGGACAAAAAAAAATATATGGAATTACCATAATGCCATTATAGTGGACGGCCATGGTGGATATTTTTGGAGTAAAAATATCATCCAACTCTTGTACACCTACACCTTATATTAGTCATCTTGTGTATAATTATACCATTAATTCAAATATTATACACGTCATCTCTTATATTATTTCTTTAATAATATTTTTGCCAACATGTTGGAAGTCTTCCGACATTCCATTCAAACCAAGTTTTGCCCATACCTTTGACCTTCAAATTGTCTCCCATGCATGAGGCAAAATGCAAGACACAAATTTGAACAAAAATTCCTCTCTCTCTCTCTCACTTGGACGGCCATATGGCCAATTTTGTGCCAAATTCATCTCATTTTTCATCTAACACATTTATTCTCTAGCAAAATCCTCCTCCTTCTCTCTAAAAACTCCCAACTTCTCTCTATTCTTCCTCTCACTTTCTTCTTCAATACTTAAAAAATTTCAAGATTTTTCCTCCCTATTGTTCAAAAAAAATCGAACCAAACTATACTACAAGGTAAGAAATTTTATCTTCAATCCATTTTTGATATCACATTGTTCATCTCTTCCACCTTCTTAACTTAAGTTTGAACTTGGTTTGGAGGTACATTTAGAATACTTTGAAGATTAGAGCTTGACAACATTTTTGAAGAAGGACCTCAAGCTTGAAGAAGAAATAGTAGAGGAATTTAGACTACAAGGTAAGAATTGAGTACTAGACCCCTTCTTCCCTATTTTTTCTATTTTTTCAAATTTTAACACCCCTTTTTCATTTTTGAGAAATAGGAGCTGACCTTAGGTGATTTTGGAGTTGAACCAAAATTTCCAATTTTTAAGCTTCAACTAGTCTCCAAACACCTACTACACACGGTAAAGTGTAGTCCTTCTCATTTCCTTATTTCCTTCTTTTTCTCCTTAATTTTTCTCTCATTTTTCTAACTTCAAATTTTTGATATTTTTTTTGAATTAGGGGCTGACCTAAGAAACCTCATCCAAAAATTGTGAAATTATCCTTTTATTTCACAATTTCCAATTTTAAGGTGGGTGGAAAAATATTTTCCAACTTTTAGGTGTTTTGATTAAATGCATGTAGAAAGTTTAATCATGAGCCTTGAGATATATATAATCTATGTATTGCATTTCAATTTTATGTATCAAGTCATGAAAATTCTCAAGAGTTGCTCAAATTTGCTATTTTTTGAATTTTAGGTGCATGCATGTGCAATTTAATGTTTTAATTGATGAATTCTTGTATGTATTGGACATGCATGTGTATGATATTTAAAATCTATGTTTTGGATGCCTTATAACCTGGAAAAGTCGAGCATAATTGATTAAATTTCAATTTTGGACTTAAAAATGTAAAAATGGAAAGTTGGTGGACTAAATTGCAAGAAAATAAAAGTTAAAGGACCCCTCTGCAAATTTCGAAATTTGGGACTGTACTCAGGTTCAAAAATAACTTTTAGACATTTTAATAAAGTTTTAAGAGTTTTAAGATAAATAAAATCAACCTTTAAAAGCCCAAGGACTAGATTGTAAAATTTTAAAAGTTTAAGGGCTACTTTGAAATTTTAAAAACTGTACCAGACCTAAACTTTAAAATTTGAAAATTTTGCTCTTAAGGTACTGGGAATGACACATTATAAATGTATTCCAAAAATCCAAGTGTTTAGGGCTTGGAAAGTAATTTTTCTAAAATTGAGGAACTAATGTGTAAAATATTAAACTTGAGGATCCAAATGAAATTTCCAGGACTTATGCAGCCCATGCACCTGGAAATACTAACTTAACTATAACCTAATTATATTTTGGACCCAAGGTTCAAATATTATAACAATTGGACCCCTAAAAGCCTTAAAGGCAATTATTTCAAAATGGGACAAAAAATGATATTTTCAAAAGTTAAAGGACCTACACTTATTTCTTTTAAAAACTGCTTTTGTCCCAATATCCCACTAACTTTAGTGACATTTTTCAACTGGAATCACATTAAAAGCCCTTCCGGTTTGTGAGTTCCGATTATTTTAAACTTAAGGTCCGAATTGGCAATTTTTACAAATTCGGGGCCAATGTGAGAATTTTATAAAAACTCGACCTCAAAACTTTAAAAACCTGAATCTCTGGACAATTTAGAGAATTTAGGAACTGACCTCATAATATTTTAAGGTCGGGATATTTATTTATTCAATTTTTAACCCCAAAAATGTTGGTTTTTACAAAACGGGGCTAAATTGTAAATTTTCTTTTATAAAGGACCTAACTCAAATTATTTTCTCTCTTACTAAAATAGCCCTAGACCTTCTAACTTGGAGATTTAATTAAAGTATTTTATTTTTCCAAAAACCCTTGACTTATCGGATCAATTTGACCGACTAATACTCGATCGCGGAGCGACTTCCTCGCCTTGCGTTTTGAATCTATAACGGGACTTATGTTCCACCTAATATTTCAAGATATCAAAGGTTGCTTATCCTTCCGATAATCATCTTCATCCAAAAACTCCACCAACGCCAAAATTGCCCTCGCGTTATTTTCAAAAAATTTCCTGAACTGCTTCCCTGAATCAATAATACTCGATTGTCTGGTTGGTATGCTGCATTTCTTGTAATTATTTTCCTGCTGAGTCAACTTGGTGTGTCGAGCTCACAGTCGGAATGGATACGTTGGGGATGGAACCGGGCAGCTCGGCTGCTATTCCACTCTCCCGGCCCCATAGTCCTAATCCCGCAACTGAGGGACGGAGTGTCCAAGGGAAGCGGGTCGTAGTACTTGAGGTATAATCATGATTATGACAGATCCGAGCCTTGCAAGCTCCACTGTAGATTTTGTCTTTGCCTATGGAGCGATAAGGTGACCGGTCTTGGACCATCCTACTTGGGGAGTTACAAGGAAGAACGAAGGAATCGCTGTCTGATCCACACGATTCCGGAGTTATCGGACCTGTTTTGGTTGGCGTTACATTTTCGTACGCAACCGCTACTTGTTTTGCATTGGTTGGCGCTACAAATCCGTATGCAACCATTATTTGCCTTGCATGGGATTGGCGTTACATTCCGTACGCAATCCTACCTGTCTTGACTGAATCACATAGTGCCTGTGTGACCATGAACTATTTTCTTAAATTGTATAAGTATACTATTTTATTATTTTATCACGACGCTTGCGAACTGTGTGTGAATTCATGCATCATACTCACGCGTTTTCATATAATTGTTTTCTCACATTAACTATATTGCGCCACACCTGCACACGATCACCCCATCCACTGAGATTTATGTCTCATTCCCACCTATTTTCTAACCTTAGATGAGGATTTCGTTGAAGATGCGAAACCGGCTCTGGATTGAGACCTTGTACTCCGCTTGTTGAATTTGTTACTTCTTCTTGTTGTTGATTGGACTCTTATCTTGTGTTGTTGTTGAACTCTTGTATTTCTTTCTATTCCGGTTTGTAACTGAAGGGCGTAGGACCCTTTGACTTTAAGTTGTTATGTTTGGTTGATTTTCGGGATGTAATATGGATTATGGATTGTAGACTGTAAGTTGTAATTTTACTTGTTATTTTATTTTCGCTATTTATTTAGACTCTGTCTCATTGGGTTCTCGTTGATATTTATGCGATTTGTTTGGTTATTGTATTTAAGTTGTGGATCGTCGTCGCGTCCCGTTTGGGGCGTGACATTAATAGTTTTAAAATAGCATTAGACAATACACAAAAAATACAATTTAATATTTTTTATTGAGAAAAATATCATAACTTGAAATCATAAAAATTACATTCAAGACTATATATTTGTCATTTTGCATAGATATATTTAATGTTATGTATAGATATATGTAATATAATGTTAAGATATACATTTTGAGATATTTTTTTAATTAACATATATATATTTTTATTGATTTTAACAACTTAAATATAATTTTATAAAATTATGAGGAAATGATCTAAGCTCAAATAACAACTATATACATATATCACAAATAACCAAACTACATGAATATACAAATTGATGTCCAACATGACGAAAGTATAATATTGAAGGCCCATTGCAAAATAACATTTTAGAGTAATATATCAATGCATTTTTTATATATTATATATATTATTTTATATATGCAATATGAGTGTCAAATCAAAGATCATAAAATGATGATTAATTTGATATATTATATTCGTCAAAAATGGATCAAAAACGAAAAAGTTATTAGATTTAAAAAAAATTAATTATGTACATACACAAATTAAATTTAGAAAGATAATTTTTATATATTTCTAATTTTGTTTGAGGAATTATATATTTCTAATTAAGAGACCAAAAAGTTGACTACCAAAAAACGGCATTTCAATATTAATCAATTTTTTTATTGTGCAAATTTCAATTACTTTTTATAATATTATAAAAATGGGCGAGAAACCGTAGAACATTTATACAAAACATAAACCAACAAATTAAAACGTACAGAAAATAATACAAATCATCCAAATTCAGTTATAAATAATAAATTATTAAATTAAGATTCTCAATGTTAATTATTAAACCTTACCTAAATTATTAATTCTAGATTTATATACACTAAGTATATATATAGATAAATAAATAATCCTGAATATTTAAAAATTTCCTAAATTATTAAAAGTAATAAATCCAGATTATATATATACATATATAAATATATATCCGGTCATAATTATTATATTCAAAGAATTAAACTTACCTAAATTTAAAAAAAATTATGATATTATATATATATATATAAAGTATGTCCGGACATATATACACCAAAGATTAATACTTATCTAAAATACAATTGTGGACACATAATTATATTATTTTCTATAGTATTGTATTTTAGGCTGGAAAAACAATTTAGGTTACTATTCCTAAAATAGTCTTTCTCTATATATATAGATAATATATTTGGTCAAATCTAACGCGTTCCAAATATTGCACAAATATACAATTTGCTATTTAAATATTAATTTCCTTTCCCCCACTCTAGTTGCTGCTTATAAATATGAAGGCAGATCAAAGTGTACCTATCATATTCCTTTTCCGAAAATATATTTTAGAGAGAGAAACGATATAGAAACAAAAATGTCAGGAATAATTCACAAGATAGAGGCAGAAATCAAGAACAAAGTGGAGAAGAAACTCCATCTTGGGCATCACAAGAAGGATGATGACAAGCATCATGACATTGAGGGTAAGCACAAGCCACAAAAATCCGGCGAGCACAAGGCGGAGCACGGCCACCATGGCGAGCATCTAAAGGAGTTTATGCACAAAATCAAGGACAAGATGGGCGGCGGCGGTCATCATAAACAGGGACACGAATATAATGAGGCCGAAGAAGAAGCAGAGGAAGAGGAAGAACTTGAGTGTGAAGAAGAAGAATGTGAAGTTGAATTTGAGTTCGATTTTTAGTTTGATTTAAATTTGGGTTTGTTTAATTTTGATATTTTTTCCTTTTTTGATTAATGATATGAAACAAATATTTATTATCATTTATTTGAATGTGATTTACATGCATGATGAATTTAACGAATAAAATGCATATAACTAGAATAGAAAATATTGATTGCTTCTTAGGTTGATTTACAATTTCTATTTTAAATATTTATTTGTGCTTAATTACCTATGGTGATATATTTGAGCTGTGTATGCAATTGAGAATGAAAAAGAAAATAAAATACATAAAGTTGTATTATTGAAGTGAGGACGAAATAGGATTATTTTCCTCCTTAAATTCTGAGGTTCAAACATTGTTTATTTAAGTGCTTAAGAAAAAACACAGAGGGAATTATTAAAGGGAAGTGCTAAATGGCCATATTATGGCTAGCCATAAAAGTAGGTGGATCATTTATTATTAATATTTAATGATGTTTATGTTACTGAATTTACTATAAAGTCCTTAATCAATTTTGGCTCCAAATCATACAGTCCTACTATGCAGATGATCACAATTAGTTGAAGAATTTCTTAAAAAGTCAACTACATTGAAAATACTGGAAATTTGTGTATATTGTTTGCTTAGTAATTAATTTCAATTTATATAATATGAGTATCTATTTAAGACTTTTAAGATTAAATGATTTCAATTAAACAATTTTTATTTAAATTTGAGAATTCTATGTACTTTTAAGATTTTAATTAAATATAAAATTTGTAATGCCTGGTATTTTGTTCATTTAATAATATATTATACAATTAATAATATCAAATAAATCATTCGTTCGATATTTAAAATTATCATCATTTTTATTTAAAATGATGACATTATATTGCAATAGTTTAATCGTCTTATGTGAAATTCAAACCGAATACATAATTTTCGAAGTTTTTTTTTTTTGGATCATTTGATTTTGGACTATGATAAAGTGTTATAATTAATTTGGGGTATATCCCAAATAGATTGAGGTTATTGAATTTTATTTTAGATAAATTGCCGGAAATACCTCCTTTTTGGGGAAAAAGATATTGTTTATGCTTAACTGACTTTGTACACTCCGAGTTGAGATTTTTTTTTATGCTCATGCATATTTTTTTGGCCATTTTTATGCTTTTATTTCTATATTATTTTATATATTATTTATGTTGTTTGATGTTGTTTATATTTGTTTCTATATTGTTTCGATGTTTCAATACAATTAGTACCTATTTTTTGTTCATGTGTTGTTTTATGGAGTATATTGTTTCTGTTGTTTAAGGGTTATTTTCTCTAATGATTTTAATGTTGTTCTGATATTTTTTTATTGTTCCATATAGTTTTCAATGTCTCAATGAACTTTTTACCTATTTTTTTATTTTTTTATTTATTGATGTGGTATTTTATATATTGTTTATGTTGTTTTCTAGGTTTTTTTATAATATTTTTAATGTTATTTTGATGAGTCTTTGTAATTTCCATGTAGTTTTCGATGTTTCAAAATTTTATTTACCTATTTTAAACTGTTTTTGTTCATGTGGTATTTTCTATATTATTTCTGTTATTTCTGGGTTGGTCTATATAGTTTTCAATGTTATTCTGTTGTTTCTTATTTGTTTACATGTTTTTGATATTTTCAATGCATTGAAACAAAAACTGAATTGTGTTTTTCTATTCATGTGTAATTTCTATATTATTTCAATGTTTTTTTTAATATGTATTGTTTATGTGTATATTTATTGATTGTTAAGATTTCCAATATAAAATTGATTATTTAATGGGAGAGAAATTATTTTTTCACTAAAGTTTTATTAGATGAAACAAGTTTAAAATAATCATGAAACAACAACATAAAAAATCCAAAAACAAATTACGGGAGCATAAACATGTCCGGAAAAAGGCTGGAGCATAAAAAAGTCAGGAAAAAAACTGTTAAGTGTAAAAATGTGTCTTTTTTCGGAATATTGGGCAATTGTGTCCATAACCCTTTATTTTAACTAATCTAGAGTCCAATTATTAAAATTTAATTCCGATTAAATTAACATTGTATCCCAAATCATATAGTTCAATTATTTAATTACAATTCAGATTAAGTTAATACCACAGACATTCTAAATCATATAGTCCAACTGTTCAAATATAATTTAGATTAAATTAATAATATCATGCACATAGATATCCTAAACCATATAGTTCAATTGTTCATTTATAATTTAGATTAAATTAATATCCTCACATATATATCATATAGTTGAATTCAATTATAACTCGATTAAATTAATGGAAGATATTTTACTAGATGTTTTTGATTAATAAATTAGCACAATTAACTAAATAATTTTTATGCCAAAAAAGTTAAATATGAGCCATTGCAATAATACAATTAACTTGTTAAAAATTTGTTAAAATGATTGTAACGATATGATTAAGAATTAAAAATTTCACTTTTGACAAGCCAAAACACAAAATAAAATAAATAAGTAAGTAATTCAAATCTATTAATAATAAAATTATTTGTTGCTTACCAAATATCATACGATTAATTGAAGTGATTTTATATAGCTACAGTGTGTGCAAAGTTAAATAAATATTATTTGCCAACCTATTCAAATCTTTTAAAAATGAAAAATGAAGAAATTTTTATTGGACATTTTTATTAATAAAATTAGCAGAATTAACTAAGTGATTTTTTAAACGTCAAAACACTATGACGATATACTTGAAAATAGAACAAATAATGTGGTTTACAAAGAAAAATTTCAGAATTTGAAGTAAATAATTTGTATGATACACTTCTAAATTTTTGAATTTATTTTTTAGTATTTCAATTGGTATTTTGGATCTCCTATATTTATCACAAACAAAATTGCAATACCAAAAATTTGCTTTTTGACAAATGTAACACAAAGGTGTTGTTCTAGTGTGTGTATATATATATATATATACACACATATGAGTGTGTGATACATGTTATATATATATATATATGATTGTGTGATATATGTTAATATATATATCATGTATTCTTAATAAAATAATATATTGATGAACGTTTATATTTATAAGAATATATGATCTTATGCATTCATAAAATAATACATATGAACGTTTATATATATATATATATATATATAGGATTTGGTTCATCACGCCCCAAACGTGACGCGACAACGATCAATCACTTAAACAAATAAATCAACGATCTAAACCAAAGATACCAAACTCCAAGTGAAATAGAGTCTAATGCAATGAATTAAAATAAACACGAGTACAAATTATATCTTAAGGTCCGGTAGTATCCGAATACAACCCAAAAGATTATCTTAATTAACTTACGGTCAAACGAGAAATAAAATGAAGGAGTCCAACAACAAAAAAAAAAAAAAGTAAAAGGAAATATCGCTCCACATCGCCGATAGAGATTCAATCTGCGGTAGGTTCGATGTCTTCGTGAACTCTTCATCTAAAGGTTAGGAAACAGGAGGGAATGAGACGGAAATCTCGGTGGATGGGGTGATCGTGTGTAAGTGTGGCGATATAAATAGTTAATGCGAGAAATTTAGTTGTATGAAAACGCATGAGAGATGATGCATGATTTCACACACATCCACAAGCGTCGTGATAAATATATTTAATTAATATACTTATACGATTAAGAAAACAGTTCATGGTCGGTGCACTATGGTCCAAGCAAGCGGGAGGATTGCGTGCGGTTTTGTAACGCCAATCCTATGCAAGACAAGTAGCGGTTGCGTGCGGTTTTGTAGCGCCAACCTATGCAATACAAGTAGCGGTTGCGTGCGGTTTGTAGCGCCAACCAAAGCGGGTCCGATTAACTCCGGAATCGTGTGGATCGACAACGATTCCTTCGTTCTTCCTTGTAACTCCCGAGCAAGATGGTCCAAGACACTGTCACCTTATCGCTCCGTAGAGGCAAAGACAAAATCCACAGTGGAGCTAGCAAGGCTCGGATTTGTCATAATCATGATTATACCTCAAGTACTACGACCCGCTTCCCTTGGACAAACTCCGTCCCTCGATTTGCGGGATTAGGGCGATGGGGCCGAGAGTGGAATAGCAGCCGAGCTGCCGGTTCCATCCCCGACGTATCCATTCGATTGTGGAGCTCGACACACCAAGTTGACTCGGCAGGTAATTAAGTACACGTTCGGGTAGTCAACCGGCAATGAGTATTATTGATTTGGGAAACGAGTTCATGAAATGTTCTCAAAAATTTGCGCAAGATTGTTATGGCGTTGGTGGAGTTATTGGGATGAAGATAATTATCGGGAGGATAAGTAGTCTTCGATATCTTAAGGATTAGGAGGAACATAAGTCCCGTTATAATTCGAAATCGCGAGACAAGGAAATCGCCCGCGATCGGGTATTAATCGGTCAAGACGATTCGATAAGTCAAGGGATTTTTAAGAAAATAAAATATTTTAATTAAACATTAAAGTCAGAGGGTCCAGGGCTGTTTTAGTAAATGAAAAATAATTTAAGTTAGGTCCTTGATAAAAGAAAAATTTACAATTAGCCCCGTTTTGTAAAAACCAATACTTTTGGGGTTAAAAATTGAATAAATAAATATCCCGACCTTGAAAAATTATGAGGTCAGTTCCTAAAATCTCTAAATTGTTCAGAGATTCAGGTTTTAAAGTTTTGAGGTCGAGTTTTTATAAAATTCTCACATTGGCCCCAAATTTGTTAAAATTGTCATTTCGGGCCTTAAGTTTAAAATAATCGGAACTCACAAACCGGGAGGGCTTTTAATGTGATTCCAGTTGGAAAATGTCACTAAGGTTAGTGGGATATTGGAACAAAAACAGTTTTAAAACGTCATAAGTATAGGTCCCTTGACTTTTGAAAATCTCATTTTTGTCCCATTTTGAAATAATTGCCTTTAAGGCTTTTAGGGGTCCAATTGTTATGAAATTTGAACCTTGGGTCCAAAATATAATTATGTTATAGGTAAATTATTATTTCCAGGTACATGGGCTGTATAAGTCCTGGAAATTTCATTTGGGTCCTCAAGTTTAATCTTTTACAATTTGGTCCCTCAAGTTTTATAAAATTACTTTCCAAGCTCTAAACACTTGGATTTTTGGAATACACATAAAATATGTTATTTCCAGTCCCTTAAGAGTTAAAATTTCAAATTTTAAATTTAGGGTCTGGTACAGTTTCGAAATTTGCAAAATAGCCCTTAAACTTCTCAAATTTTACAATCTAGTCCTTGGGCTTTTAAGGGTTGATTTTATTTATCTAAAAAATCTTAAAACTTTATTAAAATGTCAAAACAACATTTTTGAACCTGAGTACAGTCCCAAAAATCGAAATTTACAGAGAGGTCCCTTAACTTTTATTTTCTTGCACTTAAGTCCACCAACTTTCCATTTTTGCATTTTAAGTCCAAAAATCGAAATTTAATCAATTATGCTCGACTTGTCCAGGTTATAGGTCATACAAAACATAGATTTCAAGAGTCATAAACATACATATCCATCTCATACAAGAATTTATCAAATATGACAATAAAGTGTACATGTATGTCCTAATTTTCGGTAAATCGCATTTTGAGCAACACTTGAAAAATTTTTCAACTTGATACAAGAAATAACATGCAATACATAATATATATCTCAAATGCTCAATAACAAAATACTACATGCATTTTTTCAATTTAAAACACCTAGAAGTTGAAAAGATTTTTCCACCCACCTTAAAGATCGGTTTGTTGGTGAAAATGGGATAAATATCTCTCGGTGAAGGAATGACTTAGGTCAGCCCCTAATTCAAGGAATATCAAAAAAATATAGGAGTTATAAGAATGTGGTTAAAAATTTAGGGAAAAGAAAAGATAGTGAGAAAATTGGAAATACTACACTTACCTTGTGTAGTGAGTAAAATGTGACTAGTAATGGCTTCCAAGTATAAGGTTTTGGTCACCCTTAATGTCAACCACCAAGGTCAGCCCCTAAAACTCCAAAAATGAAAATGGAGTGTAAAAATTTGGAAAATAGAAAGAGAAGAAGAAAGTGTACTAAAAATTCCATTTCTTACCTTATAGTCCAACTTCTTCACAATTTTTCTTCAAGATGACTAGTCTCTTAACTTCTTCAAAGGTCTTCTAGGTATACCTCAAATTCAAAAATCAAACTTAAATTAGAAGGTGAAAGAGGTGAGCTAGAAGGTATAAGAATAGATTGAAGAAGAAAATTTCTTACCTTGTGTAGTGTATATGGTTCGAATTTTTGAAGAAAATGGGAGATGAATTCTTGAAGTTTTGGTTAAGTGTTAGTGAAGAAGATGAAGTATAGGTAGAGAGATGTAGGAGGATTTTAGAGAGAGGTAAGAGGAATTTCAAGACTTAGGAGAAATTTGGTGTTGGTGAAATGAAATGGGAAGAATAAAAATTTTGTTTTGTTTTGATTAAATGATAAGTTAGAGTAATAATTGAGGGAATTGGGGAAGAAAGTAATATTTAGGTATCTTTATTAGGGACAATGGGCCAAAATGCTAAGCTTAGGGGAAATTTTTAATTTGGTCTTGTTTGACCAATTGGATGATTGAAATGGTGGGATTAATTTAAGATGTAGGTTTGAATTAATGGTGTATAAATACACAAGAGGAATACACAAGGTGTACATGTACAAGAGTTGAGAGATATTTCTACACCAAAAATTACACCAATGCCGTCCCCTAAAGGGTATTTTGGTAATTCCATATATTTTTTTTTTTCCAAAATTGATGATAATAGATGAATAAATATCAATCTCCAAAATAATTAGTGATGTCCTTGATCACTTATAAGTCTCATGATCACTTAATCTAAATCGAATTCTTAATTCTATAAATTATAATCCCTAAAATAAATAGTCTCTTAAAATTCTAAGGTGACTATTAATACACCAATAATAATAATGATGATCAACCAAGTGATCATAAATGCGAATTAAAATTAATAAATGATTATGATCACAAATAGAAATTAAAAGAATTAAATGCAAAATATATTTATCATTAATATTTACCCATCAAAGCGACACGGTAGAATTGTCAAATAGTACAAAGACGATACGTGATACAAGTACATGTTCGAATAAAAATTCGAGGGCTTCACATTCTCCCCTCCTTAAAAGAATTTGGTCCCCAAATTCTCTTCAGAATAGTTCTGGGTATTGATTCCTCATGTCTTCTTCCTTCTCCCATGTTGCGTCTTCGTCTCGGTTGTGGTTCCGCCATACAACTTTAACCATTGGAATCTCTCTGTTACGCAACTGACGTATCTGTTGGTCAATGATTCTGATTGGTTCCTCGGTGTA
Organism: Rehmannia glutinosa; assembly: GCA_016081115.2. Classification (NCBI taxonomy): domain Eukaryota; kingdom Viridiplantae; phylum Streptophyta; class Magnoliopsida; order Lamiales; family Orobanchaceae; genus Rehmannia; species Rehmannia glutinosa. Next base: position 13,300,985 of record CM071934.1, on the reverse strand, counting down.
AGATAAATTCTCCATTAGAGAAGGAGCATCACGAGTGATAATATGCTCGGGATCCGGTTGGTACTTTTTCAATCTCGATACATGGAATACATCGTGCATTCCCGCGTCTTTGTCCGGTAACTCGAGTCGGTAGGCCAACTTCCGATCCTCCGCAAAATCTTGTAAGGTCCAATATATCTCGGACTTAGTTTGCCTCCCTTCTTTGGATTGATCAATCCTTTCCGTGGCAAGAGTCTGAGAAATACTTCATCTCCGGCTTCAAATTCCAAGTCCTTTCTCCTCTTGTCCGCGTAACTCTTTTGGCGGCTCGAGTCATGCGGATTCGTTCCTTGATCAACTTGACCTTCTCCATGGCCTTGAACTAAGTCGACCTTTGGAATCGATGGTGACTTTCGTTTCTCTTTTGGAGTCCATTGGTCATCAATCTCCCAGTGTAGTGGGGATCTACACTTTCGTCCATACAAGGCTTCGTAGGGTGCCATCCCAATCGTGGCCTGATAACTGTTATTATAGGCGAACTCGGCCAATGGTAAGTGCGAATCCTAACTTCCTTGAAATCTAATGTGCGGGCTCGCAACATGTCTTCCAGGGTCTGAATTGTTCGCTCCGACTCGCCATCAGTTTGCGGATGTGCTGCTGTGCTGAAACTTAGCGAGGTACCCAATTCCTCATGTAAGCATTTCCAGAATCGGGAGACAAACCTCGGGTCTCTGTCTGACACAATGTCGATTGGCACTCCATGCAATCGGATGATCTCTCGGATGTAAATTTGCGCAAGTTTCTGCAAGCTGTCGGTTTTCTTCATGGGTAGGAAGTGTGCGATTTTGTGAGTCGGTCTCACGACTACCCATATAGCATCATCGCCTGCCCGGTCCTTGGTAGATCCGTCACGAAGTCCATCGTTATGTGTTCCCATTTCCACTCGGGAATTCTCAACGGTTGTAACAAACAGGATGGTCGTTGGTGTTCACTTTTACTTGTTGACAAGTCGGGCATCTCGCAACGAACGCTACTTGGTTCTTCATGTTTGCCCACCAAGTAATGTTGTTTCAAGTCCTTATACATCTTGTTTCTCCGGGATGTATAGTGTATTTGAACGTGTGCTCCGAGAGGATTCTGTTCCTAAGTTGCTCATCATTGGTACACAAATTCTATTATGAAATCGATGATCCCATCTTCCTGTACCGAGAATTCTGATCTCTCTCCTTTGAGTATCTTCTCTTTTAGTTTTTGAAGTTGCACGTCAATTCCCCTGTGTTACTTTGATCTCGTTTAGTAGATCGGGTTTAACTGAAATATTAGCACATAAAATTCGAGTACTGGTTCTCGTCGGATTCCAAGTGTTCATCTCTTCTAATGATTTCCATTCTCGAATCATTATTCTGGCTAAACTCGCCTTTCTGCTCAAGGCGTCGGCCTACTACGTTAGCTTTCTGGGATGGTATTGAATATCAAAGTGATAGTCCTCAATTAACTCCACCCATCTCTCGTGGCCAGTTGAGGTCTTTCGAGAGAATAGATACTTCAAGCTCTTGTGATCCGTGAAAATCGTGAAGGTTGCTCCGTAGAGATAGTGTTTCCATTTCTTTAACGCGAATATCATTCTTTGCCCGGCCCAAGTCATGCGTTGGGTAATTGGCCTCATACGGCTTGATCTTCGTGATGCATAAGCTATGACCTTCCTTCCGCATGAGCACTTGCTCCTAGTCCTTCCTTTGATGCATCACTGTGAGACGACAAAGTTCTTTGTTCCCTTTGTAAGGGCTAAGATCGGATTTGTAGTGAGTCGTTTCTTGACCTTTGGAAACTAGACTCACACTTGTCATTCCACTCAAACTTGACTTACTTCCGGGTTAGTCGGTGAGTGGTCCTATCTTGGAGAAATCCTGGATAAATCTTTGATAATATCCACTAGTCCTAAGAAACTTCGATCTCGATTCTGCACTCCAGGTTGTTTCCATTCAACCACTGTCTGTACCTTCGAAGGGTCTACGATGATCCTAGTGTCGGATACTATGTGTCCTAAGAATGCGACTTCACTAAGCCAAAATTCGCACTTGCTGAATTTGGCATACGACTTGTGCTCTCATAGTATCTCCAAAACAATTTTGAGATAGCGTTCATGCTCCTCTTTAGACTTAGAGTATACGAGTATGTCATCAATGAATATCACTACGAATTGATCCAAATAAGGTTGAAAGACTCGATGCATTAGATCCATAAACGCTTTGGTGCATTTGTCGACGAAAGGCATCACTACCAACTCGTAGTGTCCATATCTTGTTTGAAATGTCGTTTTGGAAACGTTTTCTTCACGGATCTTGATTGATAATATCCTTGTTGCAAATCAAACTTAGAGTACACCGTCGCTCCTTGAAGTTGATCAAATAGTTCTTCTATCCTCAGGAGGGGATATTTAATGGTAACATCTAGTCGAGATCGTATAATAGTCACATCCTCAATGTATCTTATCCGTGATACCTAATCCACAAGTCAAATTCTCTTACTTAAGCTTGTGCAAGTACTTGAGAATGAATAACACAAGGGTACTATCATCGATCATTATACTTAGTGACTCCCTACTATCATTTTTCCCAAATTAATATCATTAGGTGTCTAGGTTCTATAATAGATCACATCCAAATCATATACTTATCAAGAGATAACCTCATATTCTTCAAGTCTCACCATATCGACATTATAATCTCCAAATCACGGATTTTCTAAATTACCTAACGTCCAAATAGAGGAATATTCGAATATCTTAACACTATAACAACTCAAAAGAGTTCAAATATTCATCCAAAATTTAACTTAGGTCATCTAGTAGGGGTACCCAATCCAAGGTCGAGGAACCTATCTCGGTCATTTCGGTGTAAGTTTCCTCCTTACAAACCGAGCTCGACGATATAATAAGCATCACGCCCAAACGTGACGCGACAACGATCAATCACTTAAAGAAATAAATCAACGATCTAAAACCAAAGATACCAAACTCCAAGTGAAATAGAGTCTAATGCAATGAATTAAAATAAACACGAGTACAAATTATATCTTAAGGTCCAGTAGTATCCGAATACAACCCAAAAGATTATCTTAATTAACTTACGGTACCAAAAGAAATAAAATGAAGGAGTCCAACAACAAAAAAAAAAAGTAAAAGGAAATATCGCTCCACATCGCCGATAGAGATTCAATCTGCGGTAGGTTCGATGTCTTGGCCGAACTCTTCATCTAAAGGTTAGGAAAAGGAGGGAATGAGACAGAAATCTCGGTGGATGGGGTGATCGTGTGTAAGTGTGGCGATATAAATAGTTAATGCGAGAAATTTAGTTGTATGAAAACGCATGAGAGATGATGCATGATTTCACACACGATCCACAAGCGTCGTGATAAATATATTTAATTAATATACTTATCGATTAAGAAAAACGATTCATGGTCAGCAGGGCACTATGGTCCAAGCAAGCAGGAGGATTGCGTCACGGTTTTGTAACGCCAATCCTATGCAAGACAAGTAAGCGGTTGCGCACGGATTTGTAGCGCCAACCTATGCAATACAAGTAGCGGTTGCGTGCACGGATTTGTAGCGCCAACCAACGGGTCCGATTAACTCCGGAATCGTGTGGGGAGAAACGATTCCTTCGTTTTTCCTTGTAACTCCCGAGCAAGATGGTCCAAGACCTGTCACCTTATCGCTCCGTGGCAAAGACAAAATCCACGAGTGGAGCTAGCAAGGCTCGGATTTGTCATAATCATGATTATACCTCAAGTACTACGACCCGCTTCCCTGGACAAACTCCGTCCCTCGGTTGCGGGATTAGGACGATGGGGCCGGAGAGTGGAATAGCGGCCCAGCTGCCGGTTCCCCCCCCGACGTATCCATTCGATCGTGAGCTCGACACACCAAGTTGACTCGGGCGGGTAATTAAGTACACACGTAGTCAACCAGGCAATGAGTATTATTGATTTGGGAAGCGATTCATGAAATGTTCTCAAAAATTTGCGCAAGATTGTTATGGCGTTGGTGGAGTTATTGGGATGAAGATAATTATCGGGAGGATAAGTAGTCTTCGATATCTTAAGGATTAGGAGGAACATAAGTCCCGTTATAATTCGAAATCGCGAGACAAGGAAATCGCCCCGCGATCGGGTATTAATCGGTCAAGACGATTCGATAAGTCAAGGGATTTTTAAGAAAATAAAATATTTTAATTAAACATTAAAGTCAGAGGGTCCAGGGCTGTTTTAGTAAATGAAAAATAATTTAAGTTAGGTCCTTGATAAAAAGAAAAATTTACAATTAGCCCCGTTTTGTAAAAACCAATACTTTTGGGGTTAAAAATTGAATAAATAAATATCCCGACCTTGAAAAATTATGAGGTCAGTTCCTAAAATCTCTAAATTGTTCAGAGATTCAGGTTTTTAAAGTTTTGAGGTCGAGTTTTTATAAAATTCTCACATTGGCCCCAAATTTGTTAAAATTGTCATTTCGGGCCTTAAGTTTAAAATAATCGGAACTCACAAACCGGGAGGGCTTTTAATGTTATTCCAGTTGGAAAATGTCACTAAGGTTAGTGGGATATTGGAACAAAAACAGTTTTAAAACGTCATAAGTATAGGTCCCTTGACTTTTGAAAATCTCATTTTTGTCCCATTTTGAAATAATTGCCTTTAAGGCTTTTAGGGGTCCAATTGTTATGAAATTTGAACCTTGGGTCCAAAATATAATTATGTTATAGGTAAATTATTATTTCCAGGTACATGGGCTGTATAAGTCCTGGAAATTTCATTTGGGTCCTCAAGTTTAATCTTTTACAATTTGGTCCCTCAAGTTTTATAAAATTACTTTCCAAGCTCTAAACACTTGGATTTTTGGAATACACATAAAATATGTTATTTCCAGTCCCTTAAGAGTTAAAATTTCAAATTTTAAATTTAGGGTCTGGTACAGTTTCGAAATTTGCAAAATAGCCCTTAAACTTCTCAAATTTTACAATCTAGTCCTTGGGCTTTTAAGGGTTGATTTTATTTATCTAAAACTCTTAAAACTTTATTAAAATGTCAGAACAACATTTTTGAACCTGAGTACAGTCCCAAAAATCGAAATTTACAGAGAGGTCCCTTAACTTTTATTTTCTTGCACTTAAGTCCACCAACTTTCCATTTTTGCATTTTAAGTCCAAAAATCGAAATTTAATCAATTATGCTCGACTTGTCCAGGTTATAGGTCATACAAAACATAGATTTCAAGAGTCATAAACATACATATCCATCTCATACAAGAATTTATCAAATATGACAATAAAGTGTACATGTATGTCCTAATTTTGGTAAATCGCATTTTGAGCAACACTTGAGAAATTTTTCAACTTGATACAAGAAATAACATGCAATACATAATATATATCTCAAATGCTCAATAACAAAATACTACATGCATTTTTTTCAATTTAAAACACCTAGAAGTTGAAAAGATTTTTCCACCCACCTTAAAGATCGGTTTGTTGGTGAAAATGGGATAAATCTCTCTCGGTGAAGGAATGACTTAGGTCAGCCCCTAAGTCAAGGAATATCAAAAAATATAGGAGTTATAAGAATGTGGTTAAAAATTTAGGGAAAAGAAAAAAGATAGTGAGAAAATTGGAAATACTACACTTACCTTGTGTAGTGAGTAAAATGTGACTAGTAATGGCTTCCAAGTATAAGGTTTTGGTCACCCTTAATGTCAACCACCAAGGTCAGCCCCTAAAACTCCAAAAATGAAAATGGAGTGTAAAAATTTGGAAAATAGAAAGAGAAGAAGAAAGTGTACTAAAAATTCCATTTCTTACCTTATAGTCCAACTTCTTCACAATTTTTCTTCAAGATGACTAGTCTCTTAACTTCTTCAAAGGTCTTCTAGGTATACCTCAAATTCAAAAAATCAAACTTAAATTAGAAGGTGAAAGAGGTGAGCTAGAAGGTATAAGAATAGATTGAAGAAGAAAATTTCTTACCTTGTGTAGTGTATATGGTTCGAATTTTTGAAGAAAATGGGAGATGAATTCTTGAAGTTTTGGTTAAGTGTTAGTGAAGAAGATGAAGTATAGGTAGAGAGATGTAGGAGGATTTTTAGAGAGAGGTAAGAGGAATTTCAAGACTTAGGAGAAATTTGGTGTTGGTGAAATGAAATGGGAAGAATAAAAATTTTGTTTTGTTTTGATTAAATGATAAGTTAGAGTAATAATTGAGGAATTGGGGAAGAAAGTAATATTTAGGTATCTTTATTAGGGACAATGGGCCAAAATGCTGTTTAGGGGAAATTTTTAATTTGGTCTTGTTTGACCAATTGGATGATTGAAATGGTGGGATTAATTTAAGATGTAGGTTTGAATTAATGGTGTATAAATACACAAGAGGAATACACAAGGTGTACATGTACAAGAGTTGAGAGATATTTCTACACCAAAAATTACACCAATGCCGTCCCCCTAAGGGTATTTTGGTAATTCCATATATTTTTTTTTTCCAAAATTGATGATAATAGATGAATAAATATCAATCTCCAAAATAATTAGTGATGTCCTTGATCACTTATAAGTCTCATGATCACTTAATCTAAATCGAATTCTTAATTCTATAAATTATAATCCCTAAAATAAATAGTCTCTTAAAATTCTAAGGTGACTATTAATACACCAATAATAATAATGATGATCAACCAAGTGATCATAAATGCGAATTAAAATTAATAAATGATTATGATCACAAATAGAAATTAAAAGAATTAAATGCAAAATATATTTATCATTAATATTTACCCGTCAAAGCGACACGGTAGAATTGTCAAATAGTACAAAGACGATACGTGATACAAGTACATGTTCGAATAAAAATTCGAGGGCTTCACAGGTTCAAATGAGACCACCCTCTCCAAGTGAGACAGTGTGGACTCATCTTACCCATTGATCTTAAAAAATGAAGGGATGTGATTAATTCAGTTTTTTTTTTAATTTCCAAGATTTCCGCCAATTTAAGGGTAAGATTGTAATTTTGCAATTGAAATTAGTGGTCCCAGCGAGTTTTCTGGTAAGTTTGACGTTTTCAAACCGTTTTTTTGGGCTGTGATTGAAACTGCCGGATTTCCAAATATTTTTATTTTACAGCATAGTTATGGTTCTTCTACTGCATATTTAGACATCAAATAATGCATATTTAGTTGTTTTGTTGGCATTGTTTTACGAAAACAATACGAATTGAATATAACATCTTTGCATATTTAGTTATTCTACCTTTCGCATAAATAGGTTCAATATAATGCATATTTAGTTATGAAAATGGGATGTTGCTTTTAGAAATTATAAAAATGGGATGTTACATAATTTACGCCATATTTAGTTATTCCACACTGCATAGATAGATTCTAGATAATGCATAGTTAGTTGATTTTGTTGCATAGTTTATGACGTCTTGCATAGTTGGATATACTGTACTACATATTAGTTTTTTATTTGCATAGATAGTTTTCAGATAATGCATATTTAGTTGATTTGTGTTGCATATTTTCAAATATGTAATACCCTACAGATATATGCATCGTTTGATAACTATCTATGCAACGTTTCATAAGTATTTATACATCATTTCATAAGTATCTATGCATCGTCTTATTCGTGAAAATTGCAGTTTTTTAAGAGTTGATGTTAATGGATAGTTTCGAGTTCTCCATCGATGTCTACATCATTGATGTTGTTGGGTAGAGTTTTTTCCACGACTGATGATTCATCATGCATCATGATTCGAACATAAGCGCATCTTCTTCACCGTTTTATTTTTTACAGTTCGAGTTCTTCAATTTTTCATTAATGGTGGTATTGTATGTGTGTGCGTGAGAGAGAGAGAGAGAGAGAGAGAGAGAGAGAGAGAGAAAGAGAGAGAGACGTGAGAGAGAGAGACACGTGAGATGAGAGATGCAAGAGAGAGAAAGAGATTTGATTCCATTTTTGTAACTACCTTATAATGTTATTTTCCCCTACTACCCTTATGTTGATTAAATTAATATTTTAATATAATTTTTATCCATTAAATCACACCCATTGATTAATAGTGGGGGGAGGTTGAGATTAGTCCATTGTGTCTCACCTAGAGACATGGTCTCACTTGATCCTCCCCCACTATTAATCAATGGGTGTGATTTAATGGATAAAAATTATATTAAAATATTAATTTAATCAACATAAGGGTAGTAGGGTAAAATAACATAACAAGTTAGTTTCAAAAATAGAATCAAATCTCTTTCTCTCTCATACATACATTTCCCCAATCTCATCTCTCTCTCTCTCTCTCTCTCTCTCTCTCTCTCTCTCTCTCTCTCTCTCTCTCTCTCTCTCTCATTCCTCCATTAACGCAAATAAAGAAAATTGTGAAGAACTCGAAAATTACGTTCATGAAAATTACGGAGAAAAAACAAGAAAAATCGGTGCAATATTGCAGAGAAATAACGAACAGTGAGTTCGAAAACTAAATATGCAACAAAACTCAACTAAATATGCATTATCTGAAAACTATCTATGCAACGTAAAAAAACTAATATGTAGTACAGTATATCCAACTATGCAAGTATAATAACCCAAATATTTTTATGGCTTTAATAATAATAATAATAATAATAATAATAATAATAATAAATCTAATAATACTATAAATATATATATATATATATTTATATTTATGTTATAGCAATATCTGATTGATATTTATTTTCTATTAATCACTTTTCATTTATTATTTCAGTTACCAAAATTTATAAATTAAACTAAACATCCTTTTGAGTTCATTTATTGTTATTAATTACTATACATAATATTTCAGCTAAAACAAAGATCACTATAGATATATATATGCCGTTACTTACATCTTAGATTTTCATTGTCATTTACAAATTTCAGTTGTTGATTAATTATGCCGTTATACTATAATTAAGTCAAAATAAATTTCTACATTAAAACTGACCTTAAACACTGAGTGTGTATGTATATATAAATGATACCCTCAAAATTGAAATACTAGGTAAAAGGTACGTAATATTCCTCAATTTCTTTTAATTAGCCGAACCTACTCTTATTTTTCCACAAAATTTCCTTAACAATAAAATGTTTCTTCTGGTCTTAACGTTTTACTCGGTTTTTCTATACTAGAAAATAGTGTTGGTATGTGTGTTGTATTGATATAGTCCTTCTAATATATATATATATATATATATATATATATATATATATATATATATATATATAGTAGTATGCATGTGTGATGATGTTGTTAGTGAATATTATATATATACATATACATATATTATGTGTGTCAGTAGTATATATGTTTGTAAAATCCTATGCGTGTGTGTGAATCGTGTGTATATATATATATATATATTCTAAATTTATATTAATATTTTACAATATTAATATTTTACAAGATTCAATAATATTTTCCTTAAATACTTTAGAAGATTTATAATTTTAAAATTTAGGGTGTCTAAAATAAATTATTTTCGTGATAGGAAAAAAAGATAGTGAGGAGATTTAAAGACTAAGGGCATACAAATACAACTTGGATCAAATCTTTTCTTCTATTTCAAGGTGGAAAATTTTTACTATTTGTTCTTGTTAAATATTACGATTGTTTACATTAATGTTTAAAATGCACATGCTATGTTCTGCGAGTTTCGTTCAACGAATTCTATGATTCCAAGGTTCAAGTTACATGAGATTTATGCTCTAGGAACTCTAAGATTCAAGTTATATGAGCTTTATGCTCTAGGAACTCTAAGATTCAAGTTACATGAGCTTATTGATCTAGGAACTCTACGATGCTATGATCTATGATGCTATGATGCCAAGATGCTATGATTATGTTGCAGGTTTTTCATTAGTGTGATGCATGAATTTTATTTAGCTTGAACAAATATAATTTTCCATTGAGTAATTGTTTTACTCACCCCATTGTATTCTCACGTTTTTCAGATGGTGCTTGGCAGAGCGAAGGCGAGGAGGAATGATGTGGCCAAATTCTAAATTCGTAAAATAAATAAATAAATAAATAAATAAATAAATTATTAAGTCTAGAACCCACTTTGGACGATTTGAATAATTTATTTGTTAAAATTCTATTGTCTTGCTTTTATGAATAATATTTTCTTTTATTTAATTATTAAATTTTGCTTCCGCATTAAATTTGTCATTTAATATTAAATTTATATGTTTTGTTATCCTAAATAATTTATTTTTTGCAAACTCTATTTTTGGGTGTAACGTCCCAAGTTATTTTATATTTTTATTTAATATAAAATTATTCTTAAAAAAATGGGCGTTACTGAAGAAGACGTCATAAACTATGCAACAAAATCAACTAACTATGTATTATCTAGAAACTATCTATGCATTGTGAAATAACTAAATATACGAGACATTATGTAACATCCCATTTTTATAATTTCCAAAAGCAACATCCCATTTTCATAACTAAATATACATTATATTGAACCTATTTATGCGTGTAGTATAACTATATATGCGAGACGTTATATTCGATTATGTCTTGGTTTTCGTAAAACATTGCCAACAAAATAACTAAATATGCATTATTTGATGTCTAATTATGCGTAGAAGAACCCTAACTATCTTTGTAAAATAAAAATATTTGGAAAGAAAACGGGTTCCTTAAAATCCGCCACAAAATCCGTGAGTGTCAATTTTTACCAAAAATCATTTGGGACCACTAATTTGAATTACAAAATTACAATCTTACCCTTAAAATCAGCGAAAATTAGGAAATAATTAAAAAAAACTCAATTAATCACATCCCTTCATTTTTTAAGATCAATGGGTAAGATGAGTCCACATTGTCTCACCTAGAGAGGGTGATCTCATTTGAACCAAATCCTATATATATATATATATATATACACACACTTCTACTTGGAACTTGGAAGATAAACTGAATTAATTTGCTGCGTGCGAAAACCAATTTCTTGAAAAGTTGAATTATTTGAACAGGGTAAAATCTAATTTCAAATCCAAATTTGAATTAGTGGAGTGATTAGGACTAAGGTGGGAAAAGTTAAGGGTAAGGGTTAAGGTGGTCAAACAAAATACTAAATTCCTATAATACCTTTCTCATTAAAAGTGGAAATAACAAAAATATCCTTTATGGCCAGCCATATTATGGCCATTTAGATTTACCCATTATTAAATTACTAAATTTAAAATTAAAATTAATTATACAGCACATTAAAAAGTACCAGAAAATGAGAGAATTGGTTATGGACTTTCCGATAATGAATACAATGTCAATGCTTCTATCTTAAAGGGAAAAAAAATTGAAGTTTACACTGAACACAAGCCACAACCATTAAAAAATTTATATATGTTTCAAATAAAAAATAATAATTTTCAGTTACTGCATCGATCCAATTCTGCAAATTGCAATTTGTTCTAGTTTTGCTCCAGCAACTATTTGTCCCTCGGAAAATAACACTTCTTGGCATTATTAGCCTATTTGGTTAGAATACTCTTGCTTCAACCAATTTTAAACGATGACCCAAAAAAGGGGAAGAGAAAAACAATTTATCGCCACATAATCTTGTATTGACTATTGTGATATTATCGTGTGCTTTTTGAAATTTAAAATTTTTTTAAACTGATTTTGATAGACTTAAACATGTTTTAAATATGTACAACTTTACTTTTTTAACTTAAAAAGGTCAGACCGATCCTACGAAAAAAGCTTATTACAGAAGGTCAAGCTTGGTTCTAAACTTAGTAAAGCAGACCCAGACTTTTCAACCAAATCCCGGCCTAGCTTGACCCATTTTCACCCATACGTCTAGGAAACCCTCACATTTTATTTTTCTATAAAACAAGCTTTAATTCAGTAATTACAAAAAAATATCTAATTATTTTTCATTGTTCTTTTTTTAATAAGTTGGGAGTAGTGGTTGGAGGGGGGAATAAATTTCAAATAAACTGAAAGATACAGGGTTCGAACCATGGTTATCACCCTCATAAAGGGTTAGCGATACCATTTTTTTCCATTGTTCTTGAAAGTGTCCATGTTGTGTGGTTGAGTGTCCTATGCTTAGTCCCATTCATTCTCTTCTCAAACACATCACTAGTGAAATTTTTCGTTAAAAGCTATACACCTCATTCGAAACAATTTCATGTTCTTTATATTTTACCCTTTTCCCTTGCTGAAAAATTCGATTGTCATAGATAAATTCCCGATATCATAAAATTCCACTGTGCTTTCAAGAACTACTTAATTTAGCTGATCAAGTGGATGCAGTAAGGCATCTGGATGTTTTCTGTTGATACACAAAATACTTAACAAATCAACAGAATTTCATTTTCCTCGTGATATATGCATTTTTTTTTTTATAACAAACACCAAATAAAACAAGTCTTCATTGATTTTAACAGCAAATAAAACGGGCATATGAAGCTATTCGATGCCCTTCGGCTAGGGGACAATCTATTTGCGTGGTGTGGATGTAGGGATGGTAATGGGCGGGACCGGGCTGATATTGAACATATAATCCCCGTCTTAGAATCTCATCTCAAATATCATCTTGTACCGTTTCCAGCTTTGGGTATCTGAGACGGGGATCGGTTCGGGTAGAACAGGCAGCCTAGCCTAAGCCTGAAAATGTTTTGGTCGGGCCGGGCCCATTTGGTCGGACCGCGAAAATGTTGACCCAGTCCAGCCCATGTATACATTTTGTACACTAAAACCGTCGGGCCGGGCCAAAAGTCGGTCTAAACCTGGCCCACGTGCCAATCGGGTAGTTCAGGCCAAACCCGGCACACGGACCGAGCCAAAAAAGCCGAGTTTTTTTCGGGCCTAAAATATTACAGCCCAGCCCAGTTCAAACCTCAAGCTGAATTTTGCCAGCTCTATGTTCGGGGAATGGGTCCCGTGGGAATCGGGTTCCCTATTTTGTATTTATTAATAAAAATCTGTAAAATAAATTACTTAAAATAACCAATAATTAAAATAAATATAAATAACATAAATTTCTAATTTGTAAATAAAGAATGAGAACAAATAAAATTATAAAGACTTAGGGATTAGTTTTTATAATTAATAAAATAAAATATTAAAAACAGATTTAATATTAATAATATATATGTATATATATATATATATTCGGGGAATTGGGACGGGGACAGGGAATCACCATTTTATCTGAACGGATTTAGGGAGGGGGACGAGGATGAGACGGGGATATAAATATCATCCTCATCCCATCCCCAGTTCTAGAGAAAGGGAGAATCCCCAGGACCCCATCTTCGTCCAATCCCAGAATTAACCGGGGATTCCCCACCCTATTTTATTCGGGCACAAATGAGGATGGTTCCATGCGGAGATTTTGTCATCCCTATGTGGATGGCAGGAAACAAAATGCTATCGCTTACTTGTGTGAGCTTGAAATATTTCTCTCCCTCATATTTCTGCCACTAGGGGAAATTAATAAGACTGTGATTGTTTGTGTTTTAATCCCATTCATTTTTTATTTTCTAAGTGAATAGTGATGAAAATATTTTTAAAAGTGAAAATTGGATATGTAGAGAAAAAATAATGATTATATTGATTTGATGGAGAATCTTTTAAAGATATTGATTGTTTGTGAAATATTTTGTGGAAATAATAGTGTAAAATACAATGCGAGAAAATTGAATAAAAAATAAAAAAATCCGAAAATAGGCAATATGAATCTCATTTTATTCCATTTGTTATCAAGATTAAAAGAAAAATAATAAAAATGATGATAAATTAAAGAAATTACCGAAATTACTTGTATGAATAGAATAAAGAGAGAAAAATAAATAGTATTATTGAGTATTGAAAAATATGAGAGGTCAAAAGAAAAGTGGGTTAATTTTGGAGAAAAATGCGATTTTCTTTATAAAACAATTTGACGCTCTACGCACTTTTTTTTAATGACAAACTTACTCATCTACTTTCAGGGAAAGTAGGGTAAGTCTGTCAATTGAGCTAGTCTCCTGTCAGACCATCTAACGGATCTAGATCCGTTAGACGGGTCAAACTATCCTATCCATTTCGTACCCGGATCCGGCCAATTAAAAAAAAATAGGCTCGCGTTCAGACATTCTCATCTCGCGATTTGGAGCCCTAATCCCAGCTCCTTCCTCCTTCGACACAACCACACCGCCGGGAGCCACATCCACCGTAAAAACAACCACAACGGCAGCGAAAAACAACACGAAGGGGAGTAAAAAACACCACATTATGGCGCAGCAATCGGTATGCACCTACAATATGTGATATTTCCCTCCGTCGACCATCTCTGCAAATTGACACCACCACCTCCGTCGACCATCACCTACGTCGTACAACCATCAATCTATTTGTTCGTGTCGAGCCTAATACATATTGGTTTGTGACTACATTCCAGCTACTTAGTGGTTAAATCTACATTGGGCAAAAAGCTTAAGAAGGTGAGACAATGGAGGCTGGAGACAACTTGAAGAATGACAGAGGTGAATGTCGTATTTTTAATTTGATTATTTTAAAAAGTATTAGACGTCGCATTGGAATGTATTAGTTGTATTACAAAAATGTATTAGACGTATTAGACTTTACAGCTGGGTTGAAAGCCTCCTGTTTTATAATTAAAAAACTTAAATTTCTGTATTAGTATTAGACATTGCATATCAATGTATTAACTGTATTGGAAAAATGTATCAGACTTTACACCTTCGTGTAAGTCTCTGTTTTATTCTTAAATGGCTTAAATTTGGTCATATGTATTACACATTGCATTCTGATGTATTACATGTATCAAATAAATGTATAAGACTTTACACCTTCGTGTAAGTCTCTGTTTTATTCTTAAATGGCTCAAATTTGGTCATATGTATTACACATTGCATTCTAATGTATTACATGTATCAAATAAATGTATCAGACTTTACAGGTTCGTGTAAGTCTCTGTTTTATTATTAAATGGCTTAAATTTGTGCATAAGTATTACACATTGCATTCTAATGTATTACATGTATCAAATAAATGTATCGACTTTCTGAGGTTCGTAACTCTGTTTTATTATTAAATAGCTTAAATTTGTGCATAAGTATTACACATTGCATTCTAATGTGTTACATGTATCAAACTTTACAGGTTCGTGTAAGTCTCTGTTTTATTATTAAATGGCTTAAATTTGTGCATAAGTATTATACATTGCATTCTAATGTATTACGTGTATCCAATAAATGTATCAGACTTTACACCTTCGTGTAAGTCTCTATTTTATTCTTAAATGGCTTAAATTTGGCATATGTATTACACATTACATTCTAATGTATTACATGTATCAAATAAATGTATCAGACTTTACAGGTTCGTGTAAGTCTCTGTTTTATTATTAAATGGCTTAAATTTGTGCATAAGAAATAAATCTGTGTTATTTCTTAGTTGTTCCTAGCGTATATTACTTTTAGGTGTAATAACACTAACAGATTCTAGTGATGATCATGAAGAAGGGAATAATGACTCAGACCAGGGGGACAACATTATTCCAACAGAGGCTGTTGAAGGTAAAAAGTCTGATATAACAACTAATACATTGCAATGTAACACTAATACATTTATTTGTAACAACTAATACAATGCAGTGTAACAACTAATACATTCCTTACCTAATGATTATTTTCTTCTATTAATTATACAGAAGACTTGACTGGTTGTCTTATTGGTATGAAGAGGAATAGTGTTGAAGAAATATATACACTGTATCGCAATCATGCTCGACAACTTGGATTTAGTATTCGTAAAACAACTACAAGATGCAATGATGTTGGTGTTGTGACGGAAAAATATTTTGTATGTTCCTGCGAGGGATCTACAAGATCCAGAAACAACAGTGAGAAAAAAAAGAAAATTTTTTATAATACACGAATAGGGTGTGAGGCATCATTGAGGACAAAATTGGGCAGTGATGGTGTTTATGAAATTGTTGACCATGGTATGTTGCACAACCACGAACGCACTAGAAAAAAGTGGAGTCATTTGCATCGTTCTGAAAGGGTGATTACCACTGAAAAGGCTAATGCTATTGGAGAGATGATTTCTTCTGGAATGAGAGCCACTGAATCTTTCCGATACATGGCGCAAGATGCAGGGGATGAAGAATGCATTGGTCATACAATGAAAGACCACTTGAATTTTGTGAATCGATTCAAAATGAATGCAATTGAGGCATAAGATGCACAAACGCTGATTGACATGTTGTATCAACAAAGTGCTAAAGATCAATACTTCTTTTTCAGAGTTAAATTAGATGATATGGGAAGATTGTGTAATCTATTTTGGAGGGACTCAATGATGAAAGAGGATTACAAGATATACGGTGATGTTGTTGTATTTGATACGACATATCGAACAAATCGGTATAATTTGATCTCGTGCCCCTTTGTTGGGATTAATAATCATTGGAAGAACGTGATGTTTGGTTGTGCCTTCATAGCGGATGAAAAACTGAATCATTCGATTGGCTTTTTGAAGTTTTTAAAAAATCAATGGAAGGTCAATGCCCTATATCAATCTTCACAGATCAAGATCTAGCAATTGGAAATTCAATTGAAAAGGTAAAAAATACAGTACAATTTGTACTTCAGTTAATGTGTAATACTTTTCTTTGTTAATGGTAATACATTCCAATGTCATGTGTAATACTTTTCAATGTAATGTGTATCTTGAATCAAAGGCTCTGTCTTAAAAGCGCCTTTGACTACTGGACTCAGTTTATTCAAAAAATAACTTGAGTTTATATTCAAAAATGCACTTTTCTCGTTATATGTAGTACTTTTCTTTCTTAATACTAATACATTCATTTGTTATATATAATACTTTTAATCTCTTTTTTTTTGTGTAGGTTTTCCCAGAACGCGGCATAGGTTATGCTTATGGCACTCTACCAAAATGTGTAAGTTTTTGTTCGGGAGGTTGAAAGGCAACAAATGCTTCAATGATGCATTTACCAAGTGTTTATCGGGTGCACAACCGAGCGTAATTCGGATCTGTTGGGATAAAATGATTACAAAAATGGGTTGAAAGCCATCCATGGTTTAAGAGGTTATTCGATTTAAAGAGAAGTGGTGTACATCATTTAACAAAGACTTTTTCTTACGGAATTTTGTCGTCACGCAGAAGTGAAAGTACAAACTATGCCATTGGATTTAATGCGAAGAAAACAACCAGTTTGTGACTTTTATGGGATTTTCAAGGAAACAATTAAACGTTGGAGGAGCAATGAAGCAAAGGATGAGTTTCAGTGTTCAAGGGCGGCTCCTACATCTGTATTGCCATTGATTGGACTATTGAAGCATGCTTCTGAGGTATACACATTGACACTCTTTAAAGATTTTGAAGATGAATTTTTAAAGTCAATTTCCACTTCTTGTACAATGTTACAATTTGAGAGCGACATTATGTTTTTATCTTGATCGAATGATGATGAAGTTGGTTCACATACGATGACATTTTGTACTGCAACTAAATTGATAAGTTGCTCTTGCAAGAGATTTGAGGAATGTGGTTTACTGTGTTGTCATTCATTACGGGTCCTTCATGTGAATTCGGTGACTAAAATACAAAATTGTTATATCAAAAGAAGGTGGACAAAGTTTGCAAAAAAGGACTTATGGGATAGATTAGATAGAGGAATTGGACTGAGTAACAGGCCTAAGGATTGCATCCCTTGGCGTCATGAAATGGCGCGCAAGTATTATAATCTTGTATTGAAATGCCAAGAAAATGAGGAAGCAAGAAGAATCCTTGAAGATGGCTATAACCGGGATTCTATGGCAATTGATGAATTGATGGCTGCTACAATGAATTCTACAGCTGAAACGGAGATTTCTAGTTCTTCTACTAGTATACTAGATCCTACTCGTTCAGTTACAAAGGGCAGAAAACAAAGAGCGAAAGGGCATTTTGAAAAAAAAAAAAAAAGAAAAAGAAGAGTCTTGACACATCAAACACAAACACATCAAGGAGTTCGGGACCAAAACTCCTAATCCTAGACTATTTTAGAATATATCAGTAGAGGGTGTTTTAGAATGTTTGATTATTTGTTCAGTTTAATGGTTCAGGGATTATTTGTAATTGATCAGGGGACTAATACGTTTCAATGTATCTGCTGATACATTTCTTATTTGTGTGTGATACTTTTTAACTTATCTCATGTTTATTGTTCAGGAATTATTTGTTATTGAACACTGTAATGCTTGATCAGGGGACTAATACATTGAAACGTATCTGCTAATACATTTGTTATTTGTGTGTGATACTTTTTATCATATCTCATGTTTATCTCTTGTTTATTGTCCAGGGATTATTTGTTATTGAACACTGTAATGCTTGATCAGGGGACTAATTCATTTCAATGTATCTGCTGATACATTTCTTATTTGTGTGTGATACTTTTTAACTTATCTCTTGTTTATTGTTCAAGAATTATTTGTTATTGAACATTGTATTGCTTGATCAGGGGACTAATACATTGAAACATATTTGTTGATACATTTCTTATTTGTGTGTGATACGTTTTAACTTATCTCTTGTATATTGTTCAGGATTATTTGTTATTGAACACTGTAACAACTTGATTAAGGGACTAATACATTGTAACGTATCTGCTGATACATTTGTTATTTGTGTGTGATACTTTTTATCGTATCTCATGTTTATTGTCTGGGATTGTTTATTCATTTGACTTAATGCATTGTAAAATACATACCTGAACCTATAATATTTGCAACTGCTTGTAAAATAGCCCTCAGCAAGAAGTCTGCATAAAAACATTACTCGTTTGTGTTAATACTTTTATCTTTCACATCTAATACTTTTCTATTCAACAACTAATACATTTATACGGAAATTCTTTTTTCAAGACAAACACATAAAAAACCATACATATATTTTCAAGTTTCAATACTAATTCATTAGTTGTACTTCTAATAATCCCTTGTACCAACCATCTTTCCATACATTTACACAAAACTACTAAAAGCAGTACTAATACTTGCCTAAAATATTCAAATTGTTTTTTGTATCATTCAAACTATCCAGCCAGAACACAATCCCATGTACCAACCATTCTTCAGAACATGTACATCATAAAAACATTATGTTAAAAAATATCAATGTTAAACTAATAAAATTGATTCTATGTTAAATAAAATCTTACTTGTTTACTTCATCTCTCTCACAAAATCAAGAACATCTTTCTCAAGTTGAACTCGTTTCTCATTCAACGGGTTCAAACAGAATTCTAGAACAAAAAGATGCCCTTAAAGCACGCCGTACATTGCGCTACAAAAAAACCCAAAAAAGAAAGACATGAAAAAAAATCCATACATGAAGGGATGAATATAAGCAATATATGTTTCAGAAAGGGAACATTCATACCGTTTCAAATCGGCTTTGAGTAGACTTGGCGATAAAATTTTCCATGTGGTGCATTAAAAATACACCCACGATCCACGTTGTTCATAACGGCTTGCAGTGAAGGAACATTTTCCCGGGAAAACGCTCAACCTCCTGGGCTTGTGGATGTTTTAGTTCTTTAGCTTGATTCGAGAAAAATTATTTTCTTTGGATCAAGTGAAAAAAACCATAACAACATTAACTAAGCGTGTAACAACTAATACTTTAAAATATACTAGCTAATACATTCAAGTATAAAAACTAATACATTCAAAGATGTAACAACTAATACTTACCACAATCCCAAGTTTCTTGTACTTTTCAACAAAGAAACAAGTGGTGGACCAAATTGTCCAGATATTGGACCTTCCCATCAACAAAATTAATGACAATGACCACAAAATGGGCTTTGTAGCAAATTGGGAAGAAAATCTACATTTTCAACAAAAATAATAATATTTAGCTAATACATTTAAGTTTAACAACTAATACCTTATAGTATGACAACTAATACTTTACAATATAGATGCTAATACATTAGAAATAGAAATGATTTCTTACCAAGTTAAAACCACTCAAATCCATCACACCTACTACTCTCATCCGGTCATCCAACAATCTCTCAAACTTTCTCCCCAATCTCTCGCGCCAGATTTTTCTTGTACCATGTTTCCTATGTATAACTGTTGAAAATAAAACACAATGTTAAACAAAAGCATGACCAATCCATTACTTAATGTAGAGCATGACAATACATCAAATAAAACAATATTGTTTGCTTACAGAATGCTGAGAATAGAAATAAAAGCATTTCTTCCTCTTTGCATCACAGATTCTTCTATTGAGGAGCAATGCCCATGTATCAATTATCTTTGATGTGGATCGGACTTTTTTATCGTTCAAGCGTCGATATCACCAAAGCGAATACACGTAACAAAACCCACCATGTGCAAAAAATGGTTCATCTCGACTGAAAAAATAACTTATATCAGTTAATAATGAAAAAAAAAATATTATTCCAATAACATAATTGAACTGGTAGTTGAAAACATTACTTACTCTTTCTTTGCTTTATGATTGAAGAAACAATAATCAGCCACATCCTTTTGCTTTCTTGACAACACAACACCAGTAAAATTCTTGCTGTGATTTTTCATAAACGAACACCTGAAAGCTTTCTTCTCACACACAAAAACAAATGGTAAATTATTAGTATGACAACTAATACATTATAGTGTGACAGCTAATACATTACAGTGCACCACCTAATACCTAACAGAGTAAAAACTAAAAACGATTCAATGCAACACCTAATACATTATAGTGTGACAGCTAATACACTTCAGTGCACCATCTATTACCTAAAAAGAGTAAAAACTAAACTAATACCTAATAGAATAACAACTAATACATTATAGTGTAGAGTATTAGTATGACAATTAATACATTATAGTGTAACAGCTAATACATTAAAGTGCAGCAACTAATACCTAACAGGGTAAAAACTAATACAGTTCAATGCAACAACTAATACTTAATTGAATAACAACTGATAACTGACAGACTAAAAACTAATATAGTACAGTGCAACAACTCATAACTAATAGGATTACAACTAATACATTATAGTGTAAACCCTAATACATTACAGTACAACTACTAATACCTGATTCAGCCACAACTAAATCCTTCTCATTTTTCTCCTCCTGATCATCCTTCTCAAGTTTTGCAACACAATCATCAATGGCATCTTGATTCACATGAATTTCTTCCTTTTTATCCTCCAAATCTTCCTTGTCATCCTCATCATCCTCCCCATGTTCCTTCACATCCTCAGCCTCTTCTTTATCATGTTCCTTTTCATCCTCTACCTCTTCCTTCTCATCGGGTATTACATCGTCATGCGCAGCAGCAGGGACATCTTTATTCATCCCAGGTATAACACCCTCTTCCGGGGTCAGAATCTCAAAGTGCGGCATGGAAGGGTCAATGAATCTCTTCATTTTTTCAAATTTGCTGACAACCTCGTCAACATATTCATGCAACTTTGCACTTGAAAAGAATCTGTTGAATCTCGGACAACTCAACAAATTACCGAGACAATGAAGTCTCTTTTTCAAATGAATTGTTCATGCGACTTCCTAACCCTTTCCATGCGTGAAATATGACATTGATGTCCCTCCTAAGCAACATGAATAACTCGCTCATTTCCTGAAAAACAAAATAGCAAAAACTATCAGAAAACTACTAATACTTTTAAAGTAAATAATAATATATATAACAACATTTATCTTACATCCTTCGCCAATTCGTGGATCACCTCATCCACCATCTCACCCTTAGGCAGCTTGTACTTGATCAACTCAATCAACTCACAGTCCTCTCTCTCATCATCATTTTCATGCTTCTTTCTCTCCTTTGTCTGCCCTTTCTTCCCGTCCTGCCCATCTTTTACTCGCTCTTCTTCCTCACAAATATTTCCCTCGCCAGGAGGCTTCTTCCCACTCTACCCTTTCCTGCGAGACACCGGATATATGTCTGTCAGGAACTCTCCCTGTCCGAATTCACCGGTTGCAACTTCTTCTGCAACCCTTTTCTTGATTTTGTTTGTGTCCCAATGTTGTATCAATGGTGGGGTTGTGGGTTCCGCACGACCTTGCCATTTCAAACGATGAAAATACAAGATCTCTGAGAACTAAAATGCACCACTCACATTCTTAACACTCACGATTTATACTTATTAACAAAGAACACACACTTATTAAGCACATGTGTGCACCAATCCAACTGTTTTATGTTTCCACCTCAGCCACTGAACGTAACACACCAAAGTCCACATTCCTATTGGCACTTGGTGTTAAAAATGAAGACAATGAAAATAAAACAAAAAAAAACACTTAAAGTCGTCACCACCGTCCACCATACTCTCCAAAATAGACCTAAAATACTTCAAACTAACTTCTGCCTTAAACTTATACCTAGCGTTCCAATCAGTCATTAGAGATAAACTTTCATTATTTCTTAAAACATCACACCCTTCGTTCCTTGGCAGAAGGAAACAGTCATAAATATCATCCGCCGTCACAACAAAACTCCTATTTTGATCAATCCTAAGGAGTTGGCTTGTACCATTGAAATTGTCGATTAACCACCTCAAATTTTTTGTTGGGATTGCATTCACCCCAGATATCTTCAGCATACCTCCAAAGCCAATGGCTTCAACGTCTCTCTTTTGAGCATCAGTAAGTTTGGATATGACTTCACACAGACCGCGCGGTCTACATTGTGTGACAAAATCACTGCAAAAAATGTGGAGAAAAAAAGTTAGTGCTTATACTTTAAATTGCAGACACTAAAAACTGTTAAAAAAATATAGTACGTATTAGCTCTTTTTCTTTTCAAAGCAACATTTTTCTCTTGCAGCTGATTCTTGGGTGGAATATATTCCTCACTTGAGGAGGATGGGTCATCGTATGGAACAAGAGCTAATGGAGGAATATCGGCATTTTTTGACCTCTTCACCGGTCTCTTCATACGCACCATTTTTATTACTACAAACACCAACAACATAAAACACCAAAGAAATCAAAAACTAAACTTATTCAGACTATTCAGAGTAATCAATACATTTCAGTGTAATGCCTAATACTATTCGGAGTATGTAATACATTTAAAAGAAACCAGAACAGCAACACATAAGCAGGACACTATGGTTTTGGACTAATACATTTCAGTGTAACAACTGATACAATTGAGAGTAACAACTAATACAAAACTCCCCCAATAATATACATTTTACTACAAGCCATAAAAAAGAGAGAAATCATTACTAACACTTTATATAACAATATTACTATTAACCTACTAATACATTTAAAGGAAAAACAAAACAGCAGCAAAAAAGCAGGGGAATGTGATTTTGCACTAATACTTTTTAGTGTAACAACTAATACAATTGAGAATACCAAGTAATACAAAATAAAAAAACATCTAACATAAAAAACAGGGCAAAACCTTGACAACAGAAGAAAACATATACACAGATTGCTTGTTACTGCAAACACCAACAACATAAAACACCACAGAAATAGAAAACTAGCACTATTCAGACTATTCAGAGTAATCATTACATTCCAGTGTAATGCCTAATACTATTCAGAGTAAAGTAATACATTTAAAAGAAACCAGAACAGCAACACATAAGTAGGACACTATGGTTTTGTACTAATACATTTCAGTCTAACAACTAATACAATTTAGAGTAACAACTAATACAAAAAACCACCAATAATATACACTTCACTACATGCCATAAAAAAAGAGAGAAATCATTACTAACACTTTACATAAACAGTATATACTATTCAAACAAACTAAGAATACAATTTAAGAAAAACAGAACAGCAACATAAAAGCAGGGGAGTGTGGTTTTGCACTAATACTTTTCTTTGTAACAACTAATACAATTGATAATAACAAGTAATACAAAATAAAAAAACCTCGAACATAAAAAACAGGGCAAAAACTTGAGAACAGAAGAAAACATATACATCATTCCTAATACTTTACATGATAAAAACTAATACATGATGAACTAACTACTAATACATTTAAGAAAATGTTTGTATAACTTAAATGTTCAGTAACAAAAATACATAAACAAACAGAAAATAACAAAAACCTACCAAAAACCAGAAAATAGGGTTTGGAATTCGAAAAATCAAACAAATCACCACAAAACTTTAAACCCTACGGACGAAACTACCGTTTTCAAAGTTAAACCGTATCATGAATCAAGCATTACCTTATTTGACGAACAGGAACTTCGAAAAACACGAAGGAAATGTGCTCTTCTGTTAAACTCGAACTCAAACTCGAACGAAAAATGAACGAAAACTTCACGACCAACGCCACCAATGAACGCACTCTTTCTCCCGATTCGAACGAACGAAGAAGTCTGTAAGAACTCTGTAAGTTTTTTGCCTCTGTAAGTTTTTTGCAATGTTGAGAAGTGAGAAGTTGAGAAGTGATGAGATGTAACTGAGAAGCCACGTTCAGTATCCAAGTAAAACGACGGTTCATGTTTGCCCGCTGAAATTGAAAAGACACGTTCAAAAAACATTCGAACGGAATTACAAAAATGCCACTACTGGGCGAAATGACAAAATTACCACTATTATGGGCGCGGATCCGGGTCAGATCCGTCTAATGGTTCAGACCCGTTAGACGGTCTGACAGGAGTTTTTGTACTGTCAATTACTCTAAAACATTATCTAAAATATTTCTTAATGATTTGGGCCGACTAGCAGCCCAGGAACATTCTCAAAGATTTAGATCCATTCTGCACTTTGATTGCTTAGCATGTCCCAAGTCTCGCTTAAACAACTTCGATATTGATTTTTACAAAATTATAAGTAAATATGACAAGAAGTTGGGTTGAGTTGGTAAACTATAAATGTTTACCCAAGTATAAATGTTTACCCAAGTAGTGGCAACCATTTAATCCTAATTGTGTCCATCCTATTTTGATAATTAAAACCATATCGTTGCTCTAGTTCTTGGTGTTGTTTTTAAGATTTAGTTCATTGTTATTCAAGTGTTGAAACAATACTCCAACTTTGTTAAAATGATTAAAAAAAATTATAATTGAATAGTTTTTATGAAATTACATCACATATATTTATTCATTTTTCCTTTAATTGTAAGGTCAATATAAAAGTAACTGAATTTTTATTTAACAGTTTAATTAGTCTATGATTGAACAACTGAACTAGGGTTGCGAATTCCATTCTATTAACATTTTGGATGTGAAACTCAAAGAACGTGGAGGCATTCACTAAGGCCTATGCTAAATGAGCCATTTTTTAGTGCACCATTTCTGAGGGGGGGAAAAACTTAAAAAAGGATAAACCCCATCCTTGAGGGGCTCCATTGACCCGCACCTAAAGCTTCGTGAAGAAGGTGAATCGCGGAAAATACTTTAACGAGTCAAAGTCTTAAGCAGCTTTAGACTGAGTCAGCACATAAGAAATCCTTTTCCAAAGTCCAACCTATTAGAAGGGGGATTCGTGGAGGTGCAGACAAGAAATCCTCGTCCAACTTGTTATAAGGAGGATTTATATCTCCACGCTGCGGGTGCCAGCGAAGCAGATATCACATCACCTAAGTCATTTACCAGTTGAACTATGCCCGGGGATCGGGGGCATGCACCACATTTCTGAATTCTGCATTTAGTTGTTTTGAGATTTTAAAGAAATATTTAGCTGATCGATTTTCAATGACTATTATTGGTGGTGAAATATTATTCAGTAGGTTGTTGGCTCTGCCCATTGGGAGTTATGTTTATTGATGTATCTCAAATGCTGGAAATTGAAGAAATGCTTTCATGGTTTCACTTAGGCTCCATTTGGATGGAAGGATTTGACCTATGGATTTCAAATCCATAATAACAAATCCATTGAAGTTGTTTGGATGGAGTCATTTTATAATGGATTTCAAATCTTTGGAAGCTATTTTTGGAGTCATTTTGGAGGATTTCAAATCCTTCTTATTTGGAGTAAATCCTTCCCTAAATCCTCTCCCCAAATCCAAATCCTCCAATCCAAATGCAACCTTAGGGTCCATTTGGATGGAAGTATTTGAAATTCTAAGGGATTTCAAATGAATGGATTTCAAACTCCTCTTGTTTGGATGATGTGGATTTGTGTAGGGATTTCAAATTCATCGTAAATTTTAAAAAATAAATTAAAAGCTCTATTTATTTTCTTAATTGATATTTAATAAATAAAAATAAAAGATATAATCTCATTATTTAATAAATAATTATAATTTTATACACTAATAAAAATATGAAATTTATAAGTTTATTATGTGTGTACGTGTGTGTGAAGATGGTGCGATGTGAATATGTGAGAGAGAGTATGCGTGAGTATATGTAGTGTGTGCAAATGTGTGTAGTGTGCGTGTAGTGTGTGTAAATGCGTGCAATGTGTGTAGTGTATGTAAATGTGTGCAGTGTGTGTATAAATATGTGCATTGTATGTAAGTATGTGTAAACGTGTACAGTGTGTGTAGTGTGTGAAAATTGCAAGTGAGCATAAAAGGAAAAGAAATGATGGATTTCAAATGAGTAGGTTTTGGATAGATTTAAAATCCATTGAAAATGAACTAAAATTTAAAGAGAGATTTGAAATCCATTGATTTGAATTTATATGTCAAATAGGTGTGTGGATTTAGCTAAGGATTTCAAATCCATCGTCTCAAATCCCCTCTCAAATCCCCTCATCCAAATGCACTCTTATAGTTTTGAATTTCTAAAAAAGGAAGAAAAAAAAACATATTAAATATAAATATATATAAAATATTTGAAAATATCTAGGTCCATGTATATAGAGAAAAATAAATATAAAAGTTGTTGAGGTTATGGTTCGCTGTTCGCTGTTTCTCATCAACTGGTGGGTAGTGATTAAGAAAGTTGGAAATGTTTAACAGAAAACACCTTTTTTGCGAACTGAAACGTCACTTCGGGATACCGAAAATAATTTATCTGAAAATAAATAGAAAAGGCCATTTCCAGAAAGGGTAAATCTAAATGGCCATAATATGGCTGGCCATAAAGGATATTTTTGTTATTTCCACTTTTAATGAGAAAGGTATTATAGGAATTTAGTATTTTGTTTGACCACCTTAACCCTTACCCTTAACTTTTCCCACCTTAGTCCTAATCACTCCACTAATTCAAATTTGGATTTGAAATTAGATTTTACCCTCTTCAAATAATTCAACTTTTCAAGAAATTGGTTTTCGCACGCAGCAAATTAATTCAGTTTATCTTCCAAGTTCCAAGTAGAAGTGTGTGTATATATATATATATATAGGATTTGGTTCAAATGAGATCACCCTCTCTAGGTGAGACAATGTGGACTCATCTTACCCATTGATCTTAAAAAATGAAGGGATGTGATTAATTGAGTTTTTTTTAATTATTTCCTAATTTTCGCTGATTTTAAGGGTAAGATTGTAATTTTGTAATTCAAATTAGTGGTCCCAATGATTTTTTGGTGAAATTGACATCAGGATTTTGTGGCGGATTTTAAGGAACTTTTTTCTTTCCAAATATTTTTATTTTACAAAGATAGTTAGGGTTCCCTGCTGCATAATTAGACATCAAATAATGCATATTTAGTTATTTTGTTGGCACTGTTTTACGAAAACAAGACATAATCGAATATAACGTACTGCATATATAGTTATACTACACTGCATAAATAGGTTCAATATAATGTATATTTAGTTATGAAAATGGGATGTTGCTTTTGGAAATTATAAAAATGGGATGTTACATAATGTACTGCATATTTAGTTATTTCACAATGCATAGATAGTTTCTAGATAATACATAGTTAGTTGATTTTGTTGCATAGTTTATGACGTCTTGCTGTAACGCCCCATTTTTTTTAAGAATAATTTTATATTAAATAAAAATATAAAATAACTTGGGACGTTACACCCAAAAATAGAGTTTGCAAAAAATAAATTATTTAGGATAACAAAACATATAAATTTAATATTAAATGACAAATTTAATGGTGAAGCAAAATTTAATAATTAAATAAAAGAAAATATTATTCATAAAAGCAAGACAATAGAATTTTAACAAATAAATTATTCAAATCGTCCAAAGTGGGTTCTAGACTTAATAATTTATTTATTTATTTATTTATTTATTTTACGAATTTAGAATTTGGCCACATCATTCCTCCTCGCCTTCGCTCTGCCAAGCACCATCTGAAAAACGTGAGAATACAATGGGGTGAGTAAAACAATTACTCAATGGAAAATTATATTTGTTCAAGCTAAATAAAATTCATGCATCACACTAATGAAAAACCTGCAACATAATCATAGCATCTTGGCATCATAGCATCATAGATCATAGCATCGTAGAGTTCCTAGATCAATAAGCTCATGTAACTTGAATCTTAGAGTTCTAGAAAGATAAAGCTCATATAACTTGAATCTTAGAGTTCCTAGAGCATAAATCTCATGTAACTTGAACCTTGGAATCATAGAATTCGTTGAGCGAAACTCATGAGAACATAGCATGTGCATTTTAAACATTAATGTAAACAATCGTAATATTTAACAAGAACAAATAGTAAAAATTTCCCACCTTGAAATAGAAGAAAAGATTTGATCCAAGTTGTATTTGTATGCCCTTAGTCTTTAAATCTCCTCACTATCTTTTTTCCTATCACGAATATAATTTATTTTAGACACACCTAAATTTTAAAATTATAAATCTTCTAAAGTATTTAAGGAAAATATTATTGAATCTTGTAAAATATTAATATTGTAAAATATTAATATAAATTTAGAATATATATATATATACACACGATTCACACACACGCATAGGATTTTACAAACATATATACTACTGACACACATAATATATGTATATGTATATATATAATATTCACTAACAACATCATCACACATGCATACTACTATATATATATATATATATATATATATATATATTAGAAGGACTATATCAATACAACACACATACCAACACTATTTTCTAGTATAGAAAAACCGAGTAAAACGTTAAGACCAGAAGAAACATTTTATTGTTAAGGAAATTTTGTGGAAAAATAAGAGTAGGTTCGGCTAATTAAAAGAAATTGAGGAATATTACGTACCTTTTACCTAGTATTTCAATTTTGAGGGTATCATTTATATATACATACACACTCGAGTGTTTAAGGTCAGTTTAATGTAGAAATTTATTTTGACTTAATTATAGTATAACGGCATAATTAATCAACAACTGAAATTTGTAAATGACAA
The DNA here is from genome assembly GCA_016081115.2 of Rehmannia glutinosa. Taxonomy (NCBI): domain Eukaryota; kingdom Viridiplantae; phylum Streptophyta; class Magnoliopsida; order Lamiales; family Orobanchaceae; genus Rehmannia; species Rehmannia glutinosa. Next base: position 13,271,645 of record CM071934.1, on the reverse strand, counting down.
TGAAAATCTAAGATGTAAGTAACGGCATATATATATCTATAGTGATCTTTGTTTTAGCTGAAATATTATGTATAGTAATTAATAACAATAAATGAACTCAAAAGGATGTTTAGTTTAATTTATAAATTTTGGTAACTGAAATAATAAATGAAAAGTGATTAATAGAAAATAAATATCAATCGATATTGCTATAACATAAATATAAATATATATATATATATATTTATAGTATTATTAGATTTATTATTATTATTATTATTATTATTATTATTATTATTAAAGCCATAAAAATATTTGGGTTATTATACTTGCATAGTTGGATATACTGTACTACATATTAGTTTTTTTTTGCATAGATAGTTTTCGGATAATGCATATTTAGTTGAGTTTTGTTGCATATTTAGTTTTCGAACTCACGTTCGTTATTTCTCCGCAATATTGCACCGATTTTTCTTGTTTTTTCTCCGTAATTTTTATGAATTGTAATTTTGAGTTCTTCACAATTTTCTTTATTTGCGTTAATGGAGGAATGAGAGAGAGAGAGAGAGAGAGAGAGACGTGAGATTGGGGAAATTGGGAGATGTATGAGAGAGAAAGAGATTTGATTCTATTTTTGAAACTAACTTGTTATGTTATTTTACCCTACTACCCTTATGTTGATTAAATTAATATTTTAATATAATTTTTATCCATTAAATCACACCCATTGATTAATAGTGGGGGAGGATCAAGTGAGACCATGTCTCTAGGTGAGACACAATGGACTAATCTCAACCTCCCCCCACTATTAATCAATGGGTGTGATTTAATGGATAAAAATTATATTAAAATATTAATTTAATCAACATAAGGGTAGTAGGGGAAAATAACATTATAAGGTAGTTACAAAAATGGAATCAAATCTCTTTCTCTCTCTTGCATCTCTCATCTCACGTGTCTCTCTCTCTCTCACGTCTCTCTCTCTTTCTCTCTCTCTCTCTCTCTCTCTCTCTCACGCACACACACACAATTCCACCATTAATGAAAAATTGAAGAACTCGAACTGTAAAAAATAAAACAGTGAAGAAGATGCGCTTATGTTTGAATCATGATGCATGATGAATCATCAGTCGTGGAAAAAACTCTACCCAACAACATCAATGATGTAGACATCGATGGAGAACTCGAAACTATCCATTAACATCAACTCTTAAAAAACTGCAATTTTCACGAATAAGACGATGCATAGATACTTATGAAATGATGTATAAATACTTATGAAACGTTGCATATATAGTTATCAAACGATGCATATATCTGTAGGGTATTACATATTTGAAAATATGCAACACAAATCAACTAAATATGCATTATCTGAAAACTATCTATGCAGCGTAAAAAACTAATATGTAGTACAGTATATCCAACTATGCAAGACGTCATAAACTATGCAACAAAATCAACTAACTATGCATTATCTAGAATCTATCTATGCGATTGTGGAATAACTAAATATGGCGTAAATTATGTAACATCCCATTTTTATAATTTCTAAAAGCAACATCCCATTTTCATAACTAAATATGCATTATATTGAACCTATTTATGCAGTGTAGAATAACTAAATATGCAGTATGTTATATTCAATTCTGTATTGTTTTAGTAAAAAAAGCAGTGCCAACAAAACAACTAAATATGCATTATTTGATGTCTAAATATGTAGTAGAAGAACCATAACTATGCTGTAAAATAAAAATATTTGGAAATCCGGCAGTTTCAATCACAGCCCAAAAAAACGGTTTGAAAACGTCAAACTTACCGTAAAAACTCATTGGGACCACTAATTTCAATTGCAAAATTACAATCTTACCCTTAAATTGGCGGAAATCTTGAAATTAAAAAAAAAAACTGAATTAATCACATCCCTTCATTTTTTAAGATCAATGGGTAAGATGAGTCCACACTGTCTCACTTGGAGAGGGTGGTCTCATTTGAACAAATCCTATATATATATATATATATATATATATATATATATATAAACGTTCATATGTATTATTTTATGAATGCATAAGATCATATATTCTTATAAATATAAACGTTCATCAATATATTATTTTATTAAGAATACATGATATATATATTAACATATATCACACAATCATATATATATATATATAACATGTATCACACACTCATATATGTGTATATATATATATACACACACTAGAACAACACCTTTGTGTTACACGGGATTTGTCAAAAAGCAAATTTTTGGTATTGCAATTTTGTTTGTGATAAATATAGGAGATCCAAAATACCAATTGAAATACTAAAAAATAAATTCAAAAATTTAGAAGTGTATCATACAAATTATTTACTTCAAATTCTGAATTTTTTCTTTGTAAACCACATTATTTGTTCTATTTTCAAGTATATCGTCATAGTGTTTTGACGTTTAAAAAATCACTTAGTTAATTCTGCTAATTTTATTAATAAAAATGTCCAATAAAAATTTCTTCATTTTTCATTTTTAAAAGATTTGAATAGGTTGGCAAATAATATTTATTTAACTTTGCACACACTGTAGCTATATAAAATCACTTCAATTAATCGTATGATATTTGGTAAGCAACAAATAATTTTATTATTAATAGATTTGAATTACTTACTTATTTATTTTATTTTGTGTTTTGGCTTGTCAAAAGTGAAATTTTTAATTCTTAATCATACCGTTACAATCATTTTAACAAATTTTTAACAAGTTAATTGTATTATTGCAATGGCTCATATTTAACTTTTTTGGCATAAAAATTATTTAGTTAATTGTGCTAATTTATTAATCAAAAACATCTAGTAAAATATCTTCCATTAATTTAATCTGAGTTATAATTGAATTCAACTATATGATATATATGTGAGGATATTAATTTAATCTAAATTATAAATGAACAATTGAACTATATGGTTTAGGATATCTATGTGCATGATATTATTAATTTAATCTAAATTATATTTGAACAGTTGGACTATATGATTTAGAATGTCTGTGGTATTAACTTAATCTGAATTGTAATTAAATAATTGAACTATATGATTTGGGATACAATGTTAATTTAATCGGAATTAAATTTTAATAATTGGACTCTAGATTAGTTAAAATAAAGGGTTATGGACACAATTGCCCAATATTCCGAAAAAAAGACACATTTTTACACTTAACAGTTTTTTTCCTGACTTTTTTATGCTCCGGCCTTTTTAGGACATGTTTATGCTCCCGTAATTTGTTTTTGGATTTTTATGTTGTTGTTTCATGATTATTTTAAACTTGTTTCATCTAATAAAACTTTAGTGAAAAATAATTTCTCTCCCATTAAATAATCAATTTTATCTTTGAAATCTTAACAATCAATAAATATACACATAAACAATACATATTAAAAAAACATTGAAATAATATAGAAATTACACATGAATAGAAAAACACAATTAGGTTTTTGTTTCAATGCATTGAAAATATCAAAAACATGTAAACAAAAATAAACAACAGAATAACATTGAAAACTATATAGACCAACCGGAAATAACGAAATAATATAGAAAATACCACATGAACAAAAACAGGTTTAAAATAGGTAAATAAAATTTTGAAACATCGAAAACTACATGGAAATTACAAAGACTCATCAAAATAACATTAAAAATATTATAAAAAAACCTAGAAAACAACATAAACAATATATAAAATACCACATCAATAAATAAAAAAATAAAAAAATAGGTAAAAAGTTCATTGAGACATTGAAAACTATATGGAACAATAAAAAATATCGAACAACATTAAAATCATTAGAGAAAATAACCCTTAAACAACAGAAACAATATACTCCATAAAACAACACATGAACAAAAAATAGGTACTAATTGTATTGAAACATCGAAACAATATAGAAACAAATATAAACAACATCAAACAACATAAATAATATATAAAATAATATAGAAATAAAAGCATAAAAATGGCCAAAAAAATATGCATGAGCATAAAAAAAAAATCTCAACTCGGAGTGTACAAAGTCAGTTAAGCATAAACAATATCTTTTTCCCCAAAAAGGAGGTATTTCCGGCAATTTATCTAAAATAAAATTCAATAACCTCAATCTATTTGGGATATACCCCAAATTAATTATAACACTTTATCATAGTCCAAAATCAAATGATCCAAAAAAAAAAAAACTTCGAAAATTATGTATTCGGTTTGAATTTCACATAAGACGATTAAACTATTGCAATATAATGTCATCATTTTAAATAAAAATGATGATAATTTTAAATATCGAACGAATGATTTATTTGATATTATTAATTGTATAATATATTATTAAATGAACAAAATACCAGGCATTACAAATTTTATATTTAATTAAAATCTTAAAAGTACATAGAATTCTCAAATTTAAATAAAAATTGTTTAATTGAAATCATTTAATCTTAAAAGTCTTAAATAGATACTCATATTATATAAATTGAAATTAATTACTAAGCAAACAATATACACAAATTTCCAGTATTTTCAATGTAGTTGACTTTTTAAGAAATTCTTCAACTAATTGTGATCATCTGCATAGTAGGACTGTATGATTTGGAGCCAAAATTGATTAAGGACTTTATAGTAAATTCAGTAACATAAACATCATTAAATATTAATAATAAATGATCCACCTACTTTTATGGCTAGCCATAATATGGCCATTTAGCACTTCCCTTCGAGAAAAGACCAGGATTATCACTTTTGTGCCGCCTGAAAATTTCATTTTGGTAACATCTTCGAGTATACAAAAATCACAAATTGTTAATTACAAAATAATAACCTTTATAATTAATAATTTTACGAAAATTTATTTTATCAAATTTTCAATGGACAATTGGACGCAATTCTATGCCAAAAGTTAAAGGCGACATATTAATTACATTCATAGGGTGTTTAGCTAAGCTTATTTAAAATATCTTATAAGCCCCCACATCTTAGAAGATGTTTTTAGAGCTTATAAGATGTTAGATCTTATTTTAGATATAAGTTATTGAAGTTGTTGGATAAAATAAGTTAGAAGATCTTTTAAGATGTCAGTAATGATAATTTTATAATTAAAATAGTCAAAATTAAAGGAGGTTGTTGAAATAAGATCTTATTTTGAAAAAAAAAAGTTGGGGTTCTCCTATATAAACTCCTAACATCTTATTTTGGGAGCTTATAAAATCTTTTTTTTTTTAATATTTACCAAACAAATTTAAAGAGCTTATAAGCTCTGCCAAACACCCTCTCATTAGTGAAGTACAATACGCCCAAAACTTGCACACACGGACACACCCCTCGCAGAATGCAACTCATTTAAAGCAACAAAGAGAGGCTGCAAAACAATGAACATCCCATTTTTTTTTTTGGTTCTTGTTTGTTAGGCAATTGTAATTTATTATTGGTTAAGACTCATGTCCGACCGTCTAATTACTAATTGATCTAATTTGTTAGACAGATCCAAATACCCGGTCAGTGGTTAATTCACCCATTGACCCGCACAACCACTAACATCACAATAACTACATCGCTGCGAATTACTTTTTAGAAGAGTAACTAATACTTTTTGGGAGGACTACTCATACTTTGTAGGAGAGATATTAAAAGACTTTTAATTAGAAAACCTCATATTTTTCAATAAAATTATTAATATATTTTAGGGGGAATAATAATGCTTTTGCGGGGAAACATCAATACTTTTCACAAGGTTGCAGAATTCGCTAGGCGCTAGTCGGGCGCCAGAGGGGCGCCTAGCGCCTAGGCCGCCTAGAAGGGCGCCTAGTTTTTTTTTTTTTTTTTTGATTATTTTTTGGTTTTGAATTTTACTTTAATATTTATAGTTTCATGATTGCAATCCTTATGTTTCATTCCAAAAAATCATGATCATGAATAAGAATAATCGTTCTATTATTCTGTTTTTTATTTTTTGATTTTTTTTTGTTTTAAATTTTATTGTAATATTTAATTATCTATAGTTTCATGATCATTTGAATTTTGATGTCATAACTCATAACCCCTATATTTTTAACCTTTTATCAATTTTGTAGCAAGCATATAGCCAAATATTGAAAAGTAAAAACATAATATCATAAATTATAAATTAACCCAAGCTCTTTAACAAATTTATATTATCAGAATCTAACCCAATAATAATGTTAATAATGCATTAGGATTAACAACATATTTTAAATGCATTTAAAAACTGGTAGTTGAAACTTGTAACCTGCTATGGCAGTAAAGACATTAGGAATTTGATTTTATGTACTAGCAGAGCCTTTAAATGGTGAACCCTCTAGAAAGGAACAAAATCAATTAAAGCATGATAAAACAAGTATAAGCATTACATTACAGTTGATCCTATTTCTTAATCAACGAACAAATAGCAGAATCAATAACCAGTTTCCATGTATACCATCAAAAAATCAAAGGTAGCAACTTGGCACAAGTAACCAATATGATTCTCTATCTCTCATATCAATTTAACCAACTTTGCTCTTTTTCTCCATGATCTTCCAAGACAAGGTCTTCATCTGACTCAAACTCAACTATATTCTCATTAATTTCTTCCTCATCCTGGGATTCAAAATCATCCTCATAAAGCTCTCTAATTCTACTACTTCTTCGAGGCCTTGGAGACCCATCGTCTCCCATAACATCACCCACTTCCTCTTCATCATCGATCCCATCAACAATCCAATCTTGTGCATAAGTTGAATCACTTGCCAATAGCACCTCCATATTACTTCTATCTTTTTCCTTCTTTTGCTTGTTCATCAAGCTTGCATTGAATTGAACAAACACCAAATTGTTGAGTAGATTTGTGTCTAGTCTATTACTTTTTTTTGTATGTACCTACAAAGTACATTTTAAAAATACTCAAAAAATTATATTTTAAATATTAAGTTACTAATAAGTAATAAATTACGTTACAAAGGTTACTAACCCCTTCAAATGCGCTCCAATTTCTTTCACAACCGGATGAACTAGTTGTTAATGAAAGGATCCTCATAGCCAATCTTTGTAAGTGAGGAGTTATTGCACCAAAATTTGACCACCAAGTTACTACATAAAACGAAAAGAAGAATAAATAATATTTTACAGAGTAATAATAATAAAGTTACTGAAAATAAAAAGGTAAGATAAATAATTTATTTACCTGGATCAAAATTAATATCATTTCAAGAGCATGCTTTTACCGCAAGAGCTTTCCAAAAGTTGAGGATTGTCAAAAAAATTGTTCAAATGATTACTAATATTTTTTCGATGGATTGCTAATACATTTTACGAGAAAAACTCATACTTTTGAGGGTTGTCTAATATTGTGTGATTGCCTAATACTTTTTAAGGAGACAATTAATACATTTTAGGTGGGTTACTAATACTTTTGAGGGAAAAATCAATATTTTTCATGAGGGCTACTAAAAATATTTTTCAAGGGGATTCTTAATACTTTTCATATGTACTACTAATACTTTTCAAGGGGAAAACTAATATTTTTAATGATTTCTAATATTACAAAAATGTCATCGGTTAAGAAATCCTATGATACCGCCTCAGAATACTACAAAAAATACCGCCAATGCATGATATTACGCAAAAATCAAGCCGGATCGGATCCTCTAATAGAAAAGACTCAGTAGACTGTGTGACCAAAGTGTTTGTCTTTATTACTTGATTCAAATATGTTGGGCCGGAATACATCATATATGTGTGTGTGTGTGTGTGAGTGTGAAATACTAAAGCTATATACTATTTTACCAAATATTAAATACTAATTTTAAAACTAAAAATGGACTGAAAAATGCTCGTTTCGTTTTTTGCAGTCGTATGAATAAAACATAATTGATTTTTGTTCCATCATTTACCTTTACCCAAGATAAAAAAGAAAAGAAAATAAAAGAAGAAAATATAGGTTGTGATTGGTTGTAGTTTCATTCCATCTATTTTCATTTTCTGAGAGAATAGTGGTGAAATTTTTTTTAAAAGTGAAAGTTGGATGTGTAGAGAAAATGTGATGATTATGTTGATGTGATAGAGAATCTTTTAGAGATGTTGATTGTTTGTGAATTTTTTGTGGAAATAATAGTGTAAAATATAATGTAAGAAAATTGAACAAAAATAAAAAAATTGATTCAAAAATAGGCAATATGAATCTCATTTTATACCTTTTATTAACAGGATTAAGAAAAAAAATAATTAAAATAGTGATAAATTAAAGAAATTATCAGAATTCTTTATATGAATAGGGAGAGGAGAGAGAAATAAATAGTATAATTGAGTATTAGGATATATAAAAGAGAAAGAAAAAAATGAATTAATTTTAAAGAAAAATAAAATTTTCTTTGAAATTTTTTCATTTTTTCTCTTAAATAATTACACATCCTAAAAAAATTTCACTCAAAAATGAAAAATTTGGAAATTGTTTTCACAAACACTCACACAACCATATTGGTCGCGCGCACTTTCACCTCAAAGTCAAAGGTAATCAATTAGCCGCACAAATAAATTTGCCAAACAAAGTATAGGCAGCGTCATCTATTTAGTATTTACAAAAGCCCTATTTCCCCCCCAATTCTTTGCCTAACTCAAAAATGTACAAGAGTAAATTACAGGTGCTCTGCCAGAGGAGGAGCTGGGAGTTGCCGGAGTACACCACCGTCAAAGATGGCCCTGATCATATGCCGCGCTTCACCGCCGCCGTTAATGTACATGGCCAGGTCTTCGAGACTCCGACCGGGTGCAAGTCCGCTAAGGAGGCCCAGAACACTGCCGCCCAAATTGCTTTCGATCACTTCAATGCTCCTTCTTCGCCGCCACAAGTCCACCGCCTGCCCCAATCCACTTCTGCTGTGACCGCTGTTAATTATCAAGTTCAAGGGGGCTCGCGTGCTGCCCCACCCCCTACAGTTCCTCCAGTTGCACCGCCGCCTGAAATGCAGCCGGATGTTGCAGTTCCGCCGCTACTTCCTCTTTCTCCACTTCCTTCATCTCTTCCAACTCCTCCTCCTGGTAATTCATTTGTTGATTTTGCTTTTGTGGTTCTGTATACTTGCATGGGTTGTTGTGCTAACTCTAGAAACAATTGATGTAGTTCTTGTGGTTTTAATGTTTCTTGTAGCTTGTAAGCTGTCTATCATATGTTAATACCGAGAACATTTGGAAAAAGGCTGGATATAGTTATAATTTTTAGTCTAGCACTGAGGAGTAAACTTGTTTCTGGTACTTCCTGAAATTTTGAAGTTCTTTGTTTTACTTGAAATTTGAATCCTTTATTTGGTAAGTGATGGCTCGAAAGCTACTCTATAAACCTAAGGTAAGTGCAACTATTGTTTTATAATATAGGTTATTGAGTATCGAATGTCATTCCCACGAGGATTGTGAATACTAGTAATTACCGTCTTTCAATTATCTAATCGAATAATTTTCACAGGTTTGTTTGGAAAAATTAGGAAAATAAAGAATTTAAATAATCAACAAATTACAATTGATAAAAATAAAGGAAGATTGTAAAATAAGAGATCAAGAGATAGAAATGTGTTCGAATGTAAATCCCTTTAGAATGTTTTTGTGATTATAACAAGATAAAAATACAACCTTAAATCCTTAAGCAAAAACCGCCCTCTTTTAATAAAATCTCATATTTCATGGACAGTAGAAATAATTCTCGATTTAAGTTAAACCATTTTTCAAGGTGAAAAACTCCTAATCTTAAGTTGATTAACTGAAATCTCTTTCTAGTTAAAGCCCCGAAGATTGCATTATAACGATTTATGAATTCCGATATTAGGTTTGACCCTAATCCAGAAGATTTATGTCGTCATATATCTAGGATTGCATGCAACTCTTTTCACTTTTACAGGTTCGTTCTCACCATAAATCTCTCGATTACCCGATGAGGAACACAATTCAAATCAATATACTGGAAATATTAACTCGAATGAGCAAATCATAATATAAGTGAATCGCATAAAACATGAAGATTATATTAAAGGCATACAAGACTTAATCACAAATTCATTCTAGAGTTCATTACATTCAAACACTAGGAAATTAGTTACACATGGTTTTGACAAAAGAGTAAATTACACGAGAAGATTTAAATGAAATAGACATGGTGTACTTATCTTTTTATCAAGATCAAAACAAGACTTCTTCCTTGGTTGACTCCAATGATGTTGTGCTCCAAGCCTTCTTCCACAAAACCTCTTCAATCTCCAACTCTACCTCTCTTTTATTCTCTCAATGTATTTTGCTCTCTAACTAGGGATGAATTTAATGAAACTTGGAATGAATGAATATCTCCCTTAACCCATACTCTTGTCTTTTATAGACATTGTTTTTGTGCAAGAACACATTAACAATGTCATCCTTGTTAAACAATTGCTCCACTTTTATAGTTGAGTTGTTGAATCCTTGTGATAATTGAGAGAATAATGGGACTTAGTGCAACATAATGAGATGTAAAAGTCGTTCAAAAGTTGTCAAAAAGCTAAATGGGAAAGCTTCCATAATTTCCGCCTAAAAAAGTTCCAGAAAAGTGATACAGAACACGGCCGTGCTTTTATGTTGATAGAAAAGCCTAAAAACACCAGTGTTTCAAAGCACTGGTTGTGTTCGCAAAATTACTCACGAACACGCCCGTGTTTTAAAGCACGGCCCGGCCGTGTTGGTGGTAAAGCCTTAAAACACCAATGTTTCAAAACACTGGTTGTGTTCGTGAAATTACTCACGAACACGCTTGTGTTTTAAAGCACGGCCTGGCTATGTTATGTACGACTTGGCCATGTTTTTGCTCTTTTTTGGTTGATTTTTAACATGGCCGTGTAAAAAAAACACACACGGGCTGTGTTCGTCTCGAAAGGCCCCGAAATGACGCGTTTAGCTTGAGATTTCGAGCGTTTTTGCATCCATAAACGCCGGGATATGTTTTGACATGAATCCATGGTCCGAAATTCACCAAAATAGCTCCAAATGATCAATCTACACCAATAAATACCACCTCACAGTAATATGAACCATGTATAATCAAAAACTTATGAAACTAACAACAAAACAACTCAAATCCTACTTAAATAAACATGTAAAACGTGCATAAAAAGACACTTATCAGTAAGTTTTATATGCATCTCTTCTTGATAATTTGTGATGCAGTGATTTTGTAACCATAATCTCACAGACTGTTCGGCACAATTTTTATGATCAGTGTCATATTTGGTGGTCAATTCATAGCATTCCTGCTTTAAGATCTAGAGAAAAATAAGTTTAAACAAGAAAGACATTGATATAAAGATGAAAGCGATCAAGAGATAAATAGTGACGATGTCATTACACATGATATGGGATGTTTAATTTTCAATTATTATTTGTTCAGGACTTCTGACAGCAAAGAATGCTAATACGAGACCTGCCAATGGGGAGGTACAGCAGCAGAATTGTGAAGATACTACACAAACTTCTATGGTTTATAGGATAGCAACAGGTTCCCAAGATCAGCATTATAAAGGTGCAGAAAATATTTTTAGTTCTGTGTTTTATTTTGATTATCTTATTATTTGAAACTACTATCTAATTTCTGAAGTCCCATAATTCATATTGAGTGTCCTGCAACCTTTTCCAGTAATATTTTGGACTTGGTGGTTGTTTAACATTGTATGCTTTTGAGACTTTTTTTTCTCTACTAATAGAAATATGTCTTCTAATTCAATATAGAGCGTTAATGATAACACTAGGTGCATTGACATTTTCTAATTGTAGGATTGATTGCTTTGACATGTTAAATGAAGTCATATAAAGCTGTTTGCTTTTTAATAGAATGTTGTTGGGCATTATTCATGTATGATTATGGCTCATAACTAAACTTGGACAGCCAAATGCAACTTGGAGAACTAAATGAACTAACACACTTTTGGAAAGACTAATGAGAACTTGTATCTAAATGTTAAAACATGATCTTGAGAATGAAAACATGCCAGTTAGGTTGATACTTAATGCCCAAAGGAACGAGGAAAATGAGAGAACGCATGCATATGATGAATATAATAAGAATTTATTTTAGGTCGATGCTAATGTGTAATTACCTCAAAACAAATAATCCGACAAGAAAATTCTCTGCCATGAGTTACTTTAAGGCTATTATGGTCTCAAGTTGACTGTTGGTTTGGACCTTGCTTGTTATAGGAAATACCTTTCTAACTTCTAATGTGGGACAGTGTGTTTGATTTCATGCCAGAACAGGCCTATGGAAATGCACTGGACCTTTCCCCCATAACCGCCCAAGACTCCTGATTCATGTTCTTCAAACTATAACCAATATTATTAAAAAAATTGGAAACAGTTTACCTGGACAACATTGTTAATGAACACATAAGAAAGGTAGACTTTTTCGAAACTCCATATATCAAGTTGAAAACTGAGGGTCTGTTAAGCTTCTTATAGCAAAATTTAATATGTCAGCCTCCAAGATTGGCTTATGCTGACCGGATTTGGAGGTTGATATTTAGAAGAGTTGTCCAGTACTTCCTTAATCCATAATTGATACCCCTCATTTTGTGACAACAATTCTTCCTTTAGATGGAGATAAGATTTGAGATACTATTTAAAGATTATCTTAGTATCTATTAGGATTAGTTTTAGTGGGTTATATACTTATGTTTTAATAGTTTTCAATAGTTAGGAGTTTTATTATTGTAGGAGTTTAAGCTTATAAATATTTGTTGTGTTATTATTTTTAGGGTGGTTGATTATTGAATTAAAAACCAAGAGTATTCTCAATTCTTGTATCTGGTACGATATTCGTATAGAATCAACGTATGCGGTGGGTTGTATATTTGTTCACGCTTCTGCGTACATCAATGATAAGGTTAACCATTTCTTTGGAATGTATAAATTAATAAGATGCATAAGATATGCCATGATCGATTGTCACTATAGTTTCATGCCAATTTTAATTAGAGCCTAGAAAAAAGAGCGGACAGTTGTTTTCGTGCACGCTGTTTCATCCATTTGCTCCCTCTTTTCTTTCACAGATACCTTACATATGTATAAGAACCAGTTGCAGCAATATGCTCAAAAGAAAAACTTTGGTTTCCCTGTGTATACTTCTGAAGCTGAAGGCCCTCCACATGCTCGCCGCTTCAAGTCCAGAGTCTCTCTTGATGGAAAATCATATGAAACATTGGAATTTTTTTCCACATTGAAAGAAGCCGAACAAGCAGCTGCTAAAGTTGCTTGTCAGGTGTTGTCAGTCAATGTGATTCAAGAGGTAGTATTTTTAATGACATAATTATGTTTTTGTTTGTGATTATATTTTATGTCCGTTGACAAGCATTTTTATATATTTGAAATGACCTCAGGATGGAGGTTTATACAAAAATCTGCTACAAGAGCTTGCTCAGAAAAAGGGTCTTCTCTGTCCATCATATATGACACTCAGATCGGGTATGTCTCATAGGCCTTCATTTGTGTCTACCGTGGAGGTAGGAAGTCATACTTTTCGAGGGGCTGAAGCCAAAACCAAGAAACAGGCGGAGATGAATGCTGCAAAAACTGCTTACTGTGCTCTTATGGAGAGTAAGAAACTAAAAACTCATGGGGGAGTGGAGCTTGTTGAGGCTCCATTTTTATTTATTCTTATGATTCATTTGTGCATTATAACACAACTATCTTAAGCATGGAAATTTGTGAAAAAATGTACTGCGAGACACACCACAGCACTATTGATCTGAGGCATACTTCCCCTATGGATTTTTAAATGTCCAACGCTAACTTTTATAACAAAAGACAGAAACATGTGTGAAACCTCTAGAAACATATTTCAGCTATGAAACATGTGAACTCAAAAAGAGAGAAGGATTGGAGATTTTCAATTACATTAGTGAGCTTCTTATCTATAATCAAGCATTAACATTTCTTTTTAATGGGAAAAAATTGTATGTTTTTCTGCTTTGAATATATCAATCAATCTTGGCCTCAAAGTAGTATCAATGAAGTTAGGTTTTTATCTTGGCTTCTTCATGATGTAAAGACAATTATCTTTTGTGCAGCCATATGTTAAAACAGTCCCCTGAATATTACTCAACCTTCTAGAACACTGTGCCACAATCTTTCTAAAAATGAGCATATTACTGTTTAGAAAGGAAGCCCCTTTATCTTTAGCCTTCTTTATGTTGCTGGTAGTATGCTTCTTTTGAAAAGTAAGTGAATATAATTGTTAACCAGAAAATGTCAGGAATATGGACGGGAAAGCTGATTTTTTCTATAGAATCTGATTGTCATCTTCCATATCTAGAGTGTTTCCTGACATTATTATCCTGGGGAATTGCCCAATTATCTTACTACAGTCATGAACATTCTTGTAGTATTTTTTGTTTTTTAAAGGTGGGAAAAAAACCGGTTTACTTGCTCCTGCTGTGCTGCAGTTTGGTTGCTCTCTGTTTTTGGTGCCTAGATCATTGTAACTATATAACCATGTAATCCATGGTCATTAGGGCGTTACTATTAGAATATTGGGCTGTCGGGTATGCGGATCCATATGATTTGGGTTTGTTAATAAATTCATTTAGTAAAAGATAATTTGGCTTGCAACGTAAATCTACTTTTAATTTACAGGCGTTCCAGCTGCGGAAGACCCAATGATGTCATCTACCATCGGATGTGCTGTTGTTGATAGTTTACCACAGAATATCCAGTCCATTGCAACGATTAAAAAGCATCAAGATGCAACAGATGAAGGTGAATTTTGCAAAATCTTATACTTTTGTAACGTTATATGGCTTGAATATTATTGTTAATAAGAAGACTGATCTAGGGTACTGAAGAAAAATGGAAAAGATGCAATAGTGAAGGATGATAAAGCTTATTTTTGTGCTTGAAATGAATTGAATTATTAGTGTAGAATCGTGCAGATTGGAAATGTCTAGTTGTCACATAAAGGTTCTGACCGCAGGTAATGTACTTGAATCATCATTTGGAGGAGCAAAAACTTAATTTTTTTTTTTAATTTTTGTTTTTCTCCTGAAATTTTCTGAAAGCAAAATCAGCTCTAAGAATGGGAATTTGGCAACCCCCTCTTCTCCTTTTTCGATTTTTGCTTCTCTGTAGTCCTATCTTGTTAAGCATAATTGATGGTTGATTTTTGTGTCCTGAAAATGTCAGTCACATAAATTGTAAGTTGCTATTTTCCTTTCCTGTTTGATATCGGAAGGCTGCATGTTTCAACGAGTACTATAAAGTCCCAACTACTTTTGCCATTGTCTGCTTGTTTTTATACTTTTTACCATCCAATAAATTATATTTAACCGATATCTTATATTCTTCCCGAATTATGATGAATGTTAAGTTGTTTCTCATGGAAATTGATTACACTCCAGAAGCTCATCTACAAGCAAAAAGAGCCAAATCTTCACCTGAAAACATGAATGTGAATACTCATCTTCCAGGTCCATCACATGGTAATTCATCATCCAATGATTCGAATTTTCATCCTGAGCCTGCTACGGAGCAACCAGGTGAGGAACAGCCCTCGCTTCATTCGAAGACTGTGATTTTTCCGCGCAAATCAAGCTTGCCGGTACCTCAATGCGCCTCCATGATGCCATACAGCGATGACCAGTGGGTCGCATATAAAGTTGGGGTAGACCAAGAACCAACGGCACAAATATAGTGGTGAATCTTGCTTGGGTGCTGTTATGCTAACAACTGTAACTCTATTTAACGGTATTTAGACAATGATGATTCTCCCTCGTAAAGGGGTCTTTTACTGGCCTGAACTCTTGAGTTTTATCATGATGTTGTGTATCGTTTGCACAGATTTTGACTACCACTGTCGTTATATTTGTAATATCAAAGCAAGTATTCGAGAGAATTTTAGGGTCTTTTATTTAGATCCATTTTTATCGAATTAAAAGAATGTGAATAAAGAAGAGAGTATACTCTAGGTTCACTATTTATCTATTCTGCTCTCTAAATCCTTCATTTACATGCAATATGCATAGCTCAATCATTTATTTGTTCCTTCGGTATCTTTTGTAATTTTGAAAGATAATAATAATTGGAGTTTTTTATAATTAGGCTAAACCTCAAAGGAGTATTTGTAATTCTCTCTAAAAAATTAAATCTTCTTCCGCTTGTCTTCCCTTTTGAAAATGAATTTAATAACCACAACTTAAACCATCTTTACTGTCAATCTAGAGGGTGTTTTGCTGAGCTCATAAGTTCTTTAAATGTGTGGTAAATTTGTTTGAAAAGGGATTATATAAGTTGTTATTAGAAAAGGTTGAGGATTAGTTCTTATTTAATAGCATAATCTTATTTTGATCATTTTAATTACGAAAATGCTCCAATATGTTATAAGCTATATCTTTTTCTTTTATCAAAATACTTCAACTACTTATAAATAATATAAGATCTAACATCTTACAATTGTTTTATAAACATCGTATCAGACTCGTAAGCTTATAAAGTCTTTTAAAAAAGCTTTTACCCAAACACCCTCTCAAATCCCAGTAAACCTGCTGAAGAAGGCACAAGATTTTCGATTCCAAGATGCGTTGCAACCTGTTCCCTACACGCCTACTTTATTGATGACATCGCTAATTTACATTTAGTGTGTATTAAGATACTTGAAATACGAGATGGAATACACTTTGAAATATAGGATGCTAACTCTCAGAAGAGCAAATCAATCGATTATCAAAGAGGGGAAAAAAAAAAAGTTTAACATCATTAGCCTTAAAAACGCGACTTGTCAATAATACAGAAAGAGAACCAAGTTTTTTTCCTCAAACATCAGACCCAATAAGAAGTAAAAAATATCTTTATTTGAAACGTTATAGGAAGAATACATATTAATCTCTTGATGTCCGCCAAAATTGGAAGCGACCAAGCATAACAAAATCAGTCCTAAACCCAGTAGTATCATGGAACTCTTCAAAAAATGAAAATCTCACCTAGGATAATTACTTCATAAACTTATCATAGTCTACAAAAATTTAGCCTTGCAATAACAAAAAACACGATTTTGCAATCCCGCGGTTATTGCAAATTGGCCAGTTCACATTACGATACCTTCAACATTGTTAAGAGCTTTTCTTGCGATCTTCAACTTATTCGCTAGGGACTTTTGACTACTCGCGACATACTTGCTGATGAAAAACTCAATCCCACTCCTGAGATATTCATACTCGGGAGTCACAGCAATACGGGTGAAAATGTTCCAAACAAGCTTATCTGGAAACTCGAATATGGCCTCAAATAGCATACGAAAATGCATAATCTTCTTGGGATTCAGATGTACGACGTCATTTAACTCAACTGCCTTTAAAACCGCAAGTGAAAGACTAAAAGACCCAATCATTTCTGCTGTGAATTTTGACAAGTGCATTGATCTGAGCAATGACATCGACTCCAATTCCTTGAAATGATCCCACAAACAGTACTGCAAACAGAGAAAGACACAAAAGAAGAAAATAAGTTAAACGAACTGCTCGAAAGCCAAGTGATATAACTAACTTAGTCATATACATAAATATGCTTGATATAACATTATTGACAAATTCCTTAATATCGTCAGCTGTTTGCATAATGGAAGGTGGGCCAACATTTTTTATTGCAACTTTTTCTTCAAGTCTATATGTATTTGCAGCAAAACAATTAAGGACAAGTTTAGCTTAAGTATGGTCTCCTCAGTCAACCTTGTAAATTATAAGATAATACATAGGGAGTGTTAAAAGAAATGTTTATCTGCTTTTGGCTGGAAAAAAAAATCACTTTACTGTTTGCAAATGCCAACTTTAGCTTCTGATTCTGCTTCATTTAATCAGAATCTACAAGCAGGAGGTAGATGCTTTAGATTTTTTATTCTGATTTTGGTTTGACGTTTACAAACAAATAAGCACTTTTAGAACTTTTTCACCAAGCACTCACAACTTCTAATTCTATTTACAAATACTACCAACTTCTCATTGTCAACTACTTTTAACTTTTGATACAATAAATCACTTCTTCTAAAAGCAGAAGTCTTTGCAACCACTGCTCTATATATTTACAGACAGAAAAGCTAAAACAAAACAAAAATGCACACCTGCAACGTGAACTTGTGGTTTTTGTCATGGCTGCATAGTTTAGATGCAAGTACACAGTAATACTTGTTAAATACTTTCTCCTGTAGGCAGCAGTCCACAAGTACCCGCATGATCTCTCGATCCTACGGATGCACAAAAGATAAGCTGGGATAGTAGAAATTACAGATGAACAATAACGAACAACAACTGAGAGACGGTTACCTGCTTCCCTGGTAAGTCTAGTCTGAGAAGTTTCTCAAATGCATCAATATAGTCCTCTCCGCTCATAATTACGCAAAAAATCGCCCTTCTTGCATCTGTATTCATCCTCTGTGATGCTGCAAGTTGTAGCATCATTTTGGTTTCAGGGATCTCTTTATCAATTGTGCCAGCAACCTCTTCAATATTCTCAGTTGCTGAAGCAATATCCCCGGACAACCACCACTGACCTTTCTTGCTAGGATCAAGAAGTTTGCTCCATTTCAGCCCTCGAATTAATATATCGTCTACTCTTAACTGGAATTGAGATACGATTAAGGGCCAGTGTCAACCAAAAAAAAATGTTAATATTCACACCAAAAAGGCACGACTACCTATATTTCTTAAAAATATGTGCAGCACATAAAAAACATACAGGAAATCATTTCTGAAATAGTTACTATATGGTTGCTACTATTTCTCAAACAATGATTATAATATAGTCTCTTGCTTTCTGCACGTAACAACAATAATTTCCTCTATCACAAATTTCATTTTTTTTTCAGTGAACTTTATTCTCCAGTACCACATTCTTATATCTGAAGATTCGCAGTGAGGTGACAAATCAATATCCAGCCCAGCTCAGAGCAGAAACCAAGCATGCGTAAAAGAGATATTATTGTCAAAGAAACTAAAGGCAGTGAAAATAGGGAACATCATGGAAAATATCACGATGTTGGCTGACAAAGACAAAACAACATGCACCTAGATTGAATCATGGTTGACAATATAGGTTCATATTTCACTCAAGGCATATCAAAGTAAAAAAGATGATTTTGTTAGATTTAATTTAGGGTGTGAAAAAAGATATAAAAGATATATCATAATAGAAGGCACTGCTTTGAAGGGGCATGTTGAGCTTGTGATTGTAAAATGTACTGTTGTAAATTGTAATAAAATTTACATCATCTACTGAACAAAAAGAACAGGAAAGATCACCAATAGTATTTAGTTAAATAAGATGAAAACATAAACCTTCTGTAGCCACTTCTTTATCCGAGAGTGCTGCACGGTATCCTCCTTGGATTTTTTTTTATTGTTCTTAATATCACATATTGTTTCAAGCATAAACTCCATCTGCAGAAAATGATGGAAGTCAACGGAAATTCAAAGCAAGTGCAAAAGTAATCCACTCCTGAGAAGAGGGAAATTAGAATGAGCATACTCTTTTGTTGTTTATATGTGATTCCCCATCTCCAGAAGAGGCCTTCAATTCATTTACCCTACTCTGAACACTTAAAATGAAATTTTTCATCCCAACAGGATCATCACCACGCAATTTCATTCCACAACCTGTCAGAAGCAATTTTCATAAAATTGTCTGAACAGCAAGTCTAAACATCTAGACAAAAGCAATATACAAGATCAACACAGGTGCCAGAAATAATATAGCATATACTCTACAAACCAAACATTGGAATATTAATACAACGAAGAAGGCCAGAACCAAGCATATTTCCAAATAATAGCCATAAGACACTGATGATATTTCTGCTTCTTGTACTCTTGAGCTTTTCTATATTAAGGATTCTTGGAAAGTCCACGCAAGTAAATCAACCTCAATGCCTCTCATATAGTAATTGTAAGAAGAAAACACCAAAAGTGCAAGAATATCCTTCAGAAGCTTGTTAGCATCCACAATCATGAAGTCGCATAAATTTCTAATGTTATAAATAAAAGCATCACAAAATGTGGACCATTCTTGGTATCAACCCCTGAAAGTCGTGTAAATTTAATTTTTCGAGCAGGTGTGATGATGTTCAGTTCCAACAAAGCTTATTAGCATCCACAATCATAAAGTTTTCATCACGATAAAAACCCGAGTACAAATACCACTTACACTGTAAAACTGTCAAGACTGTAGAAACATCAACCTCTGTTAAACGCTTTCCAAGCATTATCAGGAAATCATATATCAACTCACTGGGAATAATAATAAAAAGTATTAGATGGCCAAAAGAATACACACCAAAATACAATATAGTCACTAATTAAAACACACACACATACACACAAGATGCTCGAATGTCAAAAAGCTAATCAATGATGAAGAGTTATTGACTCCGTGGAAACCTTGGGTTGTGCATCAGAATTCAGAGGAGAAAGCAAGATATTTTTCAAAATTAATTATGAAATAAGGGTCTCCAAAAATGTCATGCTATCAACCTGTATCACACCAAATACATACTTCTAAACAAATCAATTTGGTTTACATGACACCAAGAAAGAATTTGGTTCACATGACACCAAGAAAGTACATGAAAGAAAAAAGAATAACTTGAAATCATGATCATTCAATTTGCAGACACTCAGACACTAAACAGCTCAGGGATCTACAAATAAATGTTAGAAGAATTTTTTTATTTAGAACTATTCAAGCATGCCAGAACCAAATGCCTTCTCACAACAGCCAAGAGACTAAGCAAATGGCAAATGTACTCTAGTCTATTAAGATACCAAACTTTGATTTTCTGGTTTTACATATCCAGACAATCATAAAATATCAATACATGGAAAAGACAAGCTGATGGATCAAAACAAGGGAAAAAGAGGATAGGCAACTCTTGCAGCTGATTCAAATACCGTGCAATGCAAGCTTACACATTGATGCATATATGAAGAGAGAGTAGGTATTTTTTAGAGTTTGTTAGTTACCTTGAGCAAAGTCCAAAAACATACAAGTACGAAAATAGAAGAGTCAGATTCCGCAAGGAGAGATTGTCTTCTTTCAAATACTCTTCCTGAAGATAGAACATGAAATGGCCTTTGGTTAACCCAAGAGAAAGTGAACCTAGAAATTATAGGGAGGTAGTAGTATCCCATATTTGATTAGTCAAGTAAGCTTGAAGTAAATAACCTATGTCTTTTCACTAAGTAGAGTTTACTGATTGGCAAAATAAATACATATCAAGCATAAGATGGCATGAAACTCGTTCAAAAATGAAACCTCAAAACATTTTGCAAGGAGTGCAAGAAGTTTGGCACCGAAGTCCACCCCAACCAAACAAGCCATTCCAGCTACAAAGGCCGCAAAAACAGCAGCATACCTTCAAATAAAACGTAGATTGATGTTTGATGTCAATATAAATGAAGAGAGCATTAATAACAGAGAATAAATCTCATCAAAATCAATTTTATTGGATATATGTCGAAACCAAACATCTATCAGCCAGATCAAAGAGCGGTTAAAATAACAGTGGCAGTGGGAGGCCTGGTGGTGGTAGTACAATACCAGCGGCTGTAAAAGTTGTGACAGATGTAATACAATAACAATTGGCATTCAGCATACTACTAAAGTTACATCTTAAAGCAGTCTGCTTATCATATCCTGCTAATAGTGTTGCGCTGCAACAGAAAGTTGTTAATGCAGCTCAAGATATCAGGTTACAGTTACTACAAAATCCTAATCATCAAGATCCAGGACAAGATTCATACGGAAGGTACAGTTCTCACGAAAAATCAAAAGAATCCTACATAATAAGCACAACAGCTGCTTACAGGAAAAATGGGCTTAAAGAAAGCAACAGTAGATAAAAGGTATCCACTACACTCTCAATAAACCTTACAACTTCCAATAACAAATTTATGCTTTAATTTTGCATAGCCTTTATATCACTGTATGTACAAACATTGTGCTCATTGTAGCATACTGTGATGGATAAATTCCTAAAAGCTACAGTATTCAATCCTCTCCTGGCTATCCACAAACTGTGATATAATTAAGGAAATAAATTCAACATAGGTTGGAGCTTTTTAATAATTTACTGAAGTCATATGGTTTTTGACCATGAACCTTTTATTCATTAGTGACTGATAATAAGATAATGAAAACGGCCCAACTAGTATCATGAATAAATAGGACTACATATATATATATTGAACTTTTCTATTATTGTTCTATCCAACTAGGAACAAACTATAAAAACAAGGAGAGACAGTAAATTTCTGGGAAAAAAAATATTCTTAACTGTTCATTGCCACGAGGACCTCCGGAACACGATGCAACAACTTCTTCACTGACAATCTGAGAACCAACACTGCGACCAACTGACTGCAAATATTGGATTTTATGAAAAATGAGATTGATATTAACAAACTTACTCATGATAATCTAACGAAAGCAGACATCCATGATGGTAAGAAATTTATCAATAGTTCCATAGTCAAATGGCAAGCATAATGCAATTTTCAGTTATGTAAGCCAACTCCTGCCACCATTGTGCAAAGCTACAAAACTCCAGATAGACATGTTACAATGACATGGCCAATGATTTCCCAGCCCCAGAAACTAGAAGATTATTCCAAGTACATCTTCTCATATGTTGATTTCCAATGAAGTTCCAGCGAAGGAAGAAAAATGCCTCTATCATTTCATATGACTTGAACACAACAACGATAATCTTTAAAAATATACCGGGTAGTTTGTGGACGTCTAATATCATGACAGCAATACTTGTTACAAAATTAAAATATCTTACATACCCTACACCATATAACCAACCAATAGCAAAGATTTTTGAACTCGTTTACTATTCATAGTCATGTTTCCTCATTATGTTACTCTCTCCAAAATTTCAAATCAAACAAATCATGAATGATGATAAGGAATGGATACGATAATAGCTTACATGATATAGAGTAGAGATTTCCCCTGCGATTGACTCCACATTAGTTTCAGAAAGCCTATTTAGAAGTCCTGAAGAAAATTGTATTAAGAGAAATGAGGAGATAGCTCATCATAATCAAAGAGACAATAAAACTAGTATAGGATGCTAAAAGAAATATAAAGGTAAATGCACACCTCTTATTCGTTTACGTAATTGAGCATGCTCTGCAGATTCATTTCCACCACGAGATCTAAGATGAGGAGCAACATATTTCCCTGTTGCCAACTCAGAAGAAGTCCCCAAAGGTCCAGATGTCTCAGTCTTTGATCTTATTCTTGTCTCAGGTTTTTGTTCCTGTTCAATTAAGTTAAAAAAATTCAGTTGCTTAGTTAAAATGCTGTTATTAAGGTTTCTATTTAAATGATCTGAAGGATTTTGTACCCTTTTGTTCTCTGAGGAGTCAAACACTGAAGGAATCCCCTCCAACAACATGTTCATGTCATCGTCATCTCCCTTTACCTTCCCTGCCTTAATCTTAAGTTTCTTTGCAAGTTTTCTTTCCAGTGCCAAATCAGCTTCAGCCAAACTTTTACCACCTTGAATGTCATTTTCAAGATACTCTTCAAACTTTGTTTTCTTTCTTTTCCCCGCATTCGAATTCTTCGGTGAGATCACCTTCACCACATCATCATGCTCCTCACCACTAGCTAGTGAATCAGATTCATCATCATCATCATCATGCTCCTCACTACTAGCTAGTGCATCAGACTCTTCATCCCCTATGTCAAGTTCATCATCATACTCCTCGCTACTATCTAGTGAATCAGATCCTTCCTCCCCTTCGTCAACTGAAATTTCATCCTCCAAATCTTCACTGATTGAATCGCTGTTTTTAGTATTCTTAGAAAAAGCACCATTACGAACTTTTTCAATTTCTCCAAGATTATCCAGTCCTTCGAGCAACACGCCAAGATCATCTTTAGCTGCACCCAACTTCCCATTCTTCAACTTGAGTTTCTTTGCAAGTCTCTTCTCAAACCTCAAATCCTCCTCTGCTGATGGCACTCTTCCCCCCATCTCCATTTCTAATAACTTAAAGAAATTGGTTTTCGGTGTTCTGTTGAAATCCATCTTCCGTTTTAAACCCTTTTTAGTTCCAGAGTTTCCTACGGTACGGGGCTGTTTCGTTGAACCACTACTTCTCAAATTACTCACTTTACTTTTAGATTTATCCACCATATGAGACTTACTTGCATTATCCTGAACTGCTTTATTCGAATACTCAGATTTCAAATCTTTCTTTGACTGCTAAAACAAATAAAACCAAAATCTTCGCTTAACTAAGAACAGAACAATTAGAAAGAACTCACTGCATTCAATTTGATGGTCGAGCTTCATAATAAAATAAAAATATCAGAAAAATAGGAAAACAAAAGCACAAAAACAACTTACATGATGATTGACCCAAGAATCAAATTTTTTCTTGTTCTTGGCCAAGCGGGCTTCTTTTCTGCGCTCTCTGCGGGACTGTCCACTGGGTTTTTCCTCTGTACCTAAACCCAAGACCAAAATAAACATGATATTGTATTGGGAAATCAGATATGATAGTGCGCAACAATTGGGTAGAAAATCTTACCCATGTTATGTTCACGAAATAAGATACGGTAACTCCGTTGCGCACTTGGGCTTGACAATTTAGAAGTTCACGAAATAAGTTATTTCAGGGTTTGCTTATTAAAGTTCACTTTTTTTACCAACAATTTTTTTTAGAGTAATGTCTGAATGCTACTAGATTTGTTTAAAATTTCGAATAAATAAGACAAGAAAGAAAAGGGAGGAGATGAAAAAGAAGCAGGTCGCGGTGTCGGCGGGCGGTGGATGGACAGGAAAGAAGAAGCACCACGAGAAGAAAAACGACGAAAGACAGAGAGGAGGAGGAGGGAGGAGAACACGGCGGTGGCGGTGGCGTTTACGGCCGGCGGTGGGTCAACAAGGAAAAAGAAGAAGAGGGAGCGGCGTCGGAGGCGGTGAGTGCTCTGGTGGCGGTGGGTAGGGTGTGGCCTGTGGCCTGTGGGTGCAGTAGAAGAAGGAAGAGGAAAAGGACGAATAATAATAATAATAAATAACCGATAAAAAAATAATAATAATAAATAAATAAATAAATAAACAATAGAAAAAGGGTAATTAAGAGAGAAAATAAATCGACATGGAGAAACCACACCAAAACTAAAACATGAGTTTTGTTTTTTTTTTTTTTTTGATGGGAAACATGAGTTATTCAAATAAAATTAAAAAACACAAAAACTTGCGAGAGACACACCAAAACTAAAACATGAGTTATTCAAATAAAATTAAAAAACACAAAAACTTGCGTGAGACCGTCTCACGGATCTAGTTCCGTGAGACGGAGCTCCATTTAGTGAAACCGACCCGCCAGCCCATCCGCTGACTACCCGCCCCAATCAACCCACCCGCCCCAGTCAGACCTACCAATCCCATTTGTAAAAAACACTCTGAGACCCGCTATTTTCCCTCCATCCCAATTCTAAACCCTTTCTCTCATCCCTGATTCATATCTCCCGCTGGTAAGTCATCTTTTCCGTTTTTCTTCAATTTTTATGGTTTTTTCTCCCTTTTTTCTTCAGTTTTTAGTTCAACTTTTCTTGCTTGTTAACCATGTAGTTTCTACCCTTTTTCTTCGTTTTTTTTCGTTTTTTGTTCAGTTTTCAGAGTTTTTATGTTCTCATTTTATCTAGGGTTGGCGTTCAGGGGTTGGTTTGGTGTACAGGGGGTGGTGTTGGTGTTCAATTTTTTCCATTTTTCTTCATTTTTGTCCCATTTTTTGTTCAGTTTTCAGTTCTTTCTTGTGTTGGGGTTGTTATGTTCTCGATTTTGTTTAGGGTTTATGAGTTTTTTATGCGAAATTCATTTTAGTGTTCATAAAGTAGTCATGTTAATTTCTTCTTATTAGATTTATATATTTTCAGTATTTTAATCTGTGTTTTTTTTATATACTTTTGCAGTTTTAAGCTAAAAACAGTTGTTTGTGCACATTTATATATCCCCTGTGATAATGGAAGAAGATCCTAAAACACCTCGTACTCGTATGTCGATTGTCCCGGAAACAGGGTATTACAAAATGAAGGCACGCAAGACGGTTTCTCCTATAAAAAAGAAACTCGCGCCGAGAAATGAAAAAGATATTCCCGAAAAAAGGAAAGCTAAGGAAAATGAAAACATTCAAGCAAAAGATTCAAAGCCTATTCCAAAGAAGAGAAAAGTACCACAAAAGGCTGAAAAATAGAGGAAGATAAAACTAGGTATAGTCAGTGTTTAATGCATGATTATATTGTGTTGTTTTGATGTTTCGTGTTAATTTATTTGATTGTATTTATGTTGCGATGGAGATGATAGGAATAGCTCGATGTGGAGGTAATCGTAGAGAGAAAAGGCGAAAAGCCAGGTAACATATGCTTTCATATAGAGTATCACTTTTCATATGAAAAGTATCACTTTTTGTGTTGAAAGTATCACTTTACTCGTGTTAAAAGTATCACATAACCGAAAGTATCACTTTTAACATATTTTTTGTGTTATGGAAATACTTTCATATAGAAGTATCACTTTCGTGATAAAAGTATCATTTTTTATGTTAAAAGTATCACTTTTCTGTTAAAAGTATCACATAATCGAAAAGTATCACTTTTAACATACTTTTATATAGAAGATCGTTTATGTGTTAAAAGTATCACTTTATGTGTTAAAAGTATCACTTTCTGTATTAAAAGTATCACTTTTCCTGTTAAAAGTATCACTTAATTGAGTATCACTTTTAATATACTTTCATATAGAAGTATCACTTTTTGTATTAAAAGTATCGCTTTTCATATCAGTTTGCATACCCTGTTAGCTCGAGGAATAAATGCACGGTCGAGAAAGAGACGGTTGGGAAAAATGAGACATGTGGAAAAAACAGGGCTGAGAAAGAGAAGGTTGGGAAAAATGCATACGAAGAGGACGAACAAAAAGATGTTCAAGTTGGTGATGATGAATATATAAATTTGAAACTACCAAAGGGGAAGGAGCTCGACGATGACGAGTTGGAGAAGCTGGCTAGGGATGTAAGTTCATTTAAAGTATCAGTTTTTACTTGAAGGGAAGAGTATCACTTTTCACTTGAAAAGTATTACTGATCACTGTAATACTTGGAAGTGAAAAGTATCACTTTTCATGTGAAAAGTATCACTTTTCACTTGAAAAGTATTACTAATCAGTGTAATACTAGGAAGTGAAAAGTATCACTTTTCACTTGAAAAGTATTATTAATCAGTGTAATACTTTTCACTTGATACTTTTCATGTGAAAAGTATCACTTTTGTTGTGAAAAGTATAACTTTTCACTTGAAAAGTATCACTTTTCACTTGAAAAGTATTATTAATCAGTGTAATACTTGGAAGTGAAAAGTATCATTTTGCATGTGAAAAGTATCACTTTTCCTGTGAAAAGTATCACTTATCACTTGAAAAGTATTACTAATCGTGTAATACTAGGAAGTGAAAAGTATCACTTTTTCATGTCAAATATTAACATATTTCTTCTTATTTTTGTAGAATGTTCACAAAGCTTTTTGATGTGCAAGAGAAATTTTAATCTTGTTACACAATTCCATATGGACGAGTTCGTAAAATTGAAAAATGAGATGACACAAGAGAAGCAAGAGAAGAAAGATACAATTTCATCTCCGCACTCGTGAATCTCTCAAGCTTGATTCTTCTCGGACTCGAAGGTGCACGAGCCGATTGATAAAGTCGTTGAAAACTTTAAATTGATGAAGAATTTGGCAGCTCAAATGCCAAATTTTGAGCTCCTTACCCCCCAGGTCGATTCGAAAAAGGCGAAGAAGAGAAAGATTCGAGGCAAACAAATGGAAGAAGTTGGTGAAGAAAGGTGGTGAAGAAGCGGCGAAGAAGTTGGGAATGAAGAAGCGAGGAGAGGATGCTAAAAGTCGGGACGAACCATGGCCTATTGATCCAAAGGTCAATTCAAGTCCACTTTCATGAAAAAACACAAGAGCGACCTCAAATTCTTGGGAAGGAAGGAGCAAGATATTATTGATTATTGCTTTTTCAATCACAAAAAAATTATCGAGTAAGTAAATTGTTTTTATAATTTACCTTTAATTTCTGTTCAAATCCATTTTCTTGTTGTATTAATTGTTTTTAATTTTTCGATTCAAACGCTTTTGCACATCGCCGGAGGTTTTTATATTGCATTTAATGATGGCATCATGACATTGCATGATTCAATTATGATCCACATAAGCATCATAGACACATGGGCTATGTTGCTTAACAAAAGACCAGCAATGAACTGTTTTTACTTCCATGCTCAACATTCTGTAAGTTTTATTTAAAAGTGTCATTTTATGCTTTATAAGTATTAATTTAAATCTTAAAAGTATCACACTTGTGCAACAGATCTACCTTGAAAATCTTTTGAGAGATAAGGGGCAAGATAATAGTAAAAATTTGAGAGATTGCTGGAATCATTGGATGTCAAGTGGAAACAGCCGAGACCTCAGCACCGTGGATTTCGTAAGAATATCTCTCAAGTTTTGCTTTGGAATTTAGCTTTTCTTCTTATAAAATGCAGATTTTTGTCCTGATTTTATTATTAAAAATGCAGATTTTTGTGCCAATTTGCTACAAGCAACATTATATATGTGTTGCCATCAACTTTGTTGATGCAAAAGTGCAATATCTGGATAATTTGGTGCATAATGAAAATGTTGCTCCTGACTATATTAGTCTAGCAAAATTGGTGGTAAATTATTTAGTTGATGTTATTATTGATGTTAGTTTTCATGTTATTATTTGTAATACACTTGAAGTGAAAAGTATCACATTTCATATGAAAAGTATCACTTTTCACTTGAAAAGTATTACTCATTATTTGTAATACGTTGAAGTGAAAAGTATCACTTTTTAAGTGAAAAGTATCACTTTTCATATGAAAAGTATCACTTTTCACTTGAAAAGTATTACTCATTATTTGTAATACTTTGAAGTAAAACGTATCACTTTTTACGTGAAAAGTATCACTTTTCATATGAGAAGTATCACTTTTCAAGTGAAAAGTATTACTCATTATTTGTAATACTTTGAAGTGAAAAGTATCTCTCAGTAGTGTGATTTCTTTTTTGTAATTTCCAGCAAAGAGAAATGAGCATTTTCTTGAAGGAGAAAAACCACCCTAAGGCTGATGATGTTGCAAAATATGAAATTGATAATGTCAAATTTCCATGGCAAAGAAAAATAGCCAACATTGACTGTGGTGTTTTCCTAATGCACCACATGGAAAATTTCCAGGGGCTTGTTTACTCAGAACCGGATTTGCGTAAGGTATGAATGTTTTTGCAAATTAGATTAGATTAAATTTCTTTGTTTTATCTTGTTTTTATTTATTTTACCTTTGTTTTATCTTGTTTTTATTGAAGGTTGGTGAACGACGCAAATTAAGGGCTTCTTATTGCGCAAAGATTATTCTCAGCCGGTGGAATGAATTAAGAGTATAAGTTGAGAAGGAAGCAATTGAATTTATAAATCAAACAAGTTGATTGATGTATGTATAGGGCTCAGTATAGAATGAAAGAGAAGAATTGTTTCTATTTTTTATGCATGTATAAATTAGTTTGGTGCAAGTTACATTGATAGGTATTGAATAGTTTTTTGGTTGTATGATTTGTGGGAAGATGAGAAAGTTGTTTTCACATTCGTAAGTTGGTGTGATTGTGAATAAGCACATTTGTAATGTTCGAGCATTTTGTTGCTGAGTTTTAGAAATAGGCTTATTAGAGTATCTTTGTGTTTTAAAAAGTATCGTTGCTTGTTTTAAAAGTATCATTTCTGTTAAAAAGTATCGTTTTGGGTTGAAAGTATCACTTTTTGTTAAAAAAGTATCATGTCATGATGTATAGCCCAGTTGGAAAAGTATCACTTCTTGTTACAAAAGTATCACTTTCTATTAAAAAAGTATCGTTTTTTGGGTTAAAAGTATCACTCTTGTTAAAAAAAGTATCATGTCAAGATATATTGCTTTCAATCTGAAAAGTATCACCTTTTGGGTTAAAAGTATCACTTTTTGTTACAAAAGTATCGTTTTTTGGGTTAAAAGTATCATTTATTGTTAAAAAAGTTAATCTCATTAAAGTATAGCTTTCAATCGAGTATCACCGTTTGGGTTAAAAGTATCACTCTTTGTTACAAAAGTATCGTTTTTTGGGTTAAAAGTATCATTTAGCGTTAAAAAAGTATCATCTCATTAAAGTATAGCTTTCCATTAGAAGAGTATCACCTTTTGGGTTAAAAGTATCATTTTTTTGGGATAAAAGTATCACCATCATTTATAATACTGAAGCTAAAAAATTCAATAATAAAAAGTTGAAGAATCCAATACTAAAAATCTGAACAATTCAACAATACTAAAAATCTGAACAATTCAACAATACTAAAAATCTGAACAATTCAATACTAAAACAGTAGGAATACTAAAATAATCGAGGATTAGGAGTCTTTGAACCAAACTCCTTGGATGGATGTGAGCTTGTTGTATCACTACTTTTCTTCTTCTTGTTTTTCTGCTGAAAATGCCCCTTGATCCTTTGCCTTATCCCCTTTGTAACTGAACGTGTAGGATTCAGTATACTGTTAGAAGAATTAGAAACTTCATGTTGTCCCGTAGAATTCAGTGTATTCATCAATGCATCAACAGCTAAAGAATCTCTATTGTAGCCATCTTCGATGATTCTTCTCGCCTCCTCATTGTCTTGGCATTTTAGAATAAGATTATAATAGTTTCGTGCTATTTCATGCCGCTAAGGAACACAATCCTTCGGTTTGTGAGAACTTTCAGCCATCTTATTGAACTTCCCCCACAACTCTGTTTTGACAAATTTTGTCCATCTTTTGACAATGTAACACTCATGAATCTTGGAGATAGAATGCCTATGAAATACTCTTAAGCTATGACAATGAGTAAACCACACTCCTCAAATTTCTTACAAGAACGGTTTATGAGCATATTTAAACAATCATACACCACACGATAACAAAGAACCCCATCACTTGGCATTGAAATGTCATAAACCATGATGTTTTCTTCCACACGCACAATGATGCATTCAGTAGAGATACTTTTAATAAACTCACTCTCAAACTCTTTAAAAAGGGTCAATGTATATACCTCAAAGAACATGTTTCAACATTCCAGTCAATTGTAGTACGGACGTCGAATTGATCTTGAGCACTGGAATTCGTTTTCTTTTTCATTGTTCCTCCAACGCTTTAATGTTCCTTGAAAAATTCCATAAAATTCAGTCAGAGTTGTTGTTTACTTTGCATTAAATCCTTATTGCGCTTTCGTACTCTCACTCCTTTGTGAAGATAATATTCATGAGAAAAAATATCCTTGCTTAATGCAAAGACACCATTTCTCCTTCAAATCATACATGCGCCGAAACCAAGAATCATCATGCAATTCATACTCAAATCATAGAATTCAAACCAAATTTCAAAGTCTCTTTCATCAACACAACCAGTCAAACATTTATCGAATGCTTCTTTGAAAGAATTATTTTTTTTCAAACGTCCAAACCGACTTATAGCATTCTGGTGAAGGTGCTAAAGACATAGCTTGTGCCTTGTCTGAGGAAAAACCCGCACAGAAGAAATAAAACAAAATTAACCATATATGTTTTGAGGGAAAAGTATCTAATTTTCATGTTAAAGTATCACTTTTATAGCTAAAAGTATCACTTTTAGCTATAAAAGTATCACAAACAAAATTAACCATATATGTTCTGAGGGAAAAGTATCTGATTCTCATGCTAAAGTATCACTTTTATAGCTAAAAGTATCACTTTTAGCTATAAAAGTATCACAGACAGACAAAAGTATCACAAACAAAATTAACCATATATGTTCTGAGGGAAAAGTATCTGATTCTCATGCTAAAGTATCATTTTTATAGCTAAAAGTATCACAGACAAAAGTATCAGATTATTGTCATAAAGTATTTACCTTTTCAATTGCATTGCTTATTGCCAGGTCTTGATCAGTGAACAAAGTTACAGGACATTTTCCACCCATTGATTTTGTAAAGACTTGAAAAAGCCACTCAAATGATTCAGATTTTTCATCAGATAAAAAAGCACACCCAAACATGACGTTTTTCCAGTGGTTGTTGACCCCAACAAATGGCGCACAAATCAAGTTATATTTATTTGTGCGATATGTTGTGTCAAATATCATAACGTCACCGTATATCTCGTAGTCTTCCTTCATCATGGAATCCCTCCAAAATACATTAGATAATCTACCAAATTCATCCAACTTCACTCTAAAAAAGAAATCCTCCTCTTCGACATCTTGTTGATATAAGATGTCAATTAACGTCTGTGCATTGCCACCTTCTATTGCTTTCATTTTCAATCTATTAACAAAATTCAAATGGTCTTTCAAAGTATGACCAAGGCATTGTTCGCCCCCCGCATCGTGTACCATATAACGGTAAGATTGAGTGGCTTTCATCCCACAAGATATCATATCCTCAATAGCTTTGCCTTTTTCATTTGTAATGACTCTCTCGAACGATGTAAATGGATCCATTCTGCATTCTTGTGAGTTGATGGTTGTGTTCCACAATATCTTTGAACTACCTCGTAAAGCCCCTCTCCATTTAACTTTACTCTCATTGAAGCTTTACATCCGATCGTGTAACATTAGCCTTTTTCTTTTCGGTCTGCAGATTGCTTAAATCCAGTGAGAAGAACATACATAGTATTTCTCAACAACTCCTGCTTTTTTTGTAGATTTTCTAGTAGTCGATTTTCGTACACTAAACCCAACAAAGACGGGCATGACGACAATACAATGATGCATATCCTTAATTGTTTTTCTTGTTATATGTAGAAGACAACCACTCACATCAAACTCATTTTCATCTTCATTATCAACTCCAGCCTCATTGGAATTATTGACTTTATCACCCTCATCACTAGAGGCAATAATTGTGACACCTAAATATAATACTTTTGGTTAGAAATGTGATACTTTTAATTGAAAAAGTGATACTTTTTACTAGAAAAGCAATACTTGAAAAACTGAAGTGATACTTTTGGTTAGAAATGTGATACTTTTTATTCAAAAAGTGATACTTTTCACTTAAAAAGTGATACTTTTTAATGAAAAAGTAATACTTTAAAAACTTAATTGACAACATCTAAGCGTAATACTTTTGGTTAGAAATGTGATACTTTTCATTCCAAAAGTGATACTTTTCACTTAAAAAGTGATACTTTTTAATAAAAAAGTAATACTTCAAAAACTTAATTGACAAAAAATGGGAAGCACATTACCTTCAGCTTCTTGGAGTGTTGTATTATTTGCATTCTGTGTGGCAATATTGACTTCGTCATTTTGAGGAGCAGCACCAAGAATTGTGACAACATCTAAGCATAATACTTTTGGTTAGAAATGTGATACTTTTCATTGAAAAGTGATACTTTTCATTGAAAAAATGATACTTTTTACTAGAAAAGCAATACTTGAAAAACTGAAGTGACAAAAGATAGGCAATACATTACCTTCAGCTTCTTAGAGCATTACATCACAATCATCATCTGTGTTAATTTTGATTTCATCACCCTCATCACTAGAGTCAATGACGGTGACAACATCTAAATGCAATACTTTTCATTAGAAATCTGATACTTTTGATTGAAAAATTGATACTTTTAGCTATAAAAGTAATACTTTTAGTCTTAATGGAAGAATTCATACCTTCTTTGGCAAGCTCTTTTATATTGTCCATTTTTGTTCTTCAACAAAACTTACACAGAAGCTGGAAAACAAAAAAGAAGAAAAAGTTTTTTCTTACAATAACAAACACCAATACTAACACAAATTTCATACATATATTTTTGTAACAAAAGGCAAATCGAATCGAAATTCTACATACCGTGTGACACAATGAGAGAACGGGAGCTGAGGTTTTTATGTTAATTGACGTCGAGAGAGGGAGACAGAGAGAACACAAGCTGAGGATTTTTTCGCTTTCTCTTGTTTCATTCGTCTCGGTGAGGAGACGACATGTTTCTGAGGGGAACACGAGTGGGGAGACGACACATTCTTTGGGAAACACGAGCTAGGGCACAGGTGGGTGGTCAGGATTGGTTCGATTTTTGAAAACCTGGCGCGGTAACAGGGCTGGGCTGGGATTGGTTAATCTAAATCAGCGGGTTCTCAGCCTAGAAACAGGGTGTCGGGCGGGTTATTTTAAATGGAGTCCGTGAGACGGTCTCACAAGAGAGCGCCCCATTAAAAAAATATGTTTATATAATATAATAATAGAGAAACATGTAGAATTTTTAATAAAGTATTATAAAATGTTATTATTAAGTAGAATAATAATTACTCCCTCCTATTAGGCTTCATTTGGATGGAAGGATTTGAGCTATGGATTTTAAATCCATAATAAGAAATCCATTGAGGTTGTTTGGATGGAGTCATTGTATAATGAATTTCAAATCCTTGAAAACTATTTTTGGAGTCATTTTGGAGGATTTCAAATCCTTCCTATTTGGAGTCATTTGAAATCCTTCCCTAAATCTTCTCCCCAAATCCAAATCCTCCTATTCAAATGCAACCTTAAGGATTATGTTAAAATACTCAATATACCATTACTTAATCATAAATGCTACTTTGGAACAAAACAAATTTATGCACTAGAGTTAGTTGGAAAATGATATATTAAGGGTAATTTGGGAAAAATATTTGTCACAAGTCTTGAAAATGTGAAAACGCAGTATTTTAAAAAAAAATATATTATGTGTCAAAACGTCACTTATTTTGAATACGAGATAATATGATATTAAATGATTCTTTTTTCATTAAAATAAACAAGAAAATGCTAATTATTGAAATATAAGAGTGGGATGATGGTGTAATATATATGTAGTCTCTTTTTTTCTTTGTATTTGATGGGGAAAAATACATTGTTAATTTTAATTTGTATAAGTTTAAATTCACTATTAGTATATAATTTAAAATGAAATTTAAAATTAAAACATGTGGTTAAAATGTAGGATTATGAAATTTGGTTTTTGAGTATGATACTTTGAAATGAGGGCAAATTGTCACATCATCTTGGGTTTGATACAGACCCAAATACTCTGATTGTGTAATATTTTGGTCTGGGTTTGCTACTGTTTGGATTGGGAATCCATTAAGTAATGGATTGATTTACGGATCCAACAATAATCATAGCTTTGAAGCCCAAATACCAAAATATTGACCCAATAGAATTATTTTCCTTTTTCCTGCCAATCACTAGGGGTGTAAACGATCCGATCTGAGCCGAGCTTTAGTCAGTTTGCCAAATATTCGTTTAATTTTATACGAGCTCGAGCTCTCTTCAGATTTTAAAAACATTATTCGTGTTCGTTTGATAAAATTATTCAGTGTTTGAATTTGTTCATGAATATGTTCGTGAACGTCGTTCATGTTCATTGCGCGTTGGTGAATACTGAATAATTTTGTTCACAAACAATAAACAAACAAACAAACAAAAGTACCTTTGTGAGTTTGTGTACATTACATGATCGTGAACAAATCGAGCTTTAATTCATATGCTAATTGATAACTTTTAATATTGTAACTTTAATTTTTTTTTCATATTATAAAATTATAGATTATTATTATTATTATAAAATACTATTAAAATTATATATTTTTAACTTTTTAATATTTATATTAACTTATATGTAAAGCTTTAATTTTAAAATTAAGCTACGTTAGCTTGTTCATGAATATTTCATAAACGGACACTAAATGAGCTTGTTCACGATCTATTAATGGATGAGTATACAATTGTTCAAGCTCTGTTTGTTTATTAAATGAGTCCTAAAATCTGTTCATTATATTCTTATTAACTAAATAAATGAACATAAGCTAACACTATTCGAGCTCGTTCACGAGTTGTTTGTCAAATGTTCTATTTATTTACAGCCATGTTAATCACACATTCCAGACTAGACTCCGGGACTAATGCGATGTAGAGCGCCATTCACGAATTTCACCATGGATTGCAGATCCATAGTAATTGCTTGAGATTTGGATTCCTTATCGAATTTGTTTTTTCTTGATTGCATCTAATGGACATTTTCCCATGAGTGCTGATTGCAGTTTGAGCTAGTGTTGTGACGTTGAACGAGTTAAGGATGTGTATTAGGCTTCGACAGTGTTTTAAAAAGCTCTAGACGCTAGGCGAACGACAAACTGGGGCCTAGCGCCTATGCGGAGACTAATCTCCCTAGACCTGGGCAGGGTTAAACGGGCCTAATCGGAAGAATAACTTAGGCGAACAAGGGGGGTCTAACACCTAGGTGGCGACTAATTGGGGTTAGGCAAGGATTTTTAAAACAGTGGACTTCAATAGGCTGAAATAAGAAACTACAAACATGTTGCTTTGGGTCTTTACTTTTCATAAACTGAGAAAGAAAATAATATCGACGGATTATTATGTGAAAGGTAGTTTGGGTCTATACTTTTCATAATAATAAGGAATAATTACAAAAAGTACCTCTCAGGGTTGACCTAATTACAGAAAAACTCATCTAACTTTTAAAATTATAAAAAGTACCACTGAGGTTTGATTTAGTGTTAAAATTAAGGGGTAAACTGCAATATTTTTATAAATATGAAGGGGTATTTTGAAATATTGTTTTGTTATAAAAGGTGTAATATTAGACGAAACAAAACCTCAATGGTATTTTTTATAATTTTGAAAGTTAGCTGGGTTTTTTTGTAATTAGGCCAAGCCTCAATGGTATTTTTGATATTATCCCTAATAATAAACTGGAAAAATGTGGATTGTTTTGTGTAAGAATTTCTGCGCCTACCAAAGATGGAATAGGGTTTGGTGGTATAACCCAACAAATGATGCTTGAATTACACTTGCAATGTTATACTTTTAAAGTGAATGAATAATCTCAATGCCTCCACGAACATAGTTGGACTAGGAAAGGAGTAAGACAAAGGTTGCACTAAAGATCATCAGTGTGGGTTAGAATTCCTATTTTTTGCATTTACTCCTCTATGTTGGCTTGTTTTAACATTTAGTCCTCTATGTTGGCCTGTTTTGATATTTAGTCCTCTATGTTGTCCAATTTTAATTTTAGTCCAATAATTTACACTTTTGTGCACATTTAGTCCTTTTTTCACCGAATTTATAAATATTCGTCGAAAAATGCTGATGTGGCATTTTAAGTCGTCAGACATGCTGACATGTCTGATTTTGAATTAAAAAAATAAAAAAGACACGTAATTATTTGGTAGGGAAAATGAAAATCATGTGCATTGCACATGACACCAAAAAATCGAACCTGCTTTCTTCTCAAAATCCCAACAGAACCGAAAGGAACATAAAAAAGCCCCAAAAAACCCTAGCCCTGCAATCTTCAAAATCGAAGCGAAAATCCCAACTGCATTTTCATTTTGGTCCGATCATTGAAGAATCTTGAAGTTGTGCAGCCAATTTTATCGTTTAAATGGAGGTTCGTGAAGAAGATCGCTTGGATGAGCTTCCTCCAAACTACGGTATGTTTGTGTGCCCCATTTATAAATTTATTCTTTTTTCTTGGTAAACTCTACTGTTTGTGGGTCATATATGTTGGATTGTCTATTTCCAATCACCTGTGATGTGTGCAAAGAAAATGTGGCTTTTTTAGGTGGTGTAAAAGTGGGGGACCATGAGTCATGTAAATGTGTCATATGTGTGTCTGACTTTGTTCTTTTTTTTACTGTTGAATAAAATATTTTATTGACTCACTTTTTTTTGGGTCTTTGACACAGATCCAACAAGTAGGATGCTAACACTTGCTTTCTACTATGGAGGTAAGTTTGAGCTTAGACCTCGTGGTTTGTCTACTTATATTTGGGGGTTATTGTTATAAGTTCGACTATGTAGAAGTTGAGTTGTTTATGCTAGAAGCATTTATAAAACTGGATGAACGTGAGGGTATTAAGGAACCTATGACCATTTACTGTGAAATTGACGATGGGTTTTTGCTAATTAAAGATAACAATCGTTTGCATGAAATATGTGAACATAGACTTAAGGGTATTAGGGAAGTTAGCATCTATGTTGAAGAATTAAATGATGTCTCAAATGATGCCTTTTGTAGTCAAAGTGGTTCATCAAAACAATTAGAACCAGGGAAGGGGTATGAAAAAGATGTGACTGAGGGGCTTGATGATATTGAGGAAGCAAATGAGAGTGATAGTGATGAGGTGAATGGGGAAAAGAGGAAAAATGAGGAACCAAGGTCAATTGCATGTTCCTAGGGCTAATATCAGAACACCTGCACCATTTGTTGGAGGACAGTTTTTTCCCGGTATGGAAAGATGTATCACAAATCCAAGCACAAGTTCCAAAACAATAATAAGTGAAGGACAAAAATATGTGAGCATACAAGAAATGACCTCAATTCTCATCGAGGAGAATGCTGGAAAGAGAAAGCAGACATGAAAGAAAGCTGTCAAATGAAGAAGGCATTAAGTGCAAAAGTGCTTATGGGAATTGTCTTTTGTTTTTCTGGTCAATCGTGAACATTAAGGCATCTTTTGTTAAAGTGTTGTGACACTTACATGCCTACACTTATATACATCATTTGTTAATAGTGTTGTGACACTTAATTTGGTACTATGTTTTGATTTTGATACAATCTGAAAAAGTGTTATGCGCTTGAATGAATTATTAGAATTTGGTGCCAGAATATTTGTTAAAGTTTGTGCACTTACATTACCCATGTTTTGATACAATTTTGTTAAAGTGTTGTGCACTTATATTTACCATGTTTTGATACAATTATGTTAAATTGCACATTTACCTTGTCTTGATGAAATTGTTATTGTAATGCAAACCAAGGTAATGAATTTCCATTAACATTTCCCAGCTTATACATAATTGGTGCAAATATAGCAGATTTCCATTAACATACATAAAACAGGGTACAATATGCTACTACTAAAGAAAACAACTTATAAATAAAACAGGGTAAAATACATTTGCAACCTAAATAAAATGCAATTCACCCTGCCAACACACAAATACATTTGCAACCTCCTTCCTCCTTCATTTTTCTTGACTAACTTAACAAATGAGCCAAGAAAACCCACCATGACACCATTAAAACCATTTTCAGCTGCTTTTTTGCCATCATTTGTTTTTGGATTTCATCCTCAAGAACCACAATCTTGGGCTTCAATGTAGGAATTATTGTCATAGCTCTTGGGCACATAGGTGGGTCATTCCAATCGAAAAAATTACACCCTCCACTCTGCCAATACAGTTCGAATAGTTTAAAAAAATTCAGAACTCCATGGATGAACTCAGGTAGGTCGAACAGTGAAACAAATTCAGAATTCTATACGGATGAACTCACCTTCCAGTTCGCCACAACCTAGGAATATTCGACCGGGATTATCGCTTGTCCATGACGTCCTCATTTGTGCCCGATTCCCACAATGACAACATATTCTAGGATTTCCGAAAACTGAAGACCTTTTTTGTTCTTTTTTTTCACGTCCGTTTTCTTTCTTCTTACATTTGCAGGTTAGTTTCTCTTCATTTTAGGGTTTAATAACGCATGTACTTGTTGGGGGAAAGGCAACTACATTTTCCCCCCCTACTTTTTTGATGACATGGCATTTTTAAGTCTATTTAAGTTGTTTTTTAACACATATACATCCAACTAGACATTTCCCAACCAAAATTGAAGAAATCCCCAAATTAAAACGCCACATCAGCATTTTCCGACGAATATTGATAAGTCCGGCGAAAAAAGGACTACATGTGCACAAAAGTGTAAATTATTGGACTAAAATTAAAACTGGACAACATAGAGGACTAAATGTCAAAACAGGCCAACTTAGTAGACTAAATATCTGATTTTCCCTAATAAACTGGAAAAATATGGATTATTTTGTGTAAGAATTTCTGCGCCTACCAAAGATGGAATAGGGTTTGGTGGTATTACCCAACAAATGATGCTTGATTTACACTTGCAATGTTATGCTTTTAAAGTGAATGAATAATCTCAATGCCTCCACGAGCATATTTGGACTAGGAAAGGAATAAGACAGAGGTTGCACTGAAGATCATCAATGTGGGTTAGAATTCCTATTTTTTTCAAGATAAGATATTGGTGGCAGCCAGTTGATCTAACTATAACCCTGACCATCAATACACACCCGCAGTTGAACCTGATAGCAACAATGAAGGTCGGAGTTGGGTTGTTTTTCAGTTTGTGGCATTTGCCACAAACAATTTCGAAACTAAGGTGAAATTGGGAGATGTTGTCAGATTAAGCGTAGGCGCCATTATGAAGGGCGCCCACTATGCAGGCGCCCATAGCAATGGTGCCTGCTGCTTTACTTTTTTTTTCCTCACTGCCACGAAGGCGCAAGTTTGACTAGCGCCTACAACCTGAATTTTTTTTAATTATTTTTGAAATTTTGGAATTTTAAATATAAAAACACAATTTTTGGATATTACTAGATCGAAATATTACTCAATCGAAACACGATTACATAATAAAGATTACACCACATAATGAAAAAAACAACAAGGAAATTACATATTAAAATACTGAAATAAGATACGACATGACATTACAACATATAAGTATGCGAAACTGGAACGCAAACAACAGGAACACTGCACGATCAATCTTGGCATGAAGAAGAACTTCCTTGCTCAGCGTTAGATTGTGATGGCAAGTAGCGTTTAGGGTGAGCCGACAAGTTGCTCGAGCCTTGTGTTTCTGGCTTCGGTATCTTAAACAATATTTTGAGCTTATGAAATAAAGGTTCTCCCTCCATCATATAAGCATCCAGAGTAACGGTGTCACCATCCTAAAAATTAAAGAAAATGAATGATTAATATACTTACATTACATAATGGTATATAATATAACTCGCATGACGAAAATAAGAATATTTAACTTACCGAACGCCAAGTGACCGAGTGAGTTGTTGCTGCATGCACGAAATTGAGTTTACGATCCCAATATACACCTGGCGTACTTAGCATTTTGGCGAACAAAGTATAGCGGGCTTGGAGATGTTTAACTCGTTGATTTACCTCGGCGAACTTAAAATTGCATTGGAATATGCAAATTTGAAGGTGAATCGCTCCGCCTCCGAATGGCCACACTATTGTTGGTTTCACCAACTACCCAGCTGTCTTTACTCTGCTCGTTTAGTAGTGAATCAACGAGAATGGTGTCCATCGGCAATGTCCACCTTGTATTTTTCGCATTATAGAGACTTATCAGTAACTGGGAGTTAGGCTTCCGTGGGGATGGTAGAGGCGACCAATTGAACTCATCCACATGGAGTGAAAAAGAAATAATATATTTCTTTGGGGTTGCTAGAGGGGACCAGTTCAAGTTGCAATCAAATGAAATTTTTAGCATGTATTTATAGGCGGTGTGAAGTATTCATACTGACATTTTTGTAAATTTGTTAAGTTATTCAAACAAGACCCAATAACTAATATTGTAACACCCTTATCCTTGTAATACATATTTATATCGTATAAAAATATAATTCATAGGCAGCACATCTGCATTGCGCATGAGATTAATATATTAATCATCAATAATAACCTTTTTGATTCAAGCGGAAGCATTTACTCAAAACGATTTAGCAGCACTCATTCACATATGTGCATTCATCCATATTACACGACATTAACGACCGTGCCCTTTTATATACAGATCCAAAATAAAACTCCTTATATGATATGCAAATGATGAGCTGAGGGAGAAGTATGGGAACTCGGGGTGGTCGTACGGTAGTCTGTAATCCAGAATTCCTGGATATCTATAATTCTTTAACACATGATTCAAGGTCATTAGCGGCCATAACAGAATCCATTAATCTCTGATTATTGCATTTTCTGTAATCACATATTTCATTTCCGTATCAATAACATCAGTAGAGATCGCATATCTCATTTCTATATCAATAACATCATTGGAGATCACATATCTCAATTTCATTTCAATGTCATCACATAGAGATCATATATCAAAATTTCATCACAATATCATCATAGAGAATCATGCAATTCACATTAAGGCACGATAAGCTACTAATCATTGTAGCCAAATAAGTAAATAATTCATTCCAAAACATTAATCATATAATCACACAAGTCAAATAACAAGCTAAAAGATTATACGCACAAGGTGATGTCTTTATCCCGAGGAGTTTGCCTAGTTGGTCTTATCTGTTCTTCCTTCGAGCTTTTGCCCTAATAACATATCAGAATTGTATGACCACATTCAATATCACGGATTAACCTCTAACAATGTCATTGTTTGATACATGTTTTTATCTTAATTTTGATGATTTTATTTTGTCACCAAAACAATGTTTTTAAAGGTTGTCCAAATACTCCTAAATGATTTAAAATGGTTTTAATATTTTCCGGAGTATTTCCTCAAGTTTATTTTTGATAATAATGGACAACACTTTTAATGATTTTATGTTAATGGGTTTTTATTCCTAAACAAGATTTCTAAATGTTGTCTAAATACTCCCGATTAGTTTAAAATATTTTTATTAAATTTTCGGAGTATTTCTTGAGTTTTATTTTCGACAAAAAATGGACAACATTTCTGTCTCGTGGTCGACCGGTCGCCCTATAGGGCAACCCATACCTGAAGATGATTTTTGAAACAGAAAATGAGACGGAAGTAAAATCAGGCAGGTCGCCCGGTCGCCCAGGGGTCGACCGGTACCTGCATGTTTCGTTTTGAAACAGAACAAATCTTCTTCGATTTTTTATTAAGGTGGACCGATTGAGACAGGGGTCGACCGGTCGAAGCCTATGTCGACCGGTCGTCCTGTTGAAAATTTCAAAGTGTTCTTAATTCTCTTATTTCGTGCGTCGCCGTGCGTGTATTATTGAAAGCAAAAATATGACCGTTTGACAAACAGACACATTTCCTTAAATTGTGGGATTGATTTCTAACAGCTATATTTTTGATTTTAATTGTATTTTTCTATAGATTTTCAATCCCCAAGAGGAGCCTATACTTGATCAATCATCTCCTATAAATAGAGGAAGTTTTGGAGCAACCAATACAACAATTGAGATACAACACAACAAGATACACTTCAAGCAAATACTTGGTCTTTCATTGTTATTATTCTTGTTGTAAATTTGCCTAGCTTATCACTTTCACATCCTTGAGGTCTAGGTTATTCTTGATTACACTTTGCACTCAAATTGTAATATTCATTATTGAGTTGTAATCTTGATTTTTGGTTATCATTCAAACACAAGATATCCTTGTGAGTGTTCTTGTGGTAAGAGCACACTTGGATGATCTAGGTGATAGGTGCAAGAAGATTGTGGTGATCTTATTATTGAGGTGTTGAAGAATTTGGTATTCTTCAAGGTTGAATATTGTGGTAATCTTCACAAGGTGCCGTTGAAGGAAGATTGTGGTAATCTTCAAAGGGAGATTGTGGTAATCTCCAAAGGTGTTGTTGAAGAAGAGTGTGGTGCTCTTCAAGGTGTTGTAAGTTGAATTTGTATTAATTTTGGTAATTAATAAAATTCTTTTTCTTTTTGAAATCCATCCCGGATATACTGGGGTGGTAGAGGATTAGGCCCTAGGTGGGTTGAACCTCTATAAATCGACGTGTGTTGTTTACATTCCGCACCTTTATTATTGTGTTTGAGCATTCGGTTATAAAAAGGGGCGAAATCGAAAAGATGGAGATAATCTATTCACCCCCTCTAGATTATCGTAGCAGCTTGGACTTACAAGTGGTATCAAAGCCAAACTCTTTGGCAAGCTCGTTTCACATCGCGAGTGAAGAGAAACGATTGACGGCTACGAACGAAGCTCATCTTTCCGGCACCTCCACCACCAAGCCACCACTATTTGATTCCAAAAATTTTATTTTTTGGAAAGAAAGAATGGAATGCTACTTACAAGGTTGCGGGTTCGACATTTGGAACACCGTCATAAACGGAGAATCCATTCCGATGAAAGATACACCACACACCTCAAAAGGCTTCAAAAATCTCAATGATGAAGAGAAGAAAATCATCTCCTTAAACGGTAAAGCTCTCAATATTTTGTATTGTTCATTTACTAATTTAGAATATGAACATATTGTAGGAATAAAGTCGGCACATGAAGTATGGCAAAAATTAGAAGCCATCTATGGAGTATTTGCAAATGAAAGAAGCCAAACAAAAGCATCTACTTCTCAAAGGGATACAAG
This sequence comes from Rehmannia glutinosa, assembly GCA_016081115.2. Taxonomy (NCBI): domain Eukaryota; kingdom Viridiplantae; phylum Streptophyta; class Magnoliopsida; order Lamiales; family Orobanchaceae; genus Rehmannia; species Rehmannia glutinosa. Next base: position 13,227,300 of record CM071934.1, on the reverse strand, counting down.
TTCATATCTAAGGAACAAGCCTCTTACAACTTCCAATTATGAAGAAGTTGAATATTGCTTTATGGGCATCAATGAAGAAAATGAGGTATGTCTTAAACCCTCTACTTCCTATGATATTGTCATTCAAAATGATTATAGTGATTTGCAAAATGATTATGATGAACTTCAAAATGAATTCCAAAGCTTACTTGTTAAATACAAAAATTTGAAAAAGGAATTCAATGTTTTGAAAAATGATAAGGATAGTTTATTTACTTCCTATGAATCACTATCATGTGCTCACACCACCACACTTGACAAGGTTAGAAACCTTGAAAAAGAAAATAGTACTCTTGTTGAGGATATAAATTGCTTGAAAAATGATTTATCTAAATCCAACTTGAGTACCGATAAAATGACCAAGATTGTTGATTGTTCGAAACTAAAACTTGATCATAAGCCTAAGGATGTCAATCACATGAAAAAGAATCAAGTCTCTAAGCATGTTGGTCATTATGCTCCTAGAATTATTACATGTTTCTATTGCGGTAAAAAGGGTCATACGGCTAATTTTTGTCGAGCTAGAAATAGCTCTAATTATCGTTGGAGACCTAAAAGTCTCAAGACTAATCCTAAAGGACCCAAACACATAAGGGTACCACAAAATAATGTGTTATTAGGTACCCGGCGAAATAATGATCAAAGAAAATTCATACCGCCAAGAAGACATCAAATGACCGTTTCATTTGATCAAAGAAGGAGAAACTATTTTCAACAAAGCCAATTTCCAATAAGAAGATATAATCAAAAATGGGAAGAACACAATCCTTGGAAATGGCAAAGACATCATCAACAAGATGATTTTCAAAGAAGAAGAGACTCTCAACAAAGGGAAAGCAACAAACCTTGGAAATGGAGTGATCAAAGAAGTCATCATCAACAAAGTGACTTCTCAAAGGGAAGATATCATCAAAAATGGGAACGACACAACCCATGTAAACGACGTAATTGGTAAACCGTATCTCCCCATCTATATATGCATTTTATCTTAATTATATGCATGTTTTTATTTATGTCTTAATTGCAAAATGAGTTTTCATGCAATTATTTTTTAATTTAGGTCTTTAATATATTTGTGAGTTTCAAAATGTTTAAAAAAAAGACCTTGCATGATTTTCTAAAACTCTTGTGCATTTAATTAGACTTATGTGGCTTATTATCTCTTATGAAATCTTATAACATAAGCTCTTTTTGATATCTCCTATTACTTGCCTACACTTGTATTTTTTGTGCAAACTTTGTCTAAGAATTGTGTAGGATATGTATCTCATATTCATTGGTCATTTCGTCATCAAGTTTCTTAAACTATCGAGGTATGTTGACTCGTATTTTTCTTAGAACTCGATATTATGCTTATGCACATATCTTTCAAGATATTTCATTTTAACCCCTTAAGTGCCCCTAAATGATTTTGCAAATATTCTCTTTAAAAAGGCACTACTTGTTAAGTCTCGATTTTCTCTAATATATGTTTTCCCAAAACCCATATTTGTTGGATATAGTCCAAGATTATCTTTTAAGTTTTAAAACTTTTGGGGTGAAATATCGGATTTTAGAAAACTCTGGAAAAAGAAAAAATTACCTGGGACGGTCAAAGCAGGGGCGACCGGTCGCCCCCTACCTCGACCGATCGCCCAGGCTTTTTTTACAACTTTAAATCATTCCGTCTTCCTCTCAAAACAGACGCAGGAAATCTCTCAAACCCTTGGCACGATTTTTTCATCCCCTTTTCTCTAGAATCTTCAATTCATCATTATTTTTCACGATTCTTGTTGCTAATCTTCTTATTTTCACAAGAATCTTACATATATGGCTCCTCCTAGAAATTCTACCGGTCGAAATCCCATCTCCAAGCGTAGAAGGGGCGGAGAGGGTTCTTCGAGAAATCGGCAAGAGGAAGCCGAACAAAGGTATATTCGAGCCGCTCAAAGAAACGTGGCTCAAGAAGGTGATGATGTTCAAAATCCCATTCTCTCTCGGGCCCAAATTACCGAGCTACGCGGAACAATTTCGCTCCAAAATTGCCGTTGGGTGAAAGGTAAAAAATCCTTTGTTACTCAAGCTCCTAATTCCCACAATGTTCTTAATTTCATCAATAAGTATGTTGAATGGTATTATGAGGATTCGGGAATGGGAGGAAAATCTATTGCTCGGACTAAAATGTGTCGTTTTAGTTCATTTACAAATGAGTATCCTACTATTAGAGGATTTTTTGAGGAGCAAGGTTGGATGTATCTATGGGAGCATGCTTATGTTTTGTATGATGATGATATTATCTAACATTTTTATGCTAATATGTGGGTGCAATATGATAATGAAAGGAAGCCGATTGCCGTTAATTCGCTTGTAAAGGGTCGTCATTTTAGATGGACTCCCAATGATATTTGCCGGCTTTTACATGTTAGAGAAGGTGGTTGGGATTATTTCTCTTGTGGGACTTGGAATGATGAAATGTTGGGGGTGTCAATGAAAGAAGTGAAAACGTATTTGGGAGTATGGCCAAAGTATTCTTTGTTGGCAATGACACTTGAGCATCGTATTTTGTCGGTCATTGTCTCATATTGCATTGTAAGTCAGGAAAGATGCCTAGTAACATGGATTACTTTTTGACTTATAAGATTGCTAGGAGGGAACCACTTAACTTTGGTGCCATACTTATTCAATGTCTAATCGAGTCCATCACTCAAGGTAATAAGAAGTTGGTTATGGGAAATTGGATTTGTAAACTTCTTATTCAATCGGGACTACCTTCGTCGGAGTGTAACTCGGAAGTATTTCAAAATGACTTCGACATTGATAACATCTCCCAAATGGTCACGATGCGCAAGAATATGGACATCCGACCAACTAAAATGGCTAGAGGAAGAGGTCAAGAGTCCCCCGATCCTAATGACTACTTTGATGATGCCGAGGCCGCAAGATTGGCGGAAGAAGGCGAACCGAGCAATCCGGAGGGTAATAGGTGCTCAACCGCCAGGAGGTATACTCAAGCCGAATTTGATGAGATGAGGGCTTTTCATGAGACGAGGTATGAGGCTTTGGAGCAAAAGACCTCCAAAATGCAAAAGTCTATCGGAAGTTGAAAAAATTCATCAAGGAATTTATTCCCGGATCTTGCTTCTCCTCGGATGAGGAATGATGTCCCCATCCCCTTTACTTTCTAGCATTTTCATTAATAATGCTTTGTATTTTTATGAACCTTTGTAAAACTCCTTCGTACTAATGATATTTGCTTGTTTTCTTAAAAGGGTTAAAATTGCAAGTTGATAATGACTTGTGGATGATCATGATTTTGATGGAGTATTTGATGGTAAAAAACTCTAATTTAAGCATTGTTTGATAATTGGTATGAAGTACTTGATGGTAAAAGTGCTTCTTTTGATACTTTGATCATTATGCTTAGTTGGATATGTTGGGACATTGGATATATCATACATGTATTGTTAAGGCATGACTTGTATTACTTGATGGATGCTCTAGTTTTTTGGCATTTGTAAATGCCTTGATTCTTCTTAGCTTATATTATCTCAATTGGGTTGAACCCTTGAGAATCTCTTTGTTGAGCCTCCTATTTGATGAACAAATGTTGCATATGTTGCATTGAGCTTTGGAATGAGGTTGATTGATGAAGGTATGAAAATTTTTGGCTTGAAACTTTTACAAGGACTATATACAACCTCTTTTATTTTTCACGCACACAAGGTGTTCGATGAAATGTCGCAATGAAACTTTCAACTTCTACATGATTCTCTTGCTTCAAAATATCTTAAAATCTTTTTGAAATCATGTTTTTAGCTAACTAATGAGCTTATGGATCTCTTATGTTACAACTCTCCCATTTTCCTTGGACTTAATGTATAAAATGCTCGATGGTTGATAAACCGTCTCGTTTCAAGACTTTGACATATTTGTATGATGCTTTTATCATCCTAACATTCTTTTTGATGATTCCAAATGGGGAGAAACAGGATATTGGCTCATTAGCTCAAAGAAGCTAATAAAAGCTTGTCATAAAAGCTATAAGCTATGGCTCATAAAAGCCATAAGTTGTGATTCGTTTTTAGTCCAATTTTTGCTTGATGGACTTATATAATTGTTTAATGATGTTTTGTGACAGGGGGAGCTTATAAGCTCTTGAACAAATTGTAAAAGCTAAAGCTTTTAGCTTATGGAAAAATTGCTTTTACATTATTCTTGATATGCTTGTTGATAGGGGGAGCTTGTGCTTATTATTGAATATATTTACTCCCTACTTGGTTGCTTTAATATTTTTGGAAATTTTGGTTGCTTCCAAATGGTCAAATGTTTTTACCGGAAAATCATTTCTAAAATTGCTCTCTTAGTTTGTGAAAAAAAATTGTTTTGGTTTGTAATCATTAAAAAAGGGGGAGATTGTTTGATACATGTTTTTATCTTAATTTTGATGATTTTATTTTGTCACCAAAACAATGTTTTTAAAGGTTGTCCAAATACTCCTAAATGATTTAAAATGGTTTTAATATTTTCCGGAGTATTTCCTCAAGTTTATTTTTGATAATAATGGACAACACTTTTAATGATTTTATGTTAATGGGTTTTTACTCCTAAACAAGATTTCTAAATGTTGTCTAAATACTCCGATTGGTTTAAAATATTTTTACTAAATTTTCGGAGTATTTCTTGAGTTTTATTTTCGACAAAAAATGGATAACATTTCTGTCTCGTGGTCGACCGGTCGCCCCTATAGGCAACCCATACCTGAAGATGATTTTTGAAACAGAAAATGAGACGGAAGTAAAATCAGTAGTCGGCCGTCGCCCGAGGGTCGACCACTGCATGTTTCGTTTTGAAAACAGAACAAATCTTCTTCGATTTTTTATTAAGGTGGACCGATTGAGGGGTCGACCGGTCGGCTTATGTCGACCGGCCGCCTGTTGAAAATTTCAAAGTGTTCTTAATTCTCTTATTTCGTGCGACCGGCATCTGTGTATTGACAAAGAAAAATATGACCGTTTGACAAACAGACACATTTCCTTAAATTGTGGGATTGATTTCTAACAGCTATATTCTTGATTTTAATTGTATTTTTCTATAGATTTTCAATCCCCAAGAGGAGCCTATGCTTGATCAATCATCTCCTATAAATAGAGGAAGTTTTGGAGCAACCAATACAACAATTGAGATACAACACAACAAGATACACTTCAAGCAAATACTTGGTCTTTCATTGTTATTATTCTTGTTGTAAATTTGCCTAGCTTATCACTTTCACATCCTTGAGGTCTAGGCTATTCTTGATTACACTTTGCACTCAAATTGTAATATTCATTATTGAGTTGTAATCTTGATTTTTGGTTATCATTCAAACACAAGATATCCTTGTGAGTGTTCTTGGTAAAGAGCACACTTGGATGATCTAGGTGATAGGTGCAAGAAGATTGTGGTGATCTTCTTATTGAGGTGTTGAAGAATTTGGTATTCTTCAAGGTTGAAGATTGTGGTAATCTTCACAAGGTGCCGTTGAAGGAAGATTGTGGTAATCTTCAAAGGGAGATTGTGGTAATCTCCAAAGGTGTTGTTGAAGAAGAGTGTGGTGCTCTAAAAGGTGTTGTAAGTTGAATTTGTATTAATTTTGGTAATTAATAAAATTCTTTTTCTTTTTGAAATCCATCCCGGATATACTGGGGTGGTAGAGGATTAGGCCCTAGGTGGGTTGAACCTCTTTAAATCGACGTGTGTTGTTTACATTCCGCACCTTTATTATTGTGTTTGAGCATTCATTATAAAAAGAGGGCGAAATCGAAAAGATGGAGATAATCTATTCACCCCCCTCTAGATTATCGTAGCCGCTTGGACTTACAGTTATTTGTACAATATCCTTAATAGATGCATTTAACAGAATCCTAATTAGTATCATTCTTAACTCAATTAAAATATATCTCAATTATATTCAATTTCATTGTGTATTGTAATATTAATTAGATATATATATATAATCCACTTACAAATATAATTTTCCATGTATTTCTATTTTATCTATTGTCTTCAAGATTTTTTTGTAATCAATAAAATATATAACAGACTCTGTTCTACACCAACCATACAAAAAAAAAGTAATATATATGTGAACATATATATATATATATATATGTGTACAATACCTTCTTCTTTCCTTTTTGTTTTTGTAATTTGCAATCAATTCAGTATATGTAAACCAACTGTTTCTAATATCCAGTAAACACGATAGCATAAATCATCATCTATTCATAACTAGCAAGATAAAAGAAAAAGATTGATTAAATGTCACTTACCAATTACCGCTACTATTTGGAACCGACGTCATCACCTTTCTCTTCATTTCTTTCCCTCTCTTTTATTTTATTTTATTTTATTAATTCATCAATCCTCAATAAATAAGTGAAGTTTCAATAAGACTCAATTGATTAAAAACCTGATGCTTTATTTCACTTAATTTCTGTATGCATATATACACATTTTAATTAGTTCAACCTTATCACATATGTGTGACAAAATGTGCCCATATAATATTTAAATATATGTATCTATTTCTTACCTTTCCTTATACAAGCATATATATATGAAATCTGCATGCTTCCTATTTCTAGGTACTGACACGTGTATCCATATTTATGTAGAATACAAAGTTACAGAATCGGGATGTCTTCAAAATGGCAAATTACAGAAAGAAAGATTACAAGAAAAATACTATCTATTACAACTTCTTCAAAAGAACTTTCGAAGCCGTTTAGTCGAGACGAATCTCTTTCCGCATAAAGCAATTATGTCCCGCTAGTGCTCACGGTTTGACGTATTGCTTCCAAAGATGAAACGACTTACGTCTTCTCGTAGTAGTAGCACCACTAACACGAAGCACCTTCAACTAGAAATGTCAAGACCGGTTCTTTGGACTTAGTGCAGAATGCAGAAAATGATTGTATGCTTTTTGATGGAGTATGAATTCTGTGTATCAAATGGCAATGCACAAATATGTATAAATAGCCAAACATTCCACCTGCAGGAGAAAAACTGGGTAGTGGGCATTAAACATTTGTAACAACCAAGGTGTTACACCCCACTCGCATAACTCATGATCATGTAGTGGGCTAACTTCAGGGTGACCACCACTGCAGGAGTTACAACTCCAACGATCACACGAACCGGACACCTACAATGTCCGATTCATTGGGCTCCAACAGTCCATCGATCACTCGAACAGGCCAAGCCCATTTTCGAGTGGCAAAACTTTAGTGGACTGGACCGGGCCCATAGTGGGCCGGCCGCCCGCCCAAGCCTGGGCCCCGTGCCCAAGCCCATGCCCGAGCCCACGCCACGCCCACGCCCACGCCGAGGCCGGCCGGGCGGCGCGCAGCGTGTGGCCCACTTGTGATCATCCACTTGTGTTATAGTTTATACAACAAATAACACCTTCTAGTAAATAAACTAGGATAAACTATGATTTGTATTCCATGTGGGATAAGGCATGTTCTTTCATCTCCTTTAAATAATATTTACATAATGCCCAATTATGTGGCTACCTTCGTGTATTAATTTCTCACTCACCGAAATTCGGTTTGAGAAATAAAAATACTACGAACATATACTTAACGTAGATTAATAATATATAATTTAATTCCTCAGAATTAAATATTTAGCCACCGAAAAATTGGTCAAAGTCGGTCGACGCCCACTTTATCAAAACCAAAATTTCCAACAATCCCCACATGAGTGAAAATTAATGTATGCATGAATGCGGAACACGCAAACCGATCCTCAAGAGACAATATTGCATTGGAAAGGTAGCTTATGGCTTTGAACCTTCCGTAGTCAATACCATCGGGTACACCGGCGGCTTAGTGGACGCAATGCCTTGAACTATTCCTCACGGTGTATACCGAGTCAACGAGATTAACACAATAAGGTCTCAACACCTTATGTTCTCACGTTTGTGTCCGCGTTTCGCCATGGACACCACTTTGGATTCATAAGTGTTACTTTGAAGCGGCCCGCATTTCTCACTTATATAGGTGATCTCCTATCCGAGAGTATCTGCCATACTCAACCTCAACGAGGTGTAGGAATCATTAAAAGTCAAATGACTTAGCCTCACCACAACTTTGCAAGTGTTTCAACACTTGGTTTTGCTTTTATAGGGATGGGTTATAACATTATTTCCAAGTGTTACAACATAACCTTCATAGTTTAGTTTTCCGTTGAACCAAGTTCTTGGGATCTCCGATCATCATGGTTGGGTTACCACTATGATGGTTATTTTTACTTTGTGGACTTTAAGCCCATTCCCTCAAGCAATTTACCTAATTGATCTCGATTGATCCTTTCACAAAGGATCGCCAAATTGTCTTTTGACTTTACGTAGTCAATTGACATCACACCATTTGAGATCAATTGTCTAACGGTATTGTGTCTCCGATTTAATATGTCTAGACTTACCGTTATACATATTGCTCTCTGTGCCCTTCCTATAGCCGCTTGGCTATCACGGTGAATCATCACAGTATGCACAGCTTCCTCCAACATGGAATATCTTCCAAAACGTTTGAAGCCATTCGCTTCTTCACCAGCTTTATCCAAAGCTATAAACTCGATTCCATGGTGGACCGAGCTATACACGTTTGCTTCGTGGACTTCCACGATACCGCACCACCTCCAATGGTGAATATGTATCCACTAGTTGAGTAAGAATCTTTCGAATCAAATCCAACTAGCATCACTATATCCTTCAAGTAAAATTGGATATCTTGAGTAGTATAGCCCATAATCCAAGGTATACTTCAAGTATTTTAACACCTGGTTAACGCTTTCCAATGCTCATGGCTTGGATTGTTCGTGAACCTACTCAACATATTTCTGAGGGTAGGCCAAGTCCGGGCGTGTACAATTTGTGATGTACATCGATCGCCTATTATACGTGAGTATTCGATCCGAGCCAGTTTCGCTTTATTAGCAACCTTGATTTATACTTAAATCAATGGGCGTCTTTTGTGAATCTGTCAAAAACATTGAATTTCTTGAGCACTTTCTCCACATAGTGGGATTGTGACAAGATAATTCCATCGGGAGTTCTGGCGATTTTTATCCCAAGGATTACATCAAGAAAGTCCCCATATCCTTCATGTCAAAGTTCCTCTTTAACATTCTTTTAGTCTCCATGATAATATCATGACTCTCGCCCATGATTAACAAATCGTCTACATATAGACAAACTATGACAAATGCTTCGATTTCCTTTGACATATATGCATTTATCACACTCGTTGATTTTAAATCCATTTAACAACATCGTATTGTCAAACTTAAGATGCCATTGTTTTGGAGCTTGTTTCAAATCCGTACAAGGATCTTATTAACTTGCACACCTTCTTTTCGATCGGGTGCAACAAACCCTTCGAGGTTGTTCCATGTAGATTTCAAAGATCTATCTCTCTATTCGAAATGCCGTCTTGACATCCATCGATGAATCTCTAGATTGTGCAAAGCGAATCGCGAGAAGCACCGAATAGACGCAATCCTCGTTCATCGAGAATAGGTGTCAAAGAAGTCATATCCTTCTTTTTGTTTAAAGCCTTTGGCTACAAGTCGTGTGTTTTATACTTATCAATAGTTCCATCGCTTTATACTTCTTCTTTAGGATCCACTTACATCCTAAAGGTTTATGACCGAGAGGAGATCAACCAACTCCCAAGTATGGTTTCGCGAGAATGGACTCGATTTCACTATTGATAGCTTCTTGCCAGCGGAGCATCCGGATCGCTTAGAACCTCTTTAATCGAGTTTGGCTCACCATCTAACATAAATGTTATGTATCGGCCCAAAAGACTTAGCCGTCTTAGACTCTTCTGCGTCTCGATTCTTCACTAATTGGTGTTGAACCACTTGCGCTTTCGTGAGTTCTTTTATTAGTACTCACTTCTAATTTTCTCTACAAGGGTAGACATCCTCAAAGAATACAAAGATTCCTTGATTCGATTATGGTACCTTGAGTCATTTCCGGATTTTTCGACTTATGTATCATAAACCTATATGCACTACTTTGGTATGCATATCCCACAAAGACACAATTTGTCTTTGGTCCAATTTTAACTTGTTTTGGTTCGTATTGCTACCTTAGCCAAACACCCCCACACTTTAAGGTATTTATAAGAAGGCTTACGATTTTTCCACAATTCGTAAGGTGTCTTATCTTTCCCTTTAAGTGGTATTTTATTCAATATGTGGTTGGTTGTTAAAATGCCTTCCCCCACATATTGGGGTAATCCGGAACTTATCAACATGGCATTCATCATCTCTTTTAGAGTCCGGTTTTTGCGTTCAAAGAACAGTTGAAGCGTATCGCGGGTGAATATGGTCTTTGTTGTTTGATGAATTATGCCCGATGGGTACATAGTTCTTCAAATGGTGCAACATATTCGCCACCTCTATCACTCCGAATTATTTTAATCCAGCTGCCAAGTTGATTTTTAACTTCATTTTTATAATTCTTAAAAGCCTCTAATGCTTCATCTTTGCTTCTTAACAAGTATAAGTAGCAAAATCTTGTGCAATCATCAATAAATGTGATGAAATATTTTTACCACCTTTAGTTTGCACGAATTTTAGATCACACACATCGGTGTGTATCAACTCTAAAGGTGAAGTGCTCCTTTCAACCGAATGAAACGGTAATTTAGCCATTTTAGCTTCAACACAAACTTCACATTTTCTTTGTGAGTTTACTTGTAAATTAATCAATTCTAAATTTACAATCTTTTACAAAGATTGATTTACATGTCCTAATCTAGTATGCCATAAATTAGAGCACTCAAGAATATAAACAGAAGAAGATTCATTCTTATTCATATTCTCGCTAAAACGGCGACAAATCATTACATTCATTTTGAAGCAGTCCTTTGTCTAGATAACCCCTACCAAGGAACTGTCCAAATTTGCTAAGTACAAATTTTTCAGACTCAAAAACTAGTCTAAACCCATGGTTGACCAGAAATGAACCCGAAACTAGATTTTTGCGGGATCCTGGGACATGCAAAGACATCCTTCAACTTCAACTCCTTTCCCGAAGTCGGCTTTTAGCACCACTGTTCCAACGCCAAAGAACATCGAAGAGGCGTGATTCCCCATATGGAGCTTCCTTCCGGTCGATGGGATGTAAGAAGAGAATGCATCCTTATCGTAAGGACATGGCAAGTGGCACCAGGTATCCACAAACCATTTTTTCGGGTTATCCACCAAATTGGCTTCAAACACCACCGCCGACATGTCAAACTCGGCTCCTTTCTTCAACCACATTGGCATTGGATCTGCGGTTTGGTTTTCTTTTTCTTTGGTTGACGCAGTCTCCTTTTGCCATATGGTTCGGTTTGCTACGATTGTAGCAAGCTCCCCGAATTTTTTCAGTGCCCGGTTTTCTTGCCTTTATCGTTAGGCCTTTTCTTGAGTTACTTGACGAGCCGTGCTCCATCAAGTTGGCTTTTGACTCCATAGGGACAAGCTTGGACTTAGAGTCAATCCTCCTATTGTCTTCCTCCTCGAGTTTGACAATCGATCCTCTAGTCCCATCTCCTTTCGCTTATGTTTGAGATAATTCTTGAAATCCCTCCAACTGGGGGCAATTTCTCAATCAAGGCGGCCACTTGGAATGCTTCCGGCAAAGCCATTCCTCGGCAGAGATTTCATGTAGGATCAACTGGAACTTATGAACTTGTTCCATCACGGTTTTAGAATCAACCATCACAAAATCCAAGAACTTACCGACAACAAATTTCTTCGTCCGGCATCCTCGGTTTTGTACTTCTTCTCCAAAGAATCCCACAATTCTTTGGAGGATTTCACAAAGACAATACACACATGAAAGTGCATCACTAAGTCCGTTTAGGACATAGTTACGCACAGAAATCACCTGGCCCCATGCATCAAACGCAGCGCGTTTTTCAAAGATTCGTTTCGTTCTCGGCAACAACGGGAGCGTCCTCGGTCGATATCTTCGCGGACTTAGGGTAGTCGGGTAGAACAACATTTTTTGTCGCCACCTCTTGAAGTCGAAACCCATGAATTTTTCGGGTTTCTCGGCGACTGAGCGGGAGGGATGATCGGGGTTCTTTTTTGTGCTTGCCATCGTGAAGTTCGGATAATTGCTTTGCGATTGTAGAATACAAAGTTCTGAGAATCGGGATGTCTTCAAAATGGCAAATTAGAAGAAAGAAAGATTACAAGAAAAATACTATCTATTACAACTTCAAAAAAACTTTCGAAGTCGAGTCGAGACGAATCTCTTTCCGCAAAGCAATTACGTTAAAATTTAGTGCTCACGGTTTGACGTATTGCTTCCAAAGATGAAACGCTTACGTCTTTCGTGGTAGTAGCACCACTAACACGTAAGTACCTTCGAACTAGAAATGTCTTTGTCAAGATCGGTTTTGGACTTAGTGCGAGAATGCGAGAAAATGATTGTATGCTTTTTGATGGAGTATGAATTGGTATCAAATCGCAATGCACAAATATGTATAAATAGCCAAACATTCCACACGCAGGAGAAAAACTGGGTAGTGGGCATTAAACATTTGTAACAACCAAGGTGTTACACCCCACTCTTGCATAACGATCATGTAGTGGGCTAACTTCAAGTGACCACCACTGCAGGAGTTACAACTCCAACGATCACACGAATGCGGACACCTACAATGTCCGATTCATTGGGCTCCAACAGTCCAGCCCAGTCACTCGAATCAACGGGCCAAGCCCATTTTCGAGTGGCAAAACTTTAGTGGACCGGGACTGGGCCCAACAGGCCGGGCCGCCCCGCCCAAGCCGCCCCAGGCCCAAGCCACGCCAGGCGGGCGGCGCGCGCGCAGCGTGTGGCCCACTTGTGATCATCCACTTGTGTTATAGTTTATACAACAAATAACACCTTCTAGTAAATAAACTAGGATAAACTATGATTTGTATTCCATGTGGGATAAGGCATAAGCCTTTCATCTCCCTTTAAATAATCTTTACATAATGCCCAATTATGTGGCTACCTTCGTGTATTAATTTCTCACTCACCGAAATTCGGTTTTGAGAAATAAAAAATACTATGAACATCTACTCGGAACGTAGATTAATAATATATAATTTAATTCCTCCAGAATTAAATATTTAGCCACCGAAAAATTGGTCAAAGTCGGGTCGACGCCCACTTTATCAAAACCAAAATTTCCAACAATTATATATGATTTGTTATTAGTTGGCAAAATGAAATCATGACATATAAATTTGGCATTCATCACCTATTAGTACATGATTACATATAAGCATAACACACACACACACATATATATATATATATATTACGTGTGTGTATAAATATATATTATATATATGTACAATTAACATAGATAAACAGTTTGCTCATAATTTATCTTATAATGTGTACAAATACACTAATATTAATTTTATAGACTTATGATATTGATTACAATCTATTCTATATATATTTATATAGAATTCTTAATATTTGATACTCTAACACGTCTAATTTTAGTCAATCTATTTAATTAATTCACGTATCATTTCCCTAAAAATATAAACATGCGTGTAATTATGCTTACGAATAATTAACTTTAATAATTAAAATGCATAGTTCTGGGTTACGACAATTCTCCCCCCTTAAAAATTTTGTCCTCAAAATTTGTACCTGTATCAGTAAATAACCACGGATATTGCTCTCTCATATGTTGTTCCGTTTCTCATGTAGCTTCTTCTCTAGGACGATTTCTCCACAACACTTTTACCAACGGAATCATCCTGTTTCTAAGTTGTTTTTCTTTGTATCCCACTATTCTCATTGGTTCTTCGACATAACTTAGATTATCAGCAATTTCAACAGGTTCATCTCGAAGAACATGTGACGGGTCTGATCTGTATCGCCGAAGCATACTAATATGGAACACATAATGAATCTGGGACAATTCAGGTGGCAAAGCAAGCCTATAAGCTAATGGTCTAACCTTTTCAAGTATTTCATATGGGCCGATATAACGAGGACTCAGATTACCTTTCTTTCCAAATCTGAGAATACCTTTCCAAGGGGAAACACGAAGAAATACTTTCTCACCAATTTCATACTCCATGATGATTCTTACCACAATGTGCACATGTGGGAACTGATGGTGTAGAACCAACACTCTTGCTGGCTGATGTTCCACCCCTAAAACTACCACTTTTTGAACTGCTTAGGAAGTTCCTCTGTGCAGGCGCAGTAAATTCCCTTCTATTTCTAAATCCTCCAGTTTCTTCACCTTGTCTCTTCTTATTGTATTGAAAGTTTTGTTTTGATTCGACTTCCAATTTCTCGACACGTATTACCACATCTTTCAACTTACTATATGACTCCAAATATGTAGGTGTAATACAGGTTTTGAATAGTAAACCGAAGTCCAGATTCAAATCTAGTACATTTCTTCTTTTCTGTGGCTACCATATGTGGGGCATAATGAGAAAGCTGATTAAACAACACTTCATATTCAACAACCGATTGACTTCCTTGTTTAAGTTCAAGAAACTCTTTTGTCTTTCTGATCCCTATAAACTTCTGGCAAGTATGTATCATGAAATTCTCTTAGAAAATCATCTCAGGTCAATATAGGTGGTTGAGCAGTACTATGTGGCATAGTCTCCCACCAATCATGCGCATTTCCCCGAATTGGTGATACTGCATAATCAAACTTTTCTTCAGGAGTACATTTCATCAAATTCAGAACTCTTTCGGTTCGTTTCAGCCATGTTTCTGCTTCTGCTGGATCAGTGGTATCCACAAAACAACTCCCATTTTTCAAAGTTTATCATATTTTCGTTCCCGTGGTCCAGGGGGGTTTACCGATAGATATGGTGGATACCCAAAATGAGTAAGTATTCCATGCACATGATGCGTAGGTGAATGAAATGAGTGTGACTCTGGCTCGGCTGCTCCTTCCCCTCCGTGAACACTTTGCTCATCATTATGTACATGTGCTTCTTGACTCACAACCCTTTGCCTATAATATGGCAGAAATTGTAACTTTCGTATAACATTTAATGATAATGCAAATGCCATGCCATGGTCTACATAACCCCTACCCGGGCTCTGATACCAAACTAAATTGTAACACCCTTATCCTTGTAATACATATTTATATCGTATAAAAATATAATTCATACGCTCGCATGAGATTAATATATTAATCATCAATAATAACCTTTTTGATTCAAGCGGAAGCATTTACTCAAAATGATTTAGCAGCACTCATTCACATATGTGCATTCATCCATATTACACGACATTAACGATCGTGCCCTTTTATATACAGATCCAAAATAAAACTCCCTATATGATATGCAAATGATGAGCTGAGGGTGGAGGATGGGAATTCAGCCGGCCGACCTTTGATCCATGCTTTCAACTTCCATCACACCTCACGGATCGACCTTTATCTACAACAACTAAAAATTGGCAACATTGCATTTGGTGAGTTGCAAGCTCAACAAGTATAATCCAATAACAAGTTATTTAACATTACACAAGCACATTATCACAACCATTTCACACTTTTTGTTCATAATATTCATAACCACGTAAATGCACGTGCTTAGTCATAATCTTTTACTGTTATGGGCCAACTAATACCAAGAATATATCGTGATCACGAAGATGGCCATGACACTATGTAATTCTTTAATTCACGTAGAGTTCAGTGAACTCGGGGTGGCAGTACGATACTCTGTAATCCAGAATTTCTGGATATCTGTAATTCTTTAACACATGATTTAAGGTCGTTAGCGGCCATAATGAGAATCCATTAAACTCGATGAATGCATTTTTCGTAATCACATATTTCATTAAAAGTATCAATAACATCAGTAGAGATCGCATATCTCATTTCCATATCAATAACATCATTGGAGATCACATATCTCAATTCCATTTCAATATCATCACATAGAGATCATATATCTAGATTTCATCACAATATCATCATAGAGAATCATGTAATTCACATTAGGGCACGATAAGCTACTAATCATTGTAGCCAAATAAGTAAATAATTCATTCCAACACATTAATCATATAATCACACAAGTCAAATAACAAGCTAAAAGATTATACTCACAAGGTGATGTCTTTCTCCCGAGGAGTTTGCCTAGTTGGTCTTATATGCTCTTCTTTCGAGCTTTTGCCCTAATAACATATCAGAATTGTATAACCACATTCAATATCACGGATTAAGCTCTAACGATGTCATTTGTACAATATCCTTAATAGGTGCATTTAACAGAATCCCAATTAGTATCATTCTTAACTCAATTAAAACATATCTCAATTATATTCAATTTCAATGTGTATTGTAATATTAATTAGATATATATATAATCCACTTACAAATATAATTTTCCATGTATTTCTATTTTATCTATTGTCTTCAAGATTTTTTTGTAATCAATAAAATATATAACATACTCTGTTCTACACCAACCACTAAAAAAAAGTAATATATATGTGAACATATATATAGATATACAGGACCTTCTTCATTCCTTTTTGTTTTTGTAATTTGCAATCAGTTCAATATATGTAAACCAGCTATTTCTAATATCCAGTAAACACCATAGCCTAAATCATCATCTATTCATAACTAGCAAGATAAAAGAAAAAAATTGATTAAAAGTCAATTACCAATTACCGCTACTATTTGGAACCGACGTCATCACCTTTCTCTTCATTTCTTTCTCTCTCTTTTATTTTATTTTATTTTATTTTATTAATTCATCAATCCTCAATAAATAAGTGAAGTATCAATAAGACTCAATTGATTAAAAACCTGATGCCTTATTTCACTTAATTTCTGTTGCACATCCTAATATTAACTTCATTCACAATGGATAGATAACATCTTGTAAATTCAAGCCTAGCTAATAGCAAAAATAAGGAAAAATAGGAAATATATATTAACACCATTCGTAATTTCATGTAGAATTTTCACCTGATATTTTGAGGTATAAATCCTTTTGTCCACCGCGCACTCAACTGGGTATGTACGATTTTGGTTTCTCTACTAATTTAAGGTTAATCTAAAGTAGCAAATTACTTATCCATTTTTTTTTCCGAAACGATAGAAATATATTCATTACTCAAATAAACTTACACTGCCAACTGGCAAATGGCCACCTTGAACATACATACATTGATACATGTCAAGGGGAGAACTCCGTACGAGAGGTAAAACCACCGTAATTCGAGGGAGCAAAATAAGAAACTACTAAAAAACAAATAAAAACTAAGAACTCCAAAGGAAACTAAACCACCTCCGAAAGGAGGACTAAGGCACTCCGCAAGGGAGACTACCCAACTCGAACAAATCCGAGCACGAGCTACTACACGCACTGCAAGCCTGAAATTACCGACCGCCTACGAGTTTCGCAAATCAACCGGTAAAAAAAGACAAAAAAACAGAAAAAAAAAAACAGAAAAATCGAAAAAAAAAGGAAAAGAAAAATGTCTCTCCCTCACCCGATCTTCAACCGCAACCGGCAACCCATCACCTACCCGGCTCCAACTCTCCTCTTTGTAGCTCCGCCTCGACTTGCCTCCACTCTCGATCGGAAAAACCGATCACCTCCAGGATAACGCAAAGGGATATACCTTCATTGGCTCCATCATGAAACATGGTTGGGGAGGGGAGGGGATAAGGGAAAGAGGAGGAGGAGAGGGAGGGGAGGGGAGGGGAGGCGGCTGGGATAGGTGAGGGAGGGAAGAAGGAGAATATTAGGGTTTTTTTCTTTTTGGGTAGAGAGAAGGGGGAGAGAAGAAGAGAGAGAAAGGGTCCAGCAAATTACTTATCCATTAAGAAATGGAAACGGTTAATCATATATATACATATTATATTTTAATACCTTAGCATGTGTGTAAAATGCATATTTGTTAGATATATAAGAGTCATCTATATATATGGACAAGATATGTAGGAATTGTACACGTGTGTTTAGTATGCATATATACACATTTCAATTAGTTCAACCTTATCACATATGTGTGACAAAATGTGCCCATATAATATTTAAATATATGTATCTATTTCTTACCTTTCCTTATACAAGCATATATATATATGAAATATGCATGCTTCCTATTTCTAGGTACTAGGTACTGACACATGTATCCATATTTATATATGATTTGTTATTAGTTGGCAAAATGAAATCATGACATATAAATTTGGCATTCACCACCTATTAGTACATGATTACATATAAGCATAACACACACACACACACACACACATATATATATATATATATTATGTGTGTGTATAAATATATATTATATATATGTATAATTAACATAGATAAACAGTTTGCTCATAATTTATCTTATAATGTGTACAAATACACTAATATTAATTTTATAGACTTATGATATTGATTACAACCTATTATATATATATATATAGAATTCTTTATATTTGATACTCTAACACATCTAATTTTAGTCATTCTATTTAATTTAATTCACGTATCATTTCCCTAAAAATATAAACATGCGTGTAATTATGCTTACGAATAATTAACTCTAATAATTAAAATGCATAGTTTTGGGTTACAAGAAATACAACTATGTTGACAAGGTGTATCACTGGATAAAGTTGACATCTGATAAAGATATTGTAGACAAGACTAGACATGTGTATAAAACTTACACCTGATAAAGTTAATGTAGACAAGATCACACATGTGTTTAAAGCTGACAACTGGTAAAAGTATTGTAGATAAGACGTATCAATGCAAATGTAGTAAATGTATGTGAGATAAATGTATAATAATAAATGTAATAAAAAGATGCAGACTTAATATTAAATAAGTTGATTCATTAGTTATTTTACAACAAGCTCTATGAATAATCCTAAACTCTATGACCCCCTGTGCCACACCTAAGCGGTACCCTCTGTCTAGTACTTGTACGCCTACCAGCATCCGGTTGGTCGTCATGTGTAGAATGTTGTGGCGCGTCCTCATCATCTTGATCATCTGCAGTTGATGACGTAGACTCTCCGGTCAAATCACGATATGCACTGAGTGTAGGTGGAAATGAGACGGGCGATATGTTAAAATGTGGACGCTCAGATATGGACGGATCATGGGCGTCATGTAGAGTCCTCATAGCACTATAATCAGTCTCTAATAGTGATGAAAATGATGTCCACTGAGGGGCAAAATAACCCGGAGTGGATATAGACGGACCTGTCATATAAGTAGAAGGTCCAACTATGTCAATAGGAGGTCCAACTGAAGGAACATCATAAGTCCTGGAAGGTCCAACTATGTCAGCATCAGGTGCCGATGAAGGAACATCATGGGTCGTGGAAGGTCCAACTGTAGATGGTTGTGGCTGGTGTCGTCGTCCTCTGCCACGTCCCCCACGTCCTATAGGTGCTCTTGTGGCTCTCCCGCTAGGTTGTCTTTGTAGTGTCCGCTCAATATCATCACTAACATCTCTAGCAACACGTTGTAAATGTGCAACTGACTCGTTATCCTCAAATGACATTTGAGCTGAAGAAAGCCTAAGTTGTTCCATCCACGTAAACTGTAAAATACAAATAACATAAAATATTATTTTTTATTCATTAACTATAAAAATATTATCACTAAAACAGTATTTAATTATACCATGGCATCACGTGCTGGTATGTCAGGTGGCTGGAACCCAAGCAGCTGATCCAACTGACCAGGCGTAATCAATCGCCTAGTAATCCTACCATACCAAGCCATATACCCATCAACCGTATCAGAATCTCCAACAATCGGCTCAACATTGACGATATGTGAATGTATCTGATCCCAGAACTGGATCCAGTCTCGATGTGTATATCTCCAATCAAAACAGTCTCGACCTCTACGATCATACTCATGCAGATCCTTATGACTATGGTGTATATGCTGAGGAATATCTTGTCTACCACCAAATTGTGTGAGAAATTGATATGGATGGTATATCTCCACAATCGCGTAATTGATCAGTGGACAACGTGATAGCCAATGCATAGTCAGACATCGAGGTCCAAGATCTGCAATATCTGGGTCATCCAAATCGTATGGTCGCCATATAAACTGCCAAGAAATAACCATGTATTAAAATGTGATGTGCGTATTAATTATATTAATGAGTAATATAAATGTGTAATACCTGATCAGGCAACAACCGATCAAAAATCTCTTTGAATATCCTTACTGAATGTCTCGAAGTGCGACCATAGTTGTGATGTTGTACCCATCTGGCCCCGTATGGTGGTAACCTCAACACCCTACCATCAACCCCTAGAAGTGTACCAGCTATAATCATAGAACTTATATTCTGTGGCATTATAGTCCTCATTCGAGACCACACCCAAATCTACTTAAATATATATATATATATATATATATATATATATTACCAACAAAAATTATTCCATGTACAACAAAAATTAACTGCATAATAATAAATATATACCTGTAGAATACTCAATGGCCCACCCATGTACTCTTTAGCCGCATCAGTAGCAGCCTTGAAAAGTTCACGATATAGAAATGCCAAAACAGCGCTGCCCCAACTAAACTGTCCCGTTGCTCGAACATTCTCGAACTGTTGTAGATATAATAATGACACACTGTTGCAGGAGGAGTCCGACATCATACGACATCCTATCAAAAGTAGTGCACAACCACGTGCATACTGCTCAACCACGTACTATGGGTATCATCATCGATCTGAATCTATATTAAGTATCCATTGCCTCCCTCTCATCTGATCTAGTGTAGGTACGAAACCCAAATATGGCTCACAATAGAAACGCCACTCGTCAAGTATTGACAAGAGCTCTCCCAATTCCCATACACATTTTCCCTCGCCCGTTTCAAGCTGTGCCAAGCTTTACTGTATGATATCTCATATCCATATTTGTCCTTCACATTTTGTTGAACATACTTGATATCATACGCCAGATCACACTGCACAATCTCCATAAGATCCTGAGCGATAATATTTTTACACAACTTTCTATGATCCTTGGAGACCGTGTTAATAACACAACTATGGAGCGGTCCCAACTTGGTAATTTTCCAAATCGAACGTCTTTTCACAAAACTCGATCGCAACCACCAATTGCATTGTTGTGATGATAAGCCCGATTCAATAGATCCTGATTGATTATGCTTACAAATATTTTTCCACAATGTCGGCGTAGACTCCACAACCCTATACTCACGTCTGCCATGACGCACCGAAAAATTCTTAACTGCGGATTGCACATGTTTTTTAATCAACAAAAATCATACCCTTTTTCAACTCACCTTTGTCAGATTCATAATACATATGTTTTAACGGGACATTATCAGTATCGCCATCATATTCTTCGAATCCGGAATCAAAAAAAAATGATCTTGACAAATTAGGATGATGAGGAACTATCAAAGGAACATGTCGCTTGACATGATGATCCTCTTCATGTACAACATTATTCTCAATATGATCATCACTATCATCACCACGCTCGCTATTATCACTAGGTTCCGAAGGTCCCGTTTTATCAGCAAGACAACCATCACCCCTAATTGTAGGTCGCTTCTCAACATGCAGAATCAATCTATCCAAATTGCTCGGACTACGTCTACATGTACTACCCAAACCCATATTTGTCATTCCTTGGGTAACCGAAGGTAATTCAGAGTCACCAATAATGTAAGATGTATATTGGTAAAACTCATTTTCCGGTGGAATTGGTGGTGATACAGTTTGATTCAAAATTTCTGATTCAACAAATAGATCTACAGATTTTAAACCAGTTATCGGATCCAAAAAAAATCTAAGTTCCCGATCTCTTTTAATTGGAACCAATCATGAATTATTATTTTCGTAATATTTAGCAGAAACTGTCAACTTGTGGCGGTTTTGATCCAATTCCGTAATTTCATACAAAAGTCCTATTAAGTTTGACAGGTCGATACTACGGTCAATATGTGTTGCTCCAACAACTTGTCCTCCAAAATGCACAAATACTTCAATTTTGTCTAACATATCTTCAAATAATTACATAAAAGTACCTAAAATTGCACAAAAATAAATAATTCTACAAATTACTAATAATTCTACAATCATCCACAATAAAGTAAATAATAAACTAAATAAACTAGAAAAATTAAAAATTGCACAAAATGTTTGCAAATTACTTGAAATATTCAGAAATGTGTCTCGACTCAACTGCAACTCGCCGTCGTGCCGCTACTGTCCACCACCACACGCCGCCAGTCACCGCCACCACGCGCCGCCAGTCACCCCCACCACGCGCACCACCGCTCACCACCACAGACCACTCTTGTGGCGAAGAAGAAGAATCTGCAAGGGCCGAGTTGCTGTGAAATGAGGAAAGGAGGGGGCGCCATTTTATAGAGGGGTGGGCGTCCTTCCTAATGGCGCCCCCCATATCAGACATGTCAGATGCAGCAGGCGCCGATCAAAGTGGCACTACCACAGTTTTATAAAAAAAATGTCAATGTGGTTCAGTAGGCGCCCTTGGTAGTGATGCCCCCCTGGCAGGCGCCAACTCCAAGGGCGCCTACGCTTATATTTTCAATGGGTACCAATTTCACCCCAATTTCGAAATTGTTTGTGGCATTTGCCACAAATAGAAAAATAACCCGTCGGAGTTTCTACCCCATGCATAATCGGGCATAAGTGGGGAAACGGGTTATCAAAAATCAATATAATAATCACAAATGCAATATGGGTACTAAAAGTTAGATTAATTCGATGAAATTTGAACTAGATAGGAGGACATTTGATCTCTTGGTAAAAAAAACCGCAATGATTGGACATTTTAGCTTAGTAATATATAAGATTGAGAAGAAGCAAGGCAAGAAAACCTTTGCTCCTCCTATATTTACTACAAATTTTGATTTTTTTTTTCTCTGCTTCACTTAAGATCAAAAGTTCCATATGACTACGAAAGGCCAGTTAATAACTATCTATACAAAATATAAGCCACGATTTTCACTAATGGAGGGTCTAGCAAGTGGAGGTCTTTGTGGCCATTGCAACAAGAAAATCTCTGTAATTCCCTTCTGGTATACTCTCAACTATCACAATTTTCAGTTCCACTTCATATTTCTTCTTGAAGTCCCTTTGTATCTCATCCATGTCCATCTCGGCCCGGCTCACCATAACACGTGCCATAGCGCCCTTATCGTTCGTTGTCCCCTTCAAACATCCATACAGAACCTAGTCGCAAACAGGGACGGATCCAAAAAAAATTCACAAGGGGGGCACAATATAAGTATAAGGATAATTACAAAAACCTCCATGAGGTTTAGACTAGTTATAAAAAAACTCCAGAGGTTTTTATAAATTACAAAAAAAAAAATAACATTGAAGTTTGACTGTGTCTTATATATTCCTCCTTCATAAGGCAAAACATTTCAACCCCCGGTATTTACAGAAATATTACAGTTACGCCCTTAAATTTAATACATAATCAAACCTGATGATACTTTTTGTAATATTGAAACATCTTTGGATTTTTGTAATTAGCCCAAGAAGTCTTTTTGTAATTATCCTTAAATATAATTACAAATTACATCAAAAACAATTAGTGAGGTATACTTTTTTTAACCTAATTAATACATAGCTTTTAAAAATAAATAATAAATAGTAACTACATAAAAAATAATCAATAGGGTATATTTTGATTTTTTTACCTAATTAATATATAGTTTATTTTAATTAAAAAAATATATAGTTTAAAAATGAAAAAGAAAAAAACTTAGGGGGGCACGTGCCCCCATAAGGGCAACGTGCCTCCGTCACTGGTCGCAAAAAACATCCCACAAGGATTAAATCCGAGAAATTTTAGAAGGTTTAACTACAAAAACTAGCCGAAATTAAAAAAAAAATCAATTATTCGTAAAAATTACAAATACCCTAGATATTAAATTTGGCTTGCAAAATTGCACCATGAAGAAGACTCAAGCGAAGCGTATTTGTTAGTAAATACGGGGGTATTTGTTATTTTGAAAAGTAACTGAAGATTTTTTGTAAATTAATCTAAACCGGGGATGGTTTTTGTAATTATCCCTTTTTAAAAATACAGGATGTTTTTGCCAGGCAGAATTTTAAAAGGGCCAATTTTGCGTCACGCTTATAGTTACTGTACTAAAATTGCAATTTACCTGTAATAAACAAAAATGAAAACTAAAAGGTCACATGCATTTAGTACTAAGTTACTCTCATCGATATATAAAAAAGCTGCAATATTTTCAGTTTCACTGAAGTTTGCAGCAGAGCAGGTGGAGGTGTAGTCATACAAGTCCTCACATGGAACCACTGCTTTTCAGATTGGTTAATTTGATGATTAAATGAAAGTTAAAAAAAATAAATTCACAGTAAGAAAGCCATTTCTCCTCATAAGAGGAAAAAGAGGCTACCAAAATTTTACCCCAAAACCCACAGTAGATAAAAAATTGCCAGTATTTTGTTATTTTAAGAACTTATTCATTTTGATTCTTCTCAATCATACAAGAAAAATGAAAAATACCTTGGCAAAATATCTTGTTGGACTGCATATGCATTTTGCAACAGCTCTCACAGAATCTTCAAATTCTCCAAAATATTGATTCTTCAGAAACTGATTACAACATGAACAAACAAAAACAAATGTCACAATTTTTTTCATTTGTGACAAAAAAAAAATGAAAACATATGCTTAAAATTTAAAGTTAGTTATGTTAAAAATCACAATATCCAGAGTGCCTTACACTGGTGTAACTGTGCCCATAAATATGCTTGTAGCTGAAAAATGTTAACTTCATCTGTGCAATGCTTCTTTTGCTAAATATCTCTAAAACAACAGCCTCATCAATAGCACCTGGTTTCCCCTCCCCTGTTTGGTACAGCCTTTTTGCATCACATTTTGCAATGTGTTGGCTAATATCAGCATGGTGTGCTTTGTGTGATGCAGACAATGCCATCAAGATCTATATTTTTTTCACATATCATCAAAATTAACAAAAACCCATAATAAGTTATAGGGGTAATTACAAAAAGTACCACTGAGATTTGGCTTAATTACAAAAAGACCCAACCAACTTTTAAAATTACAAAAAGTACCCTAAGGTTTGATTCGGTGTTAAAATTAAGTAGTAAATTGCAATGTTTTTATAAATATGAAGGGGGGTTTTGAAATATTTTTTGGCTTACGAAGTGTTTAAATGTTAGACAAAATAAAACCTTGGGGGTATTTTTTGTAATTTTGAAAGTTAGTTGGGTTATTTTGTAATTAGGTCAAACGGGTACTTTTTATAATTAACCCTAAGTTATAACATAATTCAATAAATAAGATTAAGGGATAATTACAAAACTTCCCTAAGTTTAGTGTAATTACAAAAATACCCAGTTATCTTTCAAAATTACAAATACCCCTTAGGTAAATACAAACCTGAACACAATAAAAGGTATTTGTAGTTTTGAAAAATAACTGAAGTTTTTTGTAATTAGACAAAACATGAGGGGTAGTATTTGTAATTATCCCTAAGATTAAAGAACATTTAAAAGAACTATAACGGTCACCTTTTGGTATGGATGGGGAGGCTCAATGCTGGCAATTTCCAAGTCTAATTGGCACCTATATTTTGCATGATAAGCTTGTTGTATGAGAAGAACATGGCTCGATTTTCGGCACGTAAATATTTCGACTAGAGCCATATAATTTACACTATCATTTAAATAAATAGCCTCTCTTGCAACAACTGCATCACGCTCGAATGGATTAAGCATCAAATTGGACAAGAATGAGACCCTTGGACTTAAATCCTCACCATAAATTTTCATGTAAATTTCTCTGATTTTTCTGCACTCGGGCTGGCTTAAATTAAGCAGAATTTGGATTAACTGTTTTTCTTCAACACAAGAATCATGAATTTCTTTGCAAATACTCTCAAGGCTCTTAGTTCTTGAAACTGCCATTGTCTTTGAAGCCATTTCAAGAACATTGCAGGTGAAAAAGGAAAAAAAAGCACTAACTTGGAGGACAAGGAAAAAAGTGATATTTGTTATGGGGTTTTGATTTAATATTTGAAGGGATTAATGGGTGGTGAGGGATCTTTTGAGTCTGCTGACAAAAAAGTGAAAGCTGAAAGTTTAATTTGTACATTTGTACAAAGTTTCTGAAATAAGTTTGTAGCTTAGTGCTAGCTTCATGGCTTTCCTTGTAGACAATGAGTCCTTTTGCCAACTTTTTTTTAAAAAAAAATGTCTTTTTTTAGTTCAACATGCTTTTACATTGTGTCTTTGTCTCTTTCTATTGGGTATCTTTTGGAAAACTTTCCACAGGGATAACCACATTGTGTAGGATTACATAATAGGTGAATTTGATTAATTTGACTAATTTTTTGTAGTTATAATCCGCACTTTTTTAATAAGTTGGGATCTTGATTGTAGTGATAAATTTCAAAAAAGAGAAAGATACCAGGAGTTGAATCTGCGATCAACACGCTTACAAAGGGTAAGCGATGTCACTTGAGTTATGTGTGGTGTTATAATCTCCACTTTAGCTATCTGTGTGTTTTATGGTTCAATATTTATTAAAAGAATTAACTAGTTTTAGAACAGCAGGAGATTTTCTGAGTCATGAATCATGATTCATTGCAACCCTTTTATTTATACATATAAAAAAATAAAAAGGCAAAATGCAAACTATTGGCCCTTGAGACTAGAAAGCTTTTGCAGATGAGTTTTGCTTGCCTTTTTAGTTTTAGGCTTGTAGAAGCAATTTTCAGTTTCTAGCTTATGGTTATGAAACTTTTGTGGTTGCTTTTTCAAATTGGTGTATAGTTTAGTGGTGCAAATATAATTCACCCTTTCAGTTTTGTTCCAAAAGTGACACTTCAGGGTTGTGCTATTGCTTATCAAAAGCTTTCACTTTCTATTTGCTAGAGAGATTCTTTTGCCCCAACTTATGGAAAATTTTCTGAAAGTACACTAATATTCTAATAACTCATATTTACGTTTTGAATCACCAATACATTGAATCATCAATAAGAGCTTAAAGTTATGGGCAAAATGTAACAAAATTCCATAATTTGTGAAAGGATTACAACAACATTTACTTTGAAAAGGAAAAACTTAATGAATTTGAAGAATGGATGGGTTTCAAATATCATATATTTGAAATACAACTCATGTTTGGATGATGTGAACTTGTATAAGAATTTCAATTCCTTCGTAAAAGTTTGATAAAAAAATTTAGAAGCTTTAATCTTTTCTTAATTGTTATTTAGTCAATAGATATAATCTTATTACTTTTATAAATAATTATAATTTTATACAATAATAAAAATATGAAACTTATAGATTCTATTATGTGTGAATGTGTGTGTGAACAAGTGTGTGCGTGTGTGGGCGCAATATGTGTGAGGGAGTGAAACTGTGGGTGGATTTGGGGGGGGTGTATATATGTGATTGTGTGCGTGTGTGTACAATGTACGTGTATGTGAATGTGTATGTGTGCATAAAGAAAAGAAAATGGTGGATTATAAGAAAGATTTGAAGTCATTAGTTTGGATTTATAAGTCAAATATGGTGTAGATTTAACTAACAATTTTACATAACGGTCAAAAATCCACTATCAAATCCCAATGCAACCTAAAGGAAAAAAATGTTTAGGAAAAATACATTTTCATAAGAAGTTGGGAGTAATAGTTGGAGTGACTCTGATAAATTTCAAAGAAACTAAATATACACGGTTTGAACCCTATTTAATATTCTTACAAACGGTGTGTGATACTTCTTGATAAGATGACTCAAAACAAAAGGTACAATAAGTACAACACATGTATTGCTTGAAGAGGTGGTGTGTAAGTAGTAGTAGTTTTCATTGCAGTCATTAAATCTCTTTTATTTCCAAAGTACATTTGAACTTTCTACGGAACAACTTTGTCAATTTTAAGTGAGTTTACCAAATATTAAAAATGTACATACTATTTGTCAATTTCCAAATCATGTTGATTTGTCACTTTCCAAATAGCTACATTTTTCCAAGTCACCATTGTCCATAAGTGATAAAAGTAACTTTATTTTCACATGTTCTTCTAACTAATAATAGCCTGCAAATCAAATCAAACTGAAAAGATTTAGTTCAATGTTTAATTTTATTTGTATTTAAACAAAAAATGATACTAATTGGGATTTTATTTCACTTTGGTTAACCTTGAGTATACAATATAATTATACAAAAAGTTTCAATTGATGATTTTGTTGAGAAAATGAAAATGTCTAATGGTCATGCTCAAGCAGTTCAATTGGGAAGTCTGACATAAAATAGGATTGATTAAATTAAACTAAATTCAATTATGCATCACTAGTCGAGTATGTCGGCACAAGGACAAAGTATACCTAATATAAGTTACTTGATTGTCGATATGTACAAGTTATTGTGTCAAGCCCAAAAATTTACCAGCGCACACCGGAAAGATAATTGTTATGGGTTCCCGTTGTTTAAAAACAACAAAGAAAAAGAAAAAGAGGACGTGATTAAGTTCATTATCTTTTTACAAGGCGAATTCAATCAGCTACTTTATATGTAGAGCAAATTGTGGGAAATACCCACTTGGGATAGGACAAAGAGTTTTTTGACATGTAGGATAAAAAACTATATTTTCTACCCATATTTTTTGTGGTTCTTTTACCATAATACTCTTGGTGCTTTAAATGCAAACCTTAAAGTAGGTAAAGTGGGTATTTCTTCCTCATGTTAAATACATACATACATACTTTTCCTCCAATTTTAATTTTTTCTCTCTCTACTATCTCTTATTCACAAAATAGCAAGAAGTTCTTTTTGGTGTCTTTCATCTACAAAATCGTGCATGCACAAAGAAAAAAAACAAGGTAATGTTGCTTCTCTTCTTAGTTACTTATCCTTGCTTATCGTCTACACGAGATGTACATGATATGCACAAATATATATTTAAATGACGCAATATCGTGCCATAAATTTGTGTGAGGCAAGATATCGTGTCATTATATCGTGCAATATCGTGCCATCTTATTTTAATGAGGCACAATATTGCATGATATGTCGTGCCAAATTTTAATGGGCACGATATCGCGATATATATATATCGTGACGTATCGTGCCATGGATCATTATCGGCATCGGGATGATGGCCCGATAATCATCTATCTCGCCTTAATCGATAAATCATTTGTACGACCATCTAATGGATCATCTGTTTGGTGGGATGATGGGTCGTCATCTCTACGCCGCTTCTTCGGCCTCAATCGTAGGAGTAGTAGTGGGGCCTCGACCGCTTCTCTGTCTCTCCCCGCCTCTTGCCTTGCTGGCTGGCGGTGATCGTAACTCCCATCTCCAACACTCTGCCCCGCGCTAATAGGGCCGTCGAATCAGACCGCACCTCGCTACACGCCTCCCAAAGACTATTGACCCAAAACCGGTTCTCCCGGGATGAACCGAGGAGGACCTAACAAAATAATGACCTCATCGACTCGCTCCATATATATCTGTTTGGCATACACGGATGCATCTATCTACATTGGGTGCACGTGCCCCCATAACTTTTTTCTTTTTTTTTCTAATACTTATTATTTATTTTATATAGAAGTTTTACATTAATTAGTTAAGATAAATAAAGGTTGCTTCGCTAATTTTTTTTAAGTAACCTTTTTTCTATTTATTATTTTTTAAAAGATAATTATGAAACTTTTTTCTATTTATTATTTATTCTTAAAAGATTTAATAACAAAACAAAGTGTTCTCCACTAATTACTTTTGATGTAGTTTACAATTGTATTAATTTTGTGCCCCCGTTGTAGATATTTCCTGGATCCGTCCTTGTCTGCCGGAGCTCCTCCTCACTCAGATCCAACATCTCATAAGACACTAAACCTTGTAAATAAATAAATAAATAATATATAAATTAATTAATTAAAAAAAAGTAAACGTTGTTGGAATGCATACCGGGTCAAATAAAAAATCAACCATGTCAACCATGGTCTTCTAAAACCTCCAACGGAGGCACCTATGCGTCCGAGTATCGGATACTCTAGTCGCCCAAACATCACCCAGACGAGGTATTGCCTCGAATGCCCAAATCTGCCAGAACATTGATAAATGACAAAATAAGATTTTTTAAATATTTAAAAAAAACTAATTATAAATACAATAAAGAAAATAAATATACGTACCAACAAGACATACGTGGGATCATAAACGATGAGAATCTAGTCACGAAGGATCCGAACAACACCAAATGCAAGCTATCTCGAGTTTTTGCAGACTATTTAATTGAGTTCTTGTATTTGTTTATCATAGATTAGGTGTTAATTTCCATTATTTTGAGTCATTTGAGTAGCCAAGTTGATGTTAGAGACCAAGTATATTGAGTCTAGAGTCATGTTAGTTCAATGAAGATCGAAGAACAAGAGGTTGCGTTCAAAAAAGTCCAAGTGCGTCAACAGTTTTTAGCACTAGTAGGTTTTAGTATCTTGGCAATAACTTTCTCTACAAAATTGATATTGAGCTGATAAAGATGATATGGAGAGCTAAGAGAAAGAGCTACAACTTTCATGAAGACTCTAGGGGCTAATTACGTGAAGAGCACGACCATGTTCATCAGGGCGTTTAACACGGCCTGGCCGTGTTGAAGCACGGTCGTGCTTTTGGCCGCGTCTTTTTAGTATGTTCAGTTTTTGTTTCCTTTTTCGGTTTTTAAGTTGCTTCTTAGTTGATTTAGGGTTTGTTTTGAGTCGCCTATATAAGGCAAACACTTGTTTATTTTTCATAACAACTTTGATATTGAATATTGATTAGAGATTTTCTCTTCAACCCTTTGGGTTTTTGCAAGAGCTTCAAGATTGTTCATCTTGTTGCGATTATCGACTTATCAAGTGAACTTCCGCATTTGTTTGTGGCGTCTATGCATACCGAGGTTCTTGTTTTTCTAAGCAACGGGTTGAGGTTTCCACCAATTTAACCGAACTAGTGAAGATCTTGGGTTAACAACATATTATTGTTGGGTCGTATGCACAGTTGTTGTTGCGGTTCACATCAATAAAAGTGATAACTAGGTGGGCGATATCGCGGTGGGTTCCCAGTAGTCCGACCATGTGGTAGAACATCATTCAGATTCTGAAGATAATGTATCAGAATCTGAAATGAGTATTTTCCCCAAGGAAAAGTCTCCCAATGTGCAGTGTCCTCGATACAAAACTATAGCCAACGATCCACTGCGGTCTGCCGCCATCGAAACACAGAAGCATGTAAAATGCAAATAACAACTTCGCCACCTTTAGGGCATCGGTGGTGACTCACGGAAGGTGCCATCGATAAATAAATCATGTAGATCCACAGCGGTAACACTCCGATTGAATCTAATACTCTGCTCTCCGACGTGGAACCAGCACTCCGATTCTGGAGCATCCAACATACGCACCTCCATAGCTACCAATGCATGGAGGATAGTGTTACAACTACATCTGTCGTACCCAAAATCCAAAAAATATCCAAAAACTGAGTGTCTAAACTCCTCGTATACACCACCACCGATATCTTGCAACTGTTCTTTGATTTCTTGAATTATACTCGGTCGAACGTACCCTACAATTTGGGCCCTCTCTCGATGATAAGAGGGTCTCCTCCACTGTGGACCAACCTACAACAAGAATTAATATCAATTTAACAAGATGAATTGGTGAAAAAGTGAAGAAATGTAGTAATAAACTCAAAGGACAACAATTACGCAATAGATAGTAAGTGGCACGATATGTACTAAGGGGCACAATATGAGGCATGATTAGGCACAATATACAAAATACACATGTCCATGTATAAAACTATAGCACGATATAGATTTGAAAATATGCACAATATGCATAATGGCACGATATGGCACAATTAGGTACAATATGACATAATGACGTGGCTGATTTTAAACCACAATCATGCCAAAAAGCACGATATAGAACGTGATATATGACACGTTATTGGCACGATATCGTGCCTAATCGTCTTCTTCATCATATCTTGAGACATGAACCAGACAATGCAAATCCATTTTCTGACTCCTAGCCAAAACACAAACTCTTACACCCAAACTTCAACAAAACACAATTCATGCTCATATCAAGTCAATACACCAACAACTAACATATATAGCCATGAACATCATTTCGAACTAAAATCCAATATTATATCCAAAAATTTTGAAACTACTAAAAATGAGAAAGAAACCCTAACCTGTTCGTGAGCAGAGGAGGATGGTGCATCGGGTGTTTTGATGGCGTCAACATGATGGCGGCGATGGCAATGAGAATCTCGATGGAAGCCATGGGACAATATACACGATATGGGGAAGCTTTCTTTTTGCACGATATGTATGTCTTCTTTTTAGTATTGTTTTCTTTTGTTTTTCTTCTTTAGTTTTATGTATTTTTTGTCTTGGACTGTGTGTATATGTACATGGGTGTGGGTTGTATACGGTTTTCAAGGGGGGGTTATACGGTTTCCAATGGGTCTATCCATTACTTCAATTTCAAAATTCAAAAAAACCCAACTTAAAGGATGGACAATTTCGTTAATTCGGATAGAAAAGAGTTTTTTATGTTTGTGGGTAAAAAAGAGTACCCACAATCCATAGTGGGTACTTAAAAAATTTTCCCTTATATTTATGGTACACTATCCCCTTTAATTTTTTTTTTTAAAAAGAGCTAGTGAAACTATTTTAAATTGAACTGTTGCACAGTTGGAGGACTAGGTTATTTTACAATGTGTGGCATTTGCCACATACTTTTTTGTTTTTGGGGTGGGTTGGGGGGTTTTTAAAAAAATAAGTGTAGGCGCCCTTTCTAAGGGCGCCTACTATGCAGGCGCCTTTTGAGAGGCGTCTACTGACTTGTACTGTTTTTTTTTTTTTAGGTCGATACGTGGCGCCCGGTTTGGTGGCGCCTATCTTTGATTTTTTTATTTTTGAAATTTAATTTAAAATATAAAAAAAATTCGGATATTAGTGAATCAAAATATTACTGAATCAAAACACGATTACATAATAATGTCCACATCACATAATTAAAAAAATAAGGAAATTACATATTAAAATATTAAAATAAGATACGACATACCGTTACAACATAAGTACGCGAATAACCGGTACGCAAACAATCGGAACATTGCACGATCAATCTTGGCATGAAGAAAAACTTCATTGCTTAGCATTAGATTGTGATGGCAAGTAGCGTTTAGGGTGAATCAGCAAGATGCTTGAGCCTTGTATTTTCGACAATATTTTCAGAGTCATATTTCGATTCAATAATATCCGAAAATTGTGTTTTTATATTTAAAAATTAAATTTCGAAAAAAAAAATTCAGGTTGTAGGCGCCAGTCAAACTGACGAATGTTCCTGTTGTTTGCGTACCGGTTTCGCGTACTTATATTGTAATAGCATGTTGTATCTTATTTCATTATTTTAATATGCAATTCTCTTGCTTTGTTTTTTAATTATGTGGTGTAAACTTTATTATATAATCGTATTTCGATTGTGTAATATTCCGATTTAGTAATATCCGAAAATTGTGTTTTTATATTTAAAAATTAATTTTTGAAAATAAAAATAAAAAATTCAGGTTGTAGGCGCCAGTTACGTAAAAAAAAAAAAAAAACAGAGCCTGTCAGCAGGCTCCTACACTTATATTGTTAAAAAGCCCCCAACCCACCATACAAACAAAAAAGTCTGTGGCATTTGCCACAGACTGAAAAATAACCCTGGAGGACTTGTATACCGGGTAGGTAGTGTAATTTTGGGGGTTTAATTTTGAGTCTTTTGATGCTCATATTTCATCTAAAAATGAAGTGATGTTAGGTAAAGGCGTCCAACTGTCCAAGATTAGCACATGGTATTGTAAAATTTCTTAATCCTAACACTTAGCAGCAGTGAAATTATTCTTTTGAGAAGGAAATATCATGCATTAAATTTTCTAGAAATCGTCCAGCAATAATTGACAAAGGCGAGAGACGTTACTGGGGTGGTCAATGCGGTGTCGCTGAGGCCCTCCCTCCGGCGAGGACCCCCGACGGCCGAAGTTTTTTTTTAAGTTAAAGATGTAAAATATTGATATTTAAAATAAAGTCTTGCATTTTAATTAAAGTGTTGTTCAACCTAGCGGATTGTGCCCGATTTTACATGTTGAGGTCTTGTGATTGATCCTCCCTTAGCCAGTTCTTTTTTCATTTTGTCAATGTTTCAAATTATATTTGGATGTGTAAATAAGTATTGTTGTCTTCCATCAAAAAGTTCTTTAGTCTAGCAGTGAATGGTGCCTTATTTTTCTATGAAGCGGTGGGTTCCACCTCTCATAGTAGCAAAAAATTTCTTTTTTTCTTTCACAAAATAAGAAAAAAAAAATGGAGCTTTAGTCGATTTCTAGTAATTTTGTTTACAGTTGTATTATCTTGGCAATGTCTATTATATTTTATTTAGGGTTCTTCCTCAATTTCTTTTTAAAATTTAAGATGTATATGCGGATTTAGTTATTTGATTTCATCATTAACATGGATTTTATCTATATTTATTATTTTATATTCATTATGATTTCATTCCCTTCCATCTAAAATAAAATCATTTGTTACTTAGAATTTTTTAAGTGGGAATAAATCTTTGGCTCCATTTTGATTGATGAATTTAGAGTTAAGGATTTCAAATCTATAATGATAAATCCATTGAGGTTATTTGGATGGAGTAATTTTATATTGAATTTCAAATCCTTGTAAACTATTTTGTGATTCATTTTGGAGGATCTCAAATTCATCTTAGATATAGTCATTTGAAATCATTTTCCCAAGTTCAAATCATTCTATCCAAATGCAACCTCAAAGAAATGGAAAGACTCGGGATTCAAACTCTGGTCAACACCCTTGCAAAGGGTATTTTATACCACTTGAGCTATCTAATATAGTGATTGGTCGATAATTATGCAGATAAAAAAATGTAAGGAGATCTAACCTAAAAAAATGCAGGGAGATCAATTCTTTATGGCTAATGTAATCGTTATTTTTTCTTTTAAATATATGATGTAATGATATTGAAGTGATCTTTTGTGACACTATTTTTAATTAATTAGAAACATTGAAATTGCAATTTTTTATATGAATAAAGAGGGCCATTTTTTTCTCGCACCAGACCCTTCAAAACATAGGAACGATCTTGACAAAGGGGATCTAGGAGATAGTCTCATATAAGTTCAACAGATTACATATGTTTGGCAAAGTTTGCTAAAAAACGAGCAACAAAATTAAAATAGCGCCTAAACCAAAAAATGCCTTTAATGGGAGTTTGTGACTTTAAACTAGTAATATCTTGCATAATGCAATAGCATGAAGCGGAAGGATTTGCTTGAAATTATTGAATAAGTTAGGTGCAATACTTTGGTGTATAATTGGATATATTGCACTATCCATTATAACAAAATAATAATATGCATTTATATGAGACATCAATAAATTTAATTTGAATGTGGCCAAATCCATTATCCCCAAACGAATAAAAGAAAAGTAAAATAATAAAGAGAATCATATGATTCCATTTCAAATCAATTTGCTTTAATGTAAATCAAGGCAAGATTAATGCTTTCTTAGTTAATGGAAATGCGGGTTTTGTAAGAAAAACTGGGTTGACATCTATTCATTATATATACACGCAAAACTGATCATTATATATTTATATTTATCTAATTCAACTTTTTATAGAAAAAGACAAAATTAAAATAAAATATGTCCACTAGTAATACTCTTGGGCCCTGTTTTCTTTCAAATGACAAATGAAAAGAAAGAGATTGAAATCTCTTTTGCAGTTTTATTGGATATAACTGGAGGCCCGATAGTATTCCAAAATTTTGTGATTATCTGTTGGATATGAATCCAACCCAATAAGGTAAATTCAGTAACCTCACAAGCCCACCAATTAAAGTAATGTCCAAATTGTCTATTTTGCCCCTAAAAGTCAATGAGAAGTCCCTCTATTATATTCATTTATCCTATAAAGATGTTTACGCCTTACGGTTTGTATAAAAATATCACTTTTACAATCAAATTAAATATACACAAAATCTATTAATAAATCAATTCATATTGTTGGGGACAAAAATGGTATTTAATTAATATATATATAATATAATTTATATATGTTTATTTAATATTAATTGTTCAATGGACTCTTACTAAATAAACCGACCCAATGGTGTCTGAGACTGACCCATAAGCCGAATTCTCCTACACGGCCCATGGAGTCCATCTCCTAGGTATAAAAAAAGTCCCTCCAATTATCTGTAAGTTAATTAATGGATAATTTTCTTACGCATTTTAATTCAGTATTTGTTTATTGTCTTATTATCTCGTTCACCATGCTGACTTGAGCGTCGGAGGAGCCTCCCATGGACAACACCGAGACCCTCTAACGCTTGCGCGTGTGAACATGTAAGTTTCCAGTTGAAGGATTTTCCAGCTCTCGGAGAAAAAGACGTGAAGACTTCCCCTTCGGAAAAAGGAAGACGTGAAGACTTCCCCCTCGAGAAGAGGATTAACGTAAAGACTTCCATAGATCAAAATATCACCAATATCTAAAAAGCATATTATATGTCAAGATCAAAAAACTAGTTAGAACTTAGTTAGTTATGGTAGTTATATTGGTTATATCAGTTATTCTTTCTCTCTATATAAACAATCTCAAGTCATCCATGTAACTTACTTTTTACTTCTATGAAATATAAATTTCATTCCATTTTCTCTCCATCAATAGCTTGATCTTCATATGCATTTATGTCACCTATTCATTTTTTTATGCCCAGGTTGGACTTGAATAATATCCACGCACCACTTGTAGGGGGTGTCAACATCAGAAAACTAATTAGAAATTAGTTAGTTGTGGTAGTTATATTGGTTATATTAGTTATTCTTTCTCTCTATATAAATAAATCAAGTTATCCTTGTAATTTACTTTTTACTTCTACGAAATACAAATTTCATTCTCTTTTCTCTCAATTAATAGCTTGATCTTCATATGCAATTATGCCAATTCACACATTGTAACTTTATATTAATACCAATCATACAATTAGTAACACGCCCTCAGAATTTGTAAACAATTAGTCCACATGCAAAATAATTCAATTTGCTATTGTTGGAATTGGTCTTTGATAAATGGGGTGTTGACCCGATTTTGACCAATTAATTAAGTGGTTTCCATTTGTGACAAATGGAATTAAATTATTTGTAAAAAAATTCTACTAAGAGAGTAGATGAGAATAGCATTTGGAATTTCTCAAAACCGATTCCGGGTGAATGAGAAAATTAATGCTAGAATTTAGCCACTTAATACAAATAAATGGTATGGAAAATGGAAAATGTGGGGGAGGAGAGATGCTCCATCCCACATAGGAAGAAGGAGGTAAAATTGCACACTTTATTTATCCTAAGTTGACAAATGGGTTTGGGCCCAGGGGCACCCAAGTTTTTAAAGGGGAGAGGACCTACATGCTTGTGGGTTTGGTCAAAGCACACGCGCCGCCGCCGCCGCCGCCCGGTCCGGGTCCGGGGTCGTGGGCTTGGGCTTGGGCTTGGGCTTCAAGGCCCTTATTCTTTTTGGACCAAAAACCTTTAAAAATTAAATATTTAATTAATTTTTGTAATTAATTAAATAGATTTAATTAATTTTCGTAATTAATTAAAAGAGTTCAACTGGGAAAATGTTTCGGCCCCGCGCTTGCAAGACGGGGCGAGAGCACGGCCGTGCGGTCGGGTCGTGCTTCGCCGAGAGTCTGCGCTACATGCACGGGCGGCGCACGCCCGTGCGTCAGGTCGTCTTGGGTCCGAAGGTCGAGCCGCACGCACGGGCAGTGCATGCCGTCGTCCCCAGGCCGTGCTCTCTGCCTGAAGTGCGTGTTCGGTGAAAATGTGCCTTTTCGAGCCTACGACGCGATTTTCCGTCACGGGCGCCGTTGCCTATATTAATGAAGCCTCTTGATGGAAAAACACACGAAAATATTGGATAATAACTTTTGTCATTTGCATCATACGAGCATATTGATTTTTCCCTTCGTTCAAAGCTTGAAAGTTCGAACTTTTGTTTGTTATTTGTTGTTCGGTTTCTTTGTCCGCTTAATAGGCCCCATTAAAGTCGTTGTATCTTTAGGCGAGCGCCAGGAGGCAGTAAGCACTAGTATACGGGCGTTTTTCGTCTTGCGGAGAGCAGAATCTAATTCGGCCTCGACTTAGCTATACACTATCCACCATTTTAAGAAAAAAAGAAAACCTTTCACCATAATTTACCCTATAATCGCAAGACGAAAACGTCGTTTCTTTGTTTCGTTGAAGACGATGGCATCGATTCGATCTCGTTCACACCCATGGTTGCTATTTAAGCTCGCTCACGGCGAAAAGCCCAAGTTTTACGGTGCCGACTTCAAACGTTGGCAACGATGAAGATGTTGTTCTACCTCACTACTTTGGGGTTGGCTCGTTTCTAAAGGGCGACCCCCTCTGTAGTTGAAGAAGACGAAGTTGACAACAATAGGAGAATCATTTGTGGATGCTTGGCATAACGGCGATTTTCTATGTCGCAACTCACGTCTTGAAGCGGGCTAGACGACACTCTCTACAATCATAGCACGTTCAAGACGTCCAGGAATTGTGGCAATCCTTGGAGAAGAAATACAAGACGGAAGATGCACAAAGAAATTTGTTGTCGGCAAATTCTGGAGTACAAGATGGTTGACACCAAGGCGGTGATCACCAAGTTCGAGAGATTCAAATCATCCTTCACGACTTAGTGTATGCGAAGGGATGCTTTTGAATGAATCCTTTCAAGTGGTGCAATTATCGAAAAATTGCCGCCATTGTGGAAGGATTTCAAAAACTACCTCAAGCACAAGCGCAAAGAGATGGGGCTTGAGGATCGATTGTTCGGCCGCATCGAAGAAGACAACCGGAAATCAGATGTTAAAACCAAGATAAATCTGGAATGGAGGCTAAGGCCAATCTTCTTTGAGTCGAGCACTAGCAAGAAACGTAAGCACTCGGGAAGGAGAAAGGCAAGGCCAAAAAGTTGAGGGGATTGCTACAATTGTGGCAAACCGAACCACATGGCGAAGGATTGCCGACACCCAAAGAAGGGCAATCAAGGTGGCAACCAACAAGCGATGTGACGGAGGACAAGTCGGTTCCAATAGACCTCGGGAGCTCGATCTCTCCGCCGTTGTGTTTGAAGCCGATATGGTGGATAACCCGAGGGAGTGGTGGATAGATACAGGGCTACTCGTCACATTTGTGCCGATAAGGAGATGTTCTCATCCTACACTCCGATCAATGGAAGAAAGTTGTTCATGGGGAACTCTCGACTTCCAACATCGTTGGGCTTGGAAAGGTGGTGCTCAAGATGACTTAGGGAAGGAGCTTACGCTTGTAGATGTCTTTGCATGTCCCGGACATCCGCAAGAACTTGGTTTCGGTCCGTTGCTTAGCAAGGCCGGATTTAGGCTAGTGTTTGAGTCCGACAAGTTTGTAATGACCAAGAATGGTCGGTTTTTATGTAAAGGTTACCTTGATAAGGGCCTTTTAAAATGTCTCAGTAATGTCTGTTTTCGCCAAGAGACGGAGAATAAAAACGTTACTTGTTTACTTGTTGGATTGTTCTAATTTATGGCATGATAGATTAGGACACGTAAACTTCAACACAATTAAAAGGTTAGTGAATGCGGAATTAATACCTACGTTAAAACCGATTCACAAGACAAATGCGAAATTTGTGTTGAAGCAAAATTAAGCTGCACCGTTTCATTCGGTAACGAGAAGTACTAAACCACTCGAGTTAATTCATACGGATGTGTGTGACTTAAAACTTGTGCAAACTCGAGGTGGGAAAAAGTACTTCATAACGTTTATAGACGATTGCACAAGATATTGTTATGTAT
This sequence comes from Rehmannia glutinosa, assembly GCA_016081115.2. NCBI lineage: Eukaryota > Viridiplantae > Streptophyta > Magnoliopsida > Lamiales > Orobanchaceae > Rehmannia > Rehmannia glutinosa. Next base: position 13,187,239 of record CM071934.1, on the reverse strand, counting down.
ATCTTTTGAAAAGCAAAAATGAAGCTTTAGTAGCTTTTAAAACTTATAAGAATGAAGTTGAAAATCAGCTTAATTTGAAAATTAAGATGATTCGAAGTGATAGAGGCGGAGAGTATGTTGCTCCGTTTGAAGAATTTTGCCCGGGGACGGGTATAATTCATCAAACGGCGCACTTTACTCACCTCAATCAAATGGTGTTGCGAACGCAAGAATCGTACTCTTAAGGAGATGATGAATGCGATGTTGTTAAGTTCTGGCTTACCCCAAAACTTGTGGGGGGAAGCCATACTTTCTGCGAACTACATTATTAATAAGATCCCACACAAAGGTAAAAATGAAACTCCATATGAGTTATGGAAGGGACATAAACCGTCATACAAATACCTTAAAGTGTGGGGGTGTTTGGCTAAAGTCGAAGTACTAAGCCAAAACAAGTAAGAATCGGTCCGAAGACGATCGATTGTGTTTTCATTGGATATGCTAACAATAGTAGTGCATATCGCTTTTTAGTGCACAAATCGGCTATTCGATATAAATGAAGGTATGATCATTGAATCAAGGAATGATGTATTCTTTCGTGAATATCTTTCCAGAACAAAGAACGGAAAGAAGAAAGTTGAGTAAACGAACTTATGAAACCGGAAGGTTACCTCAAAGTGATGATGAAGAGGAACAAGACTGTGATAAAAGGACAAAAGTAGCTACGTCTTTTGGTCCCGATTTTCTAACTTATATGTTAGAAAAGCGAACCCGAACTATTCAAGAAGCATTGTTCTGCAGTCGAAGCTCTCTCTGCGGAAAGAAGCTATCAATAATGAGATAGATTCCATCATGCAAAATCACACTTGGGAGTTGGTTAATCTCCCGTCGGGTTGCAAGCCTTTGGGATGCAAGTGAATCCTTAAAAGGAAGTATAAAGCAGATGGATCTATTGCCAAGTATAAAGCCCGATTGGTAGCTAAAGGATTTAGACAAAATGAGGGATATGACTTCTTCGATACATATTCTCATGTCATGAGGATTACGTCCATTCGTGTTCTCATTGCTATTGCAACTTTGCATAACCTTGAGATACATCAAATGGACGTTAAAACTGCCTTCTTGAATGGGGAACTTGAAGAGGAGATTTATATGGAACAACCCGAGGGGTACATTGCACCCGGTCAAGAGCGAAAGGTGTGTAAACTTGTTAAGTCACTTTATGGACTAAAACAAGCACCTAAGCAATGGCACGAAAAGTTTGACTCGACTATGAAGTCAAACGATTTCAAGATCAACGAATGTGACAAATGTGTCTACATTAAAGGTACTACAAATGATTACGTCATAGTATGCCTTTATGTAGATGATATGTTGATTATGGGAAGTAGTCATGATTTAATCATGAAGACTAAGAACATGTTAAAGAAGAACTTTGACATGAAAGATATGAGATTATCTGATGTTATATTAGGGATTAAAATCTCTAGAACTTCAGATGGAATTGTCTTGTCACAATCCCATTATGTCGAAAGCATACTCAGAAGGTTTAATGCTTTTGAGGATCCTCCGGCTAAGACACCTGTAGATCTAAGTCTACACTTGGCCAAGAATAGAGGCGAGCCAGTTTTTCAGCTGGAATATGCAAGGGTAATTGGCAGTCTAATGTACTTAAATAACTGTATACGTCCAGACATTGCATATTCAGTGAGTAAACTAAGTAGGTTCACAAGTAACCCAAGTGCGGATCACTGGAAAGCCGTGACAAGGGTACTTTGATATTTAAAGTATACCATGAACTATGGAATACTTTATACAAGATATCCAACAGTCTTAGAAGGATACTGTGATGCCAATTGGATATCAGACACAAAAGACTCCAAGTCCACAAGTGGATTTGTTTTCACAATGGGTGGAGGAGCGATGTCGTGGAAGTCTTCTAAGCAGACGTGCATAACTCGATCCACTATGGAATCCGAGTTCATTGCTTTGGATAAAGCTGGAGAAGAAGCAGAATGGCTTAGAAACTTCTTAGAGGATATTCCTTGTTGGAATAAGCCTCTGCTTTTCTTTGTTTTTGATACTTTGTGATAGTCAATCGGCAATTGGAAGGGCACAAAGTAAAAAAGTATGTATAATGGTAAGTCAGACATATACGTCGGAGACACAATACCATTAGGCAGTTGATTTCGAATGGGGTTATTTCGGTTGACTACGTGAAGTCAAAGGAAAACCTTGCGGATCCGCTTACGAAAGGCATTAATCGAGATCACTGTATAAATTGTTAAGGGAATGGGTTTAAAATCCACAACTTAAAGAATGTTCATAGCGGTAACCCAACTTGTGAATTGGAGATCCCAAGACTTGTTTGATGGGACAACTAAGTTATGAATGTTCATTGAACACTTGGAAAATGGGTTAGCTCATTCTCGATACATCAGTGTATTTAAACCTGCTTTGAATGTGGTGAGGTTAAGTTTAAGACTTTTAATGATTCCTATCTAGAAAGGTGGAGTATTGCGGGATACTCTTCAATATGAGATCACCATATATAAGTGAGAAGTAATGGCCGCTTCAAATGAAACACTTATAAATCTAAGATATGGTCGGTAAAATGGACACAACGTGAGAACAACAAGTGTTAGAGTTGTTATTGTGTAAATCTTGTTGTCTTGGTTTACACAAACGGTGAGTAGTTCAAGACATCGCGTCCACTAGCGGCTAGTAAATGGAGCAAGTACCTTACTAAGGAAGGTTCAAAGCCACAAGCTACCTATCTCGATGCGATAACGATTCGCCGAGACTTTCAAGCGAATGCGCATACATGCATGCATTAATTTCATTCATGTGGGGATTGTTGGAATTGGTCTTTGATAAATGGGGTGTTGACCCGATTTTGACCAATTAATTAAGTGATTTCCATTTGTGACAAATGAAATTAAATTATTTGTAAAAAAATTCTACTAAGAGAGTAGATGAGAATAACATTTGGAATTTCTCAAAACCGATTTCGGGTGAATGAGAAATTAATGCTAGAAGTTAGCCACTTAATACAAATAAATGGTATGGAAAATGGAAAATGTGGGGGAGGAGAGATGCTCCATCCCACATAGGAAGAAGGAGGTAAAGTTGCACACTTTATTTATCCTAAGTTGGACAAATGGGTTTGTACTAGGGGCACCCAAGTTTTTAAAGGGGAGAGGACCTACATGCTTGTGGGTTTGGTCAGCACACGCGCCAGACGCGCCGCCGCCGCCTGCCCGCCGCTGGCCGGCCGTCGGCCGGCTCGGCTCGGCCCGGCGGTGGGGTCGTGGGCTTCGGGCTTGAGGCCCTTATTCTTTTGGACAAAAAACCTTTAAAAATTAAATATTTAATTAATTTTTGTAATTAATTAAATAGATTTAATTAATTTTCGTAATTAATTAAAAAGAGTTCAACTGGGAAAATGTTTCGGCCCAAGACGGGAAGACGACTTTGTGCGGTCGGGTCGTGCTACTCTGCCCGAAAGTCGTGCTACACGCCGAGAGCCGCGCTTACACGCGACGGGCAGGTATTAATGTCCGGTCATCTTTGAGTCCGGGTTCGAGCACGCGACGCGACGGGCAGTGCACGCCGCGCGTCTAAAGCCGGCTCTCCCGCGCAAGTGCGTCTGTTGTGAAAATGTGTCTTTTCGAGCCTCTGACGCGATTTTCCGACGGGCACGCCGTTTGCCTATATTAATGAAGCCTCTCTTGATGGAAAACACACGAAAATATTGGATAATAACCTTGTCATTTGCATCATACGAGCATATTGATTTTTTCCCTTCGTTCAAAGCTTGAAACTTCGAACTTTGGTTTGTTCGATGTTGTTCCGATTTTTCTTTGTCGCTAACCTAGGAAGCGTTAAAATCGTTAATATCTTAGGCGCGCGGGAACCGTAAGACTAGTATCACGGGCGTTTTCGTCTTGCGGAGATCCAGAATCGAGTCGACCTCGACTTATCATATCACTATCCACCCATTTTTCAAAAAACAGAAACCTTTCACTATAATTTACCGTACAGCTATGTGATTGAACAAAATCAATATATTAAATATTGCAAGATATCCAAAAGTAATAATAAGATCATTGTAAAAATCACATCTTAATGCGATAAAGTAATGAAAAATAAAACTGGACAAAGCATGAAACATGGGGGCCAAATGGGTCCACGGTCTAACGAAGGTCATTGTCACGACTCTCTGTTAGTCTCGACATAATATATCATACATTTGACCATGAAAAGCTTTGGCGTGCTAGAGAGATATTATACCCTGTTTTTGGCACATCTAACTATCTAAGTCCTCGCTTTTGTACAAAGTACGATCATGATTAAAATGTTTTTTAGACAAAAAAATAAAAATAATGAATGATGTTCAAAAGTGTAGACCACTCTAAGTCAATAAATCTAATAGAATCTGGTTGTATGTCGCACTCCATCGTAACATTTGGTGAGTGTGTGCACAGACATCCTGCGGTTTTCCTTTGGCAGCGGAAGAATGAGGGCCGGGTGTTCGCCGGCATAATCACCGTGGGAAGTTCGAGTTATAAAAAAATAAAATCTAATAAATCAGTCAAACTTCTTTTTATGATGAGAACTAGCATGCAATACACATAACAAGGTTAGGAGGTCCTTAGACTTCTATGACGCTCAAGTCAGCGACCGTAAGAGAGAAAAATCTAGTGCACAAGATTGTAACCCAGAGTAAATAATTAAACTTACTTATAGATGAACATGAATGGACTTTTTATACCTAGGATGATGGTTTGCATAGATTTAGTGCAATAAAGTGGATCACTTGGACTGTATAGGCCTCATGAGTTGTAAATGATGAATCGAGCCTCATGGGCTGCTTAATGATGGTTTGGGTCTCGATAGCCAACTGATGATATTTGGAGTCAATATTAAATATTCGTGGGTGATCAATTATATAATAATGTAATTAGAAAAAGAAATATAAGTATGATTTTATCCCAAGAATATTCTTTATTTAGTATAATGCTTTCTTGTTCTCAAAACAATGGAAAATAGTTTCGCATATTCATTTAGTAATTAGAAGATTTGAGTGACCATAAGGATATTTAGTTTAAATGTCGAATGCAATCATTTCGATTTAAATATTTATTTTAAAAAATTATATAATGTCAAGTACTGTGTAGAAAAAATCAATTTAGGTGAAAGACTAATAAGTGAGCTATAAAGCCTATAATATCGGAGACCAAACTTAAATGAATTATTTTGTTAACAAAAATGATATATTTCAAAGTAAGACAATCTTATTATAGTAAATCCTGATAGGACTATGGTTCTTTATCAAGCACCAAAGCGAAGTTCGGTTATTCTTTATGAGGACACAGTGATTAAGCCAAATTTAATGAAAAGAGTCAAGCAGATCTCTAGATTGTCAAGGAAGCTGTATATAGAAGTCATCCGCTTAATGATTATGTTCTTAGCTTTAACGATCCGTCAGAGGGTTTCTAAGCAATGACTGCAGCATCACGGAAGCGTTAGTCTGATATGGCGGATGAAGAAGAACAAGACAAATCGAAAGCTTTAAAGGCCAAGATAGACAATTCATCAACTACTCCGCTTTTTCATTCACTCACATGCTTCTTCAGAACCTATGAAAGACTATGGAAATTGTGGCTTGAGGATCCTGAGATGACATTCCACATGTTACATCAGACTATCAAGACGATACTCGAGCACGTGAAAAAAAAAATGACAATGTCACTCGAAAATCTTTGAGACATAAACGCCCTTCATTTAAATTACGTCTTTAAATTATTTTTGTTGTTTTTTCCCCTGAAGTTTTACATTGTTTTTCATTTGTTACCTGATCGGCTCGTGATCATAACATTTTTTTTTTCTTTTTTATGTATTTCCATTTATTTAAAAAAACCTTATTATACTAAATATTAATTATTTAAATTTCATGGGCAAAATCGTCATAAATGTATAAAACATGTGGGCAGTTGCAGGAATTGAAGTAGCAGAGAATCCTCTCCTGGAAGGCCAGTGTCGTGTTATCGTTCTTCGTCACCCGATTTCTATTTTCCATTACCAATATCAACATGATGCCCTTTTGTGTCCGCCACTCACCCCTGTTTTCTTGATTGCTACATTCTTCAGCCTTTTCCTTTTTCACTTTCTAATGCTAAAGTATCATTGCAAGTTGGAGTCAATAAATTTTGACCTATGATAGTGAGATGATTTTTTTTTTAAATAATAATAATGGAGATATATGTATGTGTTAAATATAAATATATTTATTATTTTTGATGAAAAAGGTAAAAAAATAATGAATTTAAATATAAAAGTTGAGGTTTCTGTTATACTATGTCACTCAACTACATATGTTTATTGACTGCAAACCGTAGATACTAAACAAATATTATCTTTATCTTTGTGTTACTGCCTACATTTTTTCATCAATCTAACAACATTATAATACTATCTTTGTTTGTAACTCAATTATAATCATAATAGTTTTTACATCAAATAGTCCAAACATTAGCCTTCAAAACAATAATACACATGTAGTTTCAGTTATAATATGTTTTTATCACAAGTTAAATGTTTCTGGTAATTATCGTGAAAATAACCCACGGCCTCAGAAGCTGCATGTAAATTACGAGAAATGCACTCTTAAACTTAGGTCCCTAATATCTTCAATTATCGTGCACAAGGAGCCGCTCCAAGTGATTGCTCCATTTTTATTTCAATTGAGAAGATAATTTGAGCTAAGAAATAAATATATTTTGATAAATTTTTTAAAAAAAGCATGAACAATATTTTAACTCGAAATTTTGCTTTTTGAACACGACATATCCAAACGCACCTCAATGCTAAAAGGGCAAAATGAACATTTCAACCCCAAATTGTAAACATAACAAAACATACGCGAGAATCAATCTTCCCTCTTTCTCCAGTGACAGTAAATTAAATCAGTTAATGAAACCGAAAATGAAGGTATAAAGATAAGTCATTGAAGTTCAACTTCTATATTCTTCTGCCCTATCACATTATTCTTCTCTCTTCTCAAAGTCTTCCGAAAAAACACGCACGCACACACACACACACACACACACACACACTAAATACGGCACAGTTTACGTACGTGTATACGCCGTGTATGAATCCGCATATGCACTTTTATTGAGCAATTCAGGAAGAATCTTCAACAGAGCTACGAGAAAGTTTACCTGACAATGAAGGTATGTTTCGATTTTGAAGTTGAGTTTAATAGTCAACTTATTGAGTTTAATAATTTTTGTTTTTGATGATTTTCAGCAGACGAAAACAGTTGAAGTGAAGCGAGTATCAGATCTAGCGACGGAGAGAGAAATCCATGAGTTCTTTTCGTTTTCCGGTGAAATTGAACACATTGAGATCCGCAGGTGAGCTTGTTGTTCCTACGCTTTTTCTCTGTTTTTTCAGGAAATTAACTAATATAAAATATTATCTGTAAATTTGAATATTCTATTTTTGGTGGTTGCAGAGAGCCAGGGCAGTCCAAGACCGCGTTTGTTACGTTTAAAGATCCGAAGGCGCTTGAAATTGCCTTGTTATTATCGGTAATCTGCTCGACGATTGCTTCTGTGTTCCATTTAATAGTACTCTAATTGTCTAATTATTTCTAGTGAATCTGCTCGCGTTACTCCAAAGTCTTGAAAGTTTGTTAGGTTCTTCTTTGCCTCTTTGCCAATTGAACCTTTTCTTTCCCTGAGTTATTTTAGTGCCAAGGCTTGTTTATGGTCTCTTCCCTAAATAAAAGAGAAAACCTAACCTGGAATATTGGTTGGGCTGCGTAACAAATGTAATCAACAAAAGCATTATGCAACATTGAATATGATAACTAAAAAATGTGAAAGTTAAAAGCAATTAAAGGTTTAATCTGGAATGTGCTGCAAATGCTAAGTAAAAGTAATAAGCAGTTCAATATTGTTGGAAGTTTACTTCAGTGAATTTATGCGAAAACAGAGTGTTACTATCGGTATCAGGTTTGCTTTGAACTTAAATGAATGGAAAAGAGCAGAGATATATAGCATCTCATAAGCTTCAGCTTTCTGTATTTTCCTAATGCATCATAAGATACAATTTTCTCTTTAGAAAAGTCTATTATTGGCAATTGCGGAGAAATTGTCTCCCCCTTTTTTGTGGCATGGATGATCTTTTAATATTGTGGCAGATAACATGTCTTCATAATAGGACTAGTATGCACTGGTAAGTTTCAATTTACAAGAAACAACAACAACAACAACAAACTAAGCCTTAATCCCACTACGTGGGGTCGGCTATACGGATCATATCGCGCCATCGTTTACGGTCATAAGCCATATTTTCGTTTATTTCTAGGTATAACATGTCATGTTTAATAGCTTCTTTCCAAGTCTTTTTAGGCCTACCTCTCCCTCTTTTGATTTGTGTGAGTGATTCTCTACCTTCTAAACGCCGCAGGTGCATCTAAAGGTCTCCTATAAACATGTCCAAACCATCTTAATCGTGTTTCTCTAATTTTTCTCGTCTATTGGTGCTACTCCCACTTTGTTTCTAATGTGTTCATTTCTTATTCTATCTAATCTAGTGTGTCCGCACATCCATCTTAGCATTCTCATCTGCTACCCTCATTTTTTGTTCGTGTTCATATTTAGTCGCCCAACATTACGCTCCATAAAGCATTGCGGGCCTTATGGCCGTTTTTATAAAAATTTCCTTTCAATTTTAATGGTATTTTACGGTCACAAAGGATAGAAGATGCACTCCTCCATTTATTCCAACCCGCCCGGATCCTATGTGTGACATCTTTATTGATTTCTCCGTTCTCTTCAATTATAGATCCTAAGTATTTAAAACTCTTTGTTATACTCACTTCATGTCCATCAATTTTAACCTTCGTCTCATTGTTCTGTTGTTTTTACTAAAGTGGCATTCCATGTATTCTGTTTTAGCCCTACTTATAGTAAAACCTTTTGATTCTAGTGCTTCTCTCCAAACTTCCAATTTTGCATTTACTCCTTCCCTTGTTTCATCAATTAAAACTATATCGTCCGCAAATAACATACATTCGAGGGATGGATTTTTGTAAGTGTTTAGTGATTTCATCAATTATTAGGATAAAAGGTACGGGCTTAGAGCAGATCCCACGATGCAAACCTATAGTGTTTGGGAATTCACTAGATATTCTGTTGGTGTCTGATACATGTTGTTATACCATCATACATATCTTTTATGGCATCTATGTAGGCTATTTTTATTCCTCTTTTTCCAATACGCGCCACATTATATCACGGTTGACTCTATCGTATGCCTTTTCAAGATCAATAAAAACCATATGTAAATCTTGTTTTCTCTCATTATATTGTTCACATAATCGTCTAATTAAGTGTATAGCTTCAATTGTGGATCTTCCTGGCATGAAGCCAAATTGATTATCTAATATCCTAGTTTCAATTTACAAGCATTTTATATTTTTCCCTAAGCTGATGCTAAAGCTAAAATCCTAGAATAGCTATTTTAAGAATAATTGGAGCAATTAGTTACATATTCCATCCAATAAATTGTGATTTTATGGATGAGTTATAAGACAACAGGATAATTTTACGTAGTTTGTAAACCGTATCATGTGATAAGCATCTCAGTATTGGTGCTTAAATCTTATATTGGTATTTTAAACATATATGCTGGACTTTGTGATTTTTCTAGTATCTCATATATTTGATATGTTCTTTTTCCTGTCTGCCTTTATTCTTCCCCTAACTATCTTGGAGACTAGTGAAGACATTCTAGTGCTGTTTTGAAATTGTTATTACATCTTACATGATAAATTGATACTCCGCGTTGTACGCCTGGAAAGCCACTTGTTTTTGGGTTTATTGTCAGGTTCATGATTACTCTAAAGTTAGGAATTTATATTGATTGTGTCTTGCAGGGCGCAACCATAGTGGACCAGGTTGTTATCATAACACCTGCAGAAAACTATGTACCCCAACCTGAGGTTCGGGTAAGAATTCTATATACATTTTGATAGTTTCTTTTCCCCAACATTCATTTTAAGTAATGTTGTATTGCTGATGGGTCCAGGAAGTAAGGATTGTTGACAATGCCATAAGCATGTCTCAGGAGAATACTTCCCCTATGGCCGAGGTAATAACATATGCTAAATTTCTTGTCTAGAATTCAATAGCAATCTAGTTCACTTTTGTGTCACAATGGACCAAGGTTTTCTCTTTCTTTGCCAACAGGGAAAAATGAGTCCAAATAATGGGAGAGTCTATGTTAGTAAAGCACAAGATGTTGTGTCGAGTGTGCTTGCAAAAGGTTCAGCTATTGGACAAGATGCCGTGAGCAAGGCCAAAGCATTTGACGAAAAGCATGGGTTGACGGCCAATGCATCTGCAAGAGTGATTTCCTTCGACCGGAGAGTTGGACTGACCGAAAAACTTACAGTTGGAATTTCAGTGGTAAATGAGAAAGTGAAATCTGTTGATCAAAAATTTCAAGTGTCTGATAAAACTATGTCAGCTCTTATGGCTGCAGAAAGGAAGATAAATGATACTGGATCAGCTGTTAAATCAAGCAGGTTGGAAACTCTTCCCAGTATTAGTTGGTTTTTTTTTTTTTTTTTTTTTTTTGTGTGTGTGACTGAAAATGAACAATATGACACTTGAACAGTAATTATAGTTTCTACATTGCACCACAAGTAGGCACCAGAACCTGTGAGGGGATGGACCTGAACTTGGACAGTGTATAGTTTCGTAGCTGAAAATGACCTATACACAATCAAACTTTGTTTACTAAATTTTTATGATAAATTAATAAAAGAGTTGAATGATAGCTGTTCCTGAAGAGCTTGTTTTGTTATCTTCATTTCTGGATGAAGCCCTGGCTTTTTTGTCCCTTTCCCTGGTGATATTTATGACTGTCTAAATGTTGATCCATATCAGGTATGTGACAGCTGGAACATCTTGGTTGAATGGTGCTTTCAACAAAGTAGCAAAAGCTGGGCAGGTAGCTGGTACAAAAACTAGAGAGAAATTGAATTTGGCGCTATCCAATTTGACGGCTAAGGTGCATGTCTAACCACTTTTCCTTTTATCATCATGAATTTTGTTGGCACAATATTTGCAAGGAATCAAAGAAACAAAATAGAGAGGGGGGGAAATTTAATGAAAGCCCTTTGACACTATTTCAGTGTTTAATGTGGGCTCTTTTTGGTCCCAATTCATTAGTGACACTGTCTCCTTTTAAGATTACCCTAACTTTTCATTTGTGGTGCTTACTTTGTGCCGTTTTAATTCTTTTAGCTGGTTTGCTTGCTTACAATTGTTGTTTAACCGTTCTCAAAAAAGATGAAAAGATATATATGTGGAGAAGTTTACTGTTTTCCTTGTGCAAATTCTTTCTAGGACCCAGAATAGAGGGTTATTTCCAAATAAGGATCTGACATGTAAACATCAAAACTTTATCAAACTTTGCCTATTCTTCCTCCGACTTGCTTTACTTCTCAATATGGACATACCTCTGCATTATTGAGTCAAAAGTTATACAAGTACTGCCATTATATTTAACCTGTCACTATACTTATTCATGTTTTTGTAGCCGTTTGCTTTTTGGATTATGTATTTATTGAGAAATGTTCTATTTGGTTTCTCATGAAACACCACTTGTACTCTTGTTTGTGCTTTAACATTAATCTTTATTAGGTTATGTCTGTGCTTAGGAAGACATTTTGTGTAAGCCAATTTTAATTTTAACCATTAGGTGTTTTTGTTCTGCTTGTGTTGATTCTTCTATCTGACTTAATAATTTGCTGGTCATATTTTTGTATGTATATGCAGGATCCTATTGCTGCCTAAATCAGGGGTTTGGAGTTGTAGAATGCTTTGCTCTTCTTCTGATGGTTTGGTTTGGAATGATTTTAGTTTAAGAGATATCGTATCTTCAATTTGGAGCTTCATCCTTGTGAGAATTGAACATAGTAGCTCCATTCTTCATTGGCAGATTCATGTGAGCCAATGGATTATACACTTAGTTGTGCAATTCATTTCATTGTTTCGGTTTGTTCAGCCTTGTGTGGATGCCTCATTTCAGCATCGGAGTAGACGATACATTAATTAATTTGGATTGCCATTGCATAAGTCCAACCAATGGTACATGTTCTGTAAATTTTCCCTGTTCATCTTGTAGTTTGCACCTTTCGAGCTGCCAATTTTGTCACATTTCTAATGCTGATACTACCAAAGTTTAGGTTGTTTGTTACTTTGTGTGTGTGTTGAACAATCCATGGTTTTCTTTAGCATAGGCGCTGGTGAGTTTGGCAAGCCTTTTTTTTTTTTTCTCTTATATTGAAAACAAAAACTTATGAGACAGTCTCAGATTTAATTTCGCGAGATGAATCCTAAAATGATCTTTATTAGTTTAGCTCATTTAAATATGGAATGGATTAGATCTGTTTCATGAATTTTAATTCATGAGACGGTCTTACACATGTCTTACTCTATTTTGAAGGGCCTACTGTTATTTCGGGAAAGAAGTTTTGAGCCAAAAGATTACACTGCGTTTTGCTCCCACAAATATTTTATTTGGCTGTCATCTCTTAACTTATTATTTTGCCAGAACTTGTGGCCTGTCTGATATCGTAATTAACTACTATGCCACATGTGGTTGCCTTGTATCTCACAATCTTAATCTGACATTTGATTTGCCTATGAATGGAGCCAAATCTTGGGAGCTGGCCTTGACTTTAACGTACAGAAATGAAGAATTATCTTAGACATTATACTTTGAAATGCATGTGGTGGGATCACGTTTTTTATTGCCAAAAGAAAGGAAAAAAAAAAAAAACTGAACCAGCTTTCTTATTTGGTCGGCATCAAATTGTTTAGGCTACAAGGGATAGATTGGGAAGGTCCCAGCGGCTGCTTTAAGAATATTTACTTGAACTTACGTGTGAGTAATTTCTAGCTTTGATTTTTGACCATAACGTCTTAGCTGCCAATTTGGAAATGCAGTCGTAAGTACTTTCTTGACATGCTGCCATACTCAACATTATTTCATCTATAATTAGGTAAGTATCACGCTTTAGTGACTATTGGACGCTTGAGGTGCATCTTTTCTTTTTCATTTTTTTGATTTTTTAATTTTATAACTTGTGATGATACATTGCTAAATGATGATGAATGGGAGGTTCAGATTGGATCTGAAGTAAAGTTAGATGGATCAAGTCCATAACTGATCCAGTTAATAATAAAAAATATGAATGGACATAAAGAGATTTATGTCGAATAAATTCAATTTTACTCGCATTGCAATTGCACATAATTATGAGCGAAACATTTATTTTGTATATTAACTTGTTGTGTAGGTTTTGACGAGCCCAAAATGGGTCCAATTTTCCTTTCTTTTTTTCTTAAGCATCTACTGTCCAATTGAATTCTTCAGCACATCAAGTTGCTCTAGAATTTGGAAATTAAAACCAATTCCTACTCAGGAAACAGTACCACAGTGTTTTCTAAAATAGCTATTATTATTTTTTGCCTTTTTATTTTTGATTTTCTTGTGTTCAAATAAATCATCAGTCTCTTAGTACCAGGCCCCATGCTGTTGGTAGTAGTTGTACCATCAACCATGCTTAGTATGGGCCTTTCTATTAAATTGTCTAATAAAAGTATAAAACTAGTGTTCAGTTTCAACTGTCAACCGCTAACCCCACAACTGACTTGTCATCTTTTCATTGGATGAGATACGTGGACAACCTTAAAAAGTGAAACAAGAAAAATCTATTAATTAAATCCTCAGGGGTCAAAACATTTTTTTTTTCTTGCATTAAACCCAAACGCCACTTAGTAATTGAATTGAATGGAGTCTATTCTGTATATAATACTATAATATATTATTACGATGAAATGAACTGATGCTGATTATTGTGCCTTGCCGAGGCCACTGGGACGGTATCTTTCTCCTTCTTTGAGAATAATTAAGGTATATAATTTTTTTCTTCTCTTATATTTTCCCCATTTTTATTTTTATTTTTGAAGCTTATTAATCAAAGGAGTGTATGGGAAAAGAGATGATATTGCTTGTGTTGGAGAACTAAAATTGAGTAAAAGAATAAAAAAAATTCTTTGATTGTCGGATCGATGGATTTAAAATTAGAAATTCTAAATTTATGATAATTAATTCTTAAAGTGTATTCCAATAATTTTATGTTACAATAGATTTTAACGTTTGAGTTCGTTTGAAGTATGTTCTGAAATTCTATCGTAACTACAAATATTATTTCACCAGAAATTGATATGTTTTTCAAAACTAATTTGTTTAATTTTAGTAAATGATCCCTACATTGGCCTTGATCTACTTTACAAATCATTTTTATAAAAGTGAATCCCAAGTGAATTCTTATATCTAAATGAAGCCATTATTGTTATGCTATTTTATTATTAATAGAATTTTTTTTTTGACAACTTATTAATAGAAAACTTAATTATACTAAAAGTGATGGATCTTGTACCCGTTATTAGTTATTTGTAATACTTGAGTAGATTTGAAGTTTGTGCTGTTACGTTAATTGACAAATAAATTCAATAGGATTCAATCTTAAAATTCAATTTGGCACAAAGAGAATATCTCCGCACATATTCGATTTCCTCAAACACAGGACCCCCAAACAAGAAAAAGTTGTAAAAACGCAAATAAATAAATTAGTGAGTGTTAAAAGAAATTCCACGTGTCAACAGCTGAGGTTCGCTACCTGTCGGATACGGGGCTACCGTGAGGCGGTGCTGATAAATCGTGGCCGCAAATTCCCATAAAACCCTTGCGCGTCAATTCCTATAATATCCGAGGGCATTTTCGTCTGATTAAATAAGTTGATATTCCCAAACTGCCCTTCAACTCCTCGAAGTTGTTTCTGCAACACCCATTTCTACCTTTGCATCTTTGGGTTTTTTTGGGGTATATTCTCTCTTCCTCTCCTAGGACTCTTTCTCTGTAAATTAAAACTACACCAAACCAAAATCACATGTAAATAAGCTTCTATATATGTTTAGAGAGAGAAAGATAGCAACAGTGCTGAATTCGAAAGCTTGTTTTCATGTTTGGCTTTTGCGTTGATTCTTCGCAAATGGTGAACTGGTCGTAAGAAAGCCACGGTGAGCCTTTTGCTTTCAATTTTTGGTACATCAATTTGTTTGTTCATTTTCTTTTTCTTTCTGGTTGTAAAGATTCAATATTTTTAGCTATATATTTGTTTTTTCTGTTGGTGTGATTCTTAAGCTATCGTTTTAAGGTGGGGTGGGTTTGGGTTGGGGAGACCGTCTGGTTATGTTATTTCAATGTCATTATGAATTGTACGTAAATTCAACGTTGGTTGGTCAACAATTGAGATCATTTCCATATTGGGTATCGACTGAGGCGTGAACTTCTGATGGTTTAATTGTTTGAATGCATAGGAATACTGAGTTGTGTATCAAGATTTGTATTTCTGCAAGAAATCTGGAGTTTCTTGTCAATCAGTCGTATGATTTGTTATTTAAGAGCGACCTGGAACCAGTTTGGTTTTCTTTTTCGAGTTATTAGGACTTGTTTGATAGTGAAGATCCAATTTGGTAGATTAAGATTACGTAGTTTGACCAGTATTATTCAAGTGCATTCCCCTGTTCTGATGGTCTCTTCACTCTTGACACACTACCATGTTTTGTTACTCATCTCTTATCCCTTGAGACAGTAAATGAGTAACTGCTATGCTGTTATATATGCGAGGTCGTGCATGGTGTTTTCGTGATTTGGGGACTGTTGATTCTTGTGATATTTTGAATGTCAGTTTTTTGCTTATTCAAATAAAACTACACTTCCTGATCAAAGGCTTACATTTGCAGAACCTATTTGTTCTTCAAGATATGTGGAAGACCATGGTGCGTTGGTGACATTTGAAAAGTATCCAATAGGCCCGATTTATGTTGTGGTGAAAATGGAGAATTGTGCTGTTTGATTTGCAAGCTTTATTCAGTATATTTCTTGGTTAATTTTGTGATCTGAAATAGTTTCCCAGCAAGACCTGGAAGGATTTTTAAAAAACCTTAATTTGTAATTAAATATCTACAGAAGGGGCGAGTTGTGTTAGCAACAGATCTAAATAAAGTCTTACTTTTCCTAATATATTGTAATGGAGGATATAGTATTGCCTCCATGTCAGAAGCAGACCATACAAACTCCTCGTAGGAGTGCATCTCAGAATAAGGA
This sequence comes from Rehmannia glutinosa, assembly GCA_016081115.2. NCBI lineage: Eukaryota > Viridiplantae > Streptophyta > Magnoliopsida > Lamiales > Orobanchaceae > Rehmannia > Rehmannia glutinosa. The sequence continues at coordinate 13,170,997 of CM071934.1, read as the reverse complement.
TCTCTGGTTGGTCGTGCGGGAGGGGTCTGTCTCTGATGTGGACTTGACCTTGTCATTGCTGAAAAAAAGTGGAGGAAATATTAATGCAAGGAACTTGTTTGGCCTTACACCTCTGCACATTGCAACTCGGAGGAACCACGCACCTGTTGTTAGAAGGCTTCTAGAAGCTGGTGCAGACCCTAATGCTAGGGTACATTTTGCCCTCTGATCTTTTTGATCTTCTCGTCTGTTCAATAATAATTTTTATGCATAAAAATTGTTGGCTGGTTGACTGATATGGAATTGTTGTTTCATGATTTCAGTCATCACATGCAGGTTCTTGTTTCTTTATCCTTTAGGTATTAATATTTGATCCTTTTTTGGCTTTTATCATCTCAACTAGAAGCACCAGAGAATCAGGAGAGGTGAGTAAGAGGAAATGTCTTACATGGATTTGAGCAAGGGGAATGAAATTGAAAATGTCAAGATTTTTTTTTGTTTGAATGAGTCAAACATTGCATTAATCTGAATATACCTGCCAGAGTCTTACACAATTAATAAATCTTCCTACTTACATAAATCTTCATAACTCATAAGTGGGTGATACTATGCTTTTATGGATTATTGACCAATTAATATTACTGGGGATTTCTTTGTGAAAGATGCCCATCTTGGTAACATGGGAGTTGATACAACATCATAAGCTCCAGTGATGTTTGAATTTTCTTCTCCATTAATTTAGAAATGGTTTCATCACTTATTCTAAAACTCAGTTGTCCTCTTTTCAGGATGGGGAATCAGGATGGAGTAGCCTTCACAGGGCTCTGCATTTTGGACATCTGGCTGTTGCTTGTGTCCTTCTCCAGTTTGGTGCCTCATTAACATTGGAGGATTCAAAATCCCGAACACCTGTTGACCTCCTATCTGGTCCTGTGCTGCAGACTCTTGGAAAGGAAAACAATTCAGGTATGCTGTTATATTCTGAAACATTGAATTTGTGGTTTTTTGTGGAGACATTATTTAGGATAACATATATTCTTTTTTTTTTTCAGTAGCTACAGAGGTCTTCAGCTGGGGCAGTGGTGTTAACTACCAACTTGGAACTGGAAATGCACACATCCAGAAGTTACCATGCAAAGTTGATTCTCTTCATGGCTCATTCATCAAGTGGATTTCTGCTGCAAAGTTCCACAGTGTAGCAGTTAGTGCACGTGGGGAAGTCTACACTTGGGGATTCGGAAGGGGTGGCCGTCTTGGGCATCTTGACTTTGATATACACAGGTGAGAGTGAATCAGTTTGGCATTTTTCACCATAACAAAGAAAGACAAATTGATCTGTCATTCAATACAAAAATGGTGAAATTTTATTTAGTTGTTGGTAATGTGGTTTTGAAGTTAACCTAGAACTACTAGTTATCATTGTTCACTTTATGGAATGATAAAGCTTTCACCATTATGTGACCGATACAAATTCTTGTCATCAAGAATGTTGGGGTTTGGAGTGCCTGTCTGGCTTGTGTTTGTATTGATTTGAACTGTTTTTAACTTTTTATAGAGGATACATGCGTCGTTTATTCCTCTTGTTCAGCTGCGTTTTAAAATGTTAGATCCATTACCATGTCAACTGTTAATAAAGTACATGATTTTAATCTAGGAAACATCAAATGTTTATATTTTCCTTTAAAATATGCTTGTTTTGATGAAATTTCTATGAGATTATCCTTTTGTCATTTTGTAGCGGTCAAGCTGCGGTCATCACTCCTCGTCAAGTTACTTCAGGTTTAGGTGCACGCCGGGTTAAGGCTATTGCTGCAGCTAAGCATCACACTGTTGTTGCGACAGAAGGTGGAGAAGTATTTACATGGGGTTCTAATAGAGGTAAGCAATATGGAATGGCTCATAATTACTATTTCTGCCATTGCAAAATTAATCTTGTTTTCCTTCTCCAATTGGAGAGAAGTGGCCAGCTACAATTTGTGATTAAAATTGCAATAATTGGTTTCTGATTTCCTTTAGCCTGAAAGTAAAAGCAACATGAAGAAGAAACGGCATAATGATGTTCAACAATTATGTGTTCGGTTCCCAGTCATGGTTTTAGCATAATTGATTATTTCCATTGATGTGCTGCAGAGGGGCAACTTGGCTATACTTCTGTTGACACCCAGCCCACCCCTCGTAGGGTTAGTTCCTTGAAGGCAAGAATTGTAGCTGTTGCTGCCGCGAACAAACACACTGCAGTAGTTTCGGAGGCTGGTGAAATTTATACATGGGGTTGCAATAAAGAGGGACAGCTTGGTTATGGCACCTCTAACTCAGCTTCAAATTACACTCCGAGGGTGGTCGAATATTTGAAGGGGAAATCTTTTATTGGGGTTTCTGCAGCAAAATATCACACTATTGTTTTAGGATCCGATGGAGAGGTATGGAAAAATCATTAATTATTTTCTCTTGGAATTTGGTAAATGAACTACTTCGAGCGAATGGGTGTGAATGATGTGGGCACCAATCTGTAATGGTTGGCAGGTGTTCACCTGGGGTCATCGACTTGTTACTCCTAGACGTGTAATCATTGCTAGAAATACCAGAAAAGTTGGAAATACTGTGCTGAAGTTCCATCGCAAGGAACGGCTTAATGTGGTCGCCATAGCTGCCGGGATGACACACAGCGTAGCTCTTACAGATGATGGTGCATTGTTTTACTGGGCAGCTTCCGATCCTGATCTTCGATGTCATCAGGTTTTGCTTTAATTTGTGAAGTTACTTTTTTTCTTTAATCTTTTTGTTGGATCTTCCTTATGAACTAGGAACACGCTTAATTTTTCTGTAGTTATATTCGCTATGTGGGAGAGGTATAGTTAGCATTTCGGCTGGGAAGTACTGGACTGCTGCAGTTACTGTAACTGGTGATATTTATATGTGGGATGGTAAGAAGGAAAAGGTGATCCACCTACTCCAACTAGGTTGCATGGGGTGAAGAAGGCGACATCAGTATCAGTTGGAGAAACACATCTACTGATTGTTAGTTCACTCTATCATCCAGGCTATCTTCCTAGTATTGCTGACAACAGTAGTCAGAAGCTGAATGTTGAGGATGAATTAGGTGAACTGCGTGAAGGTTTCATGTTTGATGATGTGGAGTCCGAGGATGTCTTATTTAATATGCAGAATGATGATATTCCAAACCCAGCACGGCCAGATTTTAGAAACTTCTTTGAGAAAACAAATGCACCAAGCTTAAAAAGTCTTTGTGAGAAAACTGCTGCAGAGCATCTGGTTGAGCCACGAAATGTCATACAACTGCTGGAAATTGCAGATACACTGGGAGCAGATGATCTCAAGAGACATTGTGAGGTTAGTTTTGCAGCCCTTCTTTGTTGTTCCTTGCATTATGTTGTCCTAGTGCTATGCATTGAGGAGGAAAAGAAGATTTGATACTTCAGTTTCAGATTTTACTGCATATATTTATCTCATATACTGTTTTCTTCTATAATCTAATGTTTTTATACCGCGTCTATACTTAAAGAATCAAAAACTTGCTGCAGGAGATTGCAATCCGTAACCTAGATTATATACTCACAGTCTCGGCCCATACTTTTGTTAGCACTTCACTGGATGTTTTGGCTGATCTTGAGAAAGTGTTAGACTTGAAGTCTTCAGAACCATGGAGTTGTAGGCGGCTTCCTACACCAACTGCTACTTTTCCAGCCGTTATCAATAGTGAGGAAGATGATGTTGAGAGTGATTTACACAGGACGCGTGATGATGGTACGAAGAGGCTGATCTACAAAAGAGAGGGAGCTCAGAGATTAGATGGCTTTCTACAACCCAATGATGCTGCAATGGAAGGTGTTGACAAACAAATAAGGGCTTTGAGGAAAAAGTTGCAGCAGATCGAGCTGCTTGAGGAAAGACAATCTAAGGGCCATCTTCTCGATGACCAGCAGATTGCAAAACTGCAGACGAGGGCTGTTTTGGAAAGTTCACTTGCTGAGCTTGGTGCTCCAATTGAAACAGTTCAGACAAAAGCATGTTCTTCTATGGATGAAAGAGGGAGTAAGAGAGCAGCATCTAAAAAGCAAAGAAGAAAGAGCAAACAGAAGGCAACACAAAGGGAAGAGGAGTCTAGTGATTTTGCAGTTGATGCTGAAAGAGGCACCATGAAGGGTTTCAAGGATACTGAAGTTCCAGAAGACACCAATAAGGTGCAGTAAATATTGTTTTCCTATTTAAGTTGGATAGCAAAAAGTTATAAAAACTAATATTTGCAATCTTATCTGGTATTGTTGGCTTATATAATTTCTTTTGTTGACTTTTCTTTGGTGCTGGATTTTTAGCATCAATAGTATACTGGATAAACACCATCTGTTTAACAATATCTGTTCAAATGCACTATACATTACATAAGATTTTGTGGTAAGGTTTTGATGAGGTGTTATTAATTGCAATAATTGGATTTAAGGACTTCCTGTTCTCCTGGTTGTGTTACTTGCTTATGGATCTGTACGAGAGATGCATAACAGCCTCTGGAAAAGATAATAAAATGGTGTGGGCAGTCTCATTACTATAGTTTCCTTTTTGCAACCTCGAAACTTCTAAAATTTGGAAACAGAATGTTTGCATGGGATAGTATTCATGTCAAGCTCTTTGCTTGGGAATAGTATATACTTGACTTTAGTCATGGGTATTTAGTATTATTAATCATCCTTGCTTTACTATAATAGTATTGTTATTTAATTTTTTTTTGTCATATTTGTTATTGATCCGCAGGACAAAGCTGCAGAGTTTGAAAATGCTACGTCAATGCAAGAGACCGAGGTTTCTCCATTTTTTAGTAAGAAGGCAATTAGAGACATTCCCCAAAATAAGATGGTTTCACCTACAACATCCAAGAAAAAGAACAGAAAAGGCGGGCTCTCTATGTTTCTAAGTGGGGCCCTCGATGACATACCAAAAAGTGCTCCCCCGCCTCCGGTGGTGGTCAAAAGTGAGGGTCCCGCTTGGGGTGGTGCTAAAATTTCTCAGCGGTTGGCGTCACTTCGTGATATACAGGATGAGCAGAGCAAAACTGAGACTAAGCCAACAAGAAAGAAGGAGCTGGAAGATTTTTCTGAAGGCACTGTCGGTGGTGGGAAACTGCCGTTGAGTTCATTTGTACATTCCTCTCCAATAGCTATGGTACCTGCTCGGAAGGGACAGATATCTGATGGAGATAAGAACACACCTCCTTGGGCTGCCTCCGGCACTCCACCTTCCCTTACCTCCCGTCCATCTCTCAGGGACATCCAATTGCAACAGGTGTGCGACGTCTATGTTTCCATGTATTTGTTATATGCCCATTACTGTCCACTGTGCATCCAATCGGTTATTACGCGATGTTGATTTCTTATCTCCTCCCTGAATATTAACATGTGTGCACAATTTGCAAGATGCCATTTGTTTTTCATGTAGCTGCTGCTGATGCTATTATTATATTTTTAGGATAAATAGCCCTTTAACTTTTTGGGTGTTCAATTAAAAAGCATCTTTCCAAATTGTCTTGACAACAATTAATAAGTTAATTACACCTGAGCTACCTTCTGGTTTTTTTTTGATGGATATTTATGTTGCAAGTATCTCTTAGTATATCTTTATTATGTTGGCAAGAATCCTAAATCCCAAACTTGTTTTAGACGTCACAGAGCTGTTTCTAATATTCCTTTTTCTTGTTAGGTATTGATATTTCAGTTTATATGGCAGCTTTAGCTTACTAATGAATATGGTTGCTATAAATCTTTCCAGGGAAAACAACAGCAGGGTGTTTCTCATAGCCCAAAGTCTAGAACCACCGGATTCTCTGTTATGACTGGCCAGGGATCACCATCAGAGCCTGCTGTCGTAAACCGCTGGTTTAAACCAGAGGCCGATACTCCCTCACCAATTCGTTCAATTCAGATTGAGGAGAAGGCTATAAAAGACCTTAAGCGCTTTTATAGCAGCGTTAGAATTGTAAAGAACCAGTCATAAACGGGAAGTCGTATAAACTTCTTAATTTTATAACTTCTTTAGGTAGCATTCTCTGTAAATTGACCTGTACAGTTAATCAACGAATATGTCGGCACATGCACAGGTATGTTTGGCTCTGTATCCTTTTTTTTAGGCGAAACCTGTGGAAAGAATGCCTATTGACCTTTAATTTATGACTTTTATGTAAGCCAATAGGCCTTCAATAATATGGCGCCAGAGTCTGATTCTTTTTATTGGTGAGATGGAATCTTGATGGATAGCAATACAATGTTTTTTTTCTTGTTTTTCTTTATAGATTGTGATTGGCAATATGATTTATCCAAGTCTGATGTACCTTATAGGAATTAAACCTTTCAAATCCTAACGGAAGGCTTGAGCGCGTATAGTTGGCACAGGTTGCTACTTAAGATGGTTGTTTACTTTGTGGTATGTTTTGATGTTTGTATAAGAATTGACGATATATCTGGTTTTTATCTTCCAGAAGCTAACTGTTGTTATCTTGAAATGTTGCTTGAGTCCAGACATGTTTTGTGGCGTTCATTTGTTGCTTGTCTTAGCTTTTAGTGCCTCTTGGTATTGTCTTCCAGCACTGTAAGATTTTCATAAATAGGTATTCTTGTTTCATCATTTGTCCGAAAAAGCAGGTGCCCTTTCGAGATTAATTTGTAAAAACCCTTGTATACAAGATTTCTATTCTAAATTCTATTCATATCGTGTAATAATATTTGGAATACGAGATGAAACATAATTTGTAGCAAACAATCCAAATTGATTTTCAACAAATATGCATAAAAGTTCATAGTATTACTTTTCCCTTTTTTCTGGTCCCAATAAAAGATGAGAAGGTGGGGGGCTGTTATATCACATATGCATATATGCACAGCAAGTGAAAACAAGGAAAGACACAGGGAAAAATGGAGGACTTGGAAATGTAGTAACACCGATGGAGTGTGCCTAGAGATCACCTTTCATCCACGCTCACCTTTATGGGTGAATATATTATTTTTTGTATGAATAAAAATGGATGTATACACTTAGTGCATCCCACTGAGTCTAGCATATAAAGACAACAGGACCATGCGATAAAGATGAAATTGGGACTTCAAATAACCACCAACATTTTTTCCCTAATCACATCACACTTAATGTTATCTCCTTCATTTTTCTGAAAAAAAGAAATGTTATCTCCTTCAATCTTTAATATTTTTATTTTATTTTCATTATAATGTGTGTTTTTTTTCTTAAGCAGACCACACTTATGTGAAGGCTGTTATCTCCTTTAATCTTGCATACTTTAATTTTATACGGGAGATCTCCTTTTTCTATATAGGGTTTCATTTTATATTTTAGTGCATCATGTGAATGTCACATGTATATATGTATATACATATACATGTGACATTCACCGAATGTATTGAAATAACCGTATAAACTACAATATCTTAGAGGTTCAAGTTCAAGTTTTTGAACTTGAACTTGATTGTTGCCATTGTGGAAGATCCGATAATTGCAAGTTCAACTTTTTAGTTCAATATATTATATTGTACCCGGTTCATCATCAAATTCATGTTCTATATATTTTGATAGTGGGATACATTTTGAACTTTGAACTTTGAACTTTGATAATAGAACATAGTTTAGTTCAAGTTGATGCGTTACGAGACCCACAAAAAACCCCAACTTACAACTACCATGGTGAATGCTCTTAGGCTGATGCACCCTACTGCTACCTTTGCTAAAATCATGAAAATGGTACTATATATTGCTTCAATCGGAATGAGTGATACTTTAACTTGAGAATGGAGATACATAACATTCTCCTCGTTGTCACAGCTTTAATTTCTTGTGAATTAAGTGTGTGCAGGCCCATCTCCCCTTCTTGGTATCCTCGTTATTATTTTCAGTGCACATTATGCTTAATTCTCTCCACACACACACACACACTCTGACACACACAACAGCCCACACATTGAGTCTCCATAAAGCTGGAATTTTATGAATAGGACAAGACAATAACTCCAAAACTCCCCAATCAGCTTTTCATTATTTTACGCGTCAAATGAAGTGTCCATCATGTGCTTCAACATGGGCCCTCTTTTTTTTATTTTTCTTGTAATTGGGTATCCCCTTATATTAATTTTTATCTTCCCTAGCTAGCTCACTCACCCATTACTTGGTGTCTTTTGCCAGTGCCATTAAATTCTAGAAATTTGAGTGCTTTTGAATATCATTGCTCAATCAATCTAGAGGAGAAACTAAGGAAGGAAAGGGGGCGTTTGGAATGGAGGCTGTTCCAAGATCGATCCCTTGTTAATTCCACGGAATGATCTCGGACCAGGCTTCATTCCTTACGCCCCAATTTCCAAAATGCCAAACACGACTTCACTTTTACATGGTCAGCTTTTATTTGTTTATTTTTTACTGATAATTGGCATTATTGGTTATTAACTTGTATTTTGCATAAATCAATAACTCGGGCTTTTGTCTTGTAATATGTTCTCATGATTAATTTTATATATTTCCTTTCCGGAAACTTTCATATTAATTTGCAAAATGAAATCTTGGCATGTTTTTTCTAGTTCGTTTGGTAGCTTCAACGATTATTGTACAGACGAAGCAAATGACAGCTGTTTTGATATTTTGATCTACGTACTGAATATATATTTGAATAAATATATACTATAAGAAAAAGTTAAAAGATCAAAACTATTTAAATCAAATGAAGCATTATATTGGTATGTGACAACATCACAAGGGCTGTCTCCAATTACCGACAAATTTTCTGTTGGTATTTACCAACAGTTTTAGATTATGTAGGTAAATATTTTACCTACACTTTACAATTTTCTTAATATTTACCTACAGATTTTCTGTAGGTAAACTGGTTTTTTCTTGTAGTGCCCAATCATATTTCTATTTTAGTGCAACCAAACGTAAAAATTCATTTCCAACTGTTCTACTCCAAATTTTGCACTAAAACTATTTTATGAAAAATCAGTTACTTATTGATATACTATTATAAATACATATTTAGTTAATTAAAAAATCAACGTTATTATTATATATAATATATCATATATTGCCCTGATATGCAAAGAAAATTAATTAATTAGTAGCAACTAGCAAGATTTAAGAAGAGAACAAAAAATGTGTCAAATGAGTCCAGCTTAAAATTTAACCAAACAACCACTTAAATATAGATCCAACCAACCACACACATACACACATATATGATTTGGATCAAATGAGTCCAGCTTCCAGAGGTAAGTACGTGAGGACAAATCATGTCTGTTGTTTTGTTTTTTTAACGGTTAAAATTTAATTTGTCATTTTTTAGATTTTTGTCATTTTTAATTAGAAATAAGGGTAGTCCAGTAATATTATTCCTTAGTTGGATAAGTCAAGGGGCAATATTTGGTAGCTGCCTTATTTTCCGAAGAATTATGAGGATTTTTCGGATTAATTAAAACCACCATAAATCTTTCTCTTCCTAACTGCTCAATCCATCGCTTGGGCAAAATTCTTCTAGAGCAAAATATTGACAGTTTCTTTGTGGGTGGCCATCGACATCGAAGTAGAGCTTTCTAGTGGTGTGGGTTATTTTCAGGTCGGTTTTTTTATTTAAGTTTTAACCCCTAATTTTTTAGATTAGTTTTTTCATATATAATTTTTATACAATAATATGGTATTTGATTCTTATGTTAATGTTTTGTTGAAATTTTGTGGAGTATAATGAACTTCTTATGTTGAACCCGAATTGAACTTTTTTGAAATCTTTGCTCGAACTCTGTTGATGGGTTAATTAGTTAATTAATTACATTGAATTTATATAGATTTTATCATAATCCAGGAAGACCATTATTACAATACAAGACAAATCCAGGAAGGCAAATTGTTTAGTTTTTTTTGTTGCATAATTAGTATGAGTTTGTTGCTTATTTAACACAACATAGTTGCATATTTAATTCTTATTAAGTGATTTTTACATAATGACCTTTGTAAATTTGGCGGGATGCCTAGTTTATTTTGTTGCTTATTTAGTCTAGGTCGATTGGATACTTAATAATATTTTGTTTTTTATTCAGTGTAGACTTGTTGCATAATTAATATTCTTCCTTTGTATAATGTGTATTAGTTTGTTGCCATTTGTTTATTATTTTTGCATAATTAGCATGAGTTGTTGCTTCTTCAGTACAACATAGTTGCATATTTAGTTCTTATTGCATATTTAGTTCTTATAGTTTAAATTTATGTGTTTTTTTTTGCACAATCACCTTTGTAAAATTGATGGATACCAAGTTTACTTTATTGCTTGTTTAATTTAGGTTGATTGCATACCTAGTAATATTTTGTGCTTATTTAGTTTATATTTGCTACATATTTACTATTCTTCCTTTGTATATTGTCTATTAGTTTGTTGCCCTTTTATTATTTTGGTATGTCTAATTGTTTGGAGAGTGATGCTTATAGCATTTTTAATATATTGATTTTTCTATTTTTAATGTCTTTGGTTAGTAGTTCCACAATAATCAAGTCTGAATTATAATGACAAAGAGTTGCAGACAAATCCAAGAAGGCCATTGCTCTTGATGATATAAATTAATTAAGACTGAAGAATATTGACGAGTCAAAGAAATTTTGTGATGGAAAGAAAAAAATTGGTGACAGTTCAAGGGGATAAAAAGTGTGTCCTGTTTGATGTTGAACAAAATATATTTTTTTATTTGGGAGTTATGTGACTTGTTTATTTGGGAAGAAAGATATTTGCTCGATGTTTTTTTTGGGTGAAACTGATGTTTTCTGCCCTTTTTTAATATAAGTTCCGTACATGACTTTACTATAATTTTGTGTGTAATTGATTTTTTTAGCCCCTTTTTTAGGTGTAATTTAAACATGCAAACATGCAATGCTAAATGAGCAACAAACTAGTACTAAATTAGCAATAAAAATACTAAACCGAGTAGCAATTATAACTAAATAAACAATCAACTATTACTAAATGAGCAATAATTTGTATTCAAATAAGCAAAAAAATAAAAAGAAATACTGCAATATATTAAATTATCCATCATGAAACTAATGCATGAAATAAGAAACTTGGGAAAAATAACATTTTTTTTTCTGTTATCAATACTCGTAAATAATAACTACTACATAAATCATTAGGAGTCTTGACACTACATTCATGCTCGTTTGGTGCATGTACCCTACTATTGTGGTTACGAATTTCTCCGGACTAGGGATGTCAACGGGCGGGGCGGGGCGGGGAGCGATCCCCATCCTTGTCCCTGCGGTCGCAGGGAATCCTTGTCCCCGTCCCCGCGAGACAAACGGGGAAAAATTTCCCCCCCAAGCCCGTCCCATGGGATCCCCCTGCGGGATTAAGTCCCGCTTTAATTTTTTTTTTGTTGCAAAAAATTAATTTTTATATAAAATAATTATTTTAATATTAATAAATTATATAAAAAAACTAATAAACCATTCATTAATAAAATAAATTAAATATTTGTCATTTTTAACATTTAATATAGATATATTTATAATATATTATATATATTATAAATATTATATTATATACTTAATAAGTGGTTCCACGCGGGGAACGGGGCGGGGAGTATGATCCCCGTCCCCGCCCTTTCCCCGCCAACGGGGAGAAAACTTTCCCCGTCCCGTCCCCACGGGGGAAATTTTCGGGGAATCCCCGCCCCATTCGGGGCGGATCCCCGCGGGGAACGGGGATTCCCCGCCCTACTGCCATCTCTACTCCAGACGCTCTTGAATCCTACGAAGAAATTGAAACACAATGCTTTTGCAAACAAAACAAATAGTTAATTATATGCATATTATATCAAAATAATATATAATAAGTAAAATTCAACAATAATTTTCCAAAATCAACAATGCCAAGGTATAATATGAAAGAAATACCAAAAAAAAAGTAAAACAAATATATTTCAACAAAAATAACATAAAAATTTTGGCAGCATTTTCCCTAAAAATTAACATGCCCGGTCACAATCTAAATAAAAACAACTCCAATATTCACCAACGTACAATACCAACACCATATTTACCAACATTAACAACGTGTTAACACACTATTAAACTATCTTTTTACTTTTTAATATTTTAATATTAATCAATAAAATTATTAAATAATAAAATTATTTTAGTAAAGTCATGTGGATCACGTTGATAATTTTTATTAGTTATTACTACTAATATATGCTAGCAGGCATAAAAAGCTAAGTGTTTATTCTAGTTTTTGGGTTATTTTATTGGGCTACACATGGGCAATCCATGCATATGATATTTTTATATCAATACGTACCAATTAGATATTTATGAAAATATGTGCATATGATTATACCATTATAAAAATTTATTTATCGATTGATATTAACAACAAAACTCAAGTAACAAAATATGTTCGTCTCTAAGTTCTTTAGCAGAATATGATTTATACTCATTTTGTTGTTGCTATTTTCGAAATCCTAATTATTTTGGTTTTATTATATGCACTAATTCTATTTTATTTTATTCAATGGTTATATTTATGATTTCACCAACTATTTTGTTCCATTCCACTATGATTCCTCTCCTGTGAATTGTAGGGGTAGAAGCGTGAATGATGAAGCATCACAAAAGTCATGACTAAGGATTCTCTCTTGGTTGCATAGAGGTCATGAATTAGACAAGTCCGCCAATACCATTTTAATTTTTGGAAAATTGAAAAAAAAATATACATCTAATGTTTGGGGTAATTACAAAACACACGGAGAAGTTCAAAAATTATAAAAACTACCCCTAAAGTTTGATTTTGTCTTAATAAGAGTTTAAATTTAATATTTCTATAAATGTAGGAGGACTTTTGAAACTTTTTTTCCTATGAAGGGCAAAAAATGTGGAATGGAATCAAATCTCTTGAAACTTCTCCGGTGTTTTTTTAATTATCCCAAACCCCATGGGTGGTTTTCATAATATCCCTTATTTTATTTCCTAGTACTAACATAATAACATAAATCAAGAAAATTGCAAACAAGCATAGAAGAGGTCCGATTTCTTTAGAAACAAGAACATTCATCAGTTTAAAACAAATTGAAAACAAAAAATAACCTAATGAGGACTCCTACAGTGACATTCATAGAAATTCTCAAACTAACTTCTAACTGGGAATCTTTCTGTTCTAGTCTCCCACAATCTTACACAAAGAAATGCAAAATACCTTCATTATGTAATTGTGCTTCAAATTCAATCAACTCCTCCAGAAAAATGGATGAAACCATTAGATCTATATCCAAGTCCTCTGCCGTCTATACCAAACGAAAAGTTAATTACAAACAACTCTTCATTTTTTAATTAACCATGAAATAAATAATTCCTTAAAAACGAAGTAATACCTTTGTTATATGTTCTTGTAAATGGGTTGCTACATTACGACAACAACGTATCAATTATTTGGTGGTTGACTGGTAACTTTTTGGCCCTTTTTTTAACGTAGGAGAGGAATATAACATCTTTATTATATTTTGTCTCTTATCTAGAAAACAGAAATTCTTATTTGTTCTCTCCAAATTAACCCTGCTAGTTTTGGCAGCAAATCAGTTCCAGAAAAAAGTTTGTGCCCTATGCAATTTGACGTGGAGTCTAATGTTGACCAACAATTGATAAGATTTTTTTTCTTTTTCATGTGTTCGTACTTTTTTCTTCCAATAAAGACCATAAAATAGATATATGTTTCATACATAATTTTACAAAAAATTTAGACCATAATGTTGCCTATACATGATTAATGAGAAATGAATATATATCTTTTTCCTGAAAAGTTTTATTATAATTGTTATTTTTACTTTCATGAATATAAATTCTGTTTTTTGATTGTTGTTATAATTTTCCACTTGTGGATGAACAATCTCAACAAAAAATACATTTTTAAGTCTCAACTCAAGTACTACTGCATTGTCTGCAAATCATAAAGAATGGTATCATACTCAATTCCAAACAAAAGAATTCCAACAACTAAGAAATCCAATTGAGTATATATATATATATATATATATATATCATTGTTGTATTGTACATTCAAACTGATTTTGGTGTATAATGTTGGTTGGAGCATGAAAAATAAATCAAAATTAAACTTAAGTTATTTAAAACCATTGGTTTAGAATTAATTTTAATTAATTATTTGGTTGAAAGTTTAAATGATATATCCATTAATTTACAAGTAAATTTTCAACGAACGCCAAAATGAAAAAATTAACATCTTTTGTGTTACTTTATTTTGTTTAGCATCAAAACTCTTACAATAGTATCATAAATTACAACTTCATTTCTTTTTTTAATTATTAATATTTATTCCTGTTCAAAGTTTTCGAACGAAGATAGATTTTTATTATTAAAAGTATTTTAAGCAGTCTATTGAAGTATTTCTATTTTAATGGCTTATTTTTCGCATTAAATTCAAGTAAGCTAGAAAGGGCGGTACACAAGTTTTCGGTTCTTTCATTTTTTTTCTTCTTTTTCTGTGAGTTTTTATTTCCTCCTCAAGATGCAAAATAGAACTGCTATCACATACAGTTTTTAGGTCTTTTCTCATGCAAGAGTAACGAAAGTAAATCATCAGCGTATATCGAGCCGAATTTCTATTGTGGAGCTTATGCCCCATTTTCGTGAATCGCAATATGCGCTTGGATTTCCACATGAAAATTACTTACCAGTCTCCACATGAAAATTACTTACCAGTCTCATTTATTGACATAGAGAATGCGCGTTGGGATGTGAATAATAACATCGACACTGTGATCCATCAACGATTCGTTGTATCCTTTCGACGCTACATCGAGTATATTAGACTTAGACACATATCACCACTAGAGATGCTACCATACACAGAATTTCAAATATAGAAAAATAATTAAGAGGATCATCAGCTTTATTTATGCGATACACGAGAAAAGTCAATCATTGACACTGCCTATCTCTCTCGATAATCTAGTTATTTTTTGTACTGCTAACTATTATTCAAACAAGACTAATTTCAACTTGATTCATTCAATGATATGTCATATATTTGGCTATCGCAACCTTCGTTTCATTCCTCCCAATAATATTATAGGGAGATGGGAGATGTCTGAAATCTTATTCTAGGTGATCATATGACCTCATGTCATATTATAAGAGAATATCCTTTATTAAGAATTGTTCAAAAATTTTAGACCATAATGTCGCCTATACATGATTAATGAGAAATGAGTATATATTTTTTTTCCTGGAAAGTTTTATTATAATTGTTATTTTTACTTTCATGAATATAAATTTTGTTTTTTAGATTATTGTTATAATTTCCACTTGTGGATAAACTTGTGGATAAACAATCTCAATGGAAAATACATTTTCAAGGCTCAACCCAAGTACTACTGCATTGTCCGTATGTCTACAAATCAGAAAGAATGATATCATATTCAATTCCAAAAGAAAGAGTTCCAACAACTAAGAAATTCAATTGACTATATATATATATATAGCTCCTCAGTCGATGGAACATCCTCCCATGGATGAACCTCGGAAACATCACCCTCCCTCTAAACCCATAAACTTGCCTTAAAGTGATAAGGGCTCGGATTTGTCTTCTGGTGATCGCCGTAATCCTCGGAAATGTCATCAACACTTGAGCGATGACGTCGGCCTCCCTCCAATTGCCGCCACTTAAAGCTTGAGCGAACAACTTGAGCATATTGTGGGTAGGTGAGCTGAAAGGCATGATGTGATTTGATTGAGCAGAGTCGACGAGGGTGAGGGTGATGATGGTATTTATAGAAAGCGAGGTGGGGAGTGAAATGCACTGAGAAGTTGGGCCCCACCAATATATATATATATATATATATATATTATGGTTGTATCGTACATTTTTACTGATTTTGGTGTATCATGTTGGTTGGAGTATGAAAAATAAATCAAAATTAAACTTAAGTTATTTAAAACTATTGGTTTAGAATTAATTTTAATTAAATATTTGGTTGAAAGTGTAAATGATATATCCGTTAATTTACAAGTAAATTTTTAACGAACACTTCAAGAAAATTGATTTATAATGATGGGAAATTTCGTCATAATAAAATGTCAAATCCATCACTAATGATTTTTAATGATGGAAAATTTATAATTGATTTATCCGTTAGATAAAAGGGATTATTTAGAAATTGGAAATTGGAAGATGAATTGTTTTTCTTTATATGAAAGATGAGGATATTTAGGCTAAGAAATAAAGAGAGCTTTTGGTGGAAGAATGTTTGCTTCTATTGATTCTTCTCAAATTTTGGCGTCGTACAAAATGAGCAAGACACTCATATTTGTACTAAGATAACTTCTTAATCAATGACTAAAATTTATTTGATCTAATTAATAATTATAATTCATCCACTAGAATTATCTTCTAAAATATTTACCTTCCTAGAATTTTTTACAAGCTTTCCTCAAATAATATTTAAGATATTTTCTTAAGACATTTCTAGACAAATTGTAGAACTTGGATCTTTTGAGCTTGAAATTTTATTTTATCTTTTAACTTACAACAATAAATTCACTCAAAGAGTTTTTCATTATTTTCTGCTAGTTGGTCTTCGTAATCCATGTACTATATAAACTTAAAATATTTCACTAGTGGAAGTTTTACCTAGTGGCACATCTACAAGCTATTTTTCTTGTAGATAAAGTTTTATATCTTGTATTTTGTTTATTTTGTTTTACTCCATTGCATATGAACTTAGGTATGTGAACTTAGATGTGTTCACATCTGAGATCATACTTTCTTGATAAATTTTGTACACTTCTAAATTGTAAACGACTAATATTTTTTTTTACAAGTTCTCCATATATACATATATCATGCTGTTGGAAAGGTTTCAAAATGAACCTAAAAATTATTTGAAAATTTAAAATATTTCAAGAATTATGATAAAGAGAAGACAATGTTATTTGTTGAAATATTAAAGGACATTTATCTTAAAGTATTTAGTTTGCATTTTATTTAGTGGTAGGATTACAAAAAAATTACCAAGGACTTTCGATACATTAAGGGAGGTGGTAGCCAAAATTTAGTCATTGAGAAGTTCCACGAAAATCACCTCACAGGATCTATTCGTCTGACTCGTAGCTTCAGAAAGTAGGAACTTAAGGTATGTCAATATGTTTTATATTTATTTGCATATTAGTAGTCAAAGCCTTTTTTTGTGTTTGAATGTCACATGATGGAGTTTATGTTGGACCTAATGCAAACGAGGTCATGAGATGAAAGATCAGAAACAAAAAGGCAAGTCGTCATCTAAAGGGTTTTATTAACACTCCTTGGATATGGATTGAAAAAAGGTGTTCAGAGTCTTTAGTGCAAAACTCATATGGTTCGAATTGGGGTCATAAGGGGTATATAAAGATGGTTAGGCACCTTGTGAGACTAATATACTACCCAATAGAGACGTCCATGGAAGATAAAAGGAAGAGAAAAATAAGACTCTGGACATTCGAGAAGTGATGTGGAAGCATATAACTATGCTAAAAAGATAGGAAAGGTATATAACATCTTTAATATTTTGTCTCTCGTCTTAAAACGGGAATTCTTATTTGTTCTAATGTCAATTTAATATATATGAATTTTTTTTTATTAAATTGTCTTGATTTTTTTAATAAATTTATATATAAAACTTGTAACATCTTTTTGCACTTGTTCTTAAAATTTATAGGATATAATATAATCGAAATATTGAAATCATAATATATTAAAAAATTAATAAATTAGAAACTAATTAAACTTATAATGTTATATATAGAAAATTAAGTAAAAGTCATATTAACACATATAGTCAAAATTTAAAAGGTAACGTTTTTGTCGCGACAAAATTGTTTTGGTTCTTTTTCGCTTTTTTTTTTCATGTTAATCTCATTTCTTTTATTTTGTACTTTTTATTTTACTGATATGGCTAATTAAAATAAAATATACATGAAATTGCAATAAAAATAAAATATGAAACTCTCTTGTTTTCAATATTATTTCTTTAACAACCATCAATAAATTAATTTTTAAATTGCATATTAGAGAGAATTTTTCGACCATAAAGGAATTATGTATTTTCTCTTACTTTTTATTTAGCATCAAAACTACCTAAAATATTTTTTATTTTATTTTTTCTTATCGTGTATATTGTAATTTAATCTTTTTCTTATAAATTATAATACACATATTTAGTTATTGAGAAAATTTAAAAGAATATAAAAAATATACAATTTTGCATCATACTAAAAGTTATATAGTTAACATTTTCTTCTATAACGTCTTGTGTATATGTTTAGAACATGTAGTTGAAGATTTTGAAACCTAGTTTAAATTTGAAATTGATTTTATAAGAAATTTAAAGTATTACAACCATTTTTGCAACAATTCACATTCTCGACTAGTAATTCCATACCTCTCAACAATTTTTGCTACTATAAAGATTATTCAGGACTAGATTATTATCTGGAACAATCTCTTTCATTAGCTCTGTAAGCTGATCAAAATATTTTCCAGACATTCGATTCTCAAATTTAAGCTCATTAGTCGAGCTACCAAAGATAATTGAGAGTGATTTTCATACTTGGCCACAACTGCTGATTTGCAGCTATCAACATGTCATGGAACTTTTGGGCCTTGGGGTTTGGTGACTCTTCTATATCATCCACATTAAACTTTGGACCAACAACATCTTGAATCATAGTGATGTATCCAGTTGATTTTTCTTCTTCTTCGACTACATAAGATGAGCCACCAACATCCCGGTTAACTTTGAACCTCATTCGTTTCCCCTAGAAGGTCCAAACATGATAGTTTGGCACCAAACCATGACTAGGTGCAATTTCACTGTGTCCACAACGAGAAATTGCATGTTTTGATTTCTTGTGTCCTAATCATATATTTAATTTTCTCGTAAATAATTTTAATAAGATTTAATTATTTGATTTTTTTACTTTAATAATTTATGAATATTACTGAAACTATTTTTAATAGTAAGTTTCGAACTTAATTAAAAGATAATATAATACGTCGTTATGGTTGTTGCGTTTCGTTGCACTTAAACGCGCCGCATTTTTGTTAAATTTTTTAAACTATGATGGAATCTTTAATATTTTATAAACGGATATCAATTGATAATGCTTCTTAAATGAAACATCGTCATTTTGTGCAAAAACGTCGTCATTTTACTTGTTTAGCGACATAAAGTTTCCGTCATAAAATGTGCAGTATAATCGAGACAGAACCCTTCTTCCTCCCCCCATTTTATTTCTTCCATTATGCAACAAATCCCATGTTCTCACCTTTGTGCGGCACCGCATGTTCTTACCGCTCCCAAAGACTCACCGAACCACTGCCTGTTCCACGCTGCCTTGTGTCTCTCCCCCAAGTAGTATTTCTCCAATCCTTTTCGAATTCCAATTTCATTTTGTGTAAGTCAGGACTTGGGATTTTTCTCTATAACAACATTGAAGAAGGTTTTATATATGCTTGGGTTAATAGTACTTTCGGTTGAAATGTGAGATGGAGAAACCAAATGGAGAACTAGAATAAAGTGATCATAAAATTTTATTTACTCTATTTTATTCACTTTATTTTGATGATATTTATTCTCATTCTCCACATTCCAAATTATGTGATGCTTTGGAATAAGAAAAGAGGGAAATGGACATTTATTGATTTTCCTTTTTCTTTCTGAAATTCTAGAACCAATAGATATATTTTAGTTCTATTAGTGTTTATTGCTTTTGAGTAGATTTATTTCTATTAGTGTTTATTGCTGCCGAGTTTTCAATGATTTAATTTGCGGAGTGCATCATTCTTTGAGTTTATATGAGTCACATTTGGATCAGTTCATGAACTATTTTCCTCAACTAATGCCATTTTTGGGTCGAAAAGAAAAAAAATGATATATTTTTTCCATTTCACAGTATGTCGGTAAAAATTCTTTATCCTTTATTTTCTTGTGAAATTTGAGTGATGTTAAGCTTGTATAATTGGTTTTGTTTGTATCAGCTTTACCATGCCCTACTAAAGTGGTAAAAGTATGTATTCTTCTTGCTACCCTGGTTTTACTTATTGCGTAGAGTAAAATTAGTTTTACTTATTTACAGATTAACAGAAATTTAGAGTTATGTATAGTTTGTGGGCAAACTTTTTCACATTTTGACTTTTGCAATTTTAGTTTTAGGTTTTTTTGTTTGCATGAAGAAGATTAGTTGTAATTCTTTTTAGATTATATTTCTATCATTGACCTCTTTAATTACCAACATGCATTTTAAACACACTTTAGGTGATAAAGTGTAATGTTTTAAAAACTTGCATTATTGATCTCTTAATGATAATTATTAGCATCCCATTTGATAGTCAAAATACATCTTGAAGTTTCAGATAAAGGAGAAAAACAAAAAAAACAAAGAAATAAAGAAAAGGTGAGCGGAAAGAAACCAACCGTAACTTATCTCTTTCGTCAAGAAGCAAAGTTTCTTCAATCCTTTTCTCTTGATTTTTCATTTTGAGGATCAATCTCTTATACATACATATATATATAATAAAGGTATATCCTTAACTAGTTGGTAAGTTTATATAATTTTTGTTAATATTTATAATATAAACATTTGATAGTCATATAACTAGTCACAATTGCAAATTTTTGTTTCTTTAAGCTTTCAATACATGAAATATAATAGTTAAATCTTAAATATATGTTCATAGGAGTGCTTATATATGAGTTTAGTTCATATTTTTGAGTTTGGAGAAGTTAAAAATTGGATTAAGGATCAGTAAAATAAGAAAGAACAAGAGAAATTCGAGTTTTGTTATGTTGTGGAGAAGGCTATATTTTACGGTCTAAAACCACGAGTTTTAATTATTTGAAGGCATTATTATATTTTTATATATGTTAGGTATTTGTGATTAAAATTTGGGAGTGATGGAATACATTAAGAGTTATGAAAATCTACATTAACTATAGGGTGGCAACATAATGTTCTATATCTGTCTTTCAGAATGTTACTGTTGTTTTTCTCCATTTCGACTGATTTGCTTTCCTAATTTGGAGATCTATAAAACATGAAAGTTGTGGGAAATTGAGATGTCTTTCCAGTTCAACTTTACTGCCAGAGTGAAAATTTCCAGACGCTTTGCATGAATATTTTACAAGTTTTCTCAATTTTAATGTTAAGATTCATATAATTAGGAACTCATGGCATACATATGTCATTAATAATATACACATGACTTTATTAATGTTTAATATTTAATTTTGAATTTGGTTGTGCATTTTTGATATATTCATAGATCAAAATCTTGATAAAAAAACAAGTAAGATTGATTGGTAGAAACAAGATAAGGACATCACCTTGTGAGTATAATCTTATAATTTTTTACTTGGCTCTTATGTGATTGTATAATTGATGTTTTTGAATGAATTCATATGTGTCGATGTTTGTAAATGAATCTATTATAAATGTGAATTATATGGTTTGTTTTGGTGATATTGTGATGGTATTGACATGAATTTGAGATATGTGATCTTTACATGATGATATTGATACGAAATTGAGATATGTGAAATCTATTGATAATATTGATATGAATATGAGCTATGTGAATATGGTGGTAGCATTCATCATAGATAAAAGGATTCTGTTATGACCACTAATATCCTTAAATCACGTGTTATAGATTTTCAGAATTTTCTAAATACAGAGTACTGTACGACCACCCCCAGTTCTTAAAACTCAAATATATGTGTTATGAATTACAGAGTGCCATGGCTATATTCGTGTCAGGTTTATTCTTGGATATATATGGTCCGTAACAATAAAAGAATATGACTAAGCATGTGCATTTATGTACTTATCCATGATATAAATAGAATATGTAAGATGATTATTGATGACATGCTTATGTGATATTAAATAACTTGTTACTTGATCATACTTGTTGAGCTTGCAACTCACCAAATGCAAGGTTGCCTATTTTTAGATTATATAGATGAAAGTGATATATGAAGCTTTAGTACAAGTTGAAACATTGATTCAAGGTCAGTCGGTTGATTTCCAGTCCATGTTCCTTCGCTTATCATTTGCATATCATTTTAGGATCTTGTTTTATAAGAATGTGGTCCATAATGGTTTGTAATATAAATTCATATATGCGTGTGTGTATTAATATTGGAAACCCTTTTATATTGGAACAGTGTTTGTGTTTGTACAAAATATTTGCAATAATAAGAAGTATGCTTACTCTGAGAAGAAATGTAGTTGTAATGCATTTAAGTTGGTATTTGTATTTAAGTGAATATATTATAGGGTAAGGGTGTTACATTGAATTTTTTGAAAATTTTCACAAGAAGTTGCATTGGGAAAGTTTTGCAATTTTTTTCCCACAACAATCGCATCTAAATGTGTGAAAATATGTCAAGCCTGGTGATAAGAATGGGCCAAGCTGTAATGTTGGAGGCCCAAAAGTCGACCGGCCTAGTCATTCATGTCTATTTCCATGGACCAAACTCAAAAATAATGGTATTATAGAATATCAGCCCATCATGTTAGTGTTTGATAAATGGTTTTATCACGATTTTGATGATTTTATTTTTATACCAAAATAATGTTTTTAAAGGTTGTCCAAATACTCCTAAATGATTTAAAATGGTTTTAATATTTTCCAGAGTATTTCTTCAAGTTTATTTTCGACTAAAATGGACAACGCTTTTAATGATTTTATGTCAAAATGTTTTTACATCAAAACTATGTCCCTGAATGTTGTCCTAATACTCTCGATCGATCTAAAATGTTTTTACTATTTTTCGGAGTATTTTTTGGAGTTTATTTTCGATATAAATTGGACAATACTTATGTTTCAGGCTCGACCGATCGCCCTATAGGGAAACCCGTACTGTGTTGAGTTTTGGAATAGAAAAAGGGACAGAGAGGGAAAACGTGGGGGCGGCCAGGTGCTGAAGCCCCGAAGAACAATTCATCTGTTTCCTATTTTGGTCATGATCGAGGTCCAACATGAGGGCGACCGGTCGCCCCCTCCGACCGGCCCCCCGTGTAAAATTCGCAGAGAATTCAATTTCAACTTATCTCTCTGCTGACGGTCGAACCCCTCTTTTGACAAAGAAACTATCCGTTGAGTTTGAGACAACTTTTCCTTGATTTAAGGGGTTGATTTCTAACACTCTTTTCTTCAATTGTCTTGGTATTTTTTACAGAATTCATGTCCCCAAGAGGAGTCTATCATGTACAAGACATCTTCTATAAATAGAGGAAGAATTGAAGCAACACTACAAGAGAGAAAACTACAACACAACAAGATACACTCAAGAATACACTTGTTCTTACATTGTCATATTTCTTGTTGTAATTTGCCTAGCTATTCACTTTCACATTCTTGAGGTATAGGCTATTCTTGATTAAACTTGCACTCAATTGTATAATTCATTATCGAGTTGTAATCTTGAATTTTTGGGTTATCATTCAACACAAGATATCCTTGTGAGTGTTCTTGTGGTAAGAACACACTTGGGTGATCTAGGTGTTAGGTGTGAGAAGATTGTGGTAATCTTCTTGTTGTGGTGTTGAAGAATTTGGTATTCTTCAAGGTTGAAGATTGTGGTAATCTTCACGAGGTGCCGTTGGAGATTGTGGTAATCTTCAAGAAGAGATTGTGGTAATCTCAAATGTGGTGTTGAAGAAGAGTGTGGTGCTCTTCAAGGCGTTGTTGTAAGTTGGTGTTGTATTAATTTTGGTAATTAATAAAATCTTTTTTCTTTTTGAAATCCATCCCGGATATACTGGGGTGGTAGAGGATTAGGCCCTAGGTGGGTTGAACCTCTATAAATTGACGTGTGTTGTTTACATTCCACACCTTATTATTGTCTTGGTTTGTTTTGTTCGAAAAAGAGGGCGAAATCGAAAAGATGGAGATAATCTATTCACCCCCCTCTAGATTATCGTAGCCGCTTGGACTTACAGTTAGGTCCATTTGAAAACTCTAATCACAATAATATAAGATTTTTTATTTATCTAAAATCAGGGAAAAAAATGGCCCTGCTCGATGGGCAGGCCCAACCAGCCCACATATATGGTAATTACGACAACCGACCCAACCAACCTGGCCCGATGTACACACTCTACTTTTAACAAATAATTAGGAGTATGAAAATGAAGATATCATGAAATAAAAAGAAACTGATGGTATATAAATTATAAATTGGTTTGACAAATAGAATTAATGATAAATCATTTATTTTATTAAGGGTAATTGGTGCTGCTAGAAAGTGCAGATCACTCTAATTCAAAGTAGTTGATATGTCAGTCCAATAGTCTACGCTCTTGAGCTAAGTTAACTCCAATGTTATGGTAGTCTCGTGGTGGCAACTAGCATGCAACACACAAACAAAGCTAGAAGGTCCTTGTGGTTGTCCTAAAAAAGCCCATCCGCTGCTTAAGTCAACATATGTACAAAGAATTATATAAAGCAAATATAATTAAGTAAATTAACTTCAGATTAACTTATAAATGAATAGTCATGGATCTTTTATACATGGATGATGAACCTCATGGAATTTATATCACTACAAAAAAATCGCATCATTTACGGCCGGATACTATCGCTACATAGCTATGAAATAACAACGAATTTTCAACAAAAATAGACAATGAAAATTATTAATTAAATAATGACAACTTAACGGCGGATTAACGATGACCAGAAGAGGTGGATCATTAAATGTACCTATTCGAACGGATTTTATGATGGAAATATGTCCGTCTTGTTAAATACGTAGGTAAAAGTAGCAGTCCATTTTGGCGCACAAAATAGTGTTGATAAATAATATTTGGAAGGGAAAATAAGATTGTAAGTCATTTAACTTGGATCCATTTGCGAATTAGTCCTCTAAGTTATCACTGTAGAGTTTTAGTCCTTTAATCTTTAAATTTCTAGATATTCAGTCCTTTAACTAAGTAATTTTACTTTTGGTCCTATAACTTGGCAATTTTCAGCAATTTAGTCATATATAAACTATCTCCAAATTTTTTCTTAGATTTTTAAATAGAAATAGTCTATTACGACTATATAAGGCCCAACATGCTTCTGTGTAAAAATTAAACAATCCCTTAATGAATTTTATACATCTTTTGACCGAACTACACTGGATGTGATGGTTTGCAACGCCACCAGTCGAAGTTGTTCTGTTACCAGGATTCATCAATGGTTTTAATGTGTTGTTTCTTGGTGATTTATCATATCTGTTTGTATCATCTGATTTACCCAAATATAGATTAGATACACCTTTGTCTTTCATAGTATTGCAAGTTTTTCCTTCTTAGTCCTGTGATTGCTTGTTCGACATATCAGTTATCCTGATATTCATACATCATCAAGATTTGACGATACCTCCCGTAGTGAATACATCTTGGACACATGTCCAGACAGGAACGAATCCAAAATATTTTTAGAAGGGGCACAAAATTAAATAAATACAAGGGATAATTACAAAACCAAAAAAAATGAGGCTTGAGCTAATGATAAGTGTGAATTTTACATGTGTTTCGATGTGTATTTCGAGCTATAATGATAAGTAAACATGCATATACTCGCGTTAAATGTTACATATTCACTCCTTGTGGAAAACATATTACACTTTGCTTATTTTGTAGGAATTTCATGATATTTGAAGCTAATTGAATAAGAATATGAGGAAAGCAAAGTAGAAACGCGGAGAATTGAGTGGATATACGAAACATGAAGCCTAAAAGAGCGAAAGTTGAGCGTTCACGGAAAAACAGGGGGCACACGGGTTAGGCGTGCCTCAAGCCACCACCCGTGCACCTGTCTAAGGTTGATTGAAGCTGCGACATGGCGCACGGGTAGCCCATGCATGGGCGCACCACCCGTGCGCCTACTGAGAGTCGGGATATCTCACCAGGAGTGGCGCACGGGTAGGCCGTGCTCGACGCACCACCCGTGCGCCTACAGAGAGTTGGGGTATTCAGGGGGTGGCGCACGGGTAACCGTGCGTGGGCGCACCACCCGTGCGTGTCTGTCTTTGAATCCCATAATGTCTATGACATTAAGCCCTAAACATGATGGGGAGTATAAAAAGGCTTTTGGGGGCGCACACGGGGAATTCTGGCATTTTTGGGATCTACAACACAAGACAAGAGTCAACTCTTGGAAGGAGACATCAAGGAGATAATCGGGTTGCATCGGAGCTTGAAGAACGGAGATACATCGAGAGATTGTCGGCGTTCCTAAGTTTTCTTGCTTCTCTTTTAGTTTCACTCTTTTAGTTTCATTTGTAATGACTTTGAACACTTTGTGTGTAAGTTGTTTAATCATGTGTAGCTAAACTCTTGTGATTTCCGGGTTTTGGAAGTAGATTAATGAACTCTTGTTGAATGTTTTAATCTTAGTTGAAGTTATTGTCTTGAAGCCTATTTGAGTACTTTGTTCTTATTCTTGTTTTATCACTTGGCCAATGATTTAACTTGTTTGATATATTGATTCATAATTCGAGAGATGAGTTTCAATATTAGATCTTGAGTACTTGACATGAATATATTTGCATGAATCGAGAGGTTTGCGAATATTGTGAGGATATTTGATCTTTGATGCTTTTGGGAGTTGTGTATCTATTGTTGAGTAGAGATGCTAGCATGGATATTTCAATCTACGTTTTATATACATCTCGAGAGGGGGATAAAATAGCTTTGTGATCGTCTTATAGGAATATTGATAATAACCTTGGCTTTGATTTAATCGGACAACAAGAGGATTATTAATCGAAACCTTAACTCGAAATCCATTTCATCATCTTGATACTTCTTTCATTTTGTTATCTTATTTTCGTGTTTTAGTGATTTAAATTGTCTTAATCTCAAAACAACAACCATCAAATATTGATCGTCTAAATAAAAGTAAAACTATCTTGGTTCAATACTTAGCCTATTGATTTATTAGTCTCTCGTGGATACGACCTTGCTACCCTATTCGATAACGAACACCGTACACTTGCGGTGAAGCTAAAAATATAGGCGAACAAGTTTTTGGCACCGTTGTCGGGACTAATACAATTTTGGTGCTAATATTGCGATAGATAGAATTATTCTTAATTTAGACATTTTTCTTTATTATTTATTTTGTTTTTTTTGTGTGACTTGAATTCCACATTATTTGACTTGTTTCTTCTAGTTTGGTCCGGGTAGTGTATGAACACGCGCGCTCAAGCGGGGACTTAATACCGCTCATACCGAAGTTGAGGCTTTCGCGAGGAGAATCGGTGCTACTACTAGACGTGAAAGACAACACAATCCGATAATGGGGGATTTGAATGAGTTACCAATACCGCCAAACAATGGTGGAAACGAGTTACCGATCGGTTCAATAGCAAGCCATTCGTGATTACTTTCGACCACAAACGAATCGTAATTACGGTGGTATTGCCCATATTCCCATCAATGCCAACAACTTCGAGCTCAAACCGCACTAATCAATATGGTGCAAAGAATCGATTTGGGGGTTTGCAACGAGAAGATCCTAACTCTCACCTTGCCCATTTTATCCAAATATGCAATACGATCAAGATGAACGGAGTCTCGGATGACGCCATAAGATTGCGCCTATTCCCATTCTCTTTACGGGATAAGGCGAGAAATTGGTTGGGTACTTTGACGCAAGGAAGTGTGAGCACTGGGATGATTTGAGCCAAAAGTTTTTGTTTAAATTCTTTCCACCAAGCAAAACTTTGCGGCTCAAAAGTGAGATCACTCAATTCCGACAATTTGACTCGAGCCTTTGTACGAGGCTTGGGAAAGATTTAGGGATTTGTTAAGAAGATGTCCACAACACGGCTTTCCTAGGAGGATCAACATGATTATGTTTCTTTTACAATGGTCTAATGGGGCAAACAAGGGCCTTTGTTGATGCGCAATGGGGAGGAGCTTTGTTGGCAAGGTTTCCACAAGATGCTTTAAATCTTCTTGAGGAAATGGCCATGAACGATTACCAATGGCCATCACGAAAGATCCAATGTACAACGAGTAGCCGAAATCTCGAGAATCGACCTATCAAAACATTGTCGGCACAAGTAGCGGCTTTGACAACTCAATTGAATGTATTTACGAAGGGGCCGGAAGCAGATACGAGCACGGGTAGTGAAGCTCTTCTATATCCGATGGAAGAGATAAGTTATGTGAATAACCGGGAATTTCAGCAATTTCCGGAATAATTCAAACCCAACGCACTACCATCCAGGGTTGAGAAATCATGAAAATTTTTCCTATGCAAATACAAAGAATGTGTTACAACCTCCACCGGGATTCAATGCTTCGAGTGGAGGCGGTAATGGAGGAGGCAAATCGTCGTTGGAAGATATACTCACCTCTTTCATAAATCAATCTAGTGCTTTCATGAATGAGACGAGGAGCCGCCTCGATAAGCAAGACCTTAGGATGGATAAGTTAGAACAACAAGTGGCAAGCTCAATAAAGAATCTGGAAACTCAAATCGGTCAATTGGCTGCAATTGTGGGGAGTCAACATCAAAAGGGTCAATTTCCAAGCAACACAGAGGTCAACCCGAGGGAACATTGCAATGCCATCCATGTGTGGGGTGGAAAAGAGAATGAAGAGTCTGAAAATGCTGATATTGGTGTGACGTCGGAGTCACGCACGACCCGTATATCAACGCACGACCAGGACGTGTGTGATGCCGAACCTACCATTCAAATTCAGGGAAATGACAGAAACGAAGCCCAAGGCAATATGAAAGTTAAAGGAGGAACCGAGCAACAAATAGATAAACAAAAAAGAGCCAAGAAACGTGAATCGTATCCTAACTCTAATTTGTTGAAATATAATATTCCTCTTCCCTTTCCCCGATTGTTTCACAAGACTAATCTGAATAATCAATTTGCTAAATTTGTGGGCATGTTTAAAAATTGCACGTTAACGTTCCTTTTGCGAAGCAATGAAACAAATGCCAAATTATGCGAAGTTTTTAGGGAAGCGATGTCCAACAAGAACAAATGGGCGGAGAATGGGATTGTAAACTTGACGGAAGAATGTAGCGCACTCATACAAAGGAAAATACCGTAAAAGCTGAAAGATCCGGGGAGTTTCACTATCCCTTGTACAATAGGCGATATTTTCTTTGATAATGTACTTTGTGATCTAGGATCTAGTATTAATTTGATGCCACTGTCCGTTCTCAGGAAGCTTGGACTCGGAGAAGTGAGACCATCCACGGTCACCCTACAACTCGCGGATAGATCACTCGTATATCCAACGGGGATACTAGAAGATGTGCTCATAAAAGTCGATAAATTCATATTCCCCGTGGATTTTCTAGTGCTAGATATGAATGAGGATTGTGACACCCCTCTTATACTTGGGCGTCCATTTTTGGCAACCGCGGAAGCACTAATAGATGTTAAGAAAGGGGAGCTTACATTACAAGTTGATGATGAGCATATTTCATTTTCCGTTTTTCGGAATATGAAAGGACATGATGATCTTAATGGTTGTAAAACAAAAACAATTGCTAATTTCGTACTCAAGCCAATAGCTTGAATAATTGTGTGCATTTTAAAGATAATATGCGGGGATTATCAATGAAGGAGAAGGAAAGGCACAAAAAGCCTGAAGTTGAACCAAGAGCGTGCACGTACCATTCGCACGATGAAGAGGAGAACATATGGATAGTTGTGAGCATGAAAAACCTCCTTTAGTAATGATCAAGGGAGGTGTAAATCCAAGTGAGCGGGATTGGCATGGAAAACTGCACAATGAGGTGACAAACCTCATTTCGCAAAGATCATAATCGGAATCAAAAGGCGTCAAGCTAACGACGTTAAATATAGCGCTTGTTGGGAGGCAACCCAACGGTTTTTCGTGTGTATTTAGTTTCAAAGTTGTGTGATTTGAGTGATTTGATTTGTGTATTTCTTTTAATGAGTGTGATTAGTGTGCTTTTGTTTCATTTTCGTGCGTTTTTGATAAAAAAAAAAATATACCTGAATTACTGTACAGGTGCGCACGGGTAACCCGTGCGTCTGCACACCACCCGTGCGCCCTGCAGAGAGTTGGGCAAATTCACCGGGTGGCGCACGGGTAGGCCGTGCTTCGACGCACCACCCGTGCGCCCTGCAGAAAGAGGGATAAATTAGACGGTTTTAAAACTGTTCTTCATTTTCAAAACTCTCCAACTCGCGCGCACTTCCTAACCCTCCATTGTTTTCGAAATTTCTCCAAGTTTTCACTCTAATTTGTCACATAATCCCTCCCCCACCACAATTGAACTTCACTTTGCATCGAATTCACATTTGCTTGAAGAATTGTGAGCAAAAAAACCTAGGGTTTAAATTCTCCACTTCGAGTTTAACTTAGAGAATTCCGGTAAGAACACCGTTTCTCCTTGTAAATTCGTTGTCAATTATGTATTAGGGATCATGATAGGTGCTTATTTTGATATTTTTGCTATGAATTGTGTGAATTATTCTTTGAGACAAATTATCAAACACCTTGTGGGCTTGTGTAATTGAGGAGATTTAGGGTGAATTGTTGATGAATAAGGCATGGCCAATGATTGTTTAAGCTAATACTTGTCTAGAATGGCCATAATATTTGCTTGCTTGGGGTAGTTGATCGATCAAAGTAAAGGAGGCAAGTGAATTTGCATCACCTACGATGTTAGCTTTAATTCCCTACTTTGTTGTTGCCATTGATGATATTGGGATGCTAATAGAATGTATTCCGGTACAAATTCCTTATGGCCGGCGAAGAAACCCACGAGTGGAAGGATACGTGCACGCGGGCGCACAACGCGACGTGGCACCGAGAGGTCGATCAAAACAGTCCAAAGAAAGATATGGGGTCAACTTAACAAATGCCGATGATCTTGAGCGATGGAATCGCTTGATCGGTCGCCAAATAGCTCCATCCGCTACGCCGACGATGATTGTACCCAAACTTTGGGGATCCATGAGGGCGTGTGGCGTCTTTTCGCCAAGGTAGGATGGGACGAACTTCATGAGCCGAAGGTGGCCGACATTCAAAAAGCATACATTGGAGTTCTTGAGTACCGTGGAAGTACTCAAACAAGGCGGGACCTTTGAACCGTATATGATAAAGTTTCAATTGGGGAATGTCCGTAGACAAGCGTCTGCATGACCCAATTGAACACCATTTTCGAGGTCCCAACAAACGCTCGTACTCGCCCGATGCCTCATTATGATCAATACGACTTACGGAGAATGCTTGTGGAAACACCACAAACGGGGCCGATGTTGTATGCGCGCGGACCGCCAAAGCCTCGTGGATCAGGAATCCGTTTTCCGATATATTCAACGCGTGATCTGCATCCTCCGTGTTCGCCGAGAAAACATTGGAGGTATGACGACTAAGGAACTTTATCTCCTCCGGTGTATGGTCACAAACACCCCCTACAACACCGCCGTAGATTAATTTTGCCGAGCAAATTGAACAGTTAGCTAGGCGGGAAGGAGGTACGATTTCTATAGGGGCCTCATTACCCCTATTGCCCGACATTTCAATGTCGATTTCCGAGGCTTGGAGCCTATCCCGGGCAAGCACTCGGGTCAATTTGGCATCGTTGCATCACATGAAGTTCATAGCACACAAAGACAACACATTGGTGCTTCTACAAAAGAAAGTCTTTGCATTTCCGTTAACCTAACGCCATACACCACCGTCGATACATTGATGGACACCACCAACTTCTTAATGAACTCGACGCACATAACCGAATTACCAAGGCTATAGAGTCAAGAAAGAGGCGCAGAGTTGAAGGTTTCTTGGATGAAGAAGATATGGTGGCGGAGGAGGACGAGATACATGGACGCGAAATGGGGATGGAACCTCATCACCCCCAAATTGGGTATGATGGACCGAGTCCTCACACAGGCGATTACCCCGACAATCTCAAAGCGGGGATCGTCCCGGTCCCTCTCATAGTGGAGGACCCCGGTAGCACGATTTTCAAGACATGTTCTATGCGTTTGGGGAGAACTTGCGTCGGCAAGAAGAAGAGGAGCTGAGGCGGCAAGGAGAGGATTTGAGGCAAAGATCGAGTGATTTTCTCACATTCCGGGAGGACTATGATCGGAGGTCCGAGGAGACTTGGCAAGTGCTCCAACAGATTACAAATGTGGCATATCTCCCAAGGCCACTTCCCCACCGCCGCCGCAGTGATGATTCGTATATCCCCACTTTTTGTTATTGAAATTCTATTTTTCCCCTTGGGACACTATAATTTCATTCAAGTTTGGGGGAGAGATAGTATTTTAATATATGAAAAGTGTGGATACAAAAAAAAAAAAAAAAAAAGGTTCATGCATTTTGTGTTTTCATATAGTTGCATTAGAGCATGCTAGGTTGCATTTGCATTAGAGCACGTTTATAGCTTTAGCATGTTTATTGTTTTCGTAGTAGTTAGAGAGTGAGTTGACCGGGCATGTTGCAACTTGCTATTTGTGTGTGTTGATTGAAAATTCATATTGTTGGGATTGGATGTTGGTAATGAGTTGATTGAGCCTTGAATAGATGACATTGAGCATGTTGATATGGAAAACTTGGTTTGATGCTTTGAATTACATAATTGCAAGCCTGTGAGCTTTTGAGCCCTTTTTTGCTTGTATCTTTGCTTGTGATCTTGTTGTGATTTGAGTGTATCGGTCATGTTGTTAGAATTCTAGAACTTGCTTGGGTATCTCTGTCAAGGCCACATGTTGTATGCGCGGTGTGAATGTGATTAAAGGCCATCTTTGCTAGCCTTTCAAGCCTTTTACCTACCTAAAGATGTTGAAATTCCTAGTTAGCCAAGTTGAGCCTATAGCCTATTTCTTTGATAACCACAAAATTTAACCCTTGATCTTAATATATCCATCACCTTAAACTCGAATGTATAGCGTTGAGTAAAGGAATGAATGAGGATGAATGGGTGGGAATTGAAAAGTAGGATAAGTGGGCATACTTGGTTAAATGGGACATAAAGAGGAAGGAAATGAGTTGAATAAAAAGTGTTGAAAATGCACAAATGAAAAAAAAAAAAAAAAATTGATTGAAAAGTTGATAAACCTTGGAGGCGAAGGATTGTGAATGGAGGCGTTTCTCAAAAGAAAGAAAGGAAATGGAGATAAATGAAGTCGATAAAAATGAGGGATAATTGGAGTAGCATATGGGATTGTAATGAAAATGATTGATATGCTCATCGGTCTATATACTCGAGTTTGAGTCACTTTATCCAAAATTTCCTACCCAAACCAAAGAGCTTTCATTACAACCAAATGAGAAAGTCGTTTTTGATTCACAAATTGCATACACTCTAGTGGCGGAGATATGAGACGAATTGCAAGCCTATGGTAATTTTGCGACATCGGCGATTTGAGTGTAAACACGTCCTATATCCTCGAGAGATGAGAGTATACACTTAACTTTGAGAGTTGGAATTGAGCATTTCACTTTGTTTTACTTGAGGCGTGTTCTTTGATCAGATATTTGAGGCTTGATTGGTATGTTGCTTGACATTCATGATGAATAATATGAATTTCTTTTTGGATCCGTTGTGTGCGCTTTTATTCTTATCTCCCTGTTGTGCTTTATCGTGTTTTCAAAAAATTGTTGATCGGGACGGTCAACGGTTAAAGTTTGGGGGATTTTGATAAGTGTGAATTTTACATGTGTTTCGATGTGTATTTCGAGCTATAATGATAAGTAAACATGCATATACTCGCGTTAAATGTTACATATTCACTCCTTGTGGAAAACATATTACACTTTGCTTATTTTGTAGGAATTTCATGATATTTGAAGCTAATTGAATAAGAATATGAGGAAAGCAAAGTAGAAACGCTGGAGAATTGAGTGGATATATGAAACATGAAGCCTAAAAGAGCGAAAGTTGAGCGTTCACGGAAGAAACAGGGGGCACACGTGTTAGGCGTGCCTCAAGCCACCACCCGTGCACCCCTGTCTAAGGTTGATTGAAGCTGCAGCATGGCGCACGGGTAGCCCATGCATGGGCGCACCACCCGTGCGCCCTACAGAGAGTCGGATATCTCACCGGAGTGGCGCACGGGTAGCCGTGCTCCGACGCACCACCCATGCGCCCTACGAGAGAGTTGGGGTATTCGGAGGTGGCGCACGGGTAACCGTGCGTGGGCGCACCACCGTGCGTCTCATACTGAATCCCATGTCTATGACATTAAGCCCTAAACATGATGGGGAGTATAAAAAGGCTTTTTGGGGGGCGCACACAGGGGGAATTCTGGCATTTTTGGGATCTACAACACAAGACAAGAGTCAACTCTTGGAAGGAGACATCAAGGAGATAATCGGGTTGCATCGGAGTTTGAAGAACGGAGATACATCGAGAGATTGTCGGCGTTCCTAAGTTTTCTTGCTTCTCTTTTAGTTTCACTCTTTTAGTTTCATTTGTAATGACTTTGAACACTTTGTGTGTAAGTTGTTTAATCATGTGTAGCTAAACTCTTGTGATTTCGGGTTTTGGAAGTAGATTAATGAACTCTTGTTGAATGTTTTAATCTTAGTTGAAGTTATTGTCTTGAAGCCTATTTGAGTACTTTGTTCTTATTCTTGTTTTATCACTTGGCCAATGATTTAACTTGTTTGATATATTGATTCATAATTCGAGAGATGAGTTTCAATATTAGATCTTGAGTACTTGACATGAATATTTGCATGAATCGAGAGGTTTGCGAATATTGTGAGGACATTTGATCTTTGATGCTTTTGGGAGTTGTGTATCTATTGTTGAGTAGAGATGCTAGCATGGATATTTCAATCTACGTTTTATATACATCTCGAGAGGGGGATAAAATAGCTTTGTGATCGTCTTATAGGAATATTGATAATAACCTTGGCTTTGATTTAATCGGACAACAAGAGGATTATTAATCGAAACCTTAACTCGAAATCCATTTCATCATCTTGATACTTCTTTCATTTTGTTATCTTATTTTCGTGTTTTAGTGATTTAAATTGTCTTAATCTCAAAACAACAACCATCAAATATTGATCGTCTAAATAAAAGTAAAACTATCTTGGTTCAATACTTAGCCTATTGATTTATTAGTCTCCGTGGATACGACCTTGCTACCCTATTCGATAACGAACACCGTACACTTGCGGTGAAGCTAAAAATATAGGCGAACAGCTAATTAAAGACAATCAGAGATTTTTGAAAATAGTAAAAAAAAAAAAAAACATTGAGGATTGATTCCCTCCTACATTTCTCCCCTTCATAAGCTAAAAGTATTTCAAAAAATCCCCCTAATATTTATAGAAATATTACAGTTGTCTCCTTAAATTTAAAACATAATCAAATTTTTTTTTTTAAATTTTGAAACATCTCTAATTTTATTTAATTAGTATAAACCTTAATTAATCTTAGTATAATTCTAAGTATACCCCAAAAAAATATTCTAGCAATTACAAGGAGAGACCATTAAAGGCCCTTTTATTCATAATTAATACATAATTTAAAAAGTAAAGAATAATAGTACTAAAATAAAGTTGTGGGGGCACGTGCCCCCCACAATGGGTAAGGTGCGTCCGTGTCTGAGTCCAGATCAATTTATTGGAGATAAATATCCACGCCAAAAGTTAATTACAAAAATATAATAAATTAATTCTTAAAAGTTCTTAATATACTTAGGTTCTGATACCATTTTTAAGCACCCTGATAAACATATTTGGAAAATTGGGATAAAAAGCCCCTTTAAACTTAAAGGACCAAACACACAATATCTTAACATATAGGAGTAAAAGTAAACTAAAATGTAACTTACAGGACTAGAAAGCTAAAGATGTAAACATATAAGACTAAATATCCAATTCCATACAAATTTCTAGGACTGAACCCCAAACCTGCTAATATAAAGGACATAATTGTTAGAGTACTGCCCTGCGCGCCAATTAGTGGCGAGCATTTTATACTCTTGTAAAGACAATCTTATTTATAATATTTATTAATAAATACATTTATTCTTATCATTAATTATTTTATCAATTGGATATAGTCCCTAGATCACATTTAGCTACAGGACGTGGTTACGCATTTGATGGTAATCATGGAATGGCGTCTCTATGGCTGTGGTCTTAAATTATGTTTCGAGTCAAGGGTTTATTGAGATGGAACATCGATAAGCCCATGAGACTCGCACATATGATGCATGCTCGAAAGGAGAAATATCTAATTCCATAGATATTCGCATAGGGATACTAGTGCATGTATGTGGGTGCTTGTTGGAGAACA
Organism: Rehmannia glutinosa; assembly: GCA_016081115.2. NCBI lineage: Eukaryota > Viridiplantae > Streptophyta > Magnoliopsida > Lamiales > Orobanchaceae > Rehmannia > Rehmannia glutinosa. Next base: position 13,134,663 of record CM071934.1, on the reverse strand, counting down.
AGTACACTGAACGACCCAGTGGAAATTCTTAGTGGAATTGTATGTCGAATAAAGAATTTCCTAATTTAAGATAGTGCTTTAATTAGTCCTTAGACTTGAGGGACCATAGTAATCTTGTGCATAATACTATGCATTTTGACGTATTTCCCAGTTGCTTGACAATCATAAGGGGTTTACGTGAGAAAAGGAATTGCGAAACCCAACAATAATCTCAAAATAGACCAACTTATATGATGAAAATTTTCATTTTCCCATATTTGGAAATAATATAATGAATTGGGCTTCATGAGACCTCATGATTTTGCTTAATGATCTTTAAGCCAACAACAATTAATAATATTTGGAAAATTTGATTTATTTCCCAAATTAAAAATTGCAATAAATAAGATATAATGAAAACTCTAATATTTCACTTTAGTTCCTTGTAATATTGAATTCGGGACAGTTACTTTCTTCTACTACTAAAATTTTCAAATGATAACATATAACCCCTAAGGGTAAACACATATCACATAACAATTTTTTTCTCTGCAAAAAAATAAAATAAGTTAATTTTAACTCAAATTTAATTGAAAATAAGTACTTGGTTTCAAAAACTATGAGGTGATATTTAAAATATAAATTCCTAAAAGTTGTATTAGATATTTGTTTAATTTAAAGTCGTCATCTTTGTTTGCAATTTCTGGACCAATAAATATTGTCAACTTCATTAAATTTTCCATCTTATTGAGTGTACCTATTTAATACTCCCTTCTATTTACAATAAGTATTTTTTTTTTACAAAAACACATTTATATTAAGGAATGAATTAAAATACCTAATATACCCTTAATTAATCATAAATATTATTTTGAAAGAAAACAAAAATTAGATATTATTGTTAATAAGTATAAAGGGTAATTTGGGGGAAAAATCTTATTAGTCTTGAAGACATCAAAAAAACATTCTTTTAGATATTTTTTTTATAAATAAAAAAGACACTTATTATACAATAGGAGAGAGTATAAAACATGTGAAGGAAATGTAACAAAAACAAATTGGTGGTCACAAAAACAAAAGGAATAGTCTGGAAATTGAATGAAATTCATTTTATTTTAAGAATCTCTCTTGAATCATTTCGCTTTTTCATTCAATTCTTAAATATATATTTCTACTTGTGCTAATATTTAAGAGGGTGTTTGGTTGAGCTTATAAGCTCTTCAAAACATCTTATAAGATGTTTGAGAGCTTATAAGTTGTTTAAATTTGTTTAGTAATTTTTTAGAAAAAGATCTTATAAGCTCCCAAAATAAGATATCTGGAACTTATAAGTTGTTTTTAAAAAAGTAGGGAAACCCCAACTTATTTTCAAAATAAGATCTTATTTCAACAACCTCCTTTAATTTTGCCTATTTTAATTATAAAATTATCATTACTGACATCTTAAAAGTTACACCATCTTATTTTATCCAAACACTTCAACAACTTATTCTTAAAAATAAGATCTAACATCTTATAAGCTCTAAAAATAACTTATAAGATGTATGAGCTTATAAGATCTTTTAAATAAGCTTAGCCAAACATCCTCTAAATATATCAAATTTACTTTAGCGATGTGATAATTGATAATTAGATGTGATGAGATTATTTAATTCACGACTTCACGTAAAGGAAAATTGACATTTTATATATTACATGTCTTGTACCTTAAGTGTTATCGCTCATTTTTTACAAGAGTGTTGGTTGTTAGGGTTCGAATCATGAGGCTGCAATTGGATGGATACCAATTGATAAATTATGTTGCCCTATTAATACAAAAACCCTGGATGTTCGGATTCGAGCAGTGTTGTAAGTTAATGTTGTAACACTGAAGCATACGACATACTCACTGTAGGTCCCAAGGGGTGTAAGTGTAAGGTTTAGAAGGGGGGGTTGAATAAACCTTACCAAAATTTTGATTTAGTCCTTTTAAAAATTCAGAGTTGATACTACACAGCTGTGTCCTTGGTGGACAACCAATTTAGTTGATCGAGAGAGTTAGTCTTTCAACGGACTCAATCGAGCCGTTGATGGAATAACTCGGCTATTAAATCTAAATTAACTCTCTCGTGTGGTTTGTTTTATTGAAGACTTAACACCCTTAAGTTTGGTTAAGTAGAGATTTAGAGCTTGATTTAGTACTTAGAGATTATCTAATGGATAGCAAATATGTCAAATGAAATAAACAGATATGATGCAAGAATTAAAGTCTTTGAAATGTAAATGACACAATAAGATTTTTATAGAGGTTCGAAGATGGGGTAATTCTTCTACTCCTCTCTTCTCCAACTCCGGAGGAATCCACTAGGTATTGATCGATATACAAAGTGGTAACAGTCCGGATACAAGTCTTGATCACACGGTGACTTGATCCTTTGAGACTCGATGCTGAGACGCCTTGATCACTCGGTGGCTTCTCGTGCGACTCAACTTCTTCACAGGCAATGTGCCTTGCTACTACTGACTCACTTGCTCAAGCTCCTTGGATTTGATCACGAAGCCTCCAAAAGCTCAAGACTTGGTTCGACCTTGAACCTTCCTACAATCCTTAGTGGAATGTAGACCCCTTGATTTTTCAAGTATTTTCCTCTTCAACTGATTGAAGTTATCTTTCCTTCACGGTGAGTGTTGGATTGATGTTCTTCGTAGTGTAAGCTTGAGGATTGAGAATATTTTGGTTTGATTCTAATAATTGCTTGAACGTTTGTGATTCTGGTCTTTTTTTCTCAAAGTCATTTCTCATCCTTTTATAGTGATCTTTCAAAAATTTGCCCGTTGAAGAGATAGGCTTATGTTTGAAAGTCACTTGCGATCGTTGGCTTGTCTTGTTGCGATCCTTGGAATTGCCATTTCCTCGTATGAATTGTTTTTCACCTTTTCGAGTTCGACACGGTGTAGTGCTTCCCATTGGTTTATTCCTTTTGCACGCTTCGGGGACTGAGCACTTCGAGAAAGGTAGTATGGAGATATTACTTGTTTAGGTAATTCTCTTGATTTACGCAACGGATCTTTTTGATTATCTCGACTTGATTGCATTTCCTTGCTTTCCCCAGGTGACTTAGAGTCGACTTCCAATCGTGGATGTCTCTTGTCACTTCAACTTGAGACTTGGCTTTTCTTGAGTTGACTTGACCGATACTCCACTCAGCTGCATCTCTGTTGCTCCTTGATAGAGTTCCGTCTACTCTTCTTTGCCATACTCATTGTCTCGCAGCAATGAGTCTTTCTTCTAGTCTCCGGTTGTTTTTTTTTGCATGTTTGGGCGTAGGCGACTTAACTCGGCTTGGCCAGCCCTATTTATTACAATGCGTTTACAATAAAAAATGGGGTGCCAACTTCCTATTCTAAGTTTTACATGGCATTCATCAAAATCTAAACAATAAATTTCCTAACACTCACACAGCGGAAATAGAAAATAACACCAGGATTTTTAACGTGCTTAGATTCCTCAATCTTAATGCACGAGGCCACGCCTAGAGAAGAAACAATCAATTATTAGAAAAGCAAAGCTTATTACAAATATGACTGGATTTATGAATAACATAAAGACTCCTTCTTTATAAATTCACCAACGCTCGTATTCTACTAATCGCTTGATTGATTCCTCCACAATCTCAACCTTCTTGGAATCCCTCCAACTTCAAATCCCTTGAACGGTTGAGTCGGTCCACGATGTAGATCTTCATGTTCTTCTCCCGAAGAATAGAAAAATAGAACAAGTGATTTCTTGAAGAAGAACAATATAGATTGAAAGTATTTTTCTCGATAATTTCTTCAAGTGTCTGGATCTACGTATTCAATGTTTTTGGGCAGAGGCCTAGGTCTGAAACCTCTTCCTCCACCACGCTTCTTCCTCTACCTGCAGGCGTGTATTTATCTTTGGGGTCTTCTTCTTTCCGGTGAGTGACCGGCGGAGTGACCACAGAGGATCAGGTAGTCGTGCGTCGGTTTCTTCACATAACGTGAGACCCTTTTCCCAAGTACAAGTCCCAAGCTTGAGCCATAGACATATTTGCAAAGTATTCTTGAGATGCGGCGTTTTAAATTCATCAACCGATCGTGGCTGTCCGACATCCGAGATGGCATAAGTGTCTCATCTCTTGGAATGCCTCCATGTTGTTTCAAGATGTTCATAACTCGGGCATCCATTCTTCCTTCCACTTCCTCCATCCCCGCTTCAATTGTCTTTCTCTTTTCGGCCATCGATATAGCGAGTGTTGGAGTGGCGAGTCAGCGGGGAGTTTCTTTGCCGATAATGTCATTTGTGACAAGACCTTGTTGGGGGTTTGTGCGATCATCAAGGTCACATCTTTCGATCCTTCCCCTCAACGGATTTTCCTTTCTTTTGTTTCAACACTTCCTCATTGTCTTTCCTTTCGAGTTGTATCCTCTTTTTAAACGGATCTCTTACGTGCTTTAAGGTATTCCTCTTCCCCTTTTTGGCATCATCAAAGGAGAGAGGAACGCCTGAAACATACTTGCAAGCGGAAGTCGAGCTGGCGATAGTCGAGTTCTGTCTCGAGTCTCGCTGCGGAGTATGCGGCACGAAATTCGGAGCGAGTAGCGTTGGACTCTGCTGAAATTAGCTTCATTTCGGCCATGAGAAGGCTGAATTTTCTGTCCCATATTTGCTTCCGGCATTTGGAGATCACTCTTATTTTGCTCACGCAGCAGACTTTATCTCGGCGGTGTGAGCTTGCATGTGCTCAATGTGTTCTCTCAATTTCGTTTTTGCATCGGCATTCTCGACTCTCCATACCAATGAACTTGTTGAACAATGTCTGAAGTATCTAACTTGTTCCACACGCATTGTTTTTCTTTTGCCACCATTCCCCGATCTCGATGTTATGCCTCTCAAGTCGGCGGTAAGATTGGCATCTCTGTTGTCGGTCGCATGTCCATAGAGGCCTGGTGCCTCTCCATCCGTTCAATCTCGCAAATAATGCTTTGAACACCTCCCGAACTTCAATTTGTTTCTTATGATGCGGTGATGGCCTGTGATGTCAAAGTCATAGTCGGTGAAACGATGGTACTGACGAGATGAGGAGGAGTGCGTGAAAGCGTGCGAGCTCGTTCTCGACTCTTGGGAGGTCGGGTACCTCCGAGAGAGAAAGGAAAAGATTCTATAAAGGAATCATCACGGCCAACCGGTATTTGTTCAATGATGAGAGGTGCGCGTGAAGTTCCTTTTTGAGTCGAACTTCTTTGCTGACTTGGGAAGCTGCGTGATGGACTGTTTGGTGGGGTCTGTTGTGAAGTGGACCCACTTTGCCGAGCCTCGGTGTCTCAACAACTTCGTTGGTCTGGTGGTTTCTCCAATTGAGTGGATGGTCCTCGGCCTTATCGAGCGTCATCGGACGATGATGAGATTTCCATTGGTGGCTCATCAATCAAAATTGAAAGTTTGTGAGTAGTCTTGAGATCGACTTTGCCGCTTGGAATATCCGCACGGTGAGTCTTTTGGATCAATCACGGGGATGACTCGGCTTCTTCGTCGCGCCCGATCCCGAAAGGTTACATCGGGATTATCCTGGGAATCATGAAGCGCGCTTATCTCCTTTTCGGATGGGTCAATGATAGCGGGAGGATGTTCTCTACTTCTTGACTTTTTTACCCCGGAAGTCTCAACCTCCCGTGGCCTTCATTACCCCTGCAGTCTCATTCGCAGCCGAGGCCTGGACCTCCTTTCGTGATGTCACTGTCTTAGGGTCTTCGAGGTGGCATCCATTGGAGTCTCAACCCCATGGATTGCACTTTCATCGCCCAGTGTTAACTCCAGGGTTGTTCTTCCTCGTGCCTCGACCGCATCGCATCAGCGGCGTCATTAGCCTTCGAGCGGTTGGCACCTCGGTGAGACAGTTTCAACTATCCGAACTTCGTTGATGGCAACTTTGTTCGTTTTGCGTTTGTACTTTCTCCACTTCGCCTCCTAGATTCGTTGTGGAGTCATCTGCGGCATTCTCCGACCTTCTTTGCGGTGGAGGGAGTTTCCCCACCTGGTACTTGGAATGGGGTCACTCGTCTCCAAACTCCCTTTGTTTCTCCGAGTGTTCAGCCGTAGTTGGGGCGGAGTGGTAAGACACCTTCGTTAGGGGTTGGCTTGGGGTCCCCACTAACCCGATTTCATCGCGAGTTCTTTAATTCCTTCTTCCGAGTGAGTGGGAAGTGGTGGGCAAAGAACAACAATGGCGATTTTTGAACCACTCCCATTGGATCAATTTCATTGTTTTTGAGATTGACTATCTCATCTTCTTCGAGTTTATAATTCCCGGCTTGACTTGACAAAGGGACTCTTCGTATGGTTGGATGATTGACTTATCGGTGACTCTTCAATGTCTTCTCCATTTACATTTGGCTCATCGAATACCACATGAATGGATTCTTCGCAACCATAGTCCTTTTGTTGAGTACTCTGTGAAGGCTTTGCTTTCGGTGAGTATCCCAAGAAGATACCTTCATCTCCTTTAGCATCGAAGGCCTTTAGATTGTCTTTGCTATTGTTGTGGATGAAGCATTTACATCCAAATATTCTAAAATATGCAACATTTGGTTTTCTTCCAGTCCAAATCTCATAGGAGTCTTTGTCACCGTATGCATTTTATCATACATCTGTTTTGAGTGTAGCAATTTGTGTTGATTGCTTGACCCAAAATCTTTTTGGTAGCCCTTGACTAACATGGTCCTTGCCGCTTCTTTGAGAGTTATGTTCCTTCTTTCGCAACTCCATTCTGTTTGTGGAGTCCTTGCTGCAGATAGTTCATGACCAATACCATTTTCAATACAATCTTCGAGTTATTATTCCATTGACAAACTCGATTCCTGTCCGATCTTATTTTGATAATGGTTTGGCTCTTCTCATTTTGAATCCTCTTCATCGATTGTGGTAGTTTTAGAGAGTTTCTTTCTTCTTACACATGAATATTGTCCATGTATATCTTGAGTAGTCATCTACTACCACCAAGGTGTATTTCTTTCCACTTATGCTATTTGGTTCCCTTTGGGCCAAATAGATCCATATGTAGCGGATGCAATATTCTTGTTGAAGATGGACATGTCTTTTCTTTGAATGAAGATTTGATTTGTTTTCCTTCCGACATGCATCACATATACTCTCCTTCTTGTATATCGAGTCCGGAAGTCCTTCCACAAGATTACTTCTTGCAAGCTTGTTAATCGTTTTGAAATTCAGTGACTCACTTTTTGTGCCACAACCAACTTGATTCAAATTTGTGCTCTTTGCTAATAGACAGGTGATGTGTGTAGATTGACGATGCCTACTACATACATGTTCTTTTTATGCGCATCCTTGCAACACAACTTCATTCGATTCAAGTATCCTTGATTTGGCATATACCCATGTTGAATCCAACATTATAGCCCTTGTCACGAGTTGATCGATGCTTAGCAAGTTGAAGTTGAGTCCTTCAACATATGCAACATCGTGATTTCTAATCCATTCCTCTTGATGGATCCAATGCCTCTTATTTCACATGGAGCTTCATTTCCTCCAAATATGACTTTTGCTCCTTTTACTTCCTTGAATTTTGACAAATATTTCTTGTTTCTGTCATATGTCCGGAAGCGACCCACTATCCATATACCAGGTTCCGCTTTTTTCACTTCTTGAACCCGCAATCAAGGAAATTAAGTTTTAGGTACCCATACTTATGCGGGTCCGAGGGGTTAGAATTGTAAGATGATCCAACCAACTTATAGCCAAATGATTTGACTCTAAGGGGTTGCCATCTATCATGCCATAATCATAATTAATCTTGGCAAATTGCTTGGGGATTCTAGGTTCATACAAATTGTCTCTTTTTGTCAGTATGCTGCATATGTGTTTTGGCAATCGCCTTCTTTGGGTAATTGTGGTGTCTTTGAATGTAGTGCCTAGGTGCATATGTGTCTTTGATGAAAGCTCTTATACTTTTGGAATGGCCTTTCTTGAGTTCTAGGCCTTTGCCATTTGGGCTTATATTCCATAAGTCTATCCGATAGTTCACATTATTCCAATAAGCTTGGCTTGGATATTTTCTACCATTCCCATCATATGTATTTCTTTTATAGATTTTATGGGGTTTTTGGTAGCTCGCTTCTTCTTTCTGAGTATTTTTGTTTGGAGTTTCTTGAGGAACTTGGTGAATCTTTTTCAAATTTTGTCCTTTCAAAGCCGCACTCAAGTCTCTGCATTTTCCTTTTCCTTTATAACCAAAGGCCAGTTTGTTTGTAATTGTGCTTTGGAGTGAATGTGTGTGCAACATTTAGAGTTTTGGATTTTTAGACTTTTCATTGCTTGAAAATCCTTTTTCCAAAATTACTCTCAAAGTTTGACATATCACGAGAGAGTTAAATCCTAAGCTTTGTCTTGTCTCCACATTCTCTTTGACTCATAATAAGATCATCTAATGATTTAGATGCCTTAGTGAATGAGGCAATAACATTTTTGAGGTCATTCTCCTCTTTTCTATGGCAACTTTCTCGCTATTATTAACTTAACATTTTCAAATTTTTAAACTTTCATTCTCATCGGCTATTTGACTTAGAGTACTCGGCTCCTTAGTCACTTTGAGTTTTAGCTCTTGAGTAATTTGTTTTCCTCATTTAGTAGTGTGTGTGAGGATTTAATGTATTCAAAATCTTTCATCATTTTGCCTAATGAATCATAAAGATCGAGTGGGTGATGAAGTGTGTGTGTCTGATCACTATCACTAGAATCCGAGTTTGATGAGTTAGAGTGTACCTTATCTTCTTGGTCGAGTTGATCTTGTTCCTTGGCCATCAAACAGATCAAGACTTCTTCTTCGAGTCACTTGAGTAGTCGCCTTCACCGCTCTCTCAATCATTTGTCTCTATTGACTTGGTTGTTTCAGCTTCGATTTTTGCACCAACATTGCCTTTTTCTTTTCTTGTCTTCTTTCTCTCGAAGACTTTTCTTTCTTCTTCATTTCTCGTATTTGTTGACTACGAGGATATGGGCGATCAATGGCATAGTGACCTGGTTGTCTATAGTTCCAAAAGCATAGATATTCAACCTTTTGATCACTCTTTCCATTCTTGGATTGTCCCTTTGATATTGACTTTTTGATGATCTGTTATCTTGGTTGGCCTATCTTCCTTGACTTGGAGGGAGCGAGTGTCTTCGGAAGATTCGCCCTTGCCTCTCTTGTAGTTCTTATTGAAGAACTTGTTGAACCTTTTAACCATCGGGCTATTTCTTCTCGGATCAATGACTTCTTTGACCTAAACTCTCTTCCCATCTTTAACAATTAGAGCAGCTATTTTGGGTACATCTGTCTCTTCCTCGGTCTTTTCTTCTCGGCTCAAACTCGTAGGCTTTGAGGTCCGAGAATAGTTCATGGTTGGATGTCTTTGATAGGTCCATGGAATGTCTTAGTGCCATGACCTTCATTTCCCATTCAGTTGGAAGACTTTTTAGGATCTTCATACACATTTCTTTTCGTGTATATTCCTTTCCAAGTGCGAGATAGCTCGTTGGTGATTTACGTGAACCGAGCATCCGTTGATCCAGGTTTTCTCCGAGATCATTTTGAAGTTCTCAAATTTCTGTCTGCCACCGATAATTGTTTTCTTTGATTTGCTCCGAGCCTTCACAAATCAATGTTAGCTTGTCCCTGATTTCTTTAGCCGTTTTGCATGATTTGACTTTATTGAACATGGCTTTGTCGGTTTTGTAAAGGATGTCCTTGGCTACATTGTACAGGTTGTATCTTTTTTGTCATCATTTGTCCATTCGAGTTCTTGGTTTTTCAACCATGGCCGGTCCGGGAGCAACATCCTCTTCTCCTTCATTGCTGACTCTTCTTACAGTTGTGTTCACCTTTAAGATTTGCAGTGGCCCATCTTCTATCACTATCCACATCTCATCATGTAATCTTTGATAGATGAGCTCGCATACGAATTTTCCAATCATCAAATTCTTCAATTGTGAACATAGGGATGCATGTCAAATTTGCTTCCATGATAATAAATTTTAATGATAAAGAGAGTTTTGAAAGTTTAAGTACTAAAGCGGACTTTGAAAAGTTTGGAGATCTAGTTCAAGTAACCGGTGCGGAAGGCTCAATGAACCAACCGCTCCGATACCACTTGTAGGTCCCAAGGGGGTGTAAGTGTAAGGTTTAGAAGGGGGTTGAATAAACCTTACCAAATTTTTGATTTAGTCCTTTTAAAAGTTCAGAGTTGATACTACACAGCTGTGTCCTTGGTGGACAACCAATTTAGTTGATCAGTAGAGTTAGTCTTTCAAAGACTCAAGCGAGTGTTGATGGAATAACTCATTTGTTAAATCTAAATTAACTCTACTGTGGTTTGTTTTTGTTTGGAAGACTTAACACCCTTAAGTTTGGTTAAGTAGAGATTTAGAGCTTGATTTAGTACTTAGAGATTATCTAATGGATAGCAAATATGTCGCAGAAATAAACAGATATGATGCAAGAATTAAAGTCTTTGAAATGTAAATGACACAATAAGATTTTTATAGAGGTTCGAAGATGGGGTAATTCTTCTACTCCTCTCTTCTCCAACTCTGGAGGAATCCACTAGGTATTGATCAAGATATACAAAGTGGTAACAGTCCAGATACAAGTCTTGATCACACAGCTGACTTGATCCTTTGGGACTCAGTCTGGAGACGCCTTGATCACTCAGCTGGCTTCTCGTGCGACTCAGCTTCTTCACAGGGCAGCTGCCTTGCTACTACAGCTCACTTGCTCAAGCTCTTTGGATTTGATCACGAAGCCCTCCAAAAGCTCAAGACTTGGTTCGACCTTGAACCTTCCTACAATCCTTAGTGGAATGTAGACCCCTTGATTTTTCAGTATTTTCCTCTTCAACTGATTGAAGTTATCTTTCCTTCACAGGTGAGTGTTGGATTGATGTTCTTCGTAGTGTAGGCTTGAGGATTGAGAATATTTCAGGTTTACAGTTCTAATAATTGCTTGAACGTTTGTGATTCTGGTCTTTTTTTTTTTTTTTTCTCAAAGTCATTTCTCAGCCTTTTATAGTGATCTTTCAAAAATTTGACCGTTGAAGAGATAGGCTTATTTTTGAAAGTCACTTGCAGTCGTTGGCTTGTCTTGTTGTAGTCCTTGGAATTGCCATTTCCTCGTACGAATTGTTTTTCACCTTTTCAGAGTTCTGACACGGTGTAGTGCTTCCCATTGGTTTATTCCTTTTGCACGCTTCTAGGACTGAGCACTTCGAGAAAGGTAGTATGGAGATATTACTTGTTTAGGTAATTCTCTTGATTTACGTGCAACGGATCTTTTTGATTATCTCGACTTGACCGCATTTCCTTGCTTTCCCAGGTGACTAGAGTCGCCTTCCAATCATTGGATGACTCTTGTCACTTCAACTTGAGACTTGGCTTTTCTTGAGTTGACTTGATCGATACTCCACTGTGCATCTCAAATTTGCTCCTTGATAGAGTTCCGTCTACTCTTCTTTGCCATACTCAATTTGTCTCGCGGAGTCTTCCTTCTAGTCTCCGGTTGTCTTCTTGCATGTTTGGGCGTGGCCGACTTAACTCGGCTTGGCAGCCCTATTTATTACAATGCGATTTACAACAAAAAATGGGGTGCCAACTTCCTATTCTAAGTTTTACATGGCATTCATCAAAATCTAAACAATAAATTTCCTAACACTCACACAATGAAATAGAAAATAACACCAGGATTTTTAACGTGCTTAGATTCCTCAATCTTAATGCACGAGGCCACGCTAGAGAAGAAACAATCAATTATTAGAAAAGCAAAGCTTATTACAAATATGACTGGATTTACGAATAACATAAAGACTCCTTCTTTATAAATTCACCAACGCTCGTATTCTACTAATCGCTTGATTGATTCCTCCACAATCTCAACCTTCTTGGAATCCCTCCAACTTCAAATCCCTTGAACGGTTGAGTCGGTCCACGCTGTAGATCTTCATGTTCTTCTCCCGAAGAATAGAAAAATAGAACAAGTGATTTCTTGAAGAAGAACAATATAGATCGAAAGTATTTTTCTCGATAATTTCTTCAAGTGTCTGACTTCTCTTTTTATAGCATTCAAGAAGAAACCCTATCCCTGATTTCTGGGGGACGATTTCATGCTAAGAAAGGAAATCAACAAAAGACAATCATTTACTTTCTCTTATAGTAGGGGTGTCAGTTCAGACCTGACACGCAAACCCGACATGAACCTAACACGATATTAATGGGTATGGGTCCAGGTTTCATGTGTCCCGGTCAAAATTGGGTCGAACTCTAATAACCTGCCAATTAAACAGAGTACTATAACCCATTTAACCCGTGTAACCCATTTGTAAATTAGAAAAAAAACTAAGTAAATAATTAATTGCAAGAAAAAACAAAAAAACAAGACATGTCCATAAAACTTAAATGCTAAAAAACCTCCTTAATATGTATGTTGTTATTATATGCATGTATTTTTGTTTATTGTTCTCAAAATTAATATGATTAGTATGCTATGTTATTTATTATTTCTTTTTGTATGTTGTGAATTATGATATTTTTTATTGATTGAATATTGTGTCACAATGATTGATTTCTTTAGAAACAAATTTATTCAAATGAAAGTATTAAATGTTTATAAAATTAATTTTATTAGATGGGTTAGACGGGTCGGGTCTGGGTTACCTTGAAATAAATAGGTCGGGTCTGGGTTCAAGATTCTGGCACGAATAATTAAACAGGTCGGGTTCAGATTAGTGTTCACTTGGTTTTATACCATTGATTTGGGCTTCCAAGACTTGAGTTTTGTGTTGTTTTTGAGTATTTTGAGTCATTTGAGTAGCCAAGACATGTTGAGAGCCAATTATATTGAGTTTATAGTCATAGTAATGAATCGTGTATCAAAAGAAGTACAAACGAACAAACAAAGAGAGATTGATTTGAAGAAACGTCCAAACGCGTCTGAAATTTCCATCACTGGCAGCGTTTGGTATTTTGGCCATAACTCTCTCTACAAAATTGATATTGAGATGATTCAAGTGGCTATGGAAAGCTAAGAGATAGAGCTACAACTTTGAAGAAGGGCTCAAAAGCAAATTCCAACATTTGGTGGGTGAAAAACTCGGGCGGGCGCTGCAGCGCCCAAGACAGGGCAGGCGTTATTTTTTTTTTTTTTCCGGTGGGCGCCGCAGCGCCATCCCGGCACCGCAGCGCCGGCGGGATTTTTCTTGAAATTGCTGGGCGCCGCAGCGCCATGCATGTGGCGCATGCCCCAGCGCCGGGGCGGATTTTCCTATGTTTGCCTACCTTTTTCTTGGATCTTGGTGGGGTTATAAATATAGACACTTGGGCGTGATTTCGGGCATCTTGGGACCATTTGGAAGACAACAAAACAACAAGAAGACAAGGGAGAAGAATAGAAACATCTTGGTACAAGCTTGGAGAAGAAGATTGAAGGCTCTTATCATCTAGAAATAGAGAAGATCCCTCAACTCTTGCTCTTATTTTGTTACTTTCTCCATATTTTGTAAGATGTATTGTTGTAATCTTATGGATTCATTTTCTTCAATCATGAGCTAAACACTATAATTCTAGAGGATTGATGTAATCTATGTTTGAACTTATGTTTTGAGATTGTGGTTTGTCAATCTAGATCTATCAATTTATTTGTGCTATTTGGATCTATTGCTTCTAAATTACTTGATCAATAATTTAGATTGTTTGGTGTATTTGATTTGACACTTGAGAGAGGTAATTGAATACATGACCTTGGAATAGCATAACTAGATTTCATAGAATTGAGAGATTTGTGAATCCTTTGAAGTCATTTATCAAGATTCATAGCTTTTATTGAGATTTTGATTGGTGATTTTTATAGAGATATTGATTTCCCAATTGAATCTAAAATCATTGACACTTGAGAAAGGGAATGATTATTGTAGAAATCTTGACTTATAAATTGATAATTGATGATTGATAAACCATATTGACAACATAAGGGATAACTAGATTCATCACACCTCTAGAATTCATTCTCCCATAGATTTAGATGTTTATATTTTGATTAGTTATATCTAGTTATTTTTATTTATAAATTGAGACATCCACCTATTATTGATCTGTCAAATATAACGTAGGTAATTTATACTTGGTACTTATACACGCATTCCTGTGGATACGACAACCCTACTCATATCACTATATTAAAACTTGACACCGTAGACTTGCGGTTAGAAAAATCTCTAACAAGTTTTGGCGCCGTTTAGGGGAATGTGTTTTGTATGATATCAAGGTTGATTGCCTAGTTGTAATTTGACTATTTTTTTTTTGTTTTTTTCTTTTCTTGTTTTAATTTTGTGTAATTGTTTTAGGCACATCGTTGGATGGAATTATAATGTATGCATATACGCCAACCGATGATGCTACCGTGATTTTGGAAGTCAAAGTGTGAACCATTTTGTTCCTTATTATCCATCTCAAGAAAATGTATGGACCCAAAATATGGCAAATCATGAAACCTTTCATCAGCCACAAGAACAATTGTCTAGATGATTGTGAGGCAAGAAGACGACAAGATGAGATAAAACGTCGGTCCGAGTTGGAAAAGAATCTTCTTTGAGTTTATCGAAGAGTGTAAGATAAGAAATCGAAAGTGATGATAGATTACTACAAACCGAGGCAAGCATTCAACAAATTGAGATTACATGTCAAACTATGTCAAAGTTACTCCAACAAATGATTGACCAACTTAATAATGAAGAGTCGTCATCATTCTTGGGACCTGGTGAAATAGAAAATCATGAACATGAATTGCCCATTATGAAAAAGGTGTATGTCCTTCAAAATTTTGAGGAGACTTTTGAAGAGTGCAATCCGATCTTACAAGAGGAGGAGCACATCAAATTAACTCGGGGAGTATCTCTATCTCTCACTCAATTGAAAATCCTCATATTGACAAAAATATGTGCACTCTAGATGTAAGCTTTAATACAAATGTATCAAATTTTAAGAAGCATACACTTGAAGGAACAATGTTTGAAAATGGTGATCAATTAACATGTTCTCTGATTTCATGATATTTAATGTGAGTAAAGATAGAAATATCTTTACTATGATTGATAAACCATTTATCATCATTAGGAACACATTTAATTTCCAAAAGACCATCAATATTGTGATCCTTAATCATCCACGTCTTTCATACACTGAAGGATCACCTATATTATTGGAAAATACAAAGGCGTGGCATGACCGACACTTATTTTTGGATCCTGGTTGAGTAAAACAAAAGTCTGGCTAAAGACTTTAAATTTAGCGCTTCTTGGGAGGCAACCCAAGCCCAATTTATTGCTTTCTTAGTTTTAATTTAGTTTAGTAGTTGTTTTTGTTTTTTTTCTGAGTTTTTGCATTATTAGTAGTAAGTTTCATCACATTTCACCCCTCTTATTTATGCAAATCCCACATATCTCACTTCGTCGTCACAAAGGATCACTTTAACACCACACACACCATCTTCATCTCATTCACTCATTATTTGGTAAGTTTGCAACTTCCAAATCCCACCCCATGGTTTTCCCCATCTTGTGATTTTTGGTGTGATTGGATTGTAGTAGTGCTAGGATAATTGTTGTTGATGTATGGATTGTGGATTGGTTGATCATGTTAGACTTAGGTTTGGTGTTGAATTTTGGGATTGAATTGAGTTATCCATTGCATTTACTATCTTTGCCCAAATTCATGCATATGAGGTGTTTGATGAAATGCCCCAATGACAGTTTCACATTGTTTAGTGCTATTTTGCATCTCCATGCTTATCTTTTGACATGGCACTATATTTTCTACTTGGGTGCATTTTGTATGTCTTTGTGATTTTTGATTTCTCACCCATAACCAAGTTTCTTGGTTCCACGAGTTTTGTTTTCTTGTCTACCTTGCTAGGTTGCAAAGATGCGAAGCCAAAAAGGGTCGGGCTAAGGCGAAAGGAAAGAACAAGACCACACCTCGGAGCATACAACGCCCACGGGCTTGTGCGCTAGGATGCATTTTGAGCTTATACGAGACACCTCATACACGTAGTGGTATCACATGACTTAAGGAGCCTTCGCTCCTCGGCTACCAGGAAAGTCCTTTTTCCCACCTCTCCATTGGGGACAATGTCGTTTTAAGTTTGGGGGGGTGCAGTCTATTTTTATTCATCGAGTCGGGTCTTGAGTAAAAAAAAAAAAAAAAAAAGAGTCTAGAGTTGAGTCGGGCGTTTGTTAAAGCGTGAAACTGCATGACTAAGTGAATTTGTTGAATATGAGTTGAGCGGTCAAAAGAGCATGTGTTTGAATTGTGATTTAATCTTCTTTCCATTAATTCCATCTATATGCTTAACTCTGATGATTTATTTGGGGATGATTTATGCAATTGAGTGGTTTCTTTATGATCCCACCAGATGCTAGAACTTGTCTGATCACTAGTCGAGGCGAAATCAGGCGAAGTAACCATGAGGAAGTGATTTAGGCCATCTTTGAACAAGCTAGAGCCTAAAATGCCTACCTTTGCATTATATTTTTCCTAGTGTCCCCCTTTGAGCCTTATAAACCCGTTTCTTTGGCAACCAATCAAATACCCAGAGCCTAAATGTGAAAATCCTAATTACCCATCACTCATACATACACACATAATATAGAAAAAATGTTGAAGGTTGAGGAAGGGATGATTAGAAGGGTATGTGGTTAATTGAATGAAGTTGCCCGAGAAAAGAAAAGATGAAACCCCATGTACGCAAAAGAATAAGTTTGGGGTTCCAAAAAAAAAAAAAAAGGTGAAAAAAACAAATCAACGGGATTGAAAGTTCATAAACATTGGGGTGTAAAAAAAAAAAAAAAAAAAAAAAAAAGTGAAGGGTAGTGCCTATTGATAATTGAAGTGTTAATTGTGTGTTTGGGTGATTTGAGCCACTTATTCCTATATTTTCCTACCTTACCCTAAGCCCACATTACAAGCTTTAAAGGTCCTATTGATCCTTGTGTTACATTAGCCTACATTAGTGGAGATTAGTGTGAAAGACAAGCCTATGGAGTCCAGTAAGCATCTCATCTCTATATTCAAAAAAGTGGATCATCTTGAAAACACTTGATTGCGTGAATCTATCTCGGATAATGAAAACGGGGTTGGCATGAACATTCCATCGTCATGATCACATTGTGAAAATACGCGCTTGATTGATAGTGAAACGAAATTTGACGAATGAGTTTGGTTGTGAAGTTTTGCGGTTTGTTTGTATTGTTCTGTCTCGTATTTTTCATTTTAGAGTTGTAATTGCTTGAGGACAAGCAATATTCTAAGTTTGGGGGTATTTGTTCACTTGGTTTTATACCATTGATTTGGGCTTCCAAGACTTGAGTTTTGTGTTGTTTTTGAGTATTTTGAGTCATTTGAGTAGCCAAGACATGTTGAGAGCCAATTATATTGAGTTTATAGTCATAGTAATGAATCGTGTATCAAAAGAAGTACAAACGAACAAACAAAGAGAGATTGATTTGAAGAAACGTCCAAACGCGTCCGAAATTTCCATCACTGGCAGCGTTTGGTATTTTGGCCATAACTCTCTCTACAAAATTGATATTGAGATGATTCAAGTGGCTATGGAAAGCTAAGAGATAGAGCTACAACTTTGAAGAAGGGCTCAAAAGCAAATTCCAACATTTGGTGGATGAAAAACTCGGGCGGGCGCTGCAGCGCTCGCCCACGGCTGCTGCAGCGCCCAAGACAGAGCGGCGTTATTTTTTTTTTTTCCAGGTGGGCGCGCAGCGCCATCCCGAGCACCGCAGCGCCCGGGCGGGATTTTTCTTGAAATTGCTGGGCGCCGCAGCGCCATGCTTGCGCCAGCGCCCATGCTTGTGGCCAGCCGGCCGGGCGGATTTTCCTATGTTTGCCTACCTTTTTCTTGGATCTTGGTGGGGTTATAAATATAGACACTTGGGCGTGATTTCAGGCATCTTGGGACCATTTGGAAGACAACAAAACAACAAGAAGACAAGGAGAAGAATAGAAACATCTTGGTACAAGCTTGGAGAAGAAGATTGAAGGCTCTTATCATCTAGAAATAGAGAAGATCCCTCAACTCTTGCTCTTATTTTGTTACTTTCTCCATATTTTGTAAGATGTATTGTTGTAATCTTATGGATTCATTTTCTTCAATCATGAGCTAAACACTATAATTCTAGAGGATTGATGTAATCTATGTTTGAACTTATGTTTTGAGATTGTGGTTTGTCAATCTAGATCTATCAATTTATTTGTGCTATTTGGATCTATTGCTTCTAAATTACTTGATCAATAATTTAGATTGTTTGGTGTATTTGATTTGACACTTGAGAGAGGTAATTGAATACATGACCTTGGAATAGCATAACCCAGATTTCATAGAATTGAGAGATTTGTGAATCCTTTGAAGTCATTTATCAAGATTCATA
This sequence comes from Rehmannia glutinosa, assembly GCA_016081115.2. Taxonomy (NCBI): domain Eukaryota; kingdom Viridiplantae; phylum Streptophyta; class Magnoliopsida; order Lamiales; family Orobanchaceae; genus Rehmannia; species Rehmannia glutinosa. The sequence continues at coordinate 13,116,207 of CM071934.1, read as the reverse complement.
GCTTTTATTGAGATTTTGATTGGTGATTTTTATAGAGATATTGATTTCCCAATTGAATCTAAAATCATTGACACTTGAGAAAGGAATGATTATTGTAGAAATCTTGACTTATAAATTGATAATTGATGATTGATAAACCATATTGACAACATAAGGGATAACTAGATTCATCACACCTCTAGAATTCATTCTCCCATAGATTTAGATGTTTATATTTTGATTAGTTATATCTAGTTATTTTTATTTATAAATTGAGACATCCACCTATTATTGATCTGTCAAATATAACGTAGGTACTTTATACTTGGTACTTATACACGCATTCCCTGTGGATACGACAACCCTACTCATATCACTATATTAAAACTTGACACCGTAGACTTGCGGTTAGAAAAATCTCTAACAATTAGCTTATTCTGACCCGTGAACTCATGAACTCGTACCCGCGAACCCAACCCATTGACACCTCTAGCTAATAGCATGGTAATGATATTCTTTTAGTAAAATAATATTTGATGTGATTGATGATTGGAAAAGTGAGAATAAAAGAATAATTTAATTTTCAAAAATCTAAATAATGAAATATTTGGACAAAAAAAATACAATTTATTTTACAACGAATCATATCATAAGTCTTTCAGCTTCTTGATTATCCCTCCACTACAAGAAAACAATCAAATTCCAACGAAATAATTCCAACGAAATAAAAAACTGTTGGAATTTTCAAATTTCCAATGAAAATTCCAATGCTACAGCATACCGTTGGAAAATTCCAACAGAAAGTCCAACGATAAGCAAGACCATTTGGTACTGTTGGAATATTTTTTCCATAGGAATTTCCATTGGAATTTTGTCATTTCAACGGCCATTATACCAATGGTGCTTTTCCATTGGAATTTCTGTTGGAATTGGTAATTCCAATGGAAATTGGCCAAATACCAACATATTTTTTCCGTTGGAATTCCTTTATTTTTTTGTAGTGCTCATCCACTTCTCCCACTCATTAAAAAAATGTTGACATATTATGCAATTAGATTTTCATATTTAGTAAAATTTAGGGCATTGATTAATATATCAATAAAATATTTTTAATAGGTTAGATGTATATACATATATAATTATACGTGCAAGGAATAGTTACCGATTTATACATATAGAAAATCGGACAAATAACGGTGGCTTAGCTTCATTTTCGCCACCACAAAGCAATTGTGGGATGGAGGTCGGGGTTCAAATCCCCGCTCCATCAAATTGTTTGTGGGGTGGAGGTCGGGGGTTCATATCCCTTCTCCATCAAATTGCTCCAAGGGCATATGCGGTAGTGAAGATTTGGTGGGAACTCATCTTGAATAGCATCCGTGTGGGTTCGATTCGGGAGAGATCGTTATTAGTAGATTGGGGTCGAACATAATTGTTCTATTTACAGGAGGATCTGGTTTACGTCGGAGACCCCGCCGAACACCGCCGCAGGTTCGTGCACATCCCGCGGTTTTACCTTAGAAGGCAGGATGAGAGCGGGGTACATTTGTTGTCAAAAGATCGGGCGTAGTCGGGCGTTGGAAGCTGAGTTAAAAAAAGAAAAAAAAGAAAATTGGACAAATTTATAATAATGAATAAGTAGGTGTGAATGTGAACTAAGTGGCTTGTCCACTGGCTATCACAACTGATTTTAAGTCTCTTGCTCTATCAAGTTAGCCCCTAGGCATATGCAAAATTGGTGAAGTCAACATAGCATCCTTGGCATAGTCATACATAAATGTTGAAATTGAATTTTGACAAAAGGTGTAATGTGTGATGCGCTTTTGTAATCGACAAACATACAAAATGATTCATTAAAATAACATGTAAAATAGAGTTTGTCCAATTAGCCAAGTGGCATACAGACATTCGCCTCAACTACCAAGCACCTCCACCTCCCAAGTGGAAAAAACATTTAGCATACGTCCAAATAGACCAGATCATTGATTAATTGTACATGGGGATGTGCGAAAAAGATAGGGAGTAGAATTTTAATGTATATGTATTGAGTCAAAAAAGAAGAAAAGGAGATCTTCGACTAAACGTGGTCGGTGGAAAAAAGGGTGGTCATCTTTGTCAAAAGTGAACCACCCACTGTTGGATCACTGCACTTCCATCTTCAAATTGCATCATCTCTAAACCTTATTCGTTTCTTTATCTCACCCTCATTACCCTTCAAAAGAAAAGGGAATCTTTACAGCCAAAAAAAGGGGGGGAAATAATTCAATGCTTGTCTTCCTAATAATATACGGTAGAAATATATAATACTTTGACTTATTGGACTACTAACATATGTGATCAGTGATTACGGTAATAAATGTGACATGTAAAAGATGAATTTATCCTTAAAACCAGTTTTGCTATGCCCAATGGTGTATCGAGGAAAAAAACTGAGGTGAATTGATACACGTAACTGGGATAGATTAGATAAAAAAACTAAAAAAAAAAACAAAATAATATTAAATAAAAAATTCTTCAAAAATTTTACATACTAATTTAAAAAACAAATGGGTGGGAGAAGGCAGGCCCGGGTTGGCCCCCTAACTCCGCCATTGGCCATGCCAACTATTTAATAACTTCTTATTGTAATCCTTCGAATTCTATCTTAATTAAGCTTAATTAATTGGTGTTTGAGGAACGTTTGCGTGTGTGGAGTGTGGACCCAACACTGTAATTGTGCATTGCATAACTTCATTTGTGCAAAAAATAGGTTTTTGATATATTTAATAACTTCTTATTGTAATCCTTCGAATTCTATCTTAATTAAACTTTTAATGATTTGAGTTTGACCACCCAACATATCTGGGATCTATTTGTTTTGGTCAGGGATTTTGCTCATTGAGATATATGCCCAAATATTGACATACTGGAACTTTACAATTACATGTTCTTCTTGAATCCAATTACGTCAGTAGTATGGTGTTTGTCTAGCTAATTAGATAATATTAGTTGATTATTTCATTAGACTTATAATCTGATACTATATTATCATTCATTATATGATGTTAATTTTTGATATTTCAATATACTGAATGATGTAACTAATAGTCAATTCCTTTGAAAAAACATTTTTGTTGACATACGGAATTATATTTTTGAAGTGTCAACCAAAAATAAGAGCCTTGTCGATCAACAATTATCTATGCGGGTGTAAAAATAGTAAAAGGTGCAGTAAATGTGTACAGTTTGCCGACATGTTAGAGGTCGGACTTATAGTCTTTTCCCCTTTATTTTCTTGGCTCAGAAGCTTATTACAATTAATGCTTTTTACAAAGTTATAAAAATGCGGAGAGATTGACTAAAAATCCACCCTACTCTCTAGTCATAAATGTGGGTATTTATAGTGGGAGGTTCATTCTCTCTTTCTAACCTAGTTGGCTTTGAGGCTTATATGAGTAAGTAATGATTCATCGTATGTAGATGTGTTGATATCCTATACGTTAGGATGTCGGGGATTAAGTTTTGATGGATTAAAAGATGTGGCATATTGCATGTTGGCTACCACCTGACACATTTTGGGATTCCCCATGAGAGCCTTCGAGGTGTATGAACTCGGTTAGTTGGCCATCTCGAAGCGTTCTATGTGAAGTTGTGCCTTTGAGTTGTCCTACCCGTGGGAAATGATCCCTTGCATATGGAATTGGTCGGTCGAAATTCATTTGGCTGATACTTTTTTTTGTTAATATCATAAGTGCGACTCTTGTTTAACGTGGATCCTTGCCCGCTGAGCCACGTTGAGGTGATACAACACATTTATTAGTACATGAACATTTTTTTTCATTTAAAAAGAGTTTACAAGCAAATCAAAGAACAATGAGGAGCATGAACTTTGCATGCCTTTAATATTTGAAATTTGCTTTAAGACTCGCATAGAGAAAAAAATTATTATTTACGTGCAAATCAAATGTTGTTAACTTAATGTTATGCCGCGTGCTAGTATTTCATGTCATTACAATATTAATCAAAAGAGTACTTGTGATGTTGCTCTAGTTATACCAGTTTACATGTTAATCTCTGGATGGGATCTTATGCATTTTTCATCTTTAATTTTATTCAATTCTATAGATGACTCACAATTTAGTATACATGTGTGAAATAGAAGAAACTCCCTTTTGGAACACAAGAGGCCATTGATTAATCCCTCGTTAATTATACTCAACTTTAGCACATAAAATTTCCATTAACTGTGCTACTTAATAAAAGAAAATTAATTGGAAACCAAAAAGAGAGGGAATCTTTGTTCGTAAAGATAATTATCTTAACAAGAAAGCAAATACCAAATACTGATCAGTTTGGCCCTTAAGGAGTGGCATAAAGACTCTTGCACATGAAGTTTAGCACTTTTTCCCCATTATCTTCTACTTTTTCTGACTTTAACCTTCCAGCAAAGATTTCCACTCATCTTAACCATCATTTACTACTATAACTTCTCTTTCTAAACCAGTTATACACTCTCCTTTCTTTCATTTTCTCCGATCCATCAATTTCTATTATACAATGTGAGTATTCATATTCACTTTTCTTCAAATTCAGTGTCCAAAAAAACTAGCAAAAACCAGATTATATTCCAATTAAAAATGGCCATTGCTCGTAAACTTATAGTTGAAGTAGTAGACGCTCGTAATCTCCTACCCAAAGACGGGCACGGCACGTCGAGTCCGCACGTAATTCTCGACTTTCACGGGCAGAGGAGGAAGACGAGGACCGTTATCCGTGATTTAAACCCTGCGTGGAATGAAAGCTTGGAGTTTAATGTTGGCAAAACCTCGGAAGTGTTGGGCGACATGCTGGAGCTTGACGTTTTTCACGATAAAAACATTGGACCAACCACCAGGAACAATTTTCTCGGCAGGGTGAGGTTGAGTTCCAGCCAATTTGTCAAGAAAGGTGAAGAGGCTTTGATATATTATCCATTGGAGAAAAAAAATTTGTTCAGTTGGATCCAGGGCGAGATTGGGCTGAAAATTTATTTTGTAGACGAGTTTGTCCCGCCGCCGGCTCCTCCACCACCTCCGGCGCCGCCTACTCCTCCGCCGGAAGAAGTTAAACCCGATCCTCCACCTGCTGAGTCAGCCTCTGATGTCCCCGCCGCGGAAGCCGACAAGAATGAAACGTCACCAGATCCACCGGCGGAGGCGCCGCCTCCGTGCGACGGCGACAAGCCGAGTGACGAACCAGAACCGCCGGTTCCCCCTGCTGAAAATCCTACGGCTGAAACTGCAAATCTAGCTGATTCGGGCCCACCAGTGGATCAAACCCCCATATCGCCCCACGGGCAAAATCCTGATCATCACGTGATGGCATCTGTATCATCGGGGTTCATGCCGGAAGTCAAAGTCAACAATATCAACGCTCCCCAGCCGATTAGTCGTGTATCGTCGGTTAGTAGCTTCATGTCCGATCAATCTGATAGATCATCCATCGAACGGTCCTCGTTCGATCTCGTCGAGAAAATGCACTACCTCTTCGTCCGGGTGGTGAAAGCTCGATCTCTCCCCACCGCCGGGAGCCCCGTGGTGAAGATCGCCGTGTCCGGCTGCCACGTCATCTCCAAACCGGCTCGGAAAACGACGTTCTTGGATTGGGACCAGACATTCGCTTTCAACCGCGACTCACCGGATTCCTCCACCATACTCGAAGTCTCGGTGTGGGACCCACTGAGCGGCGGGCATGATTTCCTCGGAGGCATCTGCTTTGACGTGGGCGAGATCCCCTTGAGGGACCCACCCGACAGCCCGTTGGCCCCACAGTGGTATCGGCTGGAAGGGGGAGGGGCCCACAGAGGGGACCTCATGCTCGCCACGTGGATAGGTACCCAAGCTGACGAGTCATTCCCCGATGCCTGGAAGACCGACACCGTTGGCAATCCAAATTCAAAATCCAAGGTGTACCAATCGCCTAAACTGTGGTACCTGAGAACATCCATTATTGAAGCACAAGATATCTCAATGTTAATGCCCTTAAAAGAATCATCCTATCAAATTAAAGTTCAATTGGGATTTCAGGTTCAGAAAACAAAATCAGTCCTGACAAGTACCGGTGCCCCGTCATGGAATGAAGATCTCATGTTTGTCGCCGCCGAGCCATTTACAGAACACAACCTTATATTTGTCTTGATCGATAACCGGCAACCGAAGGAGCAAGTCATTGTGGGCGTTGCTACGATACCTCTGACGTCCATCGAACGCCGAGTGGACGATCGAAATGTTGTGTCGAGATGGTCCACGTTGGAGGATCCGAACGAAGAAAAGAGGGTGTACAGAGGTAGGGTCCACCTGAGGCTATGCTTCGATGGTGGATATCACGTGATGGATGAAGTCGCAAACTCGTGCAGCGACTATCGTCCAACCGCGAGACAGCTTTGGAAACCCCCTGTTGGAACAATTGAATTAGGCATCATTGGATGTAAGAATTTGCTACCAATGAAAACAATTAAAAGCAAAGGGTCCACCGATGCTTATGCTGTGGCTAAATACGGCAACAAATGGGTACGCACGCGTACGATTTCCGATAGTTTGGACCCGAAATGGAATGAGCAGTACACGTGGAGGGTCTACGATCCGTCCACTGTGTTGACCATCGGAGTATTTGATAGTTGGGAAGTATTCGAATTGGACGGCTCTAAAGAGTCGATGCGGCCTGATTTCCGTATCGGAAAGGCGTATTCGTATTTCTACTCTGACTACGGGTAAGGTGTATAGAAGTGTGTTCCCGTTGATTTTGTTGTCGCAAGCTGGTTTGAAGAAAATGGGGGAGATTGAATTGGCGGTTAGATTCGCACGTGCCACTCCTACGCTTGATTTCTTGCACGTGTATTCCCAGCCCTTGTTGCCCATGATGCACCATCTAAAGCCAATTGGTGTTGTACAACAAGAGGTCCTAAGGGCGGTGGCGGTGAAGATCGTGTCGGCCCACCTGTCACGGTCGGAGCCACCACTCCGCCGCGAGGTGGTGACGTACATGCTCGATTCCGACTCGAACACGTTTAGCATGCGGAAGGTCCGTGCTAATTGGTTGAGAATCATCAATGTGATAGTCGGGGTGATCGATGTTTTTAAATGGGTGGACGACACGCGTTCGTGGAAGAATCCGACGGCCACGATACTCGTGCACGCATTGTTGGTGATGCTCGTGTGGTTCCCTGATCTGATCATTCCCTCGTTAGCCTTTTATATATTTGTCGTTGGCGCGTGGAACTATAGGTTTCGATCGAGAACTTCGTTGCCTCATTTCGATCCTAAGATCTCGCTCACTGAGTCTATTGATCGGGACGAACTTGATGAGGAGTTTGATGCAATGCCGTGCACTAGGCCAAATGAAATGGTGCGCGCTAGGTACGATAAACTAAGGATGCTAGGGGCGCGTGTCCAGACATTGTTGGGGGACTTTGCCACGCAGGGCGAACGAATGCAAGCGCTGGTGACATGGCGAGATCCACGTGCCACAGGGATATTTGTTGGGTTGTGTTTCGTTGTGGCGTTTATTTTGTACTTGATTCCGTCGAAGATGGTGGCTATGGCGTTTGGGTTCTATTACTTGAGACATCCGATATTTAGGGATCGAATGCCGTCTCCGGCTCTCAACTTCTTCCGGAGACTGCCTTCGCTTTCGGACCGGATGCTATAGGGTGGATTATGGATATGGTCAGTAAGGAGGCAAATATTGAACTATGTATGAATGATGTAGTTGTTTTACATATATACTATACTACATCTTGTGTAAGAGTGTGCACTTTGGCAAAGGCAACTTAAAGTATTGATTAGTTTGAATTCTCATGAAATTTAGTTATAAATCAACTTATATTGATTTTCTTGGACTGGAAAAATCCAAGGCAGTTATAAATTTGCAGTTTTCACTTTCTTCTGCTAGATTAGACTAGATCCGAATGGAACAAGGCCGCATGCAAGAGAAATAGGACCGTCACTGGACCACGAGAGAACAAACATCACACGCTTAAAGTTAGAGATATTTTTGTAGACCAATCGAATTGGCTTTCTTGTATACATTTATCCATTGAAAAAATTAATTAATAATAAATACTAAGATGGCTATATTAAAATCTTTTTTTCATTAAATGAGTGTTTGGACCCATTTTTATGAGATTGTTAATTGTTTGGTGAATATAAGACTTGAAACCAGAATTGCCTGTCTAATGTATTCCAGATTTTGAGGGATGTTATAAGTTATAACCTGGACATAAACATGCATGCTGACTCAAAATATTCGAACAGTAAGATCCATGTATTGTCATAAAAAAACCCAACATAAATATGCCTCAGCGCATGATGAGATGAGTTAGTAAGTAAGCGAGTGATTGGGGTGACATCAGGGCCGGACTTGACCCCAAGCCCAGCAAGCACCTGCTTAGGGCCCCAAATTTTTTGGGGCCCAATTTTTTTTTTTAACCCTTTTAGTATATTTATCAAATATTAGCAAAAGGCCTAACAATTGCAGCCCTCAATTATGATTTGGGGCCCATTTTTTTAACTCCTTTTAGTTTATTAATCAAATATTAGAAAAAAGGCCCAACAATTGCAGCCCTCTTGCGTAATTGATTGCTTGTCTCCTGCTTCCAGGTTTTCCATTTTCAGACCGTCTTCTTCACTCTCAGCGGCGAGCGCGGAACTGGGGTTGGGGCGTCACCTCATCAGACGACAGACGGTACTATCGGCGGGCAGTGAATCGGCAATCCAAGGACCACGGTCAGTTTTTGTTTTTCTTCCCAATTAATTTCAGTTTTTAAATTATTGAAAATTTGAAATAGTGTAAAGATTAAAAATTTAAAAAATAATTGTATTAAGATTCAGTTTATTTTATTCAATCGCATAAAAAATAAAGATTGGTTGATTGTTGAATAGTTCATAGTTGGGTGGTAACTGGTAAATGAAAAATGAAAAATGAAAAATTATGCAGATAGTTTTTTTCAATTTATTTGACCCTATTTGTGATATTATTTTAATTAAGCACATAACTAAGAAAGAATTTGAGACTTTGACATTATTTGTGTAGAAAAAAAATACAAGATGTCTTCTAAGCATATGTCGGGTGCTCAAAAAAGGAAAAAAAGACAAAGAGAGATGGAAGTGGTTCGAAGTCAAGAAGGAGATATAGAAAAATATTTTAAGTTTAGCAGTAAAAAAAAGTCTCAAGAAGAAGAAACAACTATAGATGTGGAAACTCAAATTGGGGAGGAACATCCAACTACGGATGAAAATGCTAATGAAAATGTTAATCAAGAAGAAGTGATTGAAAAAATTGAGGAAGAAAGTGTTTTATCTGTAGATTTGAATGATCCTGGTAATTGGAAAAATATTGATCAAAAGATGATAGATTATCTAGTTGAAATGGGTCCAAAAAGAGTTGATGACATTGTATATCCTCCCAACGAAAAGGGCAGGCGTTTTGATTCATCACAATATATAAGGATATTGCCAAATGGACAAAAAAATGATAGAAGATGGCTAGTTTATTCAACTTCTTTGGATCGGATCTTTTGTTTTTTGTTGTAAGTTGTTTGTAACCCAACAATCATTGAATAAAATTGGGCTTCTAGCAACTGATGGATTTTGTGATTGGAGTAATATGTACACTCGTCTCAAAAGCCATGAAGGGAGTAAAGAACATATTCATTGTATGGCTAAATGGAAGGAATTGGAAGATCGATTTGGACTGAAAAAATCAATAGATGAAAGTGTACAATTACAAATTGACAAGGAAAAAGAGCATTGGAAAAAGGTATTGAAAAGGATAATTATAATTGTGAAGAGACTTGCTAAAAATAGTTTGCCTTTTCGAGGAGACAATGAGAAACTCTTTGTTGAGAATAATGGGCTCTTTTTGCAAATGATAGAAATGATGGCTGAGGTTGATCTAGTACTAGATGAGCATGTTCGGCGTGCTGAAGCACGTGAAATACAATATACATACCTTAGTCCTAAAATTCAAAATGAATTTATACAACTTTTAGCAGGTGAAGTTAGAAGTGCAATTATAAAGAAGGTGAAACATGCAAAGTATTTTTCAGTTATACTCGATTGTACTCCAGATACAAGCCACGAGGAGCAAATGTCTCTAGTTATACGGTGTGTGGATGAATCTACAAACTCACCAACTGTAGAAGAATTTTGGATCAAATTTTTGAAGGTAGATGACACTTCAGGACTTGGACTTTCAACACAACTTCTAAGTATACTAGAAAAACTTGATCTTGATATTGATGATGTAAGAGGACAAGGGTATGACAATGGATCGAACATGAGTGGACGACATAAAGGAGTACAAAAACGATTATTGGAACTGAACCCCAGAGCTTTCTATACACCATGTGGTTGTCATAGTCTTAATTTGGCAATATGTGATATGGCAAATAGTTGTAGAAAGGCTAGAAGCTTCTTTGGTGTGGTACAACGTGTCTACACATTGTTCTCTTCCTCTACAAAGCGTTGGAAAATTTTCAAAGATCATGTAGATGGATTGACAGTTAAGCCATTATCACAAACTCGATGGGAAAGTCATGTTGAGAGTGTCCGGGCTATAAAAGAGCAAATTGTACAAATTCGGGATGCTTTACTCTTTCTAGCGGAAACTAGTGAAGATCCAAAAACACAAAGTGATGCCGAGACCTTAGCAACACATGAGCTCAATAATTTTGAATTTTTGCTTGGAATGGTGATTTGGTATAGGATGCTGCAAGCAATCAACAAAGTGAGTAAATTTCTTCAAGTCAAGACATGGATGTTGAAATTGCTATTACACTTTTACAAGGACTTATTGCATTTTTGATGACTTTAGAGAGCATGGGTTCCATCGTGCCATGGATGAAGCTAAAATAATGGCAAGTGAACTTGATGTTGAAGCTACATTTCGAAAAACGCATCATCCATAGAAAAAACGATATGACGAAAATAGTTGTGATGAGGTCAAGCATTCAAACCAAGAATCTTTTAGAGTTGATTATTTTCTCTACATAGTCGATCAAGCACGATTTTCACTTCAAGAACGGTTTGAGACTTTTAAGGAATATGAAAATAAATTTGGATTTTTGTTCAAAATGGAGAAGCTAAAAAGTCGAGCCACTTGATAGTTTGTTGAAGTCTTGTATGAATCTTGAGCAACATTTGAAGTACAATGGACATGCAGATATTATTGGAGATGATTTATGCACGTAATTGTTATGCTTTGAGCTAGTTGTCAAGTGAAATGCCAAGAGCAATAGATGTCCTACAATTTTTGAATAGGGTGAATTGTTTCCCGAATGCTTATATTGCTTACAAGATTTTATTAACCATACCATACGCTTGCATCCATCCTGGAAAGATCTTTCTCCAAGTTGAAATTGATTAAAACTTATCTACGATCAACCATGTTGCGGGACGATTGAATGGATTGGCTATGTTATCAATTGAAAGAAAAATGGTTGATCGGTTAGATTACACAAACTTGATAAATACTTTTGCCGAAAACCGCAAAGACGTGTTGTATTTCGATGAAAGTGAGTAAATTTTGCCTACTCTAGACTAATTCTTGTTCCTAATAGTTTTTCGTAATTTTTTTTAATATTTCTAATAGTTGATGTCTTTCTTTACTTTGGTAGATATCAAAAGCTGCTCTTTGTTGATATTATGGGGAGAAGATGCATTCTACGTTGGTGAGTTGCACTTATATACGAGGTACTTATTTATTGTTTAAAACATATGAATATTGTGATATGCTTTTGTGATTTTTGGTTTAATGAAATATTGTTGTCTTGTCGACTATTTTTTGGTACTTATTTATTGATTAGGGCCCATCTTTAGAATCTCGCTTAGGGCCTTCGAAAGCACAGGTCCGGCCCTGGGTGACATCATTCCGACGTCGCGGGTTCGAATCTGTGTAGTGAAATATTGCAAGTGTTATTGCTAGGTTCGAGTCCCATTGGTCATCTCCTTGCAGGACTGCTACTCGTGCATATCCTCGATTTACAACCTGCCTGACCAAGGTACATGTGGTAAAGGTGGGTTTCCCGATAAACCTTAAAAAAATAGACATTGTAGGAATATTTAATAAATGTTAAACTTATTATTTTTTTTTTGTCTTTAGAGGTATCTCCACACATCCAACCGAGCTATCCCCCACACTGCCCTTCGGGCCTATGGGGCGTCGCTAATAGCTAGCAATAGGACTAATCCTCTGCAGTGGTGGGCCTACCCCAAACCCACACTCCACGGTAGTCAGGGGGATTCGATCCCGGGACCTCTAACCCACTTAAGTGGGTGCTCGCCACCAGGACAACCCCTGGGGGTAAATGTTAAACTTATCACCTACTCTTTTAATTGTCTGTATTCAGAATTGTTAAATCTGAGTAAAAAAATGTTGTATTGAAAATGAGATATTTTTCTTAGCTAGGGTACGATTCGATTCCTTTTTTTTCTGATTATTTTTTGTCGTATTAATTCAAAAACAAATGGATATAAGTTGTTTATTGTAAGTAGGGTCATCCTACAAATGAGGGTCTGGATGAAATCATGAAATCCTATTATTGTAAGTAGGTTGATTAACACCATCCATCTTCTTCAAGAATAATGGTATCTGACGAAAAGATTAGGAGGGACCAATAATATTGAATTTGGACAGCAAGTTCCTGACTTATGGTGCGCCTAATGGAAACAAAACACTTGAAAAATTATTCGCAATAATAAATATATAAGAATCAAAATTAAAAGGAAAAAGAAAAGGAAAATTTATCAAATTGCACCCACACCTAGTGGTATTAATGAAAAATGCCCCCCAAATATTAAAATTTAATTTATACCCCTATACTCCTACTGTCCACCTCTGCTCATATAATTGTGACTTCATTCTTTCACCAAATTACATTCAAATAAAAACGATTTTGCAATTCTTTTTCACATTTTAAGAACAATTGCAATTACATACTCGCTCTCTACAATGATTCTAACATGATTAGGATTTTTAGAAACGGTACAATTTTACAATTTTAGATATAGTATATAGAATGCTAATATACTTGTAATTGTTCTTGAAATATGTAAAAAAATTGTAAATTCGATTTTTCTTTGAACAGAATTTAGCGGGCACTGAGATGAGCAGTAGAGGTGTTGATGCATAAATCAAATTTTAATTTCTAGGGGCATTTTCAAAAATACCCCATATAGAGGGGCAATTTAACAAATTTCCCAAAAGATAAAAAAAGAATCTTTCCCATGAACAATTGAATATCACTTCTATATAAGATGAAACATGATTTGGAGACACAAATTTCTCCACAAAATCTTCATTCTGATATACTCTCTCTCTCTCTCTCTCTCTCTCTCTCTCAATAGTCAATAAGCAGAGATTAGTATTGTATGTTTACCAGAGGTTGAGAAGAAGGGGTATCACTGTGAGTTTCGTTACCTTTCTTCTACCCTATTTCTTATGTATTGTTTGCCATTTCCATCTAATCTTTTGAAATCATTTTGAGCTTCTGATAAATTGCTGCAGACTGAAATTCTTGTCTTGCTATACTTCTTTAATTTTATTGTATTTTCTTGTTTATCTTTTTTTTTTTTTTTTCCATTTGGTGAATGCATCACAACTAGTATGTGTCTAAAAGTGATTTTCAGGCATCTTCATTGCTTTTCTGTACCCTGTTCTCGGACAATTTTTTTTATCATTTCCACCACATATTAATGGGGTATTGTGGTTTCACTTAAATCTGCATAATTTGTTTTACTATTAGTAGAAAATAATATATTAGACATACAAAGAGAGGGATAATGTCTTGTGATTCATGTGATTTGTGTGCCATTTGCTTAAAATCATCGCATAATAATGACAAGTACATTATTCAAGATTTGACACACGGACTGAAAAGATAATATTCTCTGTCAATGATGATTCATCTGTCTCAATTTCAGTCAATCTGGACTTCACTTTATATGAACACATGTCTGCAAACCATATATAGTCAGGGAATTGATTATCTATATCTCCTCAGATATTAGCAAATTATTGTCTTCATTCAAATATAAAATTGAGAAATATGTGCCTATTGGTGTAGGTTGAAATTTATATTAATTGTATACTAACAAAAATAAGGTTTGCTAATTATCTTTCTCAGAGCAGGCAACCTTGAGGCTGAAAATGGAGAAAGGCCCGACATTCATAATCGGGCTCCTAGTGCTTTGTTGGTTCTGTGCCATAGCTGATGCAGAGTACAAATTATACAAAGACCCAAAAAAAGCCGATAAATCGAAGAATCAAGGACCTGTTAAAAGGATGACTTTAGAGGAGAAAATAGGCCAAATGGTGCAAATTGAACGAACCGTGGCATCGCCTGAGGTCATGAAGAAATACTATATAGGTCTAAGCAATATCTGATTTACCATTTTTTTGTAATACCTTTTTCTTTTTGGCTGCAAATAGCAAATTATACCATACTTAAAAGCCTTGTTTGTTCTGTGAGAAGCAGGGAGTGTGTTGAGTGGTGGAGGAAGTTCTCCGGGTCACCATGCATCTCCCGAAACGTGGGTGGATATGGTGAATCGTATTCAGAAAGGATCGTTATCGACCCGTCTTGGCATACCGATGATTTATGGGATCGATGCAGTTCATGGCCATAATACTGTTTACAAGGCTACAATTTTTCCCCATAATATTGGGCTTGGAGCTGCTAGGCAAGTGCTAATACTCTAAACACTTGAGAGAGTATTTGCAAACACTAAAAACAAGTGATTCTAAATTGTTAGCTGAAAAAAATCGCTTTTTAGTGTTTGCAAATGTCATTTTCAGATTCTATTTTTGCTAAGAATCTAAAAGTAGGGGAGTGGTAATTTAAAATTTATGTTTATGCTTCTAATTGGAACTTTATGCACAAAAACACACTTTTACAGCTTATCTACCAAACAATTTCTAAATCTGTTAATGAGTTATGTGAATTATTATGTCTCGCTTGAACAGAGATCCGCAGTTGGTCAAGAAAATAGGAGCTGCCACTGCTCTTGAACTTAGAGCAACTGGAATACCTTACACTTTTGCACCTTGTGTTGCGGTAACAGGCCTAGTGTATTAGTCATTACAATTTAAATTCCTTCTAATTTTTCATTGAGGTATTTCATCGAACAGGTTTGTAGAGATCCAAGATGGGGCAGGTGTTACGAGAGCTATAGTGAAGATCCAAAGGTTGTTGAATCAATGACTGAGATTATACCAGGACTTCAAGGAGATATACCTTCTAATTCTCGCAAGGGTGTTCCTTATGTTGGTGGAAAGTAAGTTGCAGCCATATTTCTTAATTTCTGCATTTTAAATGGTTAATTGCAAATATCACCCTATGGTTTACTCTAATTACAAAACAAACACTTGAGGTTTGATTCCGTCTTATATTTTTCCCCTCCATAAGTTCAAAAGTCCTATATACAACTCATAGAAATATTACAGTTACCCCGTAAAATTAAAGCAGAATCAAACAGCAGAGGTAATTTTTATAATTTGAAACTTCTCTAGGTCTTTTTATTATTATCCCAAACATCAGGGTAGTTTTTATAATTATCCCAAAATTAAATCGATGAAATTTTGGTCAGAAAAAAGGTTGCAGCGTGTGCCAAACACTACGTTGGTGATGGTGGAACAACCAAAGGCATAAATTCGAACGATACAGTGACAAGCTACCATGGATTGCTTAGCATCCACATGCCACCCTATGATTATTCAATCATTAAGGGCGTTGCCACTATTATGGTCTCCTATTCAAGCTTCAATGGCAAAAAGATGCACGCTAATCGTGATTTTATCACGGGCTTTCTCAAGCATACGCTACGTTTCAGAGTAATTAAAAATCGACTCTTTTTTTTTTCTCGTAATTATTTTAAGCTTTGGATTGATAGACCAACTAACATTGTACCATATCAGGGATTTGTTATCTCGGATTATGAGGGTATTGACCAAATTACTTCTCCACAACATGCTAACTATACGTATTCAATACTAGCTGGAGTTGGTGCTGGCATTGACATGGTTGGTCATCATCAAAATATATGTTTTTCTTAGTGTTAATTACCATAAACACTAATACAAAAGTTATCTCGCAAAACTACAAATACACCCGTGATATTTGTTTCTATTTTACAAATTCCATCCTCAGGAAATATTTGTTAGGGATAATTACAAAACCCCCTGAGTATTGGGCTAATTACAAAAAAATCCAGAGATATCTTAAATTTGAAGGGGTGACTGAAATAATACTCTAAATATCAAAGTGGTTTTTGAAATATTTTTTTTGCTTATGAAGGAGGGGGATAAGCCAGAATCAAATTTTAAGTTTTTTTTTTTTTTGTAATTTTCAATGACCTCTGGAGTTTTTTGTAATCAGCCCGAATCTCAGGTCTTTTTTAAATATCCATATTTATTTAAGAAAATACAAATTCCAAGGGTGCATTTGCAACTTTAAAAGATAATTGAGTTATTTTTTTAATAGGGCCAAACCTCAAGGTCTTGTTTTGTAATGATCCCTTTTTCGGTTATAATCAAATCAAAAGTTCTTATAGCTTAAGTATCTTGATTACTTATTTTTCAAAAAAAAAAAAAAAAAGTATCTTGATTACTTGTATAACTTCACCTAATTATGTCAATAAATGATCACCACATGCTTCATTTCCATGTTATCAATCCCAGGTGATGATTCCATTCAATTACACAGAATTCATTAATGGGCTAACCTTCTTGGTGAACCATAATTTCATCCGCATGAGCCGGATTGATGATGCTGTGAAAAGGATATTAAGAGTTAAGTTTGTAATGGGACTGTTTGAAAATCCATTGGCAGATTATAGCTTGACCAAGTACTTGGGCAGAAAGGTCAGTTGTAAATTTATTAATTGTTGAATATACAGAAGAGGTAAATTAATCTGCTTGCTTAATTATAATGGACTAATTTGAACAGGAGCATAAAGAACTGGCAAGGGAAGCAGTGAGAAAATCTCTAGTGCTGCTAAAGAATGGAGAATCTGGTGATGAGCCATTGATACCACTTCCAAAGAAAGCAGAAAGAGTGCTTGTAGCAGGAACCCATGGCAATGATATTGGCTACCAATGTGGTGGTTGGACTGTTGAATGGCAGGGAGGAAGTGGCAACATTACTACTGGTAAGTTTTTTTTTTTTTTTGAGAATATACTACTGGTAAGTTTAGTATAATGAAAAGGGAGTGTTTGCTAACACCTAAAAAAAAAAGTGATTGTCAGCTTTTGGTTGGAAAATAAACTAGTAGTTTTTTTAAGTGTTTTCAAATGCAAACAACTACTTCAATCTTCACTGCCGTAAAGATTTTCACAATCATGACCTTGCATTGATAAATCAGGTACCTCAATCTTCACTGCCGTAAAGAACACCGTTGACTACTTAAACAGAAGTCGTTTTCGTTAAAAACCCGAACACCGAATACGTAAAGTCCAACAACTTCTCTTATGCCATTGTTGCAGTGGGGGAAACACCATATACAGAGGGATTTGGAGATAGCTTAAACCTGACACTTCGTTATCCTAGTTATACTACCATTACAAATGTATGTGCATCTGTGAAATGTGTCGTCCTTCTGGTCGCGGGCCGGCCCGTCGTGATCCAGCCATATCTTGCACAAATTGATGCCCTTGTAGCTGCTTGGCTGCCAGGATCAGAAGGCCAAGGTATTGCCGATGTTTTATTTGGTGACTATGGTTTTACTGGTAAATTGCCACGTACGTGGTTCAAGACCGTCGATCAACTTCCTATGAATGTTGGTGATAAGCACTATGATCCACTGTTCCCATTTGGATTTGGGCTTACAACTGAACCTATACCTACAAAGGTTAACTAAATGAGTAAATGTGCATTGGAGGATTCTTGCTGATGAGCCAATAAGAATAACGAATAAAATTCTTGTAGAAGGATTATGATTGCGCTAAGTACTTAGCTTTTTACCTGTGTTTCAAATAAAAGTCGATAATATAGGACATCATCATCAATGAAATTTGAGTTGATCCCAATTGAACTCCAATTATACCTTTTTATTCACAATTGTGGTCATTTTAAACTCTTTGTTGCCTTAAAAATAATATGATTCCAACTTAATGCTCTTTCCTCGATGATGATTGTGCTACTACTCATGTTGAATTCAACTTTTAAGTGGGTCATTGTCTGTATCACAAAAAGTCGTTAGGGCCTTAATAAGCTAAAGAACTTGAGAGAAATTAGTGCGTAGTAAATTGCATAGTAATGAGGATATAATATTTATAGGTAAATAAGTGGGTCATGGACTTTAATACAAAATTTAATTTTATTGGACCTTTATTTAATTATTGGTCCATAACCCAAATATTCTCATTGAACTTAGCCTTTTGATCTTATCCGAATTATAATCCATCACTCACGTAAATGCGGGCTTCCTCTTTCACTTGAGTTGTAAAGGAAAATATGTTTACATTGTTGATCAAAATATTAAAGATTTTCTGAGTTATCTTTTTTGAGCGAGAAATTATCAAATATTTGTATATTAAAATTTTGGACTCAAATGTATTGAGCAAGAACAATATAGTAGCAAATCAAACTTGCAAGAAGTTATTATACCACGAAAAAATCATTATGTATGAACAATTACGGTTTTTTATCAACAGTTATTACAACATATTCGTTGAGGTCCACATGAAAGTCCTAAAGAAAGTTCTCTGAGTTCGAAGAAAACTCAATGATATTGAATGAACTTGTTTGGGATAAAACTAGAAAATAAAGATGTTTGGAAAAGTGCTAATTTATGAGTTTTGGACCTCATTTAATGCACTTCTACTTGGTCGACATTAAAATGCATTTCCACCAAACGCTTAACAATACTCATACTCACTTTTCTAAAAGGTCTATATTGGAAAGTCCATTTCATATATGGACTTCTATACTATAAGTGCTCTTAAACATGCACTAAAATTAGTCAACTTGTTTCATTAGGCTCTTTAAATGAGAAAGAAGTATAACTGGTATATAAAATAATTTAAACTATAGAAGTTTACAAAAATGGCCCGGGCCTTGGCAGAACTTAATTTGGGTTGGTCATAAGTGGGTTGGGCTGAAAGTGTTGGGCTGCATTTCAATCTCTAAACTCAATTGGAACTCAACACTTACTATTTCACGACTGGATCCTCAAGTCCTCATGATTATGAAGTCATGGTTCAATTTTCTATTAGGTGATTCGAACTCGTGACTTAAAATTTATAGGAGTGTATTGTTTTCACATACTTAACTTAATTGATAAAATTAAAAAGTTTATAATTTTAAAATATAGAATTTCATATTTAAAACCTTTGTAATGTGAGACATTATATATAGATACGTGCTTGCGACATATTGTGTTGAAAAGGTATGTGATTACTGATTATGAATATTATTATTTAATGAAATTATCATGTGTCAGACTTGATTGTCAACCAACTTGTGGATCACTCCATAAGTCTGTGGCACGTAAATTTTATTTTTATAATAATTTTAAGTTCTTCGAATACAGATAATGTTCATTAACTGCTAAATGTTTATATATATAGTGGTGCTCTGCTCCCTATCATAATTTTCTTTTCTTTAGTCCTTTCTGTTATCTTAATTAATATTAATAGTATAGTTTTGATTAATGAAAAGCTATCGTTCGAAAAAAAAATCTTATTCCACTTCTTTTTCTATTGTTTTGAATGATTAACACATGTACAATAATATCATCACCAACGGCGTTTTCTCTTGGTGACTTGTGGGGGCTTTAGCCCCCCCTCCTCCAAACCTAAATGTTTAGCTCCGCCCCTGATCATCACCATGTATATGTGTCAATCATCCAATACATGGAACAAGAAGTGTAATAGGATTTGGAACAGGAAATCTCAATCCGTTTGTTTCATGTTACACCTGGAGTCTCCATAATAACCGTAGATTTATTATAGATGTGTAAAATCACACACAGTCGTGCAATTTATTCTAAATATATATACTTCAGATTGAGAAAGAAAATGATCTGAAACCTTATTTTATTCATATTCTTGATAGTGTGTATATACATGTAGAAGTTTCACACAAAAGGAAAATAACACTAATTACACCAAATAATCCTATAGCAAAATTATAGTCCTGAAATTTATCCTTGATGCCTGGAGAATATATTTCTTCAGTGATGACCTTTGATTATGGCAGAATCAATGACTTAATTTTTGGGATCAGTAGCTTTGACACAGATAAATATTTTTTTTCAGAATCAGATAAATATACTTGTTTACATGTATTTATCAAGTGAAATATTAAATTAAGACAAAGAATCAAAACTGAGTTAGACGACTACTGAAGAAAACTTTCCGAGTATATTGGACGTAAACCTTTATATAAATATTAAGGCCATAATGGTAGACTAATAAACTTGATGCGCCATTCTGTAATTATTCTATTTAATGGGCTTAAAATTGAGAAATGGGGAGAAGTACCCACGTAGGATACAAAGTAGAAACCATCATTTCTACCCAGCAGACATTTTTTATGTTCTTTTACTGAAATATCCATAGCAATTTATTATATCGTGAGAGCTTATTTTATCTTATGATAACTTAGTTTATTTGTGAGAGTTTATTTTATACCGCGATAGCTTATTTTATAATGTGATATAGCTTATTTTATACCGTGAGAACTTATATCATATTGTGAGAACCTATTTTATATCGCGGTAGCATATTTTATACCGCGATATAGTTTATTTTATACTGAAGTGAGAGCTTATTTCATCTTGTGAGAACTTATTTTTATCTTTGTGATAGCTTATTTCATATTGTGAGAACTTATTTCATCTAGTGAGAACTTATTTTATTCCGTGATAGCTTATTATATACCGTGATATGCTTAATTTATACCGTGAGAGTTCTTTTATACCGTGAGAGTTATTTCATACCTTGAGAACTTATTCTATACCGTGAGAACTTATTTCATACCAAGATAGCTTATTTTATTTATATCGTGATATAGCATATTTTATACTGTGATAGCTTATTTTATACCGTGATATAACTTATTTTATACCGTGAGAGCTTATTTCATACCGTGAGAACTTCTTTTATGCAATGAGAGCTTATTTATTTTATATCGTGAAAGCTTATTTTATACTGTGATATATCTTATTTAATTTATACCGTGAGAGCTTATTTTATAGCGTGAGAGCTTATTTTCTCATATCGTGAAATAAGCCCTCATGGTATAAAATAAGCTCTCACGGTGTAATATAAGATATATCACGATACAAAATAAGCTAGTCACGGTATAAAATAAGTTCTCACGATATGAAATAAGTTCTGACGGTATGAAATAAGTTTTCACGGTATAAAAGAAGTTATATCACGATATAAAATAAGTTATTACGGTATAAAATAAGCTACGACGGTATAAAATAGCTTATTTTGAATGCTGGGATTTTGTATAGATTTCTTCTTTCTTGGTAATTTTGTCGGTTTGTACAATGAGTACACTTATTAAAAATGAAGGGGTCAAAGATAGCTGAAAGATTCCATAATCCTGAATGCTAATTAACGACCAATACACAATTATTTAGAAGTTTAATTAATTAATATGTACGGTTAATATTATTTTAATAGTATATTTTATTAAACCAGATCCAGATGTATGTTATGATTCATAATTATCGATACATGTAGGGCTCTATAATAAAGTCTTTGATTAAATTAAAATGTTTGTTCGACTTCGGCAAGGTACTTTTGTTTACCGCGCGTTCTACAATTATTAATTTTTTTGAACACACTATTATTCACCAAATTTGTGGTATAAAAAAAAAATATCCAACATGCATGTAGATTTCCTCGAACAAAGTATTGGCATCATTGAACTTCCAGCACGATGAAGAAATCAATTTTGATTACTAAATGGACCACTGTTTCGATGTTGACAACTCACTCGAAGACGAACAATGGCTTGAAAAGATGATAAAATAAGTTATTTATGTAATACATCAACATACAATAAAAACCCTTTATAAAAAAATATTGTTGGGCCTAGACTATTAGATATTATCAGTAGAAGCTTCCATTTTCTATTAGGCTAGTTGTTATTTCTGTTAGTTTGTTATTTTCTGTTAGTTAGTTATTACTGTTTCATTAGCCAGCTAATAGACTACTCTCTCCTGTATATATATCACACCATACGTTGAATAATACAAGTTACTTTCATTTCCCTCATATCATGAGTGTTTAGAATATCAACATGGTATCATGAGCCACATTTCCCTCCGGTAATTTTTTTTTTCCGGCCAACGCCGACGATTTCCATTTTCTCCGATGGCTTCCTTAGCTCCGTTCTCTTCTTTTCCTTCCTTTCCTGCGGTGGCAGTAAAATTGGATCGACATAATTTCAATTTCTGGAAGATTCATGTACTTTCAACCGATTCGTGCACATGGACTTGAGGAGTTTTTTGGCACTGCTTTGCGATTCCGCCCAAGTTTATCACCTCCTCAAGCTGCATCTACTTCTTCCTCTCCTCCAGTTCTCAATCCAATTTCAACTTTGGTTACACAGGGACCGAGTTCCTTTTTAGTTGGCCGCTTTCCTCCGTTTAAGTCTACATGCTTGGTCACATTAGTCGTTGATCCACTTCGGCGGAGGTATGGAGTGTTCTTACCAAGTTAAATTCTACTTAGTCAAAAGCTCAGATTATGAATCTCAGATTTGACTCCAAAACACTAAAAAGGTGATCTCTCTGTTGATGAATATGTGTTGAAGATGAAATGTATTGTTGACAATCTTTAGCGGTGGTCAAGTGATTAATGATGATGATCTTATTCTTTATATACTCGGTGGTCTTGGATCTCAATTCGAATCTGTTATTGTTCATCTTACCTCTCGAAGTGATTCTCTTTCCTCTCTCGAGGTTCAATTTGTTTTGCAATCTCATGAAATGCGCATTAAACAAATCGAGTTCCGTCTCTCTCTGTTCAAAATTTTGCACATGTTGCTCAACGCGTATTTTTACTTGGTGATGCGAGAAACAATTTCAATGGTGGTTATAGAGGTGGATCGAATGGCAGAGGCCGTGGCAATAGAGGCAGAGGATCCGGTTTTAGAGGAAATAGACAGCAGCTTGTCAAATCTGTGGAAAATCAAATCATGTTGCTTCAAAGTGTTTCAAGAGGTTTGATATGCGGTTTCAGACTTGACAAAGACACATCAGGCTCATTTTGCTACTAATCATCCCCACCTCAAAATGTGCAATCTCCTTGTGTTTCCAAGTACTACACCTCCTTCTTGGAATCAGTATCGCCTCCTCTCCATCCTCAAATTGGTGTGTTGATAGTGGTGCCTCTAGCCATGTTACAACCGATTTGCAAAATCTCACCTTCATTCCAACTACAATGGTGATGACAAACTTACTATAGGTAATGGTTCTCAATTACAAATCACTCACACTTGGTCATTCTCTTCTTCCTTCTATATCTCGCTAATAAACCTCTTAAACTCACTCACATTCTTTGTGTCCCCGACATCACAAAAATCTTCTCAAAGCATCTCTAAATTCACTAAAGATAACAATGTTTTAGTTGAATTTCATGACATTCATTGTCTTGTGAAGGACATGGCAACTCATCAAGTGTTATTGAAGGGAGCTCTTAAAGAAGGACTCTACCGACTTGACCTTACTCTCCTTCCTGGCTCTGCCTCAAAATCTCTCGCCATCTCGCTTCCTTCTCAAGTCCGCTTTTCTAGCAGCAAAGTCTGCGACTCCTTCACTCGTGGCACAATAGATTAGGCCACCCTTGTTTTTTTTGTTCTTCAAATCGTAATGAACAATATTGGCATTTCGGTTTCGCAAATAAAGATTCATTTTGTTCATCTTGTAAGCTTGGAAAAATGCATTGTATGTCTTTTCCCCCTGTTCCTATCAAAACTACGACTCCATTTCAATTAATTCACTAAGATGTTTGGGGTCCTACATACATTACTTGATAGATGGTTTCAAGTATTATGTGCATTTTGTGGATGATTTTACTAGACATACTTGGCTATATCCTCTCAAATTAAAATCGAAGTTTGCAATATTTTTTTGCACTTCAATGCTCTTGTTGAAAGACAGTTCAATTCCAAAATTATTTCATTACAAAGTGATTGGGGTGGTGAGTATAGAAGCCTTGCTGCTCCTCGTTTCGTCCTCTCTTGGTATTAATTTGAGACACCCTTGTCCACACACACACCAACAAAATGGCAAAGCGAGAGAAAACACCTTCATCTCATTGAACTAGCCTTATCACTTCTTGCTCAAGCCTCTCTTCCCTTAAAATTCGGTGGGATCTTTGTTGCTTCTTTCTTTGTCTATCTCATAAATAGACTTCCCACACCCACTCTTAAAAATCTTTCTCCTTTCGAGTCTCTTTACAACCAACCTCCACGATTACACCTTTCTCAAGACCTTTGGGTGTGCTTGCTTTCCATATCTCGGACCATACAATTCTACTAAGCTTAGCCGAGGAAGTTCTAAGTGCATCTTTCTAGGCTACAACACTTCACATAAAGGTTACAAGTGTCTTAGTCTTTGAAGGAGAGTTTATATTGCTAGAATCGTAGCTTTCAATGAATCAAATTTCCTTATCCCCTTTTGTTTCCAACACCTTCTCATCCCCTCTCCACTCGAGTCCTTTTTCAATGCTTTTTTCTTCTGTTCTCCTCTTATTCGGCTCCAAACTTCTTCTCCTCCACCCTCACCCACCGCACTCAACCTCCTATTTCTCCTCCTGCGCACCTTCTCATTGTCCTTCTCTTTCCCCTTTACCTCCTACGGATCCTTCTCCCGCTTCTCCTTCTCCTCCTCATCCTCATTTTCCCCGCCACTCTATGCTCACAAGATCCAAATGTGGCATCTTCAAACCAAAAATTTTTCTTGCTTCTACTAGTTCCTCTTCTTGTAACTCAACCGGAGAATCTATAGATCAAGCCATCGGATCCTAATTGGAAATTGGCTATGGATGATGAGCATAATGCTCTCATCAAGCAACAACACTTGGGAACTTGTCCCTTATCAAAATGATATGAATATCATCCAAAGATAAATGGGTATTCGTAACCAAGTACAAAGGCGATGGTTCTCTTGATAAGCTTAAAGCTAGACTTGTTACCAAGGGCTTTCAACAAACTCTTTGGTGTGGACTATTTTGATACCTTTAGTCTGTCATAAAACCTCTCACTTTGTTCACATTGTGTTCACTCTTCTTTGTCACAAAAGGTTGGAGCATTCAGCAAATAAACATTTACAATGCCTTCTTAAATGGAGATTTATCTCCTCGAGACGATTTTATGACTCATTACAGGGTTATGTTAATCTGCTAGACCAAATCATGTTTGCAGGTTGATTAAGGCTTTATATGGGCTCAAACAAGCTCCAAAGGCTTGGTTTGACAAGTTAAAGGCTTTCTCCCGAGCCTTGGTTTTTAACTCTACCTCGGACTCATCCTTATTTTTTTCTTGGCAAGATTCTAAAGTTCTTCTCATCCTGGTTTATGTGGATGACATCCTCATCACAGGGGATGGCGGTCTTTCGCATTCATACACTCATCTCTCGAACTTCACAATAAATTCTCTCTCAAGCACTTGGGTGAAGTTAACTATTTTCTTGGTATTCGAGGCTCACGGGTTATCTACATGAGGTTTCATTTTGAATCGGACAAAATATATTAATGATCTTCTAGCTAAGACTCATATGCGGGATTGTAAGCCCAGTGTCTCCCCTTATTGTTCATCCAACAAGCTCTCTCTCATTGACGGTGATCTTTTTGACATGCCTCTCAGTATAGAAATCATCAGAGGTGCTCTTCTTGATGCTTCTCATGACCAGGCCCGACATTTCATATATTGTCAACAAACTCAGCCAATTCCTTCATGCTCCAACCATCTGTCATTGGGCTGCTTGCAAAAGGGTCCTCAGGTATCTAAAGGGCACTCGGTTTCAAGGTCTTCTTTTCTCTCCTGTGCGAGTTTGGTTTTGGAAGGCTATAGTGATGCAGATTAGGCGGAGTTGCTTGGATGATAGGAAGTCTACTTACGGGTTATTGTGTGTTCCTTGAAATAATTTAGTTGCTTGGAGTTCAAGAAACAAAATGTCATAGCTCGCAGCAAAGATCTTGAATCGAGAATATAGGGCTCTTGCTACATCACTTATTTGGATCCATCCTTGTTTGCGAATTAGGATTATCTCTCGGACAACCCGCTATCCTTTGGTGTGATAATGAAAGTGCCATCTCACTTGCCTCAAATCCAGTTTTCCATGCTCGAACCAAACATATAGAGGTTGATGTTCATTACATCAGGGAGAAGGTCAATAGCAAAGTGATTGATGTCCGTTTTGTTCCTACTCAAGATCATATTGCTGATATTCTTACTAAGCCTGTTTCCACACATCGGTTTGAATTTTTATGTAATAAATTCCCTCTTGACAGGCCCCCTGGTTTAGCTTGAGGGGTGTGTATTAGATATTATCAGTAGAAGCTTCCATTTTCTGTTAGGGTAGTTGTTATTTCTGTTAGTTTGTTATTTTCTGTTAGTTAGTTATTACTGTTTCATTAGCCAGCTAATAGACTACTCCCTCCTGTATATATATATATATATATATATCACACCATACGTTGAATAATACAAGTTACTTTCATTTCCCTCATATCATGAGTGTTTCGAATATCAACATAGACAAATATAATAATTTAAAGACGATACTTATTAATTGATAATGAATAATTGATTATTATTAATATATATATATATAATAAATATATTTGTGCATGTTTACATTTTCATTTTACCATGATTAGTGCATGAATTATAATTAACAAAGATAATGGTACTTCGCAAAAATTAATATTTCATCGACACTAGTTAAATTTTAGAAGTTCAATTTGGCGAATTGCATAATTATTCATAAATGTTATGTTTTATTCTCTAGATGTTCTAAGCCACAAACTAGAAACATTCGCCAAACGAGAAAGCAAAGAAAAAAGAGATCCACACAATTTTTTTTTAAAATTTTTATTTTTTTTGCATTTGTTGTTTCCCCATCCTTTTTTTGAGACACTTCAATATTTTTCTCATTTTTGCCCGACAACATGCCATTTTGTTATCTTTGTGAATTGTGAAATACTACTAAGAAGAATTTACAAATTTCAAAGCAGTTGATTCAAAGGAGTGACATCCATGGAAATATTGAAATTTTGGTGAAGCACATTTTGCAAAAAGATTGAATAGAAAAAAAAAAGAAGTCATATCAAGGGTGTTAATATATTCAAGCCAAGATCACTTTGAATAGAAAGCAGAGTAAATGAACCAGAGGTATGGAAGAGAAAAACTGGAAAACTTGCATTGAACTGAACGAATTAGAATTATGTACATTGAGTATACATGAATATGAAGAATAACTTAATAACAATAAAACTAATTGTTTTAACTGTATAACTAACAAAACTAATTTTGAGTACTTGCCTGCTTTGAATTGGATATAGAATATTGACACCCCCGCAAGCGGTGCATGGATGTCGATCATGCCAAGCTTAAAGTGATTAAAATTGTGTGGAGGAAGGGGTTTTATAAGTATGTATGCTGATTGATGTGCTAATGGAATGTGAATGAGTTTTATAAGGCCAGCATCGATCTTCTCTCTTACAAAATAGCAATCTATCTGGATTTGTTTTGTCCTTTCATGATGGCATGGATTGTGAGCAATACTGTTAGCAGACTTACTATCTGTGTACACCAAAGTTGGATGAATATGAGGGAGTTGTAGATCTTGCAACAAATAAACTAACCATTGGATTCCACAAGTGATTGCAACAATAGCTCTATATTCAGCTTCTGCAGATGATTTGCTAACTGTTGGTTGTTTCTTCCATGAAATCAATGAGTCTCCTAAATAAACTGCATAACATGTTATACTTCTTCTTGTTTTTGTACATCTTCCCCAGTCTGCATTAGAAAATCCCTTTAACTGTATTGAGGATGTAGATGGATAAAATAAAGAGGCGGTTTTGTTTTAGCCATTCCCAACAAACCAAGATGTTTTTTAGCCATCTTTTTCAAACACATCTTTTTAGTCATTTTTGGGGTGTAAAATGACATCCATACCACTTCAAAGCATGTTTGTTTGATATTTGGGTTATTTCTCTCAATGTGTGATATATAATCTGGGTATCTTTGTAACTCGAATTCAAGTCAATGTGACTCGAATTTGAGTCACAGTAACTCGAACATGACTCGAAAAAAATAATTTTTTTTAAAAAAATTGAGTCACACATGACTCGAAAACAAAAAAATTTAATTTTTTTTTAAAAAAAAAATCGAGTCACTATGACTCGAATTCGAGTCACAAGACTCAATTCGAGTCATGACAAAACAAAAAAATTAAAAAATTGAAATTGAGTTTTGTGATTTCGAATTGATTACAACATGACTCGATTTGAAGTCACTCAATGTGTAATATATATCATAAAGTTCGTTATTATAACCAAAAAGTTTGTGTGGCATAGTGGTTTGTCCGATGTTTCCTCACTATTAGGTCATGGTATGCCACACAAACCTTTTGGTTATAATAATGAACTTTATGTTATATATCACATATTGAGTGATTTCGAAATTGAGTCATGTTGTAACTCGAATTGAAGTCATTGTAACTTTCGAATTGAAGTCTGATAGCTTTCGAATTCGAGTCATTACATCATCTGTGCTTATTTTTTTTTCCCAAAAACTTTGAATTCACATAACTTTTTCGTTTTAAATCCATTTTGCATGTATAATATATCAAATTAATTCTCTTTTCGATAACTATAATTCAACACCCATATTGCATATTTAAAAATGAAAACTACAGGTTCGATTTCTTAAAAAAGAGTAAGAAGATACATAGAGAAATAACCCAAATATCAAACTAACTTGCCAGAAGGGTATGTATGTCATTTTACACCCCAAAATGGCTAAAAAAGATGTGTCTACAAAACATGGCTATTTTTAATCTTTACATTTTCTAAATGGCTATTTTGTACCATTACCACTAAAATAAACCTTTTCCTGGATTGTTTTTTATGTATCTTAATACTCTGTGTGCAGCAGAAAGATGAGCTGATGTTGGTTTAGACATGAATTCTGACAATGTTTGAATAGAATATGATAACTCAAGCCTAGTAATTGTGAGGTATAAGAGTCTGCCAACTAATCTTCTGTAGACTGAAGGGTCGTCAAGTAAAGTAGTATCGCCATCCTTAAAATCAATCATTGAATCCATGGGAGTAGATGAGGGTTTGCGACTAGGTATCCCTGTCAATATGTCTAGTGTATATTTTCTTTGGCACAAACTTATACATTTCCGCTTTGCTATTTCAATTCCCAGGATATATTTAAGGATCCATAGATCCTTGATGGTGAAAGTAGAATCTAAGTGAGTTTTGATGTCTTGAATTTCTTTCATGTTGTTTCCTGCAAGTATTGTATCATCTACATAGACACATAAAACGGCTATAGATGCATAATCAGTTTTTATAAAAAGAGAGCTATCAGATTTTGATTGAGAAAAGCCATAAGTAAGAAGGCAAGAGATAAGTTTTTGAAACCATTGTCTTGAAACTTGTTTCAATCCATATAAGCTCTTTTGAAGCTTGCAAACTCTTTGATCTGCACAATAACCTGGTGGTGGTAACATGTACATCTCTTCATCTAAATCTCCATGTAGGAATGCATTATTCACATCCAACTAATGTATGAAACAATCTTTTGCAGCTGAAATTGCTAGAATTAATGGTTAGTTTTGTGCAGGGGAGAAAGTATCAAAGTAATCAAATCCTTCTTCTTGAGTATAACCCTTTGCCACTAATTGAGCTTTTTATCTTTCAATTATACCATCAGCTTTGTACTTGATCCTATATACCCATTTGCAACTAATACAATATTTTATTTAGAGGTAATTCAGTTAGTATCCATGTATTGTTTTTTCCAAAGCTTGAATTTCAGTTTTCATAGCATCTTGCCATTGATCAGATTTCTTTGCTTGAGCATATGTCTTAAGCTCAGTGAGTTGGCTTATAGATGCTGTGAAAGATTTATGGGGTTTGGACAACTGAGCTGTAGACAAAAACTGAGAAATACAACATTGCTTCCTAGAAACAACATTTTGAGCTGAATGATCCTGTCTACGTATGGAATGGGGCAGAGCACAGTCATATACTGTAAGATAATGAGGAATTGTTCTTGCCCTTGAAGACCTTCTTGGTGGATGTTGTATCTCATATTCAGTATATGTAATGGAATGAGATATATCATTGTGATTAGGATACAAATTAGTATCAACTGTGGTATTATCACATGTGATATCAGCTGTATTAAAATTACATGTATTATCAGTTGTAATATTATCAGATGTAGTGTCAGTTGTATTAAAATCAGAAATGGAAATACTTTTGATGAAACCATCAAATAAGAAATCATTTATCTTAGAAGTTGGAAATATAGGAACATGTGAGTTCAATGAGTCTTGATCAATAGAGCTAAAAGGAAAAATATGTTCACAGAATTGAACATTTCTGGATACAAAAACTTTTCTTTTGTTCAAATCATAAAGCTTATAACCTTTACACCATAAAGGATAACCAATAAAAACACATTTTATTGCTATAGGATCAAATTTTGTTCTTTGAGATGTGAGAGTAGAAGCACAGGCAAGGCAACCAAAAGTCCTTAAGTAATTATAAACGGGAACTTTGTTGTACAATAATTCAAAAGGTGATTTATTTTTAATGACAGGGGAAGGAATTTTGTTAATGATGTATGTTGCAGATAATATACATTCATTCCAAAAAGAAGTAGGCATCTTTGACTAAAAAAGCAATGCTCTAGCAACTTGTAAAAGATGTTGATGCTTCCTTTCAACAAGTCCATTTTGTTGTGGTATTTCAACACAACTGGTTTGGTGTACTATACCATAGGTTTTGTAAAAATATGTAAGAATAAACTCACAGCTATTATCAGATCTCAAGATTTGAATTTTTGTTTTGAACTGAGTGAATACCAGATTATAAAAGCTAATCAAGTGAGATTTTGTTTCGGATTTGTTTCTCCTCATATAAATACATACACATCTAGAGCAATCATCTACAATAGTCAAAAAATATTTGAATCCATTATAAGAAGTAACTGAGAAGGGTCTCCAAATGTCAGAATGGATTATTTCAAAAACAGAAGATATATGACCTAACATATCGTGCCAAACAAAAAATTTTTTGGATTTATTGAAGTAGCAGGTGAGTGAGAAGCAAGATGATATAAGCCATGAACTTGTTTAGCAAAACCAACCATCTTCATTGTTTTCATATTATGTAATACACAATGAGATGAAAGAAAGTAAGCAGCATAGTCGATGTTTTTGTGAGATTAGAAATAGATAATGAATTATATGTAAAGGATGGCACATATAATACATTATGCAAAATTAAAGAATTAGAAAATTTTGTTGTGCCAATGTGAGTAGTTGCAGTGTTGTTACCATTAGGTAGATGAATAGTGATAGAAATTTGTTTAGGTACACTTGTATAGAGATAAATCACATATCATATGGTATGTTGCGCCAGTATCAATTATCCAAGAATGGTTTTGTGTGAAAGTGGAAAAATATGAATGATTTGTACCTGTAGATATAGAATTTGAAACATTACATGAAGTAGAAGCAACAATAGTGGTTGCATTCACAGAGTTAGTAGAAATCCGATTCTTTGCAAAAGTCAGAAATCTTTCAACCATATCCTTGAAAAAATCTAATTATCAACATTTTGAGAAGGCTCAGGAGCAGCTGAGTTAGCAGCTGAATTGGTAGCTGAGTCAGGAGCATGCCTAGGACCTTTAGGGATTTTCCAATTAGGAGGGTAACCAACGAGTTGAAAACATTTGTCAATGGTATGCCCTGAATATCCACAATGGGAGCATTTTAGTTTCTTCCTTTCTTTGTTAAACTGAATCTTGGATTAGAAGAATTCTTGACTAGCATAGCCATGGAAGAATCAAGTGTGTCAGAGGAAATTACAGAATTACTCAATCCTCTTTGAGTTTCTTCTTGGAGTAAAAGAGCATGCATAGACCTTTGCAAGACTAGGCAAGGGTGAGTTGAACAATAATTGGCTTCTTATTTGAGCATAAGAATCATTAAGACCAACCAAGAATTTTATGACAGAATCGGATTGCTAAAGATCGGCCATAACATTAGAAACATTACAAGAACAATTGCCACAAACATATTTGATGAGTGGTCTGTGACTAACATACTCATCCCAGATGGCTTTAAATAGAATGCAAAGCCTTATGTAAATGAATAACTCGAGGGTCATCGCTTCTGACATAACGAAGCTTCAATTCATCCCAGACTTCCTTTGCAGTTGTAAAAGACAACAAGCTTTGCCTAATATCTTTAGAAATTGAATTAAGTATCCAAGAAAGAACAAGATTATTAGCCTTTTGCCAATATGGATACAGAGGATTAGAGGCTGGAGATGGGATTAGCAGAGATCCATCAATGAAGCAGCTTTGTTCTTGACATTAAGTACCATAGACACATCTCGGCTCCAAAAAACGTAGTTTTCACCGGTGAATGGCTCATACACGATGATCGCACCAAGATTATCACTTGGGTGTAAAAAGAAAGGTGGGTGTAAAAAGAAAGGTGATGATGGTTCATCACCAGGACTATGAGAAGTATTGACCTCAGAAATGAATGCCATAATAATGAATTGACAGATTCAACCACTAAATTATCAAGAAAATGAGAAGAGAAGCAACGGTTCTATAGAGATTAAACTGATACCATGTTAATATATTCAAGCCAAGATCACCTTGAATAGAAAAGCAGAGTAAATGAACCAAAGGTATGGAAGAGAAAAACTGGAAAACTTGTATTGAACTGAATGAGTTAGAATTATGTACATTGAATCTTATGTATACATGAATGAAGGATAATGAATAACAATAAAACTAACTTTTTAATCGTATAACTAACAAAACTAATTTTGAGTACTTTCTTGCTTTGAATTGGATATAGAATATTATTGACAAAGGGGGAGAAAAACTAATATTATGAATTATATAAGAAATTTAAATTAGTAAATTTTCACTTTTGTGGCCCCTAGAAAAAAAAATTATCTTATGCATTACTAATTGATTTATTTTTTAAATATTTATTTTATATGCACACATACAACCGATGAGTGTAAAATATACGTGCATTTGAGGGCTTAAAATGATATATATTTGATGCATTTGCACGCATATTCAATGTGTTTTGCTTGGTTTCCCTTGTTGGACGTGATACTACGTACTCTTGTGAGTTTTGCAGAAAATGGAGCTAAATTGGATAAAAAGAGATACCACGTTCCAAAATATAGGTCAAAATTTAATGTACGAGCAAAAATATGAAGAAGAGAAGCATGGAAGGTCAAACAAAAGGAATTTTCCTTCAAAAACGTCAAAACGCACTAACAGTTTCTAGCACTAGCAAAGTTTTGTATTTTGGCCATAACTTCCTCAAAAACATTGATATTGAGGTGATTCAAGTAGACATGGAAAGTTAAGAGAAAGATCTACAACTTTCATGAAGACCCCGAGATCAAATTCTGATCGCACGACCCGACCGTGTGGGTTGACAAGGTCGTGCGACGTAACTGGGGCTGAATTGGTCTCCTTTTTCTACTCGAACTCTCAAAGTGATCTCTCCAAGTATCTATAAAAGGACCCAAGGCTATGCACGAAAATTCATCCATCAATACATCACTCTCAATATAGAAAACACATCAAATAATACAGGAGAACGAAAGAATCGGAGAGCTTCGAGAGCAAAGACTAGGTCGCGAAGAGCAAACAAGGCTTTCCCGCATCTAGGAGCACAAGAGCTTCGAGGGGCTTGGTGGGAGAATCCATTTCGACAAGAAGGGGTTTTTTCTATGTCTAAGAACTCTTGTCTGTGCTTTATATGATGTCTAAATATTGATTGATTTGTCTATGAGTTTGTAATCAATGTTTGGCATATTTTTTGGATCTTGGGGCATAATCAAAGCGTGGATTTATATTAAATATGATTATTTATTTTCTTAATTAATTCATGTATTCTATTTTATGAATTCGAGTGCTTATTTATAATTGCTTTTTATTTGGCCAATAAATTGCATGTCATACTTCTAGTCCATAATCCAGGCCAAGTGAGTTCTAGAAAATGAATTGAATTCGGAGATGAAACATACGTGACAAGCGTGTTTGTGGGGAGTCATTTAATTCACAAATCTTTTGGGTGTTAATAAGAATTGTAACGATCCGAGATGACTACAATTGTTATTAATCAACTGTTTACGCACCACCTGACCAGGGGAGTAAATGAATTTAGGAATTTGAACCCATAGAATTGCATGAATTGGTTTTAAAACTCTATTCGCATTTAATATTGAAGAAGTATGTTGAGATTATGTGCTAAGGTTGCTCCTAAAAATGTTGAAAATACTTGTGGGGTTCACAAATTTATTTTTATTTTCTTTCTTTGTTTTCGATTTTAGTTAGATTAAAATACTTGATTTTCGGTCGTTTCAATAAAATTGGAATACGATGTTATCATAGCCTAAGTGTTTCGAGCTTCAATCGGCGAACACGTCTTTGCTTTCACATTATTCATAAACTACAGCATGCACACTTACAGTTGTATTAACCAAAATAACTTTTAGCGAACAACAACATTAGTCGCCCATCACTCCTTATGTAATAGGAAGAATAACATGATGACTATAGTACAAAACTACAAATAAGTGGTACGTATACATTAAATGTTCCTAGCCATAAATTTACTTACATGATTTTTTTGTTCAATTCTCAATTTTATTATTTTTAATATATTAGATACATGTCATGCCTGCAAAAATATACTATTATTGTATATATGATGTTCATTTAGTATATTAGACTATTGGAGTGTTTGCAAAAACTTCTGCTTTTAGAATAAGTGATTTATTATAGCAGAAGTAGAAGTAGTTGAGAATCAGAAGTTGGTAATGTTTGAAAATAGAATTAAAAGTTGAGAATGAAAAGTTGAGAGTGTTTGGTGAAAAAGTAGTAAAAATGCTTATTTATTTGTAAAATTCAAACTAGAAATATAAGCAGAATTTAAAGCACCCATCTCCCTACTTTTAGGTTATGATTAAATGAATCAGAATTAGAAACAGAAATTGGTATATGAAAACATTCAAAACTACTTTTTTTAAACAAAAAAACTGAAAAATACTTATTTTTAGTGTCTGCAAACACTGCCTATAAGAGGGATAAAATAATGAAACAAACAATCTGACTGATAGATACATGCCTCATAGGCCCCGGAATATCTGATTGGACCATGCCGTCAGTTATTTCACTGAAGTTTTTAATAATTAGACAGAAAATACTTTTAAAAAAAAAGAAATAATATTTTCATATTTTGTTGTTATTTTACCCCTCCAATTATCAAGTTACAGTTTTCAACTTATTTGTTGTTAATTGCTAATTGTTATATTCAATATAGCTGCAGAAAGACAGGATATTACGTATGAAATTTATTTGACTGGATTATATATCATATTTTTTATTAATCAAAATGAATTTCATTCATTCATCATAAATAACTTACAACTTACAACAATATCGATTGACAAAACGGTTGCATGCCCTACAAAATCATAAACCTATATACAACTTATTATGTATCACAATTTAATCCCGATTGAATTAGATTATAATTAATTAGATTATAATGTGTATCCTTCTTTTTTTTAGAATTGAAATTGTTTTTTGTATGACTTTATATCGTCAATTATTATGACATACTTTATACAAATTTAATATTATTAATATATCTCTTAGTACTTGTATCAGGGCCACTTACTTTTTTCCTAGATTCCCAATTTCATTGATTGATACTGTTAGGTTTTGGATTTCCAAAAAAAAAAATTACTGTTAGGTTTTGAGACCATATTGTCTGAAAAATATCTTGCAAGGGAAAAGTCAGCAAAAAATCTCCACCTGTTTTTGCTTTGTTAGATCTAGTTAGGACAATTTTGCCATTAATCGAATTTGTCTGTAATATATCTTTTCAAACCTTTAATTAATTTTTTCCTCAAAAAAACCTTTAATTAATTTTTAAATAACGAACTTTTATATTTTATTGTTTTCTGTTACCCTCTAATAAAGAAAGTGTAACGGACACTATTGCCCCACATTTTTTGGACAATTTTATGCTCCCCCGCTTTTTCGGACAATTTTACACTCCTGCCAAATTTTGTAGATTTTTTTACGTTGTTGTTTCAAGGTTGTTTCAAACATATTTCATCTAATAAAATTTCAGTGGAAAAATAATTTTTGCCCCCACTAAATATTCAATTTTATACTCAAAATCTTATAAAGAAATCAAGAAATATACACACAAAACAACACATTAAAACTAAGCAAATTGAAAATAATATAGAACCAACATGAATAAAAAACACAATGCGATTTTTGATCCAATGCATCGAAAACATCAAACACGTATAAACAACCAATAATAAACAACATAACACTATTGAAAACTATATAAAAACAAACCAAAAACAAAATAAAACAATATATAAAACACCACATGAACAAATCTAAAGAGTTTGAAAATAGGTGAAAACTGCAGTGGAACATCAAAAACTATATTGAAACAACAAGAAACATAAGAACAACATTAAAAACAGTATAGACACAACCAAAAATAGCATAAACAATATATAAAACTATGTATGACAGAAAATAGCTTAAAAATAAGTAAAAATTATATTAAAATATCGAAACGGCATAAAAACAACTAAGAAATAAATATAATAAATATCGAAACAACAGATATAACATATAAAACAACACATGAATCAAAAAAAATTAAAAAAAACGTAAAAACAAAAAACATGCAAAAGCGTAAAAAAAAAGTCAAAAAAATATACGAAAGTGATAATAATATAGACAGTGTCTTTTCTTCCAAAAGTTTTGAGGTATTTCCAACAATTTCTCATAAAGAAATTCTTCAAAATAAAATAAAATAAAGAAAAGACACCAACTTCAGACCAAAGATGGCATTGGTGGGCCTTACAAAACAAGAGGGCTCACACGAGCTGCAATGGTGGGCGCAAACGTACCTCTCAATATTTAATTATCATTTTATACAATCTTTTTTTTTTGAGAGAAATTGAAATAGCTTTATTACGTAAACGAACTATCGGCTATTACAATTTCATTAACCCACGGCGGGGCAACTTCACTCGTCCAACAAAAAGACGAAGAAGAAAAAGCTGAAAAATTAGCAAGTTTGTGAGCAGCAATATTAGCAATACGGCGAACATGTGAAATTTTGTTTGCTCTCAACTCCTTAATCATGCTCGAATGTCTTGAATCGGAAAACCCAGTAGCTAAGATCCTCTTCACCGGCCTTTGATCACAGACCGCCATCAAAGAGTCTGAGTAAATAAGAATTGGGTCTAGACCTGCCTCCTTAACTTTGATTAATCCATCCAAGAGTGCCTGCAATTCCCCATCCAGAACGTTGTCAAAAGTATCCCATATAGTCCCAAACGCCAAGATTAAATTCCCCGCTGAATTTCGAACTATCCCCCCTGTAGCGTATTTCTTTTCGTTAAAGTTGCAGCATGCATCGACATCAAGGCGATACGAGCCATCTGGGGGTTTTCTCCACTTCGATTCAGTTTCAATAGCAGGATTAGTACCACTTGTCAATTTTCAATTTTTGGAGTGAAAAGCCTTCAAAAAATCATTAACCCACTGTACTGAAGGTGCTAGCTTGGGATGATCATTATCATGAATGAAAGTTTGTTTTTCCTTCCAAACACCCCACGTATGACATGCAAAAGCTTCAAATTGACCCTTATCTAACTTGCTTTTCATCCAACATCCTACATCAATAAAATCTCCTAACATGGCCTGTTTCAAAAATTCCCAATACTCTGTTTCTTTCCACATATGGCGACAATTTTGCGCAATAAAATAGGGAATGTGTAGTTGTATCATTGTTAAAGTGACATAGATCACAACCCCCTAAATAGGAACATGACGTCTAATTAAATTAGCATTTTTAGAAGCTATCAAATTATGAGAAGCTTTCCACCAAAATATTTTGATTTTAGGAGGAATAGACAATGCCCATAGAAATTTCCACCATTTCTCCATTTGCGCCAAGAGCAATGCGCATTAGAGTCATAATAACCAACCGCCAACTTATATCCAGGACGCACCGAGTAATTTCCTTTCTGTCAAATCTCCAAAACGACAATCCTCTCGAGCCATTTGGTAAAGACAAATAAAGAATTTCATTTGCAATATAATTTAGAAACTCCCCCGAATTATATGTTTCTCCCAACTTGCATTAACAATTAATCTATCCACTTTGGAGTCTTGAGGGATTGATGAATAACTTGGATCAATTTTATTATTTAAAGACAACACCGGTGATCTTTAAATATCCGAATATTTTGCCGTTACCAACCCTCCATGAAATGCCTTGGCTAATTAATTCTGCTCGCTCCATAGCAATGCGCGCCGAGATGAAGGGCGATTTTTGTCGCTGCTACCGGCCTCCATTATATCACAATGCCGGTAATATCGGCTTTAAGAACTCGGGCCACCAAACTATCAGGATTACGAATGATTCTCCAAATTTGTTTGGCTAGAAGCGCTTTATTAAATTCTTGTAAATTCAGGAATCCCATACCTCCACGATTCTTGGCTCGACACAAGTCGGTCCATTTCATCCAATGTAATTTTTCCTCCTCCTTCCATTCCCCACCAGAAATTTGCACAAGCCCCTTCAATCTCATTGCATATAGTTTGTGGGATGCGAAAACAAGACATTGCGTACGTCGGGATAGCTTGTAGCACCGCTTTGATAAGAACTTCTTTACCACCCTCCGAGAACACCTTTCCTCCCTGACCGCTATTCTCTTCAAAATCCGATCTTTCAAGTAGCCAAATTGAAGCCTTTTGCTT
Organism: Rehmannia glutinosa; assembly: GCA_016081115.2. Classification (NCBI taxonomy): domain Eukaryota; kingdom Viridiplantae; phylum Streptophyta; class Magnoliopsida; order Lamiales; family Orobanchaceae; genus Rehmannia; species Rehmannia glutinosa. The sequence goes on along the minus strand of CM071934.1, from coordinate 13,077,140 downwards.
TTGAGAGAAATAGTTGGCAGCCCAAGATACATGTCATGTCCTTGTACCACCGGGACTTTAAAGCTCTGCTTGAAAAAATCAACTACACTTGCATCTGTGTTCGGACTAAAAGTAATTGCGATTTATCAAAGTTAATCAATGGCACAAGCCCTTTCATATTGTATCAATAAACTCGCAATCCGCGTACACTCTCCTCTGTGGCCGACAAAAGATCAAGCTATCATCCGCATAAAAAAATAGGTGGGATAATGGGGGCATCTCGGAGCAATACGGACACCATTAATCCACCTCGTTTCAGGTTATGTTTGAACAAAGATGATAAACCATGTGCGCATATTACAAATAAATATGGCGAAATAGGATCACCTTGTCGTAAACCACGCTCGCGGAGTTACCGAACCAACTACCTCCCCATTGAGGTTAAAAGAATACTTCTTTGTTGTCACACATCTCATAATCGGCTCCACCCATTTATTTTCAAAACCCGGTCGCATCATTATTGCTTCAAGGAATTTCCATTCAACCCTGCGTAGAGCTTTACTCATATCTAGCTTCATCGCAAAGATATCCCCTTTTACTAGCCCGATGGTTACGAATCCAGTGCATACATTCAAACCCCAAGATAACATTATCGGTAATAAGCCGGCCCGGAATAAATGCACTCTGAAATTCGTCTACCACTTCATGCAACATAAGCCTGAGTCTATTACTAATAGCCCGAGCAATAATTTTGTAAAATACATTGCACAAGCTAATAGGCGGAACTCCTTCACAAGAATCGGGTTATCCACCTTGGGCACCAACGTGATTACGAAATTATTCCACATAGATAGATCCCCATTATTATTTAAGATGTCCAGCAAGGCTTTTGTGAGATCGGCCCCAACAATATGCCAATACTTTTGGAAAAATAGAGCTGGGAGGCCATCCGGTCCCGGCGCCTTATCAGGAAACATATCAAATAATGCTTGCTTAATCTCCTTAGCTTCAAATGGCCTACATAACATCTTTGTTAGTCTCGGCATTAACTTTCGGTTCAACACATTGTAATACGGTGATATTTCACTATCAGAAGGATTACGGGTGGTGAAAATATCCGTGAAGTAGTCGAGATAATATCCCCATGGCCGATTTCTTTGGTGCAAAAATCTCCTGTTTAGAAGCGAGGCCCTTGATGGTGTTTTTCGAGCGTCTGTTTGAAGCTTGTACATGAAAATAGGGAGTGTTTCTATCCCCATGTTTTAACCAATTATTCCGACTCCTTTGTTTCCAAAAGATCTCCTCTTGGGATGAGAGTTTTTCGATCTTACTCTCCAACTCTTTAATTTGCGTGTCGACTTTCTCCAATTATCCGATTTTTAAGCCGATTAAGCTTATCCCTATCCTTTTAATGCATTGAGAAAGAGAATAAAACTTACTTTTTGACCAGATTTGCGGCTCATTCTTGCAACGTTCAATCTTAAGAATCAATGGAGTGAACTTCCTTCCCCACCCGCCTCGTTCAACAACCTCGGTGCGGTCGGATTCAATAGTCCAAAACTTCTCAAACTTGAATATCTTTGCTCTTCTTCGAGTTAATTATTGCTTCATTGTTGTCGCAACTCCTCCAACCGATGATAGACAAGGCCCTATGATCGAAGAGTAGAATTCTAGAGAAGTCATATTAGTGTGGGGTATAGTAGTCTCCATTGAAGAGTACTTAAAAATCTGTCTAGTTTTCAAATATAATTTCAAATTTGCGGATCTTCTATTCACCCATGTAAACCAAGTCCCGGACTCCATATACTTCTCTCAATTCGCACTCATCGATCACATTATTAAACTCGTTGATTTGTGTTTACGGTCTCATTCTCCCGCCCCATTTCTCACTATGGCGACAAATCTCATTGAAGTCCCCACCCATCAACCAAGGGAGGTATTTTAGCTCTGCATTTTAAGCTAACTTACGAATTAAATCCCATGAGTACTTACGTCGGCTCGCATCGGGGTCTCCATAGAATCTGTAAATCTCAATTCTTACCCCTCCTTTACTATGCAATCAATGTGGCCTACTGAATATGATGAAATAGTCACAACGATGGTTTTTTCCAAAAAAGCATGAGTCCTCCCTTTTTCCAATGCGATCTACAATGAATAAGCCCTCATATCCCAACCATTCTTTCCATCTCTCGCATCTATGGGCTCTCATTCTTGTCTCACTCAAGAATAAGAGTTGTGGGTCTCTTTCGCGATTAAACGCCTAAGTTCACGGAATGCCCGTTGGTTCCCAAGCCCCCGGGCATTCCAAATTACGCAACTCATGGCTCTTGTTGGGGTTGCGTCGCGATCCCCGCCAAGTCACAAGTTTCTCCGTCAAGCATTTGTTCCTCCATCATGAAATTGACAGCATCTATCATACAACTTTGTAAAGTGATACAAATTGAGAGTACCTTCAAATTTTTTTTTTTTTATTTGAGAGAGAAAGTTTTTAGGGTTTAGTTTTTCATTATTTGGAGAGATAGTGGGGGAAATCTCCAGCTTGTGGTGATAAAACGACTCTTGACAAAAGCTGAGAGGATGAAAAAATTAAGAGCACGCGAGCATGGGCTGTGTTTTGTAGAATAATCTGTAAAGCTATCAAGGACGATAGCAATCGGAATCCGGTATGGGGCAGGCTGGTTCGAGAGGTTGAGGTAGTGAGCTCAGGGAAGAAGAAAGGAGACGGGGAAGGGGGGTAGGACGTTATCGGAGTAGCGGCGGGTGATAAAACCCTAACAGGACCCTAACGGGGACTGAGCTCGGACGGGAGGACAAAACTCCTTACAGAGAGGAGAACTTTTTCTTGCCTTTTTGAGATTAATATAACATTACTACTGTATCAATATTGGTTTACTGGTTGACGTATCTTTTCACTTGATACTGTGGCAACCACAGTTTTACCAAAGTGTGAATCCTTTGTAATGGCCATATTATTACTCAATTATCATTTTATACAATCATTTACTCTTATATCATTGTTATCTTTTTATATATTAATATAAAGAATTTTAGCTTTTAAATAATTGTTTTGCTTGAATGATTATCTTTATCAAAATATTAATGATATATCACCAACTCTCACCATTATTTTAAAAATCATATCATGAAAAAGATTAAAAAGTTTCACTTATTTAACATGCATATTGATATCAAATCGAAAACAAAAATTTAATTCAGAAAACGTTTGGTGCACTTCCCATTGTAGATAAATCACTATATTGAAAAGGCAGTATTATAAGACAACTTGATACAAAGAAGAAAAAATGAAAAACAAATCTGTCAAACTTAAATTATATAAATTATTATATTTATTTGTATTTTTATAGTTCCAGAAAATCAAAGCATATCAAAGCTGGTCCGTTCTTTGAAGTTTCCAAACAGAAAGAGATACTACTATTCTTAAATTCCCCAGGAAAGAAATGAATAAAATGATAATAAAAAAGGAATATTTACAAAAATACCTTGAGGTTTGATTTACAATTTACCAAACTGTTAATCGATCTAACGAAATTTACTGATGCAATTACGCCAAGTTTTGGACCTGCTTCTCATAATATTTAAAGAAGTTGATAATACAACAGTAAATATTTGATTAAATCAGCAAATCTCAATAGTTGAACTAAGAGTTGGGGTAAGAGTGCAAGACATAATCAAACCTCAAGGGAAACTTTGTAATTTTGAAACTTCTTTGGGGTTTTTTTATAATTACCCCAAACCTCAGGGGTAGTTTTGTAATTATCTCAAACCTCAGGGGTAGTTTTGTAATTATCCTAAAAAGAACAAGAAAAATTTGCAAGTTGAAACAAATTTGTCTATATATACCAACTTTGTCTCATCCCTTTTGCTCCCAAGTTTCATAGAAAATCTCTCTTTCTCACTGTCTCACTGTCTCTATCTCAACAAGCAGAGATCAGTGGCATGACTGTAAGATTCCTTCATTTTCTTGATATCTCTTTGCATTAGCTTCAAATGATCAAACTGCATCAAGTAAATGCAGCAGCATATATGTTATTTATGAACTTCAATTAGTCTCATGATTCTCTGATATGTTCTCAAGTATCTTAATTGGATTGTTTTAAGTTTTCCAAGTATGTCCCTTTTTTACCATAGATAGATGAACATGGAGACTTGTTTTCTCATTTTATTGCAGTTATTTATTTACATTTATGTCGGTGTTATCCATATCCAGACATATACAGCAAGTGTCATGTGTTCTTGTGGGCCAACAGCTGAAAAATCTCTTCATCATGTGTTTTCTGGACAACCCTTCTAGATTTGATCATATGTTAAACTAAATTTAAAACTTACAGTGGATTAGATAATGTTTTGCTGATGAGAGCTGTATAATATTGCTAAGGGATAATTACAAAAATTACACCTGAGATTTGGTTAATTACAAAATAAACCACAGGTTTTTGAAAATTACAAAAAACCTCTTGAAGTTTTTGTAAATATATTGCAACTGCCCCCTTACATTTAAAACAGAATCAAACCTCAAGTGATTTTTTGTAATTTTCAAAATTTGTGGGTTTTTTTGTAATTAACCCAAAATTTAGGGGTTGTTTTTATAATTATCCTATTACTAGATAGCACAAATTTGCAGTGAAGAATAAAGATTAATTGTTCATCTTTTGTTTGTTCATTGTGAAGGTTTGAGGAGAAAAATGGCAAAATCTCCCCTATTTATTTGGATTTTGGCATACATTTGCTGGATAGCAGCAGCAAATGCAGAGTACAAGATATACCAAGATCCCAAACAGCCAACATCTAAGAGAGTTAAGGACCTACTGAGCAGAATGACATTGGAGAAAAAATAGGCCAAATGACACAAATCGATCGACTCGTAGCATCAGCTGATGTTTTAAAGAAGTATAACATAGGTAAAACATCAAGATATTAGAACTTTTTGTAGTAAAAATCTTTGTCTGAAATTTGCAAATTTTGTGCAGGCAGTGTATTGAGTGGTGGAGGTAGTATTCCATCTCCAAAGGCATCTCCTGAGACGTGGGTCGACATGGTTAATGGTTTTCAAAAGGGCTCATTATCGACCCGGCTTAAGATACCGATGTTGTATGGGATTGATGCAGTTCATGGACACAACAATGTCTATAAAGCTACAATTTTTCCTCACAATGTTGGTCTTGGAGCTTCTAGGCAAGTGCTTTTTGGGGATCACTGATCTTTCTGAATCTTTTGTATTGGATTATGGGGTCAAACGATCTCTTTTAGGGATTCATTGACGTTTCACGTCATTGGTGCTGTGACGCGCCAACCTATCAATGTCCACGTGGATTCATGGATCCACGTGTGCCCTTGCGAAGCCCCTCATATCCGCGTGCCTCACGGAAACGTGAGGCTTTGCTCTGTTAGTTGAGGGAAAAAAGGGTCCTTCTAACCACCAGCTATAGCTTTTGTTCTAACCAGTGTTGTAAAACTCGACCTATGTGGCCGCCTAGGCGCCCCTTGGCCAAGTCGATTTCGTCCAAAAATAGCTGGAAATATTGCCTCGACCGAAAATTCGGCCTAGGCTAAAATAAAACTTAAAAAATAGTTGTTTTTCTAGGCGACCGGCCGCCCAACTAGCGCCTAGCGATTTCTGCAACATTGGATCTAACGGTTGGAGGCTTGATCCTGACAATTGGTATCGAAAAATAATCAGCTTTTGGTGTAGCAGGGCTTCATCCTAACATTTTGTTTTGTTTAAGATAACTATACTAGAAATTAAGAACGTTAATTAGTAGTAAGACTTGAGCTTGCACTATTAACTTTCTATAGTGATCTTGAAAAACATTTATATGTACAGAGATCCTGAATTGGTGAAGAGAATTGGTGCTGCAACTGCTCTTGAAGTCAGAGCTACTGGCATTCCTTATGCTTTTGCACCTTGCATTGCGGTACTCAAACTTTAGAATATTTCGTTGGCAATAGCTTTTCAGATAGATGATTAGTATTTGGCTCCTTACAACATTTTTTTTTTACCACACACAGGTTTGTAGAGATCCGAGATGGGGCCGTTGTTATGAAAGTTATAGTGAAGATCCTAAGGTAGTTCGAGCAATGACAGAGATAGTATCTGGATTGCAAGGAGATATACCTGCTAATTCTCGAAAGGGTATTCCTTTCCTTGCTGGACAGTAAGTATCTAATCGGATTCGTCGCTCGTTTTTCTTTACATTTTCAGAAAAATGTTTTTCAAATTGTTCATTCAGGGCTGATCATAAGTAAATTGTGATATTGGAAACTAAAGTATGGAAGAGATCCTGGATATATTAGTCCATGGTTTTACAACCCATGACCAGTTTAGATATGTAAACAGCAAATTCTCCATTTTCACATTCAATATCTTCTTATGCTCTATTTGATCATATCAAAAATACAGTAACCATAATTTTGGATGAGTATGCAAAAATATAGAAACTTCCTAGTGAATGATTCCTCTAGATCCGGGGTTACTTACATAAACTACCCTAAGGTTTAACTTGATTACAAAAAAAAAAGGTATCTTTCAAAAATACAAATTACAAATATCCCTGATATTTGTTTATGTTTTATACATTGTACCTCAAGAGGAGTATTTGTTAGATAAGTACAAACTTGAGTGAGGCGTTTGTAGCACTTCAAGGGGTAATTATAATTTTCAAAGATAATTTGAGTATTTTGTAATTATGCTAAACCTCGGGGTACTTTTTACAATTATCCCCTTGAACTATGGTTAAAACCTACTTCTTTTGGCATTTTGCAGCTGGTCAAGGACCAGTGACATGAACCATAATTCCACAAAACACGCGAGATAAAAACAAAACAAGCCCTTCAACATGTGGGAGATGTTTTGTTTATAAGAATGATTGACATTGACTTGCATTAAGGATAGTAACCATATTATCTACAAAAAAACATCCCTTAGGTTTAGTTTAATTACAAAAATATTCAATTATTTTCTAAAATTACAAATACTTCTTAAAAATGTTACAAATAACCTTAGAGGTTTGTGTTTGTTTTACAAATTATCCATTTATTAGGTGCAATTTGTAATATAGAAAAATATATCAAGAGGCCAGAGGGTATTTGTAAATTTTTAAAAATAACATAAGTTTATGTTGTTGTTATTGTAATTAGACTAAACCTCAAGGATAATACTTATAATTATCCCTGGATTTGCATTTTGAAATGTCCAATGTAATTTTGTAGGTTTCATACATCCCCTTGTTGTATTCTTAGCTTAAAATCCTAAGTTAAAGTTATCGTATGTGTTTTCAGGAAAAACGTTTTAGCATCTGCCAAACACTTCGTTGGCGATGGTGGGACGACGAAAGGCAGGAATGAGAACAATACAGTAGCAAGCAGGCATGGATTGCTGAGTATCCATATGCCTGCCTACCATGACTCCATCATCAAAGGTGTGGGAACAGTCATGGTCTCCTACTCCAGTTGGAATGGAGTTAAAATGCATGCTAATCGTGATCTCATAACCGGCTATCTCAAAAACACGTTGCGTTTCAGAGTAATCAATCCTGATTTTTCCATTGGAACCTTAACTTCATGTCAATACTTAGGGAGTATTCGCAAACTCTAAAAAAAAAAGTGATTCTCAACTTCTACGTGAAAATTATAACTATTTTTTCTAGGTAGAAGCTGAGAATCATTTTCTTTAGAGTTTGCAAACACTCACTTATACTTTCAGACAAAACAAGAACAGAATGATTCATGGTTTTAAATTACTTACAGGGATTTGTCATTTCAGACTGGGAGGGAATCGACAGAATCACTTCTCCACCTCATGCTAATTATACATATTCGATACTAGCTGGTGTCGGTGCTGGAATTGACATGGTGAGTGCACTTAATATTATGGCTTGAATGATGCTATACAAGTCAATTTGCATCCAAATGTTCATTAAGACATTTATGTAATGCAGATCATGGTTCCATACAAGTATGCAGAATTCATAGATGGTCTAACCTCTTTGGTGAAGAACAAATTTATTCCCATGAGCCGAATAGACGATGCAGTGACAAGGATCTTAAGAGTCAAGTTCACAATGGGTCTATTCGAACACCCATTGGCTGATTATAGCATGATCAAGCACCTGGGAAGTCAGGTTAGCTGAACTTTGACAGAATTTGTTGAAAAAGCTCCTTCCAGGACTGAATGTGAATGTAATTACATGATTCATTCACAGGAACACAGAGAACTGGCAAGAGAAGCAGTACGGAAATCTCTTGTGCTGCTAAAGAACGGCGAATCTGCAGATAAACCATTGTTACCACTACCTAAGAAGGCATCAAAGATTCTTGTAGCAGGAACTCATGCTAACAATATTGGCAACCAATGCGGTGGTTGGACGATCCAATGGCAAGGACAGACCGGCAATGTTACCGTTGGTAAATCCATGATCCATTATTCATCTTTCTTTGGGTTAATTACAAAACATACCCTTGAAGTTCAGTGTAATTAAAAAAATAGCTATCTTTCAACATTACAAATACGCCTTGACATTGGTTTCTATTTTGCAATAAAAAAAAACTCGGGGGAGGGTATTTTGTAATTTTGAAAGATAACTGGAGTCTTTTGCAATTAGGCTAAACCTCAAGATTTTGTAGTTTACCATATTTCTTTGGGATAATTACAAATATTACCACTGAAGATTGGGTTAATTACAAAAAACTCAAAGGTTTTCTGAAAATTAAAAAAAAAAAAAACCATTTAGGTTTGATTCTATATTACACTTTCAAACACCCCCAACATTTGTAAAAATATTACAATTAGCCCCTTACATTTAACACAAGATCAAACCTCAAGAGGTTTTCTTGTAATTTTTAGACATTTCTGTATCTTTTTGTAATTAACCCTAACCTCAGGGATAGTTTTTGTAATTATCCCTATTTCTTTTTTTGTTTTCTTCCCAAAGGTCTTTGGTTTCAAGAACTCTTAAGAGTAGTCCTATATTACAATGAACTTCCTCTTACAGAAGAACTTTATCCAGTTTCTATTCTAACTCGACCTTTTCTATGTTCAGGTACTACAATACTAACTGGCATTAAGAAAACAGTTCACCCTCAAACAGAAGTCGTATTCAGCGAAAACCCAGATTCCGGATACGTCAAATCAAACAAGTTCTCACACGCCATTGTTGTGGTAGGCGAACCACCATATTCAGAAACATTCGGAGACAACACAAACCTGACGCTTCCTGATCCAGGGCCAAGTATCATCACAAACGTGTGCGCCTCAGTGAAATGTGTTGTCGTTTTGATCACGGGCCGTCCGGTCGTGATCCAGCCATATCTTGCACAAATTGATGCCCTTGTAGCTGCTTGGCTACCCGGAACAGAAGGCCAAGGTGTGGCCGATGTTCTGTTTGGTGATTATGGTTTTATTGGCAAGCTGTCGCGCACGTGGTTCAAGACCGTCGATCAACTTCCTATGAATGTTGGTGATAAGCACTATGATCCACTGTTCCCATTTGGATTTGGGCTTACAACTAAGCCTGTCAAGGCCAACTGAATTTGAATTGGAAAATTCAGATTAGGCCGATTTATGGGTTTACTTTCGCTTGGAAAGTAGCCTTCCCATTTAGTAAGGCATGTTAGTAATGAGCATGTTAATGCATTGATGAAATGCAAAAATAATGAAAAATTTCCATGTTTTATCATTTTTGATCTCTTACAACTTACTATATGCATTCTAGATGGTGCAACTTTACCCTCGTACCTCAATTTACTTGAGCTGCGCGTGAACAAACTTGAGAATATTGTTAATTAACACTTACAATAGAAAAATATTACACTTTAATAAGCATAGTTTTTTTAATTTAGAAAAATCCCCTTGAAGTTTAATTTTATATTACACTTTACCCTCTTCATAAGCAAATTCACACCCCCTTCTATTTGTAAAAATATTACAATTGCCCAGTCAGGGGCGTAGCCAGGATCTTCATTCAGTGCGGTCAAAAATAATTCGTTTATGTGAGGCATTTATCAGCTATAACTATTAAAAATAGAAAAAAATGCTTAATTCCTAAATTAGTAATAAAAACAGTGCAAAATGCTTATGTTCTTGCAAACTGTCATAAGCAGTTGAAATATATATAAATTCCTAAATTAATAATTTGAATCTATATTCTGAAAAATTAATTAATTCCCCCTAAAAAATGTAAAAAAAAAATAATTATTTACTATTCTTCTAGATTTCTATTAGGAATGCAAATAAAACTTGACAAGTCAAATTCAATAGTATAAGAAATTGCGTAAACATTAAAAAAAAACACCTGATGCTAGATAATCAAATCGAAAATGGACACTGATGATAAATAACCAAAATCATGATAAATTATTGAATAATATAAATTGACCACAAAAGCCTATAACTGGTTTCTTGAATCTTGAACAATAAAAAATTAACAAAAAAACACCTTTCGATTTGTGAATTTTGTTCGCCTTTAAGACTCAAGAAGAGCGGTCATTGAGAGAGTGAAAGGATGAGAGACTGTGGTTGTCAAAAGTTGACTGAGAGAGGGTAAGGATGAGAATGAAATGGGTTGTGAAAGTTTGAGTGTGGGCTTTTTTGGACTATCAATTTAGAGTAAGTGATTTTTTTATATGGAATAGTGTTGTCAGCCCACTTGATGCGGTCCACAGACCGCACTGGGCTTACATTAGCTACGTCCCTGTGTCCAGTTACATTTAACACAAAATCTAACCTCAAATGATTTTTTGTAATTTTCAAACATCTCAGGATTCTTTCATAACTAGTAAGAAACACGTGCTTCGCACGTGATCCATATGAATTTATTAAAACTTTAATTAATTTTATTGATGAAAACTTTAAAGTACTTTACTAATAAATATGTACTAATTAAATACTTAGATTATTAAAATTAAAATACTTCAAAGTATTTTAATATACATTTTGTTTTTTGTAAGTCAAAATTAATTTACATGAACGATTAAGTAAATATTTTAAAAAGCTCAATACAACAAATTAACTAAATTATTATAACAACAAAATAAGTTTTTTATATTAGCTTATGATCATATTAATCAATCTTTTGTGAGTTTAATGGCTATGAAAGTATTTTTCTTAATTAATTGCGAAATTTTTTAAAATTAAATGCACGATTATTCGGTAATTCATGAGCTAAAAATTGATATATCACAAGTTATTACATTAATTAAAAATTTAATGAGTTGGGAAGAATGGAAGGAGGGTATAAATCTAAAAACATTTGAATACTCAACTTCGTATCAACATCCTTACAAAAAGTGAGCAATATCACTTTAACTACAAACTCTTATAAAAAAATTAAAATTTATTAAATTACTTCTGTACCAAAATCAAGAATAACCTCATGACATTCTTTGTATTCTTATTTCTCGAAAAACATGTAAAATAAAAGTTAATATTATCCTGGTATAATCGTGTGCTTACTTCTTTCATTATCTATAACTTCTTCGATTAAAGAAACGTAACTCAAACATATATTAAGTACAAAATATGTGCCAAAAAGAATAAGACTTTTCATAAATAATCCTAATTATAATGCCATGCAAAGTGAGTATTTTTATCATAACACATAAACTTACATTTATAGCAATCCATTTAGTTTAAGTGTCATATTTAAAATAATAAACATTAACCCAATCTGGATGACAATTAATCCATTTTTGTCTTTAAGAGTTATGCTTTCAAATGAAAACAGTGATAACTTAAAATCTAAATTTTGAAACTCTATCCAATTGATACAAAATATATCCACTTAATAAACAATTAAACCAAAAATAGTTAAAAACAAAAGTTATCAATTTCCACATTAAGTCAAACTTCAACAATTAAATATAATACTTATTTAAATTTTATATTTGAAAATTACTTTACAAAAACTTATGTCTTTTAAAAAATCACTAACTCAATTAATTTTAGAAATATATATTATACTATTATGATGATACTTGTAGTTGTAAATTTTCTAAAATATATAGTTATACAAATTATAATTATTTGTAATATGCTAAAACTAATTTATATTTATTTTATTGTTGTAATATATAATTACCCATGCCTTTTCATAAAAAAATTAATCCTTTATGCAAGAAAAAGCAGTATATATATTTTTGATCAAATAAGAAAATGTACGTGCTAAAAATTTATATTTCAAGTTTCAAAAAATCCCTCAACCATCCTCTTGCCCATCTTTAGGCCCATAGAATTCCACAGTACTTACACGAAAACGTGGTCATTTAGCTCAGTTTAGTATTATATATGGTTTAATATTGTTAATTTGATACATAAATAGTATTATGAATATTATATTGGTATCTTAATATGTAATTTAATTAATACCAAAGTTAACCACATGTATCAAATCCTTTAATATTAAACATTTCTTTCATTTATTTATTTTATTAAAATTTAATATATATTTATTTAGACACTTTTTATTTCTAATTTTGTCACATATTTTTTATGTACTTCATTTTGTAAAAGTTTAAGATATTTTATACTTGGATTTTGTGTAATAATTATTGTGTTTGTGCTTGAATCTTTATTACTTTTTAAAGGTGTGCTTTTTAATTATATCAATTATTTTATCGGAAATGCCATATATATATATATATATATTATGAATGTTTTTTAATTTTTCTTCAACAATTTCTAGCAATGATACGTATATCCTTTTTGGATCTTTACTTTTAATCTTTGAACCTTTTATATATTTTATTTGGTTAAACATGAAAATATCTTTTAATCGATTAAGTATTAAAGATTGGAACAATACCCTACAATATAAGTAGTAAATAAATATTTTTAATGGAATAGAAGTGAGTGAAATTATAATAAAATTTGAATAAAGAAATAATTTTGTCATTGACTATGGAATAATATATTTTTGTCTAATCAAAGGTTTCAAGAAACCATCCAACAATTCACGCTTTTAATATAATTATAGATAAATATATAGAAAAATAAAGTATAAGTATAGTATAGATATTTAGATATTGATAAAAAAATTATTTAGTTATATTTATTTGGTTCGCGAATTTATCATAAGTATCATCTTGATTTTTAATTTTTATAATCTTTTAGGAAGGTAATTTTTAAATCACAATCAAGTGTGACTTGGAAACTCAAATTAATATGTAATGAATGGCTTCTAAGAACTTTCTTCAAATTTTGTTAATAGGAAATATACGTCAATTTTACTTCTATCACACTTAATTTTTCTTTTAATTCTTGATTTATATCATTCTTTTTTGTCATTAAATCATACATTTTCTATTGATAATATAAATTGAAATCATATATATCTTAATAAAGAACAATAATCTGTAAAACCAAAGTTTATAATGTGAGATATAAATATTATTTTGTATAAGTCATCTTGTTATCCATATTTAGAGTCTAAAAGGACATTTGTTTTGTCGCAGCGAAAATGCTCCATCTTTCTTCTTCTTGTTCTTTATTAATTTATTTTGTATTTTCGTCCATTAATATTTTAGGCGATGAAAGATAAAAAGTACAAGAAAACAACTAAAATGAAAAAAGAGATTACTCTTTCTTATACCTCCACATTAAATACTAAAAGTTTATCTCGTTAGGGTAGAACATAATGTTATAATTCATGTATAACTTACCTTTTTTTTTTTTGCGCAGGAGATTTTTATATTACCTTTTAAAATAATTATTTTTAAAGAATATTTATTTCGCTGCAAAGAATTTGTTTGGTCTTTCTTCATCTTTTTCCGTGTCAAACTTTTTTTTTTTTTTTTTTTTACTTCCCTCCTATTTTTTGGCCACAATAAATAAAAGAATGCACATGAATACATTTCAAATAAAAAAAAGACTTCTCTTATTTTATACTCTTTGTTATACCTCCACATTAAAAACATAATTTTATCTCATGATTAATTGAGATATATTTCCATCATCAAGGTTTAGTTTATTTCTTGACTTTTTTTTATTTGAGTGTGAGATTGTTATATTATTTTAAATATATTTTTTTTAAAATATTTATTATGATAATGATGGGATTGTCTTATTAAAAAACATCCACAAAATATTAAATATATATATATATATATATATATATATATATATGAGTCTAAATTAAGATATAAAATATTAAAGGGTACATACGTTAAAAAATTAGAGATAGATTTAATAGTTCAATAGTATTTACATTGCAACCATAAACGAAATTCATGGATCATGTATTTTGCCTCTTTTTTTAATCAAAACTTCTATGATTAGAATGTTTATTTTTTTTCCTTTTTGTGTCAATTGTAATTTTCATATATCATTTTCCTCTAAAATTATTATAATTCTATTTTAATTATTTAAAAATATAAAAATAATTATAAATATACAACTTTGCATAATACTCAACTTTAAACCATTAAAATTCTATTATACAAAGTCTTTTATATATGATATATAGCCTTATAACATATCGTTGGAAAGCTTTGAATGTAGTTTAATATAAAACTGGTAATATTTTAAAATTCAAGATACATTAAAAGTTACAATTGAAGAAAACATAAAAAAAATTAGGATATAAAGGTCACTTGTCTTGTAACTAAACAAAACTAATCAAATAAATACCAAATTACTTCATTACCCCTAAAATTAACTATATTAAAGGGATACTTTTGTCCAATCAAAAGTTTCAAGAAACCTTTCAACATATTCACACTTTTATAGTAGTATAGATATAGATATAGATATAGATATAGATATAGATATAGATAGATTAACTCAAACCTCGGGCGTAGTTTTTGTAATTATTTCTTTCTATTATGATGATGCCCTTTAACTTCCCCATCCCTTTGCAATTCAAAACTTTTATCTTGAACCAATTCATTTCTACCAATATGACAATGATACCCTTGTCAAAAACAAACAAGATTTCGGAAATAAATGAAAAATTTACGATCAGTGGTATTCACAAGAATCTCTCTATCAACAACTCATCCGAGAAGCATGATAAAAAAGATCAAAACAAGATTTCATTCCATCTATATTCCAAAAGCAAAAAAAAAGGATTTATGCTTGGGACAAAGATTTCTTCATTTGTAAATACATCTTCCACTACAACACTTTCCAAAGAGCAACGAAGACGAAAGCAAATTAGACATCGACCTACTACAATAAAGTTCACAACTTTGACATCAAAAGTACACATGTAATGACTTATGTTACAAAAGCACTAAGTTGTATGATACCTTAGTTGCATTTAGTGTCTTTGCCTTCATCCTCTGCTATATCTTTCGTCACCTCAGCATGAACATCGCTCTCATCCTTCGCATCTTCGATCAGCTTCATGATATCAGCTTTCTTCTCGAGAAGACTTTCGATTTTGCCATTGATTTTCTCCAACTTTTCATTCAGCTTGTCAAGATCTTTAGCATTGTACTTCTCTTCAAGTTTTCGATTCTTCTCATCCTTCGCTTTCTTCTTGTCTTTCTCTTTCTTATCCTTGCACTCCAAGAGGAAAATATTTTTTGCCACTTGAATCAGCTCAATATCAATTTTGTATAGAGAGTTATGGCCAATATACTAAACCCTGCTAGTGCTGGAAATTCCATACGCATTTGGATGTTCCTTGAGATAAATTTCATTGTTATTTGATCATCCATGCTTATTTTGACACACGACTCATCACTATAACTCTAGACTCCATATAGTTGGCTTTTAATTGGGTGTAATCGCTCGATTCTTGATGATTCTAGGTGACAATGCTCGTATTTGTTACAAAATCACTCCAAATATCGTTAAATTCCTACAAAACAAGCAAAGCGTAACACCTTTTCCACAAAGAGCGACTATATACCATTTCATATGTGTTATTGTATGTTTATAAACAATTATAGCCATAAATATGCCCTAAAATACATGCCAAACTCACACTAAACAAACCTCCAAACTTAAACTGTTGGTCGTCCCGGTCAACGCTTTTAAAAACTAGACAAAACATGATTGGGAGTAATGAAAAGTAGAACGCACAACAACTCTATAAAATTCGCATTGTTTATCGTAGGTGTCAAGCAACGAATCAACCAAGCCTCAAACATCTAACATAGAGCACACATCAAAGAAGCCATGGTAAATGCTAAGAATTACGCCTCACAAAGATCAAGTGTATACTCTCATCTCAAATGAATATAGGACGTGTGGTAAGAACACACTTGGATGATCTAGGTGATAGGTGCAAGAAGATTGTGGTGATATTCTTATTGAAGAGTGTGGTGCTCTTGAGGTGTTGAAGAATTTGGTGTTCTTCAAGGTTGAAGATTGTGGTAATCTTCACAAGGTGCCGTTGGAGATTGTGGTAATCTTCAAGAGAGATTGTGGTAATCTCAAAGGTGGTGTTGAAGAAGAGTGTGGTGCTCTTCAAGGTGATGTTGTAAGGTGTTGTATTAATTTTGGTAATTAATAAAATCTTTTTTTCTTTTTGAAATCCATCCCGGATATACTAGGGTGGTATAGGATTAGGCCCTAGGTGGGTTGAACCTCTATAAATCGACGCGTGTTATTTACTTCCTGTACCTCTACTTTTGTCGTGGCTTGTTTGATTCGAAAAAGAGGGGTAAATCAAGAAAATGGAGATAATCTATTCACCTCCCTCTAGATTATCGTAGCCGCTTGGACTTACAAGTGGTATCAAAGCCAAACTCTTTGTCAAGCTCGTTCCACATCGCGAGTAAAGAGGAACGATCATCATCTACGAATGAAGTCTACCTTACCGGCGCCTCCACCACCAAGCCACCACTATTTGATTCCAAAAATTATACATCTTAGAAAGAAAGAATGGAATGCTATCTACAAGGTTGCAGGTTCGATATTTGGAACATGGTCATCAATGGAGAATCCATTCCGATGATGGACACACTACACACCTCCAAAGGCTTCAAAGAGCTCAATGATGAAGAGAAGAAAATCATCTCCTTAAATGGTAAAACTCTAAAGATTTTGTATTGTTCACTTACCATTTTGGAATTTGATCATATTGTATGTATTCGATCGGCACATGAAGTATGGCAAAAATTAGAAGCCATCTATGAAGTATATGCAAATGAAAGGAGCAACTCAAAAGCATCTACTTCGCAAATGAGTACAACATCAAACCCAACAACATGGGATGAGCTTCCTACAACTTCCGACGACGATGAAAACGAACGTTGTCTTATGGGCTTCGATGAAAACGAGGTAAGTTCTAAACCTTATACTTTCTATGATAATGAATTATAAAATGATTATAGTGATTTGTTTAATGACTATGATGAACTTCAAAATGAATTCCAAAGCTTGCTTGTTAAATACAAAAATTTGAAAAAGGAATTCAATGTTTTGAAAAATGAAAAGGATATTTTATTTACTTCCTATGAATCACTATCATGTGCTCACACCACCACTCTTGACAAGGTTAGAAACCTTGAAAAAGAAAATAGTACTCTTGTTGAGGATATTAATTGCATGAAAAAAGGATTTATCAAAATCCAACTTGAGTACCGATAAAATGACCAAGATTATTGATATTCATAATTGTGATAATTTGAAACAAGGACTTGATCATAAGCCAAATGCTGTTAATCATATGAAAAATAGTCAAGCCTCTAAGCATGTTGGTCATTACACTCCTAGAATTATTACATGTTTCTATTGTGGTAAAAAGGGTCATATTGTAAATACTTGTCGGGCTAGAAATAGCTCTAATTATTGTTGGAGACCTAAAAGTCTCAAAGCTAATCCCAAAGGACCCAAACACTTGAGGGTACCATAAAACAATGTCATATTAGGTACCCGACGGAATAATAATCAAGGAAAATTCATACCGCTAAGAAGACATCAAATGATCATCTCATGTGATCAAAGAAGAAGACATCACCACAATGAATTTCCAAGGAAAAGATGATATCAACAATCGGAAGGACACAATCCTTGGAAATGGAGCAATTGGAAGAGCTATCATCAACAAGATAATTTTCAAAGGGAAGATATCATCAACAATAGGAAAGACACAACCCATGGAAATGAGCGTAATTGGTAAACCGTATCTCCTATTTAAATATGCATTTTATTTTGTTAGTATGCATGTTTTTATTTGTGCCTTAATTGTAAAATGAGTTTTCAAGTATTTATTTTTAAAATTAAGGT
Organism: Rehmannia glutinosa; assembly: GCA_016081115.2. Lineage (NCBI taxonomy): Eukaryota > Viridiplantae > Streptophyta > Magnoliopsida > Lamiales > Orobanchaceae > Rehmannia > Rehmannia glutinosa. Next base: position 13,058,971 of record CM071934.1, on the reverse strand, counting down.
ATTCAATATATATTTGTGTTTTTTTTTTTAAAAAGGAGAGACCTTACATGATGTTTTTAAAACTCTTGTGCATTTATTAAGGCTAATGTGTTTTACTATCTCTTATGGATTTATATAGCATGAGCATATTTGTGACGCATATTGTTTTTATCCTATACTTGTATCATGTTGTTTTGTGCAAAACTTGTTTACGAATTGTGTAGGATTTATATCTCTTATTCATTGGCTATCTTCTCATAATCCATCGAGAAATGATATCGAGGTACGCTCATCATTGTTATTCGTCTCATAGACTCGATATACTTTTGTCATATGCTTATGTGCTCGCTTTTCAATATATTTCAAAATATCTCATACAAGTGCCATTAAGAGGATTTTTGATTTTTTAGTCACTATTCGATAAAAGCTTATTTTATCCGAGTATTGTAGAGGATTATAATTTGTTTTGATAAAAACATTTGATTTTCATCCTTTTCTCAAAAATTATGCATTTGATTGCTCATATTCATTCTTGTCAAAACTATTGTTCAAATGCTTCTTTTAAATGAGGTCTCAACTATATGCTCTTGAATTTGTCAAATTTCAAAAGAGACCTTATATAGCTTCCTATAAGTTTATTTGAACTTACATGTTTTATGAAACTCTTAATGATTTGTTTGAAAGCATTGTATGTGTTACTTGTTATTGTATCTCTATTATTTGTTATTACTATGCTCTTGTGCAAAAATATCTTGCTAAAATTTTGCAGAAATTTTTGGTATTTTTGAACAAGTTTGATGACCAATGCAAGGTTAGTAGCTCAAAGGTATTATCAAGAAGAATGTATTGATTTTGATGATGCATTTGCAACCGTAGCATGTTTTTAGAAGAAATTCGCATTTTACTTGTCTATTCTTGTTTTAAGAAAACTTCAAGCTTTACCAAATGGATGTTAAATCCACTTTTCTAATTGGTTTTACTCAAGGAGAAGCCTTTGTAAAACAACCGGGGTTGATAATTTTTAAGCCAAATGACTTTTTATAAAAGGCCTTGTATGTTTAAAACAAGCACCCCGTGTATGGTTTGATAGACTTAGCTATTTTTTGCAAAATAATTTTACAAGAGGTAAAGTTGATCTACTCTCCTTGTTTTTTGAAAAAGGGCAAGATTACTTACTTGTGCAAATTTATGAGAATATTTTTGGTGCTACTAATGAATATTTGTGCAAGATATTTTTTCTAAGTTGATGATAGGTGAACATGAGATGAGCATGATGGGGGAGCCAAATTTCTTTCTTGGAACTCCAAGTTAAACAATGCCAAGAAAATGGTTATATTTCACAATCAAAGTATACAATAGAACCTTTGAAGAGATTAGGCATTGAAGAAGGAAAAACCATCTCAACCTCTATGGCTACCAATGTAAAGAATGACAAAGGTTGAGGAAGGCATATTGATTGACAAACATACTCGAGGTATGTTCATTAATTTTTCTTAATCCCATAGACTCGACATTTTTATGCCTTATGTCTATATGCTCGACTTCAAAACTATCCCAATGAATCTCATTAAAGTGCCATTAAAAGAAATTTTCAAATATTTGAAAGGCACTTTTTCTTATGGCTTGTATATCTATAATCTTAAAATGTTCATATTTTTTGGGATAACAAGTCCAGTGGTTATAATTTTTCAAAATACGGTTCGTCATAATCGAACTAAAAATATTGAGATTCGATATCATTTTCTAAGGGATTGCGTCTCTAAGAACGAAAAATTGAGATGTGTTTAATTCCGTCTCAAAGATAACTCGTGGACATTTGTTCAATAATTCTTTGGGTCTTTTACCTCATTTCGAGCTTGATTATGACATAATGTATATTGAATGAGATTCTGATTTACATTTTGCATGTTTTTAAAACTGGGCGAAAAATCGGATTTTTTGTTAAAAATTCGGATTTTAAAAATAGAATGAACGATTAAATTTGTAGGGTGAGGCCAACCGGTCGGACATCACCTCGGACCGGCCGCCCACACCCGACCGGCCGCCCATTTGCTAGTTTATGGTTAAATTCATCTCTATTCTCGACTTAGCCATTTTGGCCCTTTCAACTCTATTTTCGTCCAATTTGCAAATTTCACACACAATTCACTTCAAATGAGTTTTGTTGCATAAATTACATATTTTGGGGATTATATTGCTCGTTTATCATCATTATTACTCATCCTCACCAATTAAATGGTAAGAATTCTACTCCTTTTATCTCAATTGGGTTGAACCTTGAGAAAATGCTTCTACTTGATATATTGATGGAATTCTTATATAATTGTGTTGTGAATGATGATTGTTTTTGGATTATATTTGTAAAATTGCTTTTGGTGATGAAAAACTTGGCTTGATTACATTTACAGGGGCTATATATATCCTTTTCTATTTTTGGCCCGCCAAGTGTTCGATAAAGCGTTTCAATGAAAAATTCATCACCTACATGATTCTCTCGTTTTCAAATGTCTTAAATACTTATAGAGATCATGTTTTGCAAATCAAATGAGTTTTTATGAGCTTCTACAAGTCATATGATCGACTTTTCCCTCTTATTTGGTTTATAAGCTTAATTGTTCAAATAGCTCGATAAATCGGTTAAATTGCGCACTTTGATATGAATATATGATATTTTTATCGTGCTAACATTCTTTTTGATGATTCCAAGGGGAGAGAAACGGGTTATAGGCTTATTAGCTCAAAGAAGCTAAAATAAGCTCGCAAAAGAAGCTATAAGATGTGGCCATTAAAAGCCAAAAGTTGTGGATCCTACTTAGTCCATTTGATGTATTATGGAGTTGTTTACATGTCTAATGATGTTTTGTTGACAGGGGGAGCCTATAAGCTCTGGATACTTAAGCTCAATTTGTAAAAGCTGAGCTTTTAGCTTTTGATTGATTGCTTCTACATTACTCTTGTTGTGCATGTTGATAGGGGAGCTTTTGCAAAAATATTTTTGAAAATCTATACTCCCATCATTGTGATTATGTTGCGTAGAATGTTGTCGCTCACAACAGATAGTTCTTTTTTAACCAGTAAAATTATTTTGTTTTTAAAATCGACCTCTGTAAATTGTTTTGGTTTGTAATCATCAAAAAGTGGGGGATTGTTTGATAAATGGTTTTATCATGATTTTGATGATTTTGTTTATATACCAAAACAATGTTTTTAAATGTTGTCCAAATACTCCTGAATGATTTAAATTGTTTCTACTAATTTTTCGGAGTATTTCTTCAAGATTATTTTCGACAAAATTGGACAACCCTTTTAATGATTTTGTGTTAATTTGTTTTTACATCAAAAAAATATTTCTAATGTTATCCAAAATACTCCCGATCAGTTTAAAATATTTTTACTAATTTTTCGGAGTATTTCTTAAAGGTTATTTTCGATAAAATATTGGACAACACTTTTGTCTCGTGTTCAACCGGACAACCCGTGTCTGAAAGATTAGTTTTGAAACAGAAAAACAAGGCGTTTTGAAAAACCCGGAAGTCGGCCGGTCGCGCTGAAAGGGCGACGAGTACTGAAAAAGAGAAACAGAACGCACTGTCTCTCAAAACTTGAGCAGGGTGACCGGTCCCTATGGGGGCGACCGGTCGGACCCATGGTTGACCGGTCAGACACCCCTGGACCGGTCGAGTAGTGTAATTTTTGTTGTGTAAAATTTTCTCTGTATTAGTGCGCGACCGGCCGCCCTATGGTTTGACAGCAAAATTCTAACCGTTGTGCAACAGACAACTTTTCCTTAATTTGTGGGATTGATTTCTAACAGCTATAATCTTGATTTTAATTGCAACTTTTTGTAGAAATCAGTTCCCAAGAGGAACCTGTTCGCCTTTATTTTTAGCTCACCGCAAGTGTACGGTGTACGTTATAGGAAAGGGTAGCAAGGTCGTATCCACGGAGACTAATAAATTTATGTACTAAGTATTGAACTAAGATAGCTTTATTTTTATTTAGACGATCGTAATTTAATGATTGTTGTTGTGAGATCACGACAATTTAGACTACTAAACACAAAATTAAGAGAACACAATTGATAGAAGTATCAAGAAGATAAAACGGATTTCCGAGTTAAGGTTTCGATTAACAACCCTCTTGTTGTCCGATTTAATCCAAGCCAAGTTATTATCAATATTTCTATAAGACGATCACAAGGATATTTTATCCTCCCTCTCGAGATGCATATAAAATATAGATTGAAATACTTATGCTAGCATCTCTACTCAACATGAAGTACTCAACTCCCAAAAGTGCAAAAGATCAAATGTCCTCACATATATTTACAAACCTCTCGATTCATGCAAATATTTGTGTCGAGTACTCAATATCTAATATTGAAACTCATCTCTCGAATTATGAATCAATATATCAAACAAGTTAAATCATTGATCAAGAGATAAAACAAGAATAAGCTCAAAGTACTCAAATGGGCTTCAAGATAATAACTTCAACTAAGATTAAAACATCCAACAAGAGTTCATTAATCTACTTCCAAAACCCGGAAATCTAAAGAGTTTAGCTACACATGATTTCTAAACAACTCATAGACAAATTGTTCATAGCCATGACAACTAAAAATGAAAGATGAAAGCTACAAGAGAAGCAAGAAAAACTTAGGAAAGTCGACAATCTCTCGATGTATCTCCGTTTCTTGAGCTCCGATGCAACCCGATTGTCTCGTTGATGTCTTCTTCCAAGAATAGACCTTTATATTGTGTTGTAGATCCCAAAAATGTCATAATATTCCTGGTGTACGCCCCCAAAAGTGCTTATATACCCCCTCCAAGTCTAGGTCATTTTGCTGTCAAAATATTGCAGTACAACAGGGACGCACGGGCCGTGTGTGGACGCACGGGTTACCCGTGCGTCATGCCGTAGGCAATTCCTCTTTTCACCAACCAGCGCACGGGTCGTGCGTGGGACGCACGGGTCACCCGTGCGCATTGTCGTAAGGAGATTTTCAATCCTTCAGTAGCGCACGGGTGGTGCGTATACGCACGGGCTACCCGTGTGCATTGTCGTACCTTCAGTTCTTCTTTGCCAAGGACGCACGGATGGTGCTCAGGCGCGCGCCCTACCCGTGCGTCTTCCATTTTTCCCCATTTGTGGTATTTTTTCCTCCGCAATGCTCGTATTTGTCTCCAAATTACCTCAAATATCATTAAATCCATGCAAAACGAGCAAAGCATAATATCTTTTCCACAAAGAGCGAATATGAACCATTTCACATGAGTTTATGCACACTAAATCGCTATTTTAGCCATAAATACGCCCCAAAATACATGTAAAACTCACACCTATCAAAATCCCCCAAACTTAAACTGTTGTGACCGTCCGATCAACAATGTTTTTAGAACAAGGTAAAACACAACAAGGAGATAAGAATGATAGCGCACACACAAAGAGACCAAAAAATGTAAATTCATATTGTTCATCATGAATGTCAAGCAACAAACCAATCAAACCTCAAATATCTACTCAAAGAGCATGCATCAAACAAAACCTGGTGAAATGCTCTGAATTACAACCCTCAAAATTAAGTGTATACTCTCATCTCACGAGGATATAGGACGTGTTTACGCTCAAATCAATTCGATGTTACAGAATTACCATAGGCTTGCAATTCGTCTCATATCTCCGCCACTCGAATGTATGCAATTTGTGAATCAAAAAGGACTTTCTCATTTGGTTGTAATGAAGGCTCTTTGGCTTGGGAGGGAAATTTTGGATCAAGTGACTCAAACTCGAGCATATAGACCGATGAGCATATCAATCATTTCACACAAAAACACAATTTTTTTTTTGCATCTACACTTTTCATTTATCGAAATACTACCTCTCCCCCAAACTTGAATAAAATTATATTTTTGTTTTCGAGAGGGGAAAAATAGAATTTCAATAGTGAAAAGTGGAGATATACCTGAATCACTGCGGAGGTGGCGGTGGAAAGTGGCCTTATGAGATATGCCACATTTACAACCTTTGGAGCACTTGCCACGTCTCCTCGGCCCTCCTGTCATAGTTCTCACGGAATGCGAGAAAATCAGCCCGATGCTGCCTCAAATCCTCCCCCTGTTGTCTCAACTCGTCTCCTTGACGATGCAAATCCTCCCCAAACGCATATAGCATATCTTGAAAGTCATTGCCGCGTTGGGGCTCGCCACCGTGAGAGGTATCGGGATGATCCCTACTATGTGAGCGTCGGGGGTAATCTCCTCCGTGTGAGGCCTCGGGAATGTCATATCCAATTTGGGGGAGATGAGGTTCCACCCCCATTTCGCTTCTATGTAGCTCCTCTTCCTCTGCTACCATATCCTCCACGTCCGGGAAGCCGTGAACTCGGTGCCTCTTCCTCGCATCTATGGCGCTTGTAATTCTGTTATGCGCTTCCGAGTTCATTAGGAAGTTCGTTGTGTCCGCCAGGGTATCGACAGTGGTGTATGTCGGGTTGGGCAATGGAAAGGAGGCACCTTTCTTCTGTAAAAGAACCAGCGTATTGTCTTCATTGGCGAGAAAGCGCATGTGGTGCAAAGATGCCAAATTAACCCGAGTACTACCTGGTATAGGCTCCAGGCCTCTAAACTCGGCGTTGAAATATCGAGCAATAGGGGTAATCAGACCCCCTATGGAAATAGCACCACCTCCCCACTTTGCTAGATTGTCCACTTTCTCTATGATGTACGCGGTATTTGTGTTGTAAGGTGTACTCGTCAAAGATACACCACAATAAATATAACTCATGCGGTATCATACACCCAATGTTTTCCCTCGCGAAGAGAAGGCGCGTAACCGTTGTATATCAGGAACACCGGATTCTTGATCCAAGAAGATTTTGCAGTGCAAGCCTCGTAGAGCATGGGACCCGTTTCTAGCGTTTGGACAAGAAGGCGCCAAAAGTCGTATTGGTCATATCCGTGTATAGGTCTGAAGGGTGCGCATGTGGGAACTTCAAATATGGCGTTTAACTCCTCTGTGGATAGTTGTCTCATCTTGTTCCCCAACTGAAATTCTACCCCAATTACCTCGCCGCCTATATTTTTGATCATATTTATTGTGCTCAAAAATTCGAGCGTGAATTTCTTGTAACTTGGCCATCTTCTCCTCATAAAAGTTGTCCACCCAACTTTGTCAAATAATCGCCACACATCCTCGTGTATCCCAAGAAATTGGGTGCAGTCTTCATCGGCGTATTTTGAGGGACCCATTTGTCGAACGATGAGCTTATTCCAATGCTCCAAAGCATCCGCATTCGGCAATACTATTCCAAAGGCAGTCGGGCTATCAGGTTGTATTTCCTGTGGTGGTTCCGCCCAAGGTCATCGTCTCCGGCCTTGCGGGTTTTGTCGGTTTGCCATCACTTGTGAATGAGTACCTGGAATAACATGTATTAGCAACCCAAGACAACCAAATACAATCACAAGTAAGATGAATGTAGGCAAACAAGTCACATAGGGCATAATGGTTATCATATGTCAATTCAACCAATCAATTGTGCTTCAAGCAATCAACTAATTTTGCAAAAATAGATAATCATCATCTAAAAGCCCTAATAATCAAAGCTCAAGCCTAATTCATCATCAATTCCTTCAAATATGTCTAAATTCACATGCCCACAAGGTGTTTGATAATTTGTCTTAAAGAAGAATTCATCCAAAACATAGCAAAAATATCACCACAAGCACCCAATATCATCCCTAACATGTAATTTCAAGAAATTTACAAGAAACAACGAAATTCTTACCGAAATTTTCGAAATTTCACAAAGGGGGAAAACTTGGAACCCTAGGTGCTTTTGCTCTCAATTCCTCAATACAAACACGAATTTGACGTAAATTTCGAATAGATTATGATAGGAGTATGATTATATGACCGAATTTTGAAAGGGATTAAGAGTTTCCAACAATGTGGAGAAGGGGCGATTTTTTTCGTTTTTGAAGTAGGAAGAAGTTGTGTGATGAACAGAGTCTGCCAGACTCTTTTAATCGTCCATCGGGAAGACGCACGGGCCGTGCGTGGGGCGCATGGGTTACCCGTGTGTCATGTCATAGCCCCAAAATTTTTTTCGGCACGCACGTCGCGGGCGTGAAGCAAGCGACGTGGGTTGCCGTGCGTATTGCCCAGCAATTCTTATTCCCTCTCCGGGGGACGCACGGGTGGTGTGCATAGGCACGAGTTACCCGTGCGCACGGATAGCTATTTTCGGGATTTTCATCTTTTTTTCTTTTTTTCACAAAACACACGAAAATGAAATAAAATACACACAAAAAAATATGAAATGCACACTAAAAAACCCGTTGGGTTGGCTCGACAAAGCGTTATATTTAACGTCTTTAGCTTGACGCTGCTTTTTCGTTCGGTCATGGGTCGCGCAAGGTGATGGATGTCACCTCCTCTTGATTACCTCGGTGGAAGTAATGCTTAATCCGTTGGCGTTTACCATGAAAGTCTCACCGTCTTTTGTCAACAATTCCACAGTGCGGGAGGATTCAATACTTTCTTTATCACGAATGGCCCCGACCACCTTGACTTGAGTTTTCCAGGGAAAAATTTAAGGCGTGAATTGTACAAGAGGACTGGTTCCCCTGGTAAAAACTCTCTTTTCTTGATCATCTTATCATGCCACCTCTTGGTTTTTTCTTTATAAATTCGGGAGTTTTCGTAAGCTTCATCCGAAACTCTTCCATCGATTCAAATGGAGCAACCTCTTCACCGGCTTTTTGAAAATCAGATTTAACTTCTTGACCGCCCAAAATGCTTTGTGTTCCAACTCCACCGGCAAGTGACACGATTTCCCAAAAACAAGCTGGTATGGGGAGGTGCCCAACGGTGTCTTATATACAGTCCGGTATGCTCATAGATCATCATCTAATTTTAACGCCCAGTCCTTTCGATTGATGTTCACCGTCTTTTCAAGGATTTGTTTGATATCCCGGTTAGCCACTTCTGCTTGCCCATTGGCTTGAGGATGATATGCCAATGCGACTTTATGTTTCACCCCATATTTTGCTAACAAGTTGCTCATCAATTTATTTACAAAATGCGACCCTCCATCACTAATTAAAGCTCTTGGAATGCCGAATCTAGTGAATATATTTTCTTAAGGAACCTCATCACAACTTGAGCATCACTTGTTTTGGATGGAATCGCTCTACCCAATGGGATACATATTCTCTGCGTGTAAAATATATTGATAACCGAAGATGAAGGAAATGGGCACATAAAATCAATTCCCCACACATCGAACAATTCCACTTCGATTACATTTGTCATTGGCATCTCGTGTCTCCTTGAAATGTTGCCCATCCCGCCGACACTGTCACATTGTTTCACAAACAAATAACAATCGTTAAATAAAGTGGGCCAATATAGCCCACTTTGCAATACCTTCGCCCAGTGCGAGTTGGGCGAAATGTCCTCCCGAGGGTCTTTGAATGACATTGTTGTAAGACTCCTCCCATTCTTTCGAGGTGCGCATCTTCTTATGATTTTGTCCGCGCACCTCTTAAAGAGTAGGGGTCGCCCCGCATGTAAAACTTTACGTCATGTAAGAACTTCTTCTTTTGATATGGCGATAAATCCGGAGGTAAAACTCCCATGACCAAGTAGTTGACAAAGTCGCATACCATGGGAATTTCGCCTCGAGCATGAGTAAGTTCATCGGGGAATTCCTCTTTTATTAATCCCATGTTTCCTTGCGCTCCTCTTGATTTTCAATTCGAGACAAGTGGTCTACCATCACATTCTCGCATCCTTTCCGGTCCTTGATTTCCACATCAAATTCTTGCAATAGTAAGATCCACCGAATCAATCTTGGTTTCGCATCCTTCTTGTCAAAGAGATATTTGATGGCCGCATGGTCGGTGTGAACAATCGTTTTTCGTCCCAATCAAGTATGATCGGAATTTATCAAATCGAAAACGATCGCCAAACATCTCCTTCGGTTGTGGTGTAATTCATTGAGCAGCCGTCCAACGTTCTACTAGCATAGTAGATGGATCTCGAACAATTTTCCCTCTTTTGACCAGGAGGCGGCCCCTACCGCAAAATTGTTCGCATCACACATCAACTCAAATGGTTGACTCAATGGGGCGACAAGTATAGGTGTTGTCACCAATGCCTTCTTCAACGTTTCAAACGCCGCAAACAATCATTGGAAAAATTAAAAGCATCATCTTTTTCTAAAGCAATTGACTCAAAGGTTTAGAAATTTTAGAAAAGTCACGGATAAACCTTCTATAAAATCCGGCATGGCCCAAGAAGCTCCGAATGGCTTTTTCGTTTGGAGGAGGTGGTAATTTCTCAATTGCTACAATCTTTGCCCGATCGACTTCGGACACTGGCAGGACGAGACTCGATGACCAAGTACAATACCATCGCGTACCATAAAATGGCACTTTTCCCAATTGAGTACAAGATTGGACTCTTCACATCGCTGTAAGACTAAGGAAAGATTGTAAAGTCAACTATCAAAAGAATCACCAAACACAGAGAAATCGTCCATAAACACCTCCATAACCTTTTCAATTAGATCGTGAAATATAGCCATCATACAACGTTGGAAAGTGGCAGGCGCATTACATAAACCAAATGGCATGCAACGAAATGCAAATGTGCCATACGGACATGTAAATGTTGTTTTTTCTTGGTCTTCCAGCGCAATCATAATTTGATTGTACCCAGAATAACCATCTAAAAAGCAATAATAATCATAACCTGCAAGACGAACCAGCATCATATCGATAAAGGGGAGGGGAAAGTAATCTTTTCGAGTGGCATCATTAAGTTTTCTATAATCAATGCATATTCGCCACCCGGTAACAATTCTAGTAGCAATTTGTTCCTCATTCTCATTTTTCATTATCGTTACCCCCCTTTTTTCGGCACCACTTGTACCGGACTCACCCATGAACTATCAGATATAGCATAAATGATCCCAACATCTAACCATTTCAACACTTCCTTCCTAACCACATCTTGCATGATAGGGTTTAGTCGTCTTTGATTTTGCACCGATGGTTTATAAACATCTTCCATCCGAATTTTATGCATTACAATGGATGGACTTATGTCTTTTAAATCAGTTATAGACCATCCGAGTGCCGACTTATGTTTTCGTAAAACCCTTAGCAATTTATCAAGTTGAATAGGAGTGAGAAGAGATGAAACGATTACCGGATTTGCATTATTTGCCCCAAGAAATGCATATTTGAGGTGTTCAGGTAATTGCTTGAGTTGGCGTTGGCGTCCTTTGTTTTGGTCACGTCACGACGAAGCTGCCCGGTGCTCGACGCACATGAGTCGTGTGTGACCCTTTTCTTCAATCCTACCTTGAAGAATATACACGGGTTGCCGTCTTAGGCACCGACCGTGTGTCTTCCCCTGTTTCAATCCTTTCTTGGCAACACGCACGGGTCGTGCGCCCTTGAGGTTCTCAACTTTCGGTTCGGCATCACGCACGGGTTGCCGCGCGTGGACGCACGGGTCGTGCGTTTCGCAGAGGGTTCCCGCTCCCATACTTCCGACTTTATGCTCTCGCCTCTTGTGCTCTAGGTAGTTCCCGCACATGATCTAAGGCACAAACATAGTCGTACAAATCTTGGTTATCAATATCAAGCACAACACTCGACATTGAGCACGAGTGGGTTAGACCAAATTCCAAATCATTTGTAGACAATGTATGCTCAACATAATCCTCAATGCTTGAACTAACTATATCTAAAAAATGACAATGCTCCACCGTATCATGAAATTTCATCGCCTTATATATAGAAAATAAAACGTGCTCATCATTAACACGTAAAGTGAGCTCTCCTTTTTGTACATCTATTAAGGCTTTACCGGTAGCTAGAAATGGACATCCAAGTATCAGTGGAACGTCACGATCTTCTTCCATGTCAAGAACCAAGAAATCCATAGGGAATATAAATTTATCAACTTTTACCAGTACGTCTTCTATAATTCCCCTTGGATAAGTAAGTGACCGGTCCGCAAGTTGCAATGTAACCGTGGTTGGCTTCACTTCGCTAGTCCAAGCTTCACGAAAATGGATAAAGGCATCAAATTAATACTTGCCCCCAAATCACACAACGCTTTATTAAAAAGTTACCACCAATGGCACAAGAGGATAGTGAAACTCCCGGATCTTTCGATTTTGTGGTAGCTTTCTTTGGATGATTGCGCTACATTCTTCCGTCAAATTCACCGTTTCAAAGCTTGTCATCTTCCTCTTCTTCGACATAACATCCTTAAGAAATTTCGCATAATTTGGCATTTGCTCTAGTGCGTCTGCAAAAGGAATGTTAATGTGCAATTTCTTAAATATATCAAGGAATTTTGCAAATTGATCATCAAGCTTTTTCTTTTGAAATCTTTGGGGAAAGGGAAGAGATATAGGCAACTTAGATATATTAGAGTTAGACGATGATTTTAGCTTCTCAGCCCCTGTTTGTTCCGCCTCTTGTCTCTCTTTTTCCCCATCTTCTTCAACACCATCTTTCATCACCGATTCAACCTCTCCCGGCTTAGATGCTTCCTCTGAAATTTTCAGATTTCCAGATTTTTCTTTAGGCCCCTCATATTCCGTACCGCTTCGTAAGCGAATAGCCTTGCATTGTTCCTTAGGATTCATCTCCGTATTACTCGGAAATTGACCCTTTTGATGTTGACCACCCACAATTGTAGCTAATTGACCCACTTGAGTTTCAAGATTCTTTATTGAGCTTGTCACTTGGGTCATTTGTAGTTCCATCTTATCCATCCTAGAATCTTGCCTAGCGAAGCGACTCCTCGTGTCACTCATGAATGCATTCGATTGATTTATGAAAGAGGTGAGTGCATCCTCCAACGATGATTTGCCTTCCACATTTCCACCTCCATTTGAAGCATTAAATCCCGGTGGAGGTTGCAACACATTCTTTGTATTGGCATAGGAAACATTTTCATGGTTTCTCAACCCCGGATGGTAATGTGTTGGGTTTGAATTGTTCCGGAAATTGTTAAAATTCCGGTTATTCACATATTTGACCTCCTCCATTGGATATAGAAGAGCTTCACTACCCGTGCTTGTGCTTGTTTTTGGCCCTTTCGTTAAAACACTCAATTGAGTTGTCAAAGCCGCCACTTGTGTCGTTAGCGCTTTAATCGGGTCTGCATCCGAAATTTCGGCTACTCGTTGTACATTGGATCTTTCAGACGGCCACTGGTAACTGTTCATAGCCATTTCTTCAAGAAGGTTCAAGGCATCTTGTGGAAACCTTGCCAAAAATGCTCCTCCCGCTGCGGCATCAACAAAGGCCCTCGTTTGCCCCATTAAACCATTATAGAAGAAACATAATTGTTGATCCTCCGGGAACCCATGTTGTGGACATCTTCATAACAAATCCCAAAATCTTTCCCAAGCCTCATACAAAGGCTCCGAGTCGAACTGTCGGAATTGAGTAATCTCGCTTTTGAGCTGCAAAGTTTTGCTCGGTGGAAAGAATTTAAACAAGAACTTTTGGCTCAATTCGTTCCATGTGCTCACGCTTCCTTGCGTCAAAGTACCCAACCAATTTCTCGCTTTATCCCTCAAAGAGAATGGGAATAGGCGCAATCTTATGGCGTCATCCGAGACTCCATTCATTTTGATCGTATTGCATATTTGGATAAAATGAGCAAGGTGAGAATTAGGATCTTCAGTTGCGAACCCCCAAACTGGTTCTTTTGTACCATATTGATCAGTGTCGGTTTGAGCTCAAAGTTGTTGGCATTTGTCGGAATATGGGCAATATCACCATAATTACGATTCATTTGTGGTCGAAAGTAATCACGAATGGCTTGCTGTTGAACCGGTATCGGTAACTCATTTACTCCATTGTTACCCGGTATTGGTAACTCATTGATCCTGTTGATCCCATTGTTACCCATGTGTTCTTCATTCAAATCCCCCATTATCGGATTTTGTTGTCTTTCAGCCCGTCTAGTGGTAGCACTGATTCTTCTCACGAAAGCCTCAACTTCTAGTATGAGCGGTATTAAGTCCCCTCGCCTAGAGCGCGTGTTCATGCACTACCTGGACCAAACTAAAAGGAACAAGTCAAATAATGTAGAATTAAAGTCAAATCAAAATATAAAAATGTCTAAATTAAGAATAATTCTATCTATCGCAATATTAGCACCAAAAATTGTATTAGTCCCCGGCAATGGCGCCAACAACTTGTTCGCCTTTATTTTTAGCTCACCGCAAGTGTACGGTGTATGTTATAGGAAAGGGTAGCAAGGTCGTATCCACGGAGACTAATAAATTTATGTACTAACTATTGAACTAAGATAGCTTTATTTTTATTTAGACGATCGTAATTTAATGATTGTTGTTGTGAGATCACGACAATTTAGACTACTAAACACAAAATTAAGAGAACACAATTGATAGAAGTATCAAGAAGATAAAACGGATTTCCGAGTTAAGGTTTCGATTAACAACCCTCTTGTTGTCCGATTTAATCCAAGCCAAGTTATTACCAATATTCCTATAAGACGATCACAAGGATATTTTATCATCCCTCTCGAGATGCATATAAAATGTAGATTGATATACTTATGCTAGCATCTCTACTCAACATGAAGTACTCAACTCCCAAAAGTGCAAAAGATCAAATGTCCTCACATATATTTACAAACCTCTCGATTCATGCAAATATTTGTGTCGAGTACTCAAGATCTAATATTGAAACTCATCTCTCGAATTATGAATCAATATATCAAAGTTAAATCATTGATCAAGTGATAAAATAAGAATAAGCTCAAAGTACTCAAATAGGCTTCAAGATAATAACTTCAACTAAGATTAAAACATCCAATAAGAGTTTATTAATCTACTTCCAAAACCCAAAAATCTAAAGAGTTTAGCTACACATGATTTTTAAACAACTCATAGACAAATTGTTCATAGCCATGACAACTAAAAATGAAAGATGAAAGCTACAAGAGAAGCAAGAAAAACTTAGGAAAGTCGACAATCTCTCGATGTATCTTCGTTCCTTGAGCTCCGATGCAACCCGATTGTCTCCTTGATGTCTTCTTCCAAGAATAGACCTTTGTCTTGTATTGTAGATCCCAAAAATATCAGAATATTCCTGGTGTGCGCCCCCAAAAGTGCTTATATACCCCCTCCAAGTCTAGGTCATTTTGCTGTCAAAATATTGCAAGATGTGCGAGGACGACGGTCATGCGTGGACGCACGGTTTACCCGTGCGTCATGCCGTAGGCAATTCCTCTTTTCACCAACCAGTGCACGGGTCGTGCGTGGGACGCACGGGTCACCCGTGTGCATTGCCGTAAGGAGATTTTCGATCCTTCAGTGGCGCACGGGTGGTGCGTATACGCACGGGCTACCCATGCGCATTGCCGTACCTTCAGTTCTTCTTTGCGAGGGACGCACGGGTGGTGCTCAGGCGCGCGCCCTACCCGTGCGTCTTCCATTTTTCACCATTTGTGGTATTTTTTCCTCCGCAATGCTCGTATTTGTCTCCAAATTACTTCAAATATAATTAAATCCCGGCAAAACGAGCAAAGCATAATATCTTTTCCACAAAAGAGCGAATATGAACCATTTCACATGAGTTTATGCACGCTAAATCGACATTTTAGCCATAAATACGCCCCAAAATACATGCAAAACTCACACCTATCAGAGCCTATTCATGGTAAATCATCTCCTATAAATAGAAGAAGATTTGAAGCACAACATATATGAGAGAATACTACAACACAACAAGATACACTCAAGCATACATATTTGTTCTTCATTGTTATTATTCTTGTTGTAATAGTCTAAGGTCTTTCACTTTCACATCTTGAGGTCTAGGCTTATTTCTTGATTACACTTGCATTCAAATTTGTATCATTCATTATCGCTCGGGTTATCATTCAACACAAGATATCCTTGTGAGTGTTCTTGTGGTAAGAACACACTTGGATGATCTAGGTGATAGGTGCAAGAAGATTGTGGTGATCTTCTTATTGAAGAGTGTGGTGCTCTTGAGGTGTTGAAGAATTTGGTGTTCTTCAAGGTTGAAGATTGTGGTAATCTTCACAATGTGCCGTTGGAGATTGTGGTAATCTTCAAGAGAGATTGTGGTAATCTCAAAGGTGGTGTTGAAGAAGAGTGTGGTGCTCTTCAAGGTGATGTTGTAAGGTGTTGTATTAATTTTGGTAATTAATAAAATCTTTTTTTCTTTTTGAAATCCATTCCAGATATACTGGGGTGGTAGAGGATTAGGCCCTAGGTGGGTTGAACCTCTATAAATCGACGCGTGTTATTTACTTCCCGCACCTTTAGTTTTGTCGTGGCTTGTTTGATTCGAAAAAGAGGGGTAAATCGAGAAAATGGAGATAATCTATTCACCCCCCTCTAGATTATCGTAGCTGCTTGGACTTACATATATATGTATATATATATATATAGATATTCTAAAATTAGATTCCAAATTAATCTTATTAACTATTTTTTTATGCACAATAATAAGGAATAAAAAATGACAAAAATATTTATAACTAAAATTAGCTTAGTCTTATTGAGGCGGGAAAAACCAAACTCATGCTATTATATCGGCAGGAAAAACCAAACCAATGAAATCATCGCTTAAATAATAGAAAAAAAATACTATAATAATAATAATAATAATCAAAGATTCAGTATCGGGAATAATTAAAAATAAACAAAACATAATTCAAATTATAAGTTAAAAAAATACAACAAAACTATCTGGATTAATTTTAAAAAAAATGTTTATTTTATTATAGTCACAAAAAAACATCCATACAGATCTACAATATAGTTTATATAAAAACTCTTGTTTAGTGCAGAATTCGAGTTCAATACTGTCGATATTGGCGGGACATTTGATAAAGACTGTAATAGGGGGAACATGAAGATGAAACCATAATTGGTGGTTATACTTCAAATTTGGTATCAACAATATCAAAGTGTCTCTCTAAAGCAATTTAAATAGTATAAATATAAGAGGATTCAACATAAATAATAAGCTGCCAAAAAACTCTCAAAAAAATCAATTGTTAATTCAATGGTAAAAGATACGAAGATTTTAAGGGCATCTCCCTTTAATTATTTTAACGAATAAAATAAAAAGTTAATTATCCATTGAGCAATTTAGGAAAGTTTGAATAGTTACTTGGAAAAAAACAATTAGTACTTTAAAACTTGATTGTATACAAAAAAAGTCACAATCCACTATTGAAGCAAATACTATATATTTTTTCAAAATATGAATAATATATATGAATGGAATTGATCGTCAAGAATCATAGTAGTAGTAGTAGTAGTATTAATAATAATAATAATAATATTAATAATAATAATAATAATAATAATAATAATAATAATAATAATAATAATAATAATAATAATAATGCCATTTTTAATTATATTGATTAATTATAATCATAGACTATATTTTTTAAAAATATGAATAATATATATAGATATAATTGATCGTACATAATCACTTTTGGTGTAAAATAGAATACCATATATAATATTTTCCTAATTTATATACATATAAAGTAGGAATATCGTTTATAATATTTTCCTAATTTCTATACATATAAAGTAGGAATATCATTTATAATATTTTCCTAATTTATATACTAAATCTTTGAACAAATCATCAAGATCAACGGCTAGGATTGGACAATAAAATATTTCCGAGTATAAGAAGTAAGATGAGCGGGAATTTTTTGTTTCGGACCTCTGATATTATATATATTGCATCGACACCATTGAAACATATAAATAATATATATGATGAAGATATGATATATAGAATCAATATAATCATTGTAATATATATTTAAGATGAACTGATGTATACTAATATCAATTATAGTGAAATACTATTTATAATTTTTAAAATCTGTATATTATATATAGATAGAATTGATATTATAGACTTACATTTGGTATAAGGTAGGAATACCAATAAATAAAATTTTCCTAATTTTTATACATATAAAATAGGAATACCATTTATGACATTTTCCTAATTTATATAACATATAAAGTAGGAATACCATTTACAATCTTTTCTTATAATATTTTCTTAATTTAAATATTTTCAACGATTTTTCTTATAATATTTTCCTAATATAAGAATTTATAACAATTACCATTTATAATATTTACAATTGTTTCCTATTATAATAAGCAAAAAAAACGGGAAAATAAAAGTTTCGCACTTTTGCTATTATATATATAGATTGGGTTGAACCCTTTAGAATATGCTTCATATTTGATACTTTGTTGGAATTCTTATATTCTTATATTGGGTATGATGATTGTTGTTGGATGATATTTGTAAAATTGCTTTTGGTGATGAAAATTTTGGCTTGATTAATTTTACAAGGACTATATACATCTTCTTTATTATTTGACGTCCGACAAGTGTTCGATAAAACGTTTCAATGAAAAATTCATCATTTTCCCGATTTCAAAAGTCTTATACATTTATAGAGATCATGTTTTGATAATCAAATGAGCTTTTACAAGTCATATGATCAACTTTTCCCTTAGCTTTTGGAATTTTAAGCTTAATGATCAATAACTCGATAAATCGATATTATTGCGCACTTTGACTTAAATAAATGATGTTTTTATCGTGCTAACATTCTTTTTTATGATTTCAAAGAGGGAGAAACATGAAATAAGCTCGTTAGCTCAAAGAAGCTAAAATAAGCTCGCGAAAGAAGCTATAAACTATGGCTCTCTAAAGCCAAAAGTTGTGAAGAACACTTAGTCCATTGGATGTGTTATGGACTTATATTCATGTCTAATGATATTTCTTTTTGTGGGGAGCTTCTAAGCTTATATTGTAAAAGATGAGCTTATGACTTTTGTTTAATTGCTTATATATTACTCTCGTTGTGCATGTTGATAGGGGGACCATTTGCAAAATGTTTTTTTGAATATCTCTACTCTCATCCTTGTGATTATTATGCGTGGAATGTTGTCGCTCTAAATGGATAATTTATTTCTAACCGGAAAATTGTTTTGTTTTCAAAATCGACCTCTTTAAATTATTTTGGTTTGTAATCATCAAAAAGGGGGAGTTTGTTAGATAAATATTTTTGTCATGATTTTGATGATTTTGTTTTTACACCAAAACAATGTTTCTAAATGTTGTCCAAATACTCCTAAATGATTTAAAATGTTATTACTAATTTTTCGGAGTATTTCTTGAAGTTTATTCTCGACAAAAATTGGACAACACTTTTAATGATTTTGTGTTGATATGTTTTTACACCAAAATAATATTTCTAAATGTTGTCCAAATACTAAATTCGATTTAAAATATTTTTACTAATTTTTGGAGTATTTCTTGAAGTTTATTTTTGACAAAAATTGGACAACACTACATCTCGTGTTCAACCGGTCGCGCTGTAGGGCAACCCATGTCTGAAAGATGATTTTCAAAATAGAAACGAGACGTTTGATATTTTCCTGGAGGCCGATCGGTCGCATGCACAAGTCATCATCTGGTATCTGAAAGAAGAAAGAACAAAACATAGAACATGTTTCTCTTAAAAACCTCTAGGGGAACTGGTCCCTATGGGGGGGCGACCGGTAGGACCCTAGGTTGACCGGTCCAACCCCCCTGAACCGGTCTCTATGTTGTTTTTTACTGTGTTATCTCAATTTCTGTATTAGAACGCGACCGGTCGCCCTACCATTTTGACAACAAATTCTAACCATTGTGTAGCATACAACTTTTCCCCAATTTATGGTATTGATTTCTAACAGCTATATTCTTCAATTGTCTTGCAATTTTTTTTACAGATTTCAATCTCCTGGGAGGAGCCTATCAAGTTCAAGACATCCTCTATAAATAGATGAAGAATTAAAGCAACAAAAAAGAGAGAATACTACAACACAATAAGATACATTCAAGCAAACACTTTTGTTCTTCAATTTCAATATTCTTGGTGTAATAGCCTAAGGTCTTTCACTTTCACATCTTGAGGTCTAGGCTTGATTCTTGCTTACACTTGCACTTCAATTGTATTATTCATTATTGAGTTGTAATCTTGAATTTGAATTCATCATTCATCATAAGATATCCTTGTGATTGTTTTTGTGGTAAGAACACACTTGGGTGATCTTAGGTGTTATGTGTTAGAAGATTGTGGTAATCTTCTTGTTGAAGAGTTTGGTGCTCTTTGAGGTGTTGAAGAATTTGGTGTTCTTCAAGTCGGAAGATTGTGGTGATCTTCACAAGGTGTCGTTACAAGAAGATTGTGGTAATCTTAAAGGGAGATTGTGGTAATCTCCAAAGAGGTGTTGTAAGGTGATGTTGTAATAATTGTGGTAATTATTAATAAAATTCTTTTTCCTTTTTCGAAACTAATCCCGGATATACTGGGGTGGTAGAGCACGTAGTCCCTAGGTGGGGTAAAGCTCTATAAATCGACGTGTGTTGTTTACTTCCCGCACTTTCATTCTTGTCTTGGCTTATTACTTTTGAAAAGATATGGCATAATCGATAAAAGACGTAATCTATTCACCCCCTTTTAGATTATCGTAACCATTTGGACTTACAAGTCGCCCGTCACTCCTTATGTAATAGGAAGAATAACATGATGACTAGAGTACAAAGCTACAAATCAGTCGTTGTATACATTAACTGTTCCTAGCCATAAATTTACTTACCTGTTCTCAATTTTATTATTTTTATATATTAGATTGCAAAAATATACTATTATTGTATATATGATATTCATTTCGTATATTAGAGTATAAGAGGGATAAAGGGAGTGTTTGCAAAAACTTCTGCTTTTAGAAGAAGTGATTTATTATAGCAGAAGTAGAAGTAGTTGAGAATCGGAAGTTGGTAGTGTTTGAAAATAGAATTAAAAGTTGAGAATGAGAAGTTGAGAGTGTTTGGTGAAAAAGCAGTAAAAGTACTTATTTATATGTAAAATTCAAACTAGAAATGGTAAGTAGAATCTAAAGCACCCCTCTCCCTGCTTTTAGATTCTGATTAAATGATGCAGAATTAGAAGCAGAAATTGGTATATGCAAACACTAAAAACTACTTTTTTTAAGCAAAAAACTGAAAAGCACTTATTTTAAGTGTTTGCAAACACTCCCAAAATAATGAAACAAACAATCTGAACTGATAGATAGGCCCCGGAAAATCTGATGGACCATGCCGTCAGTTATTTCACTGAAGTTTTTTATAATGAGACAAAAAATACATAGAAAAATAGTGGGTTTGTAGCCAAGAAAAACCCAATTTGCCTTTGGGTGAATTTAACTGCACAAAAATAGTGGGTTTGTAGCCAAGAAAAACCCAATTTGTCCTTGGATTAATTTGTCCTTGAGTCATTCCGTCATTCCCATCAAACCAAGATATTTTTTAGCCATTTTTTTAAATACATATTTTTTAGCTATTTTGGGATGTGAAAAATTCAATTTACCCTTGAGTCAATGTAACTGCACAAAAACACACATTCATCCATGTAACTTGGCATCGAGTTACTGTGACTCACATTGAGTTACTGTAACTTGACATTGTATTAATCTCACTTATTATAACCAAGTTATTAATTTCATATAGCTACAGCATGACAGGATATTATATGTGAAATTTATTTGACTGGATTATGTTTCTTTTTTCATTTTAATCAATATGAGTTTAATTCATTCATCATAATAACTTACAATTATTGTAATCGATTGAAAAAATGGCTAAGTGGCCTACAAAATCATAAACCTATATACCTATATAGAACTTGTTATGTATCACAATTTAATCCCGATTGAATTAGATTATAATGTGTATACTTTTTTTTTTTTAGAATTGAAACATTTTTTTATGACTTTATAACGTCAATTATTATGACATTTTTTTTAATTATTATGACATACTTTATACACATTTTTAATATTATTAATATATCTCTTAGTACTTGTATCATGGCCACTTACTTTTTTCCAAGATCCCCAGTTTCATTGATTAGTATTGTTAGGTTTTGAGACCATATTCTCTGGAAAATATCTTGCAAGGGAAAAGTCAGCAAAAAATCTCCTTCTCTTTTTGCTTTGTTAGATCTAGTTAGGACAGTTTTGCCATTAATCGAATTTGTCTGCAATATATCATTTCAAACCTTTAATTAAATTTTAAATAACCAACTTTTATATTTATTACCCTCTAAAAGAAAAGGTTAAGAACACTATTGCCCCACATTCCGGAGAAAATGACAATTTTTTACTTTCTCGGATATTTTTTGGACAATTTTACTCTCCCCCGTTTTTTTTGGACAATTTTACGCTCCCTCCAAATTTTTGAGATTTTTTTACATTTTTGTTTTAAGGTTGTTTCGAACATGTTTCATCTAATAATGCTTTAGTGGAAAAATAATTTCTGCCCCCACTAAATAATCAATTTTATACTCAAAATCTTATAAAAAATCAAGAAATATACACATAAAATAACACGTATTAAAATCAAACAAATTGAAAATAATATAAAACCAACATGAATTTAAAAAAAAAAACACAATTCATGTTTTGATCTAATGCATTGTAAACATAAAAAACATAGAAACGCAAAACAACATAACACCATTGAAAACTATATAGAAACAAACCAGAAACAACATAAACAATATTAAAAACACCACATGAACAAAAAGAGTTTAAAAATAGGTAAAATTGCATTGAAACATCGGAAACTACATAGAAACAACAAAGAATCATAAGAACAACATTAAAATATTATAGACACAACCCAAAAATTGTTAGGGATTGTGTCCTTAAAGCAATTATGAATTGTTTTTGATTATTAATAAAAGCGACATTTATTTTCGAACTCTTTTGCATATTGTATGTATTTTCTTGAACATCATGAAAATCCCTAGTTTATTTATTGTAACCATAATCTTAGTATATAAGAGTTATATACAAGAGGATTAAGATTATGGATAATATACTAAAAAAAAAAAAAATAAGTCCGTGATGAAATTAATTAAAGTATGGGATCTTTAATTAAAACATCATTAATGCGCCCGAGAACATTTTGAATGTGATTTTGTCTTATCCAGGACCGTCGATGTGGAGACATCTTAGTGGGGGCATTTATATATGATTTGATCATATAGGACTTGGACCGATTTAATTTGAATTTTCCATACAAATTCCGTTGTAGAAATGGAAAATAAAATTAAATCACTAGATGATCATATATGGATATATCTTAATCCTGAGTGATTATAGACTCTGTTTATTTTGGTGTGATTCTTAATTTGCTCGTTTAAGTTTGTCCTACGACATTCCCAACACTTGCATTTTAGATTCACATTTGAATTAAATAGTCGGGAATATAAATTCTGAATATGGAATTCATTCCTTCCTTCGGGAGTAGAAAGACGATTCCCTCATTTGTTAATTTGAACCGAATGGTTTGAGATCTCTAATTTATAATCTGATTATAAATTAACCATTCACTAGTGAATTAATGGTAAATGAGGATAAGAGGTAATTGAAGAGGTTTAACGGATACTACCTAGCTTCAATTACGAATTGTCTATGGAGGATTAATCTATATGTAATGATTATATCGGGATTTGCTCAATTCGTAGAGTAAGATATTCTATGATTATAAGAGTGCAATCCAATTTATAGTGGAGTAATATCGGAATTAATAAGTCGAATAAATTAATTAAAGAGTTAATTATTTATTCAATTTATTGGAGCTTATAATTATAGGTCCATGGTCCCCGGTTCGCCTTCCTAGAGTAAACGGGTTAGAAATAATATTTCCAGTTCCTAAGGGTTTATGGAAAATAGTTTTCCAAAATATTTGGGCTAATATATTAATATTAGTTAATCCGGAATATCTCGATATTCTACGATTTTTTTGTTTTGGGAATTAAATAAATATAAGATATTTATAATATTAATATAATTATTAATTTGATAATTATATTGGATAATTATCAATTAGAGTTTGAATCTATCTAGAATTATTAATTCTATAAGAGATAGGAAACCAATTTGGAGTTTAAACCGATCAACTAGCCATAAAAAGGGGACCATATCTCACAATTGAAACACACAATCATTACTGCCCATCTCATTCAATTAAGAATCTTTTCGGCCGTACATAGTCATTGAGCCTGCCTCATACAATTGACAAGGAATCTTTGATCAATTGTTGTTTTTGTTTTTAAAAGGTTTGGTCAAGTTGCTTTGATCAATTGGTTTTAAAAGATTGATTAATACAATTGGACTTCTCCAGCATACGTCCAAAGGTGGTAAATTGGTTTTGGTTTTTAAATTGTGATTTTATGGTTTAATTTTTACCTAGTTCAATTCCCCTCCTATCCAGTTAGCCCAATCCTACGATCTCATGAGTTGAGTACATCGTAGGAAAATAAAAGTTAGGAACTTAGAATTATTATTTGGGTGCCCACACACTGCCGTTGATAGGGAGGATCGAATTGGAAGATCGCGGTGTCTACGAGCTTCGGGGATTTGAAGGATTGACGGAGAAAAAGCGAAGAACAAGAAAATCGTCGAAAGAGGTAAATTTTCTTTTCTTCCTTTAGTATGAATAAATTTAATAAGCATGATCTTATGTTCTTATATCTAAAACTCGATTTTTTGAAATCTCACGCTTCCTTCCGTTCGATTAGATCGAAAAGCCGGATCTTATTTGGCAGGATTAGATCAGGGACCCGATAATTTCAACAAATGGTATCGAGCCATTTGGTTTTGATATAAGAACTAGATCTACTTTATTAAATTTATTTTGGAGTGGTTTTAGGATTTGATCTTGCATGTTTTGATATATGGATGCATGGGCGTTTTTGAATTTAAGGCATCGATTCAAATCGTCATATTTATTATTTCGCGGATTAATATTTATGTGATGTATATGTGATATATATGCCATGCATATTGATATGTCATTCATGGAACTCACTCCCAAGCATGTCATGCATCATGATAATTGAATTGTTTAATTGTTATGATAGATCTATGAGATGGATTGAAATTGATATAAAAGTGTTTTATATGGTTTTTAAAATTGATATAAAAGTGTTTTATATAATTTTTAAAATTTTGTATAAAAGTGTTTTATATAATTTTTTAAATTTTGTATAAAAGTGTTTATATGATTTTAAAGATTGGGATAATTGTTTGGAATTAATTTTGTGAAAATTGGATCCGATTTTTATGAAAAATCTCCGAATTACATGTTTTAGAAACAAATATTATTCGGATTCGCGTTTGGGCAGCCCGGGCAGGCGCCGGGCAGCCCTGGGCAGTTCGGGCAGGGCCTGGGCAGCCCCGGGCAGGTCCCGGGCAGCTTGGGCAGGTCCCGGGCAATTTCGGGCAGTTCGGGCAGGTCTCGGGCAGGGCCCGGGCAGGTTCCGTTTTCAGCCTACGTGTTGTTTTCTTTGTTCTTTCATGAAATATTTCTGTTTTATCCCTATTCCCTTAATTATTTTGATAATTTAGGGTTTTTAAAGTTGATTAAAATTATGATTTAATTTCTAATAGTTGGATTTTTAAATTAGAGAATTTTAATCAAAAGACCAATAGATTGGACTTGACTTATTAAAACATAAGATGTTTTTATAACTTAAATGTTTAGGAAACATTTATTATAAAATAATGAGTGGGAGAAGGATTCATGACAATAAATCCTATGGCCTCCATTATTGATCAAAGCACCGTGAGATTTAAGTGACGCCTCGCGACGCCCGTGGATTCGTCCCCTACGGATGGCCTTCACTTAAATCAATAATCAAGGCTTAATCTCCGAAAGGATAGGAATTTAAAATTTAACTCTTAATTTTCCTACCCTACGGCGATTTTGAGTTATTTTTAAAATCCGAAATAACGGGTAACACTCATAAGGATACAATCAAATAGTTTGGATGTATCTAGGCTAAATTAAAAGGTGATTAATTAATAAATGAAGATATGAGATGTCTTGATTATTTATTTTATTAATCGAGATGGTCTCGATTTAATCGTCATTTGATTTGACCTACCCTACGCGCTTCTCAAATGTGAGATTAAATTACCTTGGAATTGGTTGGATAAACTTTATTGCTTTCATGCATCATGTTTATGATTCCTAAATTGAATGTTCTATGATGTTCGTTCGCTTATTTATGTCGCTTTATTTTATTTTCAAAGAATCATATGCGGTCCTATGCTTGCACCTTTGTTGAATGTTACGTTAATCGGAGATAATTTTATTAAGTGGAAAAGTAACATGAACATTGCACTTGTTTGTGAGAACCTCAAATTTGTTTTGATGGAAGAATGTCCTCCGAACCCCCCATTAATGCCAGACGCGATTATTAAAGAGATATATGAAAAATGGATTGCCGCTAATAACAAAGCTCGGGCTTACTTATTAGCCGGCATGAACGACATGCTTAGGTTGAAGCACGAGCACACAGAGACTGCTTATGAGATAATGGAGTCTCTCGCAAGCTATGTTCGGTCGCCTCTTCCGATCAATCAAGGCATGAAGTCGTAAAAATGGCTATGAATGCTAAGATGAAGAAGAAGTGGTCACAAGAGGTGAGCATGTTTTGAACATGATCAACTATTTTTCAATTTGAGATCCATGGTGCAAATATTGATGATCGTACACAAGTGAGTATGATTTTGGAATCACTCTCACCGCTTTCCTCCAATTCAAGAGCAACTATGTCATGAATAAATTGTCTTATTCATTGATACAATTACTCAATGAATTGCAAACTTTTGAGGCCATTTCCATTGGAAAGGTCAAAGAAGGAGAGGCAAATGTTTGAGGATAAGCCAACTTCCTCCAAGAAGAGGAAGGGCCAGGAGAAAGAGGGTGAATCAAAACAAAAGAAAAGGAAGAGTTCCAAAGGCAAGAAGAAAGGTTCCTCCAAACCAAAGGGAAAGTGTTTCCACTGTGGAGAAGAGGGACATTGGAAGAATCGCCCAAGTACCTCGCCGAATTAAAGGAGAAAAAGAAAGGTAAATATGATTTACTTATTCTTGAAAGTTGTTTGGTAGCTAACGATTCTTCTACTGGGTAGTTGATTCGGGCGCTACTAATCATGTGTGTTCTTCTTTACAGATACTTAGTTCTTATGAAGAGCTTGCCGAGGAGTCTTTCACAAAGACAAGTTAGCAATGGTGCGGTGGTTTCGCAAAAGAAATGGGAGTAGTTAGGCTTAATATTAGAGATAGGATTTTAATTTTAAACGATGTTTATTTCATTCCTAGTTTTCGTAGAAATTTGATTTTGTTTCAAAGTTGCTATGAACATTTATTTTCACTATCTTTTAATAATAATTCGATTATTATTTCTAAAAATGTGCGTGATATTTTAGTGCAATATTGGAAAACGGACTCTATTTAATTAAGCCAAATGAATAACCACTGCTAAATGCCGAAATATTTTAGAACTTCCTAAACCAAACATTACTTGATATGGTTAGGTAGATGATGAACTACACCGCTTGATTCGTTTTGGGGTATACATTGCAAACGACGGTTTACATTTTGAATGTAGTTCCATCTAAGTCAATCCAAAAGACACCACTAGAGTTGTGGAATGGCAAAGTAAAGTTAGTTTACACCACTTCCGCATATGGGGTGCCCAAAGACATGTCTTTGAAAGGAAAGATTGGAAAGTTGCATCCATGTTTAGAAGTGTATCTGTTCATTGGAAACCCCAAAGGAACGAGAGGAAGTTTGTTTTATAATCCACAAGAAAAGAAAGTAATAGTTTTGACTAATGCTATTTTTCTTGAGAACGATTATAAAGAAAACTTCCAACCTCGAAGTAAAGTTGTACTCAAGGAGTTACTTTCTGATGAGATCAGACCACAACCAACAAGAGTTGTTGGGGAAATCGCTAAAAATTACCACTATACCTAATCAGAATGTCAAGATACCTCGACGCAGTGGGAGGGTGATAAGACCACCAATCCGCTATCGTCAAATTGAAGAGGCAAATGTTGCAGTCTTTGATAGGGTAGACGATGATCCATTGTCTTTTCGACAAGTGATGGAGGATTCTGATATAGCGAGGTGGCTTGAAGCTATGAACCAAGAAATGGATTCGAACCATAGGGTTTTGTAGCCGAAGGTCAAGAGCAGAAAGTCTGCAAATTGCTTAGATCCATTTATGGGTTAAAGCAAGCCTCAAAGTCATGGAACCATAGATTTGATGAGATGATCAAGTCTTGGTTTTGACCAAAGTGTTGATGAGCCTTGTGTATACAAGCAGATCAATGATGTAAAGTGGCAATTTTAGTGATTTACGTAGATAACATTCTACTAATTGAGAGACATGTCCCATATGCTTTAGGGCAAGTGGGAGATTGTTAGGGATTGTGCCCTTAAAACAATTATGAATTGTTTTTGATTATTAATAAAAGCGACATTTATTTTCGAACTCTTTTGCATATTGTATGTATTTTCTTGAACATCATGAAAATCCCTAGTTTATTTATTGTAACCATAATCTTAGTATATAAGAGTTATATACAAGAGGATTAAGATTATGGATAATATACTAAAAAAAAAAATAAGTCCGTGATGAAATTAATTAAAGTATGGGATCTTTAATTAAAACATCATTAATGCGGCCCAGAACATTTTGAATGTGACTGTCTTATCCGGACCGTCGATGTGGAGACATCTTAGTGGGGGCATTTATATATGATTTGATCATATAGGACTTGGACCGATTTAATTTGAATTTTCCATACAAATTCCGTTGTAGAAATGGAAAATCAAATTAAATCACTAGATGATCATATATGGATAAATCTTAATCCCGAGTGATTATAGACTGTTTATTTCGGTGTGATTCTTAATTTGCTCGTTTAAGTTTGTCCTACGACATTCCCAACACTTGCATTTTAGATTCACATTTGAATTAAATATTTTGGGAATATAAATTCACAGATATGGAATCCATTCCTTCTTGGGAAGTAGAAAGACGATTCCCTCATTTGTTAATTCTCGAACCGAATGGTTTGAGATCTCTAATTTATAATCGATTATAAATTAACCATTCACTAGTGAATTAACGGTAAATGAGGATAAGAGGTAATTGAAGAGGTTTAACGGATACTACCTAGCTTCAATTACGAATTGTCTATGGAGGATTAATCTATATGTAATGATTATATCGTGATTTGCTCAATTCGTAGAGTAAGATATTCTATGATTATAAGAGTGCAATTCCGAATTTATAGTGGAGTAATATCGAATTAATAAGTCGAATAAATTAATTAAAGAGTTAATTATTTATTCAATTTATTGAAGCTTATAATTATAGGCCCATGGTCCCCGGTTCGCCTTCCTAGAGTAAACGGGTTAGAAATAATATTTCCAGTTCCTAAGGGTTTATGGAAAATAGTTTTCCAAAATATTTGAGCTAATATATTAATATTAGTTAATTCGGAATATCGATATTCTACGATTTTTTTGTTTTGGGAATTAAATAAATATAAGATATTTATAATATTAATATAATTATTAATTTGATAATTATATTGGATAATTATCAATTAGAGTTTGAATCTATCTAGAATTATTAATTCTATAAGAGATAGGAAACCAATTTGGAGTGGGAAACTGATTGAACTGGGCCTATAAAAAGGGGACCATATCTCACAATTGAAACACACAATCATTACTGCCCATCTCATTCAATTAAGAATCTTTTTCGGCCGTACATAGAGTCGCCGCCCCTCATACAATTGATAAGGAATCTTTGATCAATTGTTGTTTTTGTTTTTAAAAGGTTTGGTCAAGTTGCTTTGATCAATTGGTTTTAAAAGATTGATTAATAAAATTGGACTTCTCCAGCATACGTCCAAAGGTGGTAAATTGGTTTTGGTTTTTAAATTGTGATTTTATGGTTTAATTTTTACCTAGTTCAATTCCCCTCCTATCCAGTTAGCCCAATCCTACGATCTCATGAGTTGAGTACATCGTAGGAAAATAAAAGTTAGGAACTTAGAATTATTATTTGGGTGCCCACACACGCCGTTGATAGGGAGGATCGAATTGGAAGATCGTGGTGTCTACGAGCCGGGATTTGAAGGATTGACGGAGAAAAAGCGAAGAACAAGAAAATCGTCGAAAGAGGTAAATTTTCTTTTCTTCCTTAGTATGAATAAATTTAATAAGCATGATCTTATGTTCTTATATCTAAAACTCGATTTTTTGAAATCCCACGCTTCCGCTTCCGTTCGATTAGATAAAAGCCGGATCTTATTTGGTCGGATTAGATCCGGACCGAATAATTTCCAACAAATGGTATCGAGCCATTTGGTTTTTGATATAAGAACTAGATCTACTTTATTAAATTTATTTTGGAGTGGTTTTAGGATTTGATCTTGCATGTTTTGATATATGGATGCATGGGCGGTTTTTGAATTTAAGGCATCGATTCAAATCGTCATATTTATACGATATTCTATTTTGATTGTTTTGGGAATTAAATAAATATAAGATATTTATAATATTAATATAATTATTAATTTGATAATTATATTGGATAATTATCAATTAGAGTTTGAATCTATCTAGAATTATTAATTCTATAATAGATAGGAAACCAATTTGGAGTGAGAAACTGATTGAACTAGGCCTATAAAAAGGGGACCACATCTCACAATTGAAACACACAATCATTACTGCCCATCTCATTCAATTAAGAATCTTTTTCGGTCGTACATAGAGTCGCCGCCCCTCATACAATTGATAAGGAATCTTTGATCAATTGTTGTTTTTGTTTTTAAAAGGTTTGGTCAAGTTGCTTTGATCAATTGGTTTTAAAAGATTGATTAATAAAATTGGACTTCTCCAGCATATGTCCAAAGCTGGTAAATTGGTTTTGGTTTTTAAATTGTGATTTTATGGTTTAATTTTTACCTAGTTCAATTCACCTCCTATCCAGTTAGCCCAATCCTACGATCTCATGAGTTGAGTACATCGTAGGAAAATAAAAGTTAGGAACTTAGAATTATTATTTGGTGCCCACACACCGCCGTTGATAGGGAGGATCGGGTGGAAGATCGCGGTGTCTACGAGCCGGGGATTTGAAGGATTGACGGAGAAAAAGCGAAGAACAAGAAAATCGTCGAAAGAGGTAAATTTTCTTTTCTTCCTTTAGTATGAATAAATTTAATAAGCATAATCTTATGTTCTTATATCTAAAACTCGATTTTTTGAAATCCCACGCTTCCGCTTCCGTTCGATTAGATCGAAAAGCCGGTGTTAGGAATTTTTGAAACGGTGATAAAACCGTGTCAGAATTCTGAAAAGGTGATAAAACAATTCATACGAGGAAATGGCAATTCCAAGAACTGCAAGCCAACGACTGCAAAGTGACTTTCAAAAATGAGCCTATCTCTTCAACGGGCAAATTTTTGAAAGTTCACTATAAAAGGCTGAGGAATTTGTTTGAGAAAATAAGGCATGAATGACACACACGTGAAAACATACAAGCTTATCAAAAACCGAAACATTCTCAATCCTCAAGCCTACATCTCGAAGTACATCAATCCAACACTTACCTGTGAAGGAAAGAGAACTTCAATCAGTTGAAGAGGAAAATATCGAAAACAAGGGGTCTACATTCCGGGAAGGATTGTAGAAAGGTTCAAGGTGAACCAAGTCTTAAGCTCTTGGAGGGCTTCGTGATCAAATCCAAAGTGCTTAAGCAAGTGAGTCAGTAGTAGCAAGGCAACCGCCCGTGAAGAAGTCGAGTCGCACGAGAAGCCACGGTGAGTGATCAAGGCGTCTCAGACATCGAGTCCCAAAGGATCAAGTCGGTCAATTTGTTGTGATCAAGACTTGTATCCGGACTGCTACCACTTTGTAAACCGATCATTACTTAGTGGATTCCTCCAGAGTTGGAGAAGAGAGGAGTAGAAGAATTACCCCATCTTCGAACCTCTATAAAAACTTTCTTTGTGTCATTTACATTTCAAAGATTTAAATTTCTGCACTCTTAATTGCTTATATCTCACGATAAATTTGCTATCCATTTGATAATTTATAAGTACTAAATCAAGTCTGTAAAAACTTGCTTAATCAAACTTAAGGGTGTTAAGTCTTCCATGAAAACAAAACCACAGTTGAGTCAATTTATTGCCAACGGTGAAGTTACTCTTATTAATTTCAGTCGAGTCATGTTGAGAGATTAACTCTCTTGAGTGACTAATTCGATTGTCCATCAAGGACACGGTGTGTAGAACTCTGAGATTTAAAAGGCCTAAATCGAAAATTTGGTAAGGTTTATTCAACCCCCCCCTTCTAAACCTTACACTTACACCCCTTGGGACCTACAAGTGGTATCAGAGCGGTTGGTTCATTGAACCCTCCGCACCGGTTCGAACTAGATCTCCAAACTTTTCAAAAGTCCGCTTTAGTACTTAAATTTTCAAAACTCTTTTCTATCATTAAAAGTTATTATCATGGAAGCAAATCTAACACGCATTCCTATGTTCACTATTGAAGAATTTGATGATTGGAAAATTCGTATCTTGTGCTCATCTATCAAAGATTACATGATGAGATGTGGATAGTGATAGAAGATGGGCCTCCGCAAATATTAAAGGTGAACACAAAACATTTAAGAGTTGCGGGGAAGATAGAAGATCTGCACGGACGGTCATGGTTGAAAACCAAGAACCGAGTGGACAAATGATGACGAGAAAAAGATACAACCTGGACAATGTAGCAAGGACATTCTTTACAAAACCTTGGACAAAGCCATGTTCAATAAAGTGAAATCTTGCAGAATCGCTAAGGAAATGCAGGACAAAGCGACATTGATTTGTGAAGGCTCGAGCAAATCAAAGAAAACAAATTATCGTGGTCGTACAAAAATTTGAGAACTTTAAAATGATCTCAGGAGAAAACCTGGATCAACTGGATGCTCGGTTACGTAAATCACAAATGAGTCTGTCTACACTTGGAAAGGAATATACACAGAATGAAATGTGTATGAAGATCCTAAAAAGTCTTCCAAATTTGAATGGGAAATGAAGGTCATGGCATTGAGACACTCCATGGACCTATCAAAGACATCCAATCATGAGTTATTCTCGGACCTCAAAGCCTACGAGTTTGAGGTGAGAAGGAAAGACCAGGAAGAGACGGATGTACCCAAAACAATGCTCTAATTGTCAAAGATGGAAGGAGAGCTGAGGTCAAAGAGGCAATTGACCCGAAGAAAAATAACGATGGTTAAAAGATTTAACAAGTTCTTTAACAAGAACTACAAGAGAGGAAAGGGTGAATCCTCCGGAAGACACTCGGCTCCTCCAAATCAAGGGATGATAGGCCAACCAAGAGAATGGATCATCAACAAGTTGAGTATCAAAGGGTGACAACTCAAGAATAGAAAGAGTCGATCAAAAGGTTGAATATCTATGTTGGAATTGTAGACAACCAGGTCACTATGCCATTGATTGCTCATATCCTCGTAGTCAACAAGCATTTAAACGAAGAAGAAAGAAAGGTCTTGAGAGAAAGAAGACAAGAGAAGAAAAAGGCAATGATGGCTGCAGAGATCGGGCTTTGAGACAAGCCAAGTCAAGAGAGACAGGTGACTCGAGAGAAAGCGGTGAAGTCGACTACTCAAGTGACTGAAGAAGAAGCCTTGATCCGCTTAATGGCCAAAGAACAAGATCAAGAAGATGAGGTACAATCTAACTCAACAAGCTCGACACTAGTGATAGTGATCGATCATGACACACACACTTCATCACCCACCGATCTTTATGATTCATTAGGCAAAATGATGAAAGATTTTGAGCACATTAAAACCTCACACACACTATTGAATGAGGAAAACAGCCTACTCAAAAGTCAAAACTCAAAGTCGACTAAGGAGCCGAGTACTCTAAGTCAAATAGTGATGAGAATAAAAGTTTAAAAATTTGAAAATGCTAAATTAATAGCGAGAAATTGCCTGCTATAGAAAAGAGGAGAATGACCTCAAAATGTTATTGCCTCATTCACTAAGGCATCTAAATCATTGGATGATCTTATTATGAGTCAAAGAGAATGTGGAGACAAGACAGCTTAGATTTAATTCCTTTGTGCCATGTCAAACCTCGGAGTAATTTTGGAAAAAGGATCTTCAAGTCATGAAGAGTCCGAAAAATCCAAAACTCTAAATGTTGCACACACTTTCAATCCAAAGCACAATACTAAGCAAATTGGCCTTGGTTACAAAGGAAAAAAAAAAATGCCGATTGAGAGAAGTCTTGAAAGGCGGTGAGAAGAGATTGGCCGAGTCCTCACAGACTCCAAACAGAAAATACTCAGAAAGAAGAAGCAGAGCTACCAAAAATCCAGAAAACTCATAAAAGAAATACATATGATGGGAATGGTAGAAAATATCCAAGCCAAGCCGGAATAATGTGAACTATCACTGAGACTTATGGAATACAAGCCCAAATGGCAAAGGCCACAGAACTCAACAAAGGCCATTCCAAAAGCATAAGAGCTTTCATCAAAGACACATATGCACCTAGGCACTACACTCAAAGACACCACAATTACCCAAGAAAGGCAATTGCTAAAACATACACGCAGCATACGACAAAAAGACAAATTTGTATGAACCTAGAATCCCCAAGCAATTTGCAGGATTAATTATGATTATGGCAGCGATAGATGGCAACCTCTTGAGTCAAATCATTTGGCTATAGGTTGGTTGGATCATCTTACAATTCTAACCCCTCGGGACCCGGACAAGTATGGGTACCTAAAACTTAATTTCCTTGATTGCGGGTTCAAGGAACAGTGAGTGCCAAGGAACCTGGTACATGGATAGTGGTCATTCCGGACATATGACAGGAAATAAGAGAAATCTGTCAAAATTCAAGGAAGTCAAAGGAGCCAAAGTCATATTTGGAGGAAATGAAGCTCCCTGGTGAAATAAGAGGCATTAGATCCATCAAGAGGAATGGATTAGAAATCACAGATGTTGCATATGTTGAAGGACTAAACTTCAATTTACTAAGCATCATCAACTCTGACAAGGGCTACAATGTTGGATTCAACATGGGCATATGCCAAATCAAAGACATTGAATCAAATGAAGTGGTCTTTGCAAGGATGTAGAGAAAAATATGTATGTAGTAGATTGGTCAATCGCTACACCTAAAGACTGTCTACTTGCAAAAGCATAGTCAATCAAGTTGGTGTGGCACAAAAAGCCGAGTCATCCGAATTTCAAAACGATTAATAAGCTAGCAAGAAGTCATCTTGTAGAAGGACTTCGGACTCGATATACAAGAAGGAGAGTATATGTGATGCATGTCGGAAGGGAAAACAAATCAAGTCGTCGTTCAAAGAAAAGACATGCCCATCCTCAACTAGAATATTGCATCCGCTTATATGGATCTATTTGGCCAAAGTGGAACCAAAGCAAGCATAAGTGGAAAGAAATACACCTTGGTGGTAGTAGATGACTACTCAAGATATACATGGACAATATTCATGTGCAAGAAGAAAGAAACTCTACAAAAGCTACCACACGGTGATGAAGAGGATACAAAATGAGAAGAGTCAAACCATTATCAAAATAAGATCGGATAGAGGAACCGAGTTTGTCAATGGAATAATAACTCAAGATCTTGTATTGAGAATGGTATTGGTCATGAACTATCACCGCAAGGACTCCAAGCAGAATGGAGTTGCGAAAAAGAACGCAGAACCCTCAAAGAAGTTAAAGGACCATGTTAGGCAAGCGGGGCTACCAAAAAGATTTTGGGTGAAGCAATCAACAACTTGCTACACCCAAAACAGGATGTATGATAAATAGACGGTGACAAAGACTCCCTATGAGATCCGGATGGAAGAAAACCAAATGTTGCATATTTCAGGATATTTGGATGTAAATGCTTCATCCACAACAATGGCAAAGACAACCTAAAAGGCTTTTGATGCTAAAGTCGATGAGGGTATCTTCAGATACTCGGTGAAAGCAAAGCCTCTGAGAATACTCAACAAAAGAACTATGGTTACGAAGAATCCATTCATGTAGTATTTGATGAGCCAAATGTAAATGGGAAGACATTGAAGAGTCGGTGATAAGTTCTGAATCATCCAACCTTACTGAGAAGAGTCCCTATGTTGAAGCTGAAGGCGGGGATTATCAATTGAGAAGAAGATGAGATAGCTGAATCTCAAAAGCGGCTGGAAAATCTGCAGCCTAAGCGATCACGAGAGAGCGACCACAAAGAATACTGTTTGCAAGTCGATGAATCCCAGCTAACTTACTTCAACCTGACGTAAGATGGTGAGAGACCATCCACGTAACTTGTCATTGGAGATATAAGAGAAGGTGTCAAGACAAGATCCGAACCCAACAAGAAGCAATGTTCACATGCTTCATCTCGCAAATAGAGCCCAAAGATGTGTCACAAGCATTGGACGACACACATTCGATTCAAGCTATGCAAGAAGAGTCAATCGGTTTGAGAGAAATAAAGTATGGGAATTAGTACAAAGACCCATACATCAAAATGTTATTGGAACCAAATGGGTATTCAGAAATAAGATGAACGAGGAAGGTTCTGTGGTAAGAAACAAAGCAAGATTGGTAGCCAAAGGATATTGCCAAGAAGAAGGAATAGATTTTGATGAAACATTTGCTCTGTAGCAAGATTGGAAGCTATAAGGATGTTTCTTGCCTATGCGACTCACAAGAATTTCATTGTATATCAAATGGATGTAAAGAGTGCATTCCTGAATGGTTTATTGGAAGAAGAAGTGTATGTTGAACAACCTCCAGGATTTGAGCAGAAGACTCTTGGAGACAAGGTATACAAACTCAAGAAAGCCCTGTACGGATTGAAACAGGCACCCAGAGCATGGTATGATACCCTGTCACGATTCCCGAAAATGGATTCACAAAAGGAAAAGTAGATAGAACACTTTTCTTTAATTCAAGACAAGAAAGTATAACGCTTGTTCAAATATATGTGGATGACATCATTTTTGGATCCACTAACAAAGAGTTGTGTGAAAAATTCTCAAACCTCATGCAAAGTAAATTTGAAATGAGCATGATGGGAGAGTCGACATTCTTCCTTGGACTTCAAGTGAAACATTTGAAGGATGGAACCTTCATAAGTCAAACAAAATACACCAGAGATTTAATGAAGAAATTTGGTATGGAGGAGAAGTCTTCGTAAAAATACCAATGAACACATCGGTCAAAATGGACATGGATGCAGATGGCAAGCCAGTAGATCAAAAAAGAAGATCTGAGCACTTATTGGATCATTGCTCTATCTCACGGCTAGCAGGCGGACATCACCTTTGTTGTAGGTGTATGTGCAAGATTTCAATCGCTCCAAAAGAGAGCCATATGATTTGACTAAGAGAATATTGAGATACTTAAAAGGAAGCCAAGAAGTAGGCCTATGGTATCCAAAGGAAGGTGGATTCAAGCTAATTGGCTATTCGGACTCACGACTATCTTTGGATGCGAGTGGAGCCAGAGAAAAGTACTTGAGGCACATGTCAAATGCTAGGAAACAGGACTAATTTCTGGTTTAGCAAGAAGCAAAACTCAATAGCCACCTCTACGGTGAGGCGAGAATACATAGGCAGCGGGCGGGCTGTTGTTGTGCCCAAGTCCTATGGATGAGACAAAGTGAGAGATTATGAAGTTGAAGAAAAAGAAATTCCAATCA
Organism: Rehmannia glutinosa; assembly: GCA_016081115.2. Taxonomy (NCBI): domain Eukaryota; kingdom Viridiplantae; phylum Streptophyta; class Magnoliopsida; order Lamiales; family Orobanchaceae; genus Rehmannia; species Rehmannia glutinosa. The sequence goes on along the minus strand of CM071934.1, from coordinate 13,021,204 downwards.
TGTGTGATAACACAAGTGCCATTGCAATTACTCAAAATCTGTGTTGCACTCAAGAACAAAACATATAGATGTCGATATCATTTCATAAGAGATCATGTTGAAAAGAAGGACATTATCTTGGAATATATCTCAACCGACATACAACTAGTCGACATCTTCACAAAACCATTATGTGAGTCAAGATTTGAAGAACTCAAACATGAGTTGGGGCTAATTGAGCTAAAGCCGAGACACGGAAGAATCAAAGAAAAGAAATGGAACAGGGAAAGAAGGTGAAAAAGAGCTGAAAACAAAAATCACTCAAGAAATCACCAGATCGGAAAGTCGGCTATACCAAGTCATTTGATAGTTGAATCACTAAGAGAAATGTGAGAAGCAAAGTTTAATAAGCTAAGAGATAAGTTGAATAACTTATGAGCAAAGTGACAAAAAACGCAAATCGTTTTGACTTAGCGGGAATGTTTTAAGAGACACGTCAAAGATAATGATGATGTGTACAGACATAAAGCCGCACATCAGGCCTATGATTGGATATAAATCTTTGCCGCATTAAATACGAGACATGAATCGCTCAATATGCGTGCGAAATCCAAGCCGTTGATTTCGATCATGATTCAAAACCGCCGCACGCCCTTTCATAAACCATATTTAAACCATTTTTCGTCCGTTTCTCTCTCACACTTCTAAAACTGCTCAATCTCTCTCTCAAAAGGCAAAGGCAAATACTCTCGAAACCCTATCAACCTTCAAATCAATTTTGAATTTTTCTTGAAATTATTCTAAGAAATGGCACCAACTTATGACTTTACCAAGTTGGGAAAACAAATCCACACCGGTTCGACCGTGGATTTCGACGGAATGGTGAAGCAGGGTCCGACGACACCCTGGTGAAGAAAATCGCGGAGAAGTTGGAAACGTCAGATCAAAACCGTTTCTAACGCTGGAATATCCTATGACCTATGTGGAGGAGGTCGCACAATTCTACGTGAATGCCGAGATTCACGACGAAGGGAAGAATCAAGTCATCTGTTCACGGAAGAAGCGGTGACTATCATCGCCAAGGATTTGGCTGAATATTGCTCACTACCAGGAAGGAGCAATCGAGATTAAGGAAGTGATGTAAACTTGGCCGACGCATGGAAAGAAATAGCCAAGTCCGACCTTTGCCGATAAAATTATATACACAAACAAACAAAAGATCTGGCGAAGGAGGATTATCACAAATTGTTGGACATAGTTGCCAAATGTATCGACATCAAATTTGGCGGACTTTGACCAACTATCAAAGGCAAAGCGATTGTGATGGCTGCAATCATCGAGAAAAGAAGATAAATCGGGCTGAGTTTATCTACACAAAGCAGATCTGCTTAAGCGTGGGAACAAGTCCTTCAAAGAAGATGGGTCATTTGGAGGATCTCGGGATATGGCCTAGTGATTGGCCGACTATTGGAGGTGAAAGGAGTCCCTCTCGGACATGGGAAAGCATTCCATGTTAACAAGAGGATGTTGAGCTAACCTCTCCGGTGCTCGTCGAAGCGAGCTTACGCCAAGAGAGGCGACACTAGTGAGGGGGAATCGGTGACCCCGAAGACACGCGATTTGCCTCCTCTCCAACCAAGAAGAAAGCCGCCCCGCAATTTTGCGAGAAATCTCACGCCCCGCAGCAAAGAAAGAAAACCAAACATGCTCTCGCCCGCAGCGAGAGTCACCTGCCCTGCTAGCGGCGATCGAGAAGGACTCCCAAATACCTTTCTCCGATCATCAAAAGGAGGAGAATCGACAAGCCTAGACGGCCAGCTCCTCGAAACAAACACAAGCACGGCCCCCCGCCCCAAGACTCGAGGACGCCGCCTACGAACCAGAAATTCTCTGGTACAAACCAGAGAGGCGAAGAAGACTCGTCAAGCGGTCGAACAGAGAAACCGGTGAGTCGGCTACTCGCCTGAAGCACAAATACGGAGACTACCGGGAGAAGTAGAGTCTCGGATGTAGTTGATGAAAACAATCAAGTGCTCAAGGCGATCAGCAGAGGCAACCCGAAGACACAACGTAGCTCACACAACAAACTCAAGAAGAACCAGCCCAAGCAGATAGTGATGTAATGATCCTATCTCCACCTTACCCGGACATCCAAAATCGTCTGCGTGAGTGGAGAAAATGGAAGTTGAGCAAGTCGAGGAACAGTTCCAACGGCCCGAATTCATAGAAGAAGAAGAGGAATCGCTAAATTTCCTCGGGATCGACTACTTTGCTCCCAAAGACTTGATGAGGACAATCGCTTAGACATCCCGCAAATCTACAAGGATGGGGAGAGAGCAAAGCAAGTCAAGATGCCGAAGCACGTGAGAAGGCAAGTACCGCCTTATCTCCGGCACCACGAACACTTCCATCCTCTCTTTGATGTCTTCTCCGAAAGTGACGAGGAACGAGAGAATCGCCGCCCGGAGAAGAATTGCAAATGCAGCAAGCATTGCACGAATCAAGAATCCTTCACGAGCAAAGATTAATGGAGGGACAGGAGAGTCCTCCGAACACCGAAATCGATCCAATGGAAGTGGTTCAGCAAATAGCCATTATTGTTGTTGCTGCTACCACTTCCCCACTCACTCGGAAGAAGCGATAAGGAAATGGCGATGGAAACGGGACAATGGGGACCCCAGTCGAGCCAACCCCTATTGAAGGTGTGCTACCACCGCCCCAACGGCTGAACCATCAATTGAAACAAGCCGGGAGTTTGGAGACGAGTGACCCCACTCCAAGTCACTCGGTGGTGCGCCGAGTGAGAAACTCCCTCCACTGCAGCAAGGTCGGAGGATGATGCAGATGATTTCGACAAAAAGAAGCAAGGAGGCGAAGAAGAAATTACAATCACTAGAAGAAAAAGACAAGTTGCCATCAACAAGCTCAGGCGATTGAGACTGTCTCGGTGAGGTGCCAATCGCTCTGAAGGCTAATGACGCTATTGCGATGCGTCGAGGCACTGAGGAATGTATTACGGGAGTTAACACTCAGGCGATGAAAGTGCAATCCATGGGGTTGAGACTCAATGGATGCCATGTAGAAGACCCTAAGACAGTGACACTCGTCGAAAAAGGGAGGACCATGCCTCGCGGCAGAGAGACCGCTTGGAGGAAATGAAGGCCACGGGAGGTTGAGACTTCCGGGGTAAAGAGGTCAAGTAGAGAACATCCCTCCCGCAATCATAGACCCATCCGAGAAGGAGATCGGCGACTTCATGATTCCCGGGACAACCCCGATGTCACTTTTCCGGGATCGGAAGGCGAAGAAGAAAGTTCGAGTCAACCCCATGACAAATCCAAAAGGCTCATTGCGGATGTTCCAGGCACGAGCAAGTCCGATCCCAAGACTACTCGTCAAACGTTTAACTTTGATGATGAGCCACCACTAGAAATATCATCATCGTCCGATGACGCCGATAAGGCCGAGGACAAGTCTCATGAAATGGAAAAATCGGTGAGACCAACGGTGTTAAGACTGTTGGCTCAAGCAAGCCGGGTCTACTTCACAACCAAACCCAGTGAACCGTAAAACCGCTCTCGCTCCTCACGCTACAATACTGGATCGATTCAAAAGAACTTCACGCGCACCGCTTATCATCGAACAAATCCCGGTTGGCGGTGATGAATCTTTTGTGGAATCTTTCCTTTCTCTTTGGAGATACGAGAACTCCACGAAGAGTCGAGAAAATGAGCAAGCACGCTATCACAGACCACCTCATTTTTTTCACTCGGGCACCATTGTTCGGCCGATTTTGATTTTGATTTTTGTATGGCCATCACCGCAATGGAGAAGAATCAGTGAAGTTCGAGAAGTGTTCAAGGCACTCTTTTCAAGTTGAACGAATGGAAAGGCATCGGCCTCTTTGGATATGCGCTGGACAATGAGAGATGCCAACTTATACCGGTGACTTGAGAGGCATCACAAAGGATAAGGGAATGGTGGCAACAAAGAAGAATCAATGCGTGTGGAACAGGTGAGATACTGAGTAACCTTATTCAACAAGTTGGCTTTGGTGTGGAGAGTCGAAAATGTTGATGCGAAGACGAAGGAGGAACACATTGAACATATGCATGAAGCTCACACCGCCGAGATCAGGCTGCTGCGTGAGCGAAATGCAAATGATATACTGGCGTTTGGAAGAACACATGACAAGAAAATTCAGCCTTCTCATGGCATTTGAGATGAAGCCGATTTATTGAGAATCCAACGCTACTCGGTGCGAATTCGTGCAAAGATACAACGCAGCAGACTTGAAGCAAAATTCAACTATCGAAGACTCGACTTCATGCTTGCCAAAGATGTTCCCTGGGGTTCCTCTATCCTTTGATGATGCCAAAAAGGGGAAGGGGAAGGAATACCTTAAAAGCAAAGAAAATCAAGCCGAAAAGAAAGAAAGAAGCGGATGAGGAACAATTTGAGAAGGAAAATCGGTGAGGAAATTTTGAAACTAAAGAAAGGAAAATCTCGAGGGGAAGGATCAAAAGATATGACCTTGATGATTGCACAAACCCCCAACAGGGTCTGTCACGGTGACATTATAAGCGAAAAACTCCCCGTGACTCGCCACTCCAACACTGTTGTATCTATGGCCGAGAAGAGAAAAGCAATTGAAGCGTGGGATGAAGGAGGTGGAAGGAAGAATGGATGCCAGGGTGATGAACATCTTGAAAGAACACGGAGGCATTCCAATTGACAGAGACACGTATGCCATTTCGGATGTCGGGACAGAGCAAGATCGATTGACGAATTCAAAACGCTCGAATCAAGGATATTTTGCAAATATGTCCATGGCTCAAGCTTGGGACATCTTGGGAAAAGGGTCTCACATTATGTGAAGAAGGCGACAGACATGCAGACAACCAGCGATCGCTCTCTTTGGTCACTCCGGGCACTCACCGAAAGAAAAAGGCCCCAAAGACAAGATACGCCCGCAGGTAGAGGAAAAGAAGTGGAGGAAGAAGCTTGGACCCAGGCCTCGCCCAAGAATATTGAATACATAGATCCAGGAAAGAAAGGAGGGATCTCCGAGTGGGCTTGACCAAGTGGCGAACTTGCGAGTGGCTAAAACCAACGCCGAGTATGTAAAGAGAATAGAAGAAGAAAACAAAAGACAAACTCGGCTATGGCAGAGAGACGAGGAAAGAATAAGAATAGATGAAGCGCAAGAAAAGCATATGAGAAGAAAAAGAAGGCGGTGATGACGAGAAGAAGAGAAGAAGAAGAAGATCTCGATCAAGATGAAAGAAGGAGACAACGAAGGAGATGAAGTGTTCTTTGTCGACCAACCCTTCGTGTATTTTATATGTAAATACATACAATGTAAGTCTTCCGTAATATAGCTATAAATTTTCTATTTTTTTTGTGAAGACAATTACATACTGACGATACACCTTGATTGTGTTAAGTACAAGAATGATATGATCAATAAAAAGATTGATTCTGCGATACATTCTATGTCAATACACTATCTGTATGTATCTTTGTTATCCGCATCTTTGTATGATTTAAGTTTTGGCATCATCAAAAAGGGGAAATTGTTAGGAATTTTATTGTTTAGATTTTGATGAATGCCATGTAAAACTTAGAATAGAAAGTTGGCACCCCAACTCTTCTTCAGAAATGTATTGTAACAATTAGAGGCGGCAAGCCGAGTTAAGTCGCCTACGCCCCAACATGCAAGAAGACAATCAAGGCTTGAAGGAAAACTCACGTGAGACAATTTGAGTACAAAGAAAGAGCGACAGAACTCGAAGAAGCGGTGAGATGCGGTGAGTGGAACATCATCAAGTCAACTCAAGAGGAAGCCAAGTCTCAAGTCAAGTAATGAAGAGTCATCCATGATTGGAAGTCGACTCTAAGTCACCTGGGGAAAGCAAGGAAATGCGGTCAAGTCGAGATAATCGTAAAAGAAACCGTTTAAGAAATCAAGAGACTTACTTAAACAAGTAATATCTCCATACCACCTTTCTTGGAGTGCTCGGCCCCGAAGCGTGCAAAAGGAATGAACAATGGGAAGCACTACACCGTGTCGACTCGAAAAGGTGATAAAACAATTCATACGAGGAAATGGCAATTCCAAGAAGCGCAAGCCAACGATCGCAAAGTGACTTTCAAAAATGAGCCTATCTCTTCAACGGGCAAATTTTTGAAAGTTCACTATAAAAGGCCGAGGAATTTGTTTGAGAAAATAAGGCATGAATGACACACACGTGAAAACATACAAGCTTATCAAAAACCGAAACATTCTCAATCCTCAAGCCTACATCTCAAGTACATCAATCCAACACTTACCCGTGAAGGAAAGAGAACTTCAATCGGTTGAAGAGGAAAATATCAAAACAAGGGGTCTACATTCCGGGAAGGATTGTAGAAAGGTTGGTGAACAAGTCTTAAGCTCTTGGAGGGCTTCGTGATCAAATCCAAAGTGCTTAAGCAAGTGAGCTGTAGTAGCAAAGCGTACCGCCCTGTGAAGAAGAAGTCGAGTCGCACGAGAAGCTTGGTGAGTGATCAAGGCGTCTCGTGATCGAGTCCCAAAGGATCAAGTCATTTGTTGTGATCAAGACTTGTATCCGGATGTTACCACTTTGTAAACCGATCATTACTTAGTGGATTCCTCCGGGAGTTGGAGAAGAGAGGAGTAGAAGAATTACCCCATCTTCGAACCTCTATAAAAACTTTTTTGTGTCATTTACATTTCAAAGATTTAAATTTCTCGACTCTTAATTGCTTATATCTCACGATAAATTTGCTATACATTTGATAATTTATAAGTACTAAATCAAGTCAGTAAAAACTTGCTTAATCAAACTTAAGGGTGTTAAGTCTTCCAATGAAAACAAAACCACAAGTTGAGTCAATTTATTGCCAACAAATTTGAGTTACTCTATTAATGTACTCGGTGAGTCTGTTGAGAGATTAACTCTCTTGAGTGACTAATTCGATTGTCCATCAAGGACACGGTGTGTGTAGGTAACTCAGAGATTTAAAAGGCCTAAATCGAAAATTTGGTAAGGTTTATTCAACCCCCCTTCTAAACCTTACACTTACACCCTTGGGACCTCAAAGGATCTTATTTGGTCTTGGATTAGATCCAGGGACCCGAATAATTTCCAACAAAAATAACATAAACAATATATAAAACTACATATGAAAAGAAAAGAGCTTAAAAAATAAGTAACAATTGTATTGAAATATCGAAATAACATATAAACAAATAATAAACAAATATAAAGAACATCAAAACAACAGATATAACATATAAAGCAACATATGAATAAAAAAATTCAAAAAAAACATAAAAATAATAAAAAAATAAAAAACATGCAACAACGTAATAAAAAAAAAAGTATAAAAGTGATAAAAGCGTAAATAATGTCTTTTTTCCAAAAATTGAGATATTTCTAACAATTTTTCAGATAAAGAAAAGACACCAACTTTTTTTTTTTTATCGGTAGAAAAGACACCAACTTCAGACCAAAGATAATGGCATTGGTGGGCCTTACAAAACAAGAGGGCTCACACGAGCTGCAGTGGTGGGCGCAAACGTACCTCTCCATATTTAATTATCATTTTATATTATCAATCATTCTCTTATATCATTGATATAATTTTATATATTAAAATAAAAAAATTTAGCTTTTGAATAATTGTTTTGTTTTAATGATTATTTTTATTAAAATAATGATGATATATCACCAACTCTCACCATTACTTTAAAAACCATATCATGAGTTTCACTTATTTAACATGCATATTGATATCAAATCGAACACAAAAATTTATTTCAGAAAACGTTTGGTGCACTTCCCATTGTAGATAAATCACTAAATTGAAAAGCAGTATTACAAGACAATTGATACAAGAAGAAAATATGAAAAACAAATCTGTCAAACTTAAATTATATAAATTATTATATTTATTTGTATTCTTTATAGTTCCAGAAAATCAAAGCACATCAAAGCTGGTCCTTTCTTTCAAGTTTCCAAACAGAAAGAGATACTACTATTCTTAAATTCCCCAGCAAAGAAATTAAGAAAAGAATAAAATGATAATATAAAAGGAATATTTACAAAAATACCTCACATGTAGTTGCGAAAAACCATATAAGTTTCAAAATTACAAAAACCCTATTGAGGTTTGATTTTATTTTACATTTTACCAAACTGACGCAATACCCCAAGTTTTCGTCCTGCTTCTCATAATATTTAAGGAAATTGATAATACAACAGGATGAAATCAGCAAATCTCAATAGTTGGACTAAGAGTTGGGGTAAGAGTGCAAGACATAATCAAACCTCAAGGGAAATTTTGTAATTTTGAAACTTCTTTGGGTCTTTTTTATAATTACCCCAAACCTTAAGGGTAGTTTTGTAATTATCCCAAATAAAAAAGAACAAGAAAAATATGCAAGTTGAACAAATTTGTCTATATATATACCAACTTTGTCTCATCCCTATTGCTCCCAAGTTCATAGAAAATCTCACAGTCTCACTGTCTCTATCTCAACAAGCAAAGATCAGTGCCCAGAGTGGCATCACTGTAAGGTTCCTCCATTTTCTTGATATCTTTTTACATTAGCTTCAAATGATCAAACTGCATCAAGTAAATGCAGCAGCATATATGTTATTTATGAACTTCAATTAGTCTCATGATTCTCTGATATGTTCTCAAGTATCTTAATTGGATTGTTTTTAAGTTTTCCAAGTATGTCCCTTTTTTTACCATAGATAGATGAACATGGAGACTTGTTTTCTCATTTTATTGAAGTTATTTATTTTACATTTAAGTCGGTGTTATCCATATCCAGGCATATACAGCAAGTGTCATTTGTTCTTGTGGGTTGTGGGTCTCTAGCTGAAAACTCTCTTCATCATGTGTTTTCCGGACAACCCTTCTAGATTTGATCATATGTTAAACTGAATTTAAAATTTACAGTGGATTAGAGATTATTTTGCTGATGAGAGATGTATAATATTACTAAGGGATAATTACAAAAATTACCCCTGAGGTTTGGATTAATTACCAAAAAATCCCACAGGTTTTTGAAAATTACAAAAAACCCTCTTGAAGTTTTTGTAAAAATATGGCAATTTCCCCCTTACTTTAAAACAGAATCAAACGTCGAGTGATTTTTTGTAATTTTCAAACATTTGTGGGTTTTTTTGTAATTAACCCTAACCTCAGGGGTTGTTTTTATAATTATCCTATTACTAAATAGCATAAATTTGCAGTGAAGAATAAAGATTGTTCCTCTTTTGTTTGTTCAATGTGAAGGTTTGAGGAGAAAAATGGCAAAAGCTCCTCTGTTTATTTGGATTTTGGCATACATTTGCTGGATAGCAGCAGCAAATGCTGAGTACAAAATATACCAAGATCCCAAACAGCCAACATCTAAAAGAGTTAAGGACCTACTAAGCAGAATGACATTGGAGGAAAAAGTAGGCCAAATGACACAAATCGATCGACTCGTAGCATCAGCTGATGTTTTGAAGAAGTACAACATAGGTAAACATCAAGAGAACTCCCTGATATTAGAATTTTTTTGTAGTAAACTTCTTTGTCTGAAATTTGCAAATTTTGTGCAGGCAGTGTATTGAGTGGTGGAATTAGTATTTCATCTCAAAAGGCATCTCCTGAGACGTGGATCGACATGGTTAATGGTTTTCAGAAGGGTTCATTATCGACACGTCTTAAGATACCAATGCTTTATGGGATTGATGCTGTCCATGGACACAACAATGTCTATAAAGCTACAATTTTTCCACACAATGTTGGTCTTGGAGCTTCTAGGCAAGTGCTTTTTTGGGATCAATGATCTTTTGTGTTGGATTATGGGGTCAAACGATCTCTTTTAGGGATTCGTTGGCTTTTCGCGCCATTGGTGCTGTGACGGCCAACCTGCCAACGTCACGTCGATTCATAGGTCCATGTGTGTCCTTGCGAAGCCCCTCATATCCACCTACCTCACGTGAAACGTGAGGCTTTGCCCTGTTAGTTAAGGGGGAAAAAAGTCCTTCTAGCCATTAGCTATAGCTTTCAATCTAATCAGTGTTGTAAAACTCGACCTAGGCACTAGGCGTCCCTAGTCCGAGTCGATTTTGTCCAAATAGCTGGAAAAATCGTCTCGGCCGAAAATTGGGCCTAGGCAACCAAAAATCAGCGAAAAATATAATAAAACTTAAAAAATTTAAAAAATAGCTGTTTTTCTAGGCGACCGGCCGCCCAACTAAGGCCTAGCAATTTATGCAACATTGGATCTAAAGGTTGGGGGCTTGATCCTGACAATTGGTATCAGAAATATAATCAGCTTTTGGTCTAGCAGGGTTTCATCCTAACATTTATGTTTTGTTTAAGATAACAATACTAGAAATCAAGAATATTAATTAGTAGTAAGACTTGAGTTTGCACTATCAACTTTCTATAGTGATCTTGAAAAACTTTTATATGTACAGAGATCCTGAATTGGTGAAGAGAATTGGTGCTGCAACTGCTCTTGAAGTCAGAGCTACCGGCATTCCTTATACTTTTGCACCTTGTATTGCGGTACTCAACTTAGACTCTCTCATTGGAATTCAGATTATTAAGTATTTTGCTTCTTACAGCATATTTTTTTACCATACACAGGTTTGTAGAGATCCGAGATGGGGCCGTTGTTATGAAAGTTACAGTGAAGATCCTAAGGTAGTTCGAGCAATGACTGAGATAGTATCTGGATTGCAAGGAGATATACCTGCTAATTCTCGAAAGGGTGTTCCTTTCCTTGCTGGACAGTAAGTATCTAATCGGATTCGTCGCTCGTTTTTCTTTAAATTTTCAGAAAAATGTTTTTCAAATTATTCAGGGCTGATCATAAAGTAAATTGTGATATTGGTATGGAAGAGATCCTGGATATATTAGTCCACAACACAAGTGAATTAATTTGCTTGATGCAATAATTTACTAGTATAGTTTTACAACCCATAACCAGTTTAGATATGTAGACAGCACATTCTCCGTTTTCACATTCAATATCTTATATTCTATTTGATCATATCAAATATACAGTAACCATAGTTTTGGATGAGTATGCAAGAATATAGAAGCTTCCTAGTGAATGATACCCCTAGATCCAGGGTTAATTACAAAAACTACCCCTAAGGTTTAAGTTGATTACGAAAAAAAAAGTGGTATCTTTCAAAATTACAAATACCCTGATATTTGTTCATGTTTTACAAATTGCACCTCAAGAAGAGTATTTGTTAGATAAATACAAATTTCAGCGAGGCCTTGTAGCACTTCAAGGGGGGTAATTGTAATTTTCAAAGATAATTTGAGTATTTTGTAATTATGCTAAACCTCGGGGTACTTGTTACAATTATCCCCTTGAACTATGATTAAAACCTACTCTTTTGGCATTTTTTAGCTGGACAAGGACCAGTGACATGGGCCATAATTCCACAAAACACGCGAGATAAAAACAAAACAAGCCCTCCAACATGTGGGAAATATTTTGTTTTTAAGAATGATTAACATTGACTTGTGTTCAAGAAAGTAAACATATTATGTATAAAAGTTATCCTTAGGTGTAGTTTATTTACAATAATATTCAATTATTTTCTAAAATTACAAATACTTCTGAAAAATATTACAAATAACATTAGAGGTTTGTATATGTTTTACAAATTATCCCTTTAGTAGGTTGCAATTTGTAATATAGAAACATATATCAAGAGGGCATGTGTAAATGTATAATTTTTAAAAAATAACATAAGTTTTTGTTGTTAATGTAATTAGACTAAACCTCAAGGAAAATACTTGTAATTATCCCTGGATTTGCATTTTGAAATGTCCAATGTAATTTTACAGGTTTGATTCATCTCCATGTTGTGTTCTTAGCTCAATCCTAAGTTAAAGTTGTGTGTTTTCAGGAAAAATGTTTTAGCTTCTGCCAAACACTTTGTTGGCGATGGTGGGACGACGAAAGGCAGGAATGAGAACAATACAGTAGCAAGCTGGCATGGATTGCTGAGTATCCATATGCCTGCCTACCATGACTCCATCATCAAAGGTGTTGGAACAGTCATGGTCTCCTACTCCAGTTGGAATGGAGTTAAAATGCATGCTAATCGGGATCTCATTACCGGCTACCTCAAGAACACGTTGCGTTTCAGAGTAATCCTAATTTTCCATTTGAAGTTTAACTTCATGTGAATACTTAAGGATTGTTCACAAACGCTAAAAAAAGTGATTCTCACCTTCTACTTGGAAATTATAACTACATTTTCCAGGTAGAAGCTGACAATCATTTTCGTTAGAGTTTGCAAACACTTCCTTATACTTTCAGACGAAACAAGAACAGAATGATTCATGGTTTTAAATTACTTACAGGGATTTGTCATTTCCGACTGGGAAGGAATCGACAAAATCACTTCTCCACCTCATGCTAATTATACATATTCGATACTAGCTGGTGTCGGTGCTGGAATTGACATGGTGAGTGCACTTAATATTATGACCTGAATGATGCTATACGAGTCAATTTGCATCCAAATGTTCATTAAGACATTTATGTAATGCAGATCATGGTTCCATACAAGTATGCAGAATTCATAGATGGTCTAACCTCTTTGGTGAAGAACAAATTTATTCCCATGAGCCGAATAGACGATGCAGTGACAAGGATTTTAAGAGTCAAGTTCACAATGGGTCTTTTCGAACACCCATTGGCAGATTATAGCATGATCAAGCACCTGGGAAGTCAGGTTAGCTGAACTTTGACATAATTTGTTGAAAAAGCTCCTTCCAGGACTGAATGTGAGTGTAATTACTTGATTCATTTCACAGGAACACGGAGAACTGGCAAGAGAAGCAGTACGAAAGTCCCTTGTGTTGCTAAAAAATGGCGAATCTGCAGATAAACCATTGTTACCACTACCCAAGAAGGCATCAAAGATTCTTGTAGCAGGAACTCATGCTAACAATATTGGCAACCAATGCGGTGGTTACACGGTCCAATGGCAAGGACAGCCCGGCAATGTTACCATCGGTAAATCCATGATCCATTATTTCATATTTCTCTGGATTAATTACAAAAAGTACGCTTGAAGTTCAGTGTAATTACCAAAAGAAAAAAAAAAAGCTATCTTTCAAAATTACAAATAACTCCCTGAGGTTTTGTTTTAGGGATAGTTACAAAAGACCCCCTAAGGTTTGGCCTAATTACAAAAGAACCCAGACATGTTTTAAAATTACAAAAAGCCTCCTCATATTTGATTGCGCCTTAAATTTAAGGGGTAATTGTAATATTTTTAGAAATATCAGAGGTTTTTTAAATGTTTTTTACTTGTGAAGGAGAGAAAATAAAACGAATCAAAACTCAAGGGCCTTTTTGTAATTTTCAAAAAAAATTTGTTTTTTTTGTATTTAGTCCGAACCTCAGGGAGGTTTTTGTAATTATCCCTTTTTTTATTGGGAAAGAAAACTGAGTTTTCTGTAATTAGGCTAAACCTCAAGATTTTGCAGTTTACCATATTTCTCTGGGTTAATTACAAAAATTACCCCAAAGTTTGGGTTAATTACAAAAAACCCAAAGGGTTTTTGAAAAATACGAAAAACCCTGATTGTGTATTACACTTCCAAGTACCCGCTACATTTGTAAAATTATTACAAATACCTCCTTATATTTAACAGAGAATCAACCCTCTTAGAGTTTTTTTTGTAATTTCCAACATCTCTGGGTTTTTTTTATTAATCCAAACTTTAGGGATAGTTTTTGTAATTATCCCTATTTCTTTTTGTTTTCTTCCCAAAGGTCTTTGGTTTCAAGAACTCTTAAGAGTAGTCCTATATTACAATGAACTTCCTCTTACAGAAGAACTTTATCCAGTTTCTATTCTAACTCGACCTTTTCTATGTTCAGGTACTACAATACTAACTGGCATTAAGAAAACAGTTCACCCTCAAACAGAAGTCGTATTCAGCGAAAACCCAGATTCCGGTACGTCAAATCAAACAAGTTCTCACACGCCATTGTTGTGGTAGGCGAACCACCATATTCAGAAACATTCGAGACAACACAAACTTGACGCTTCCTGATCCAGGGCCAAGTATCATCACAAACGTGTGCGCCTCAGTGAAATGTGTTGTCGTTTTGATCACGGGCCGTCCGGTCGTGATCCAGCCATATCTTGCACAAATTGATGCCCTTGTAGCTGCTTGGCTACCCGGAACAGAAGGCCAAGGTGTGGCCGATGTTCTGTTCTGTTTGGTGATTATGGTTTTATTGGCAAGCTGTCGCGCACGACGTGGTTCAAGACCGTCGATCAGCTTCCTATGAATGTGGGTGATAAGCAATATGACCCGTTGTTCCCTTTCGGGTTTGGGCTTACAACTAAACCTGTAAAGGCAAACCAAATTTGAATTGGAACATTCAGATTAAGCCGATTTATGGGATTACTTTCGTTTGGAAAGTAGCCTTTCCCATTTAGTAAGGCATGTTAGTAATGAGAATTTTAATGCATGGATGAAATGCAAAAAATAATGAAAAATTTCCATGTTTGATCATTTTTGATCTCTTATAACTTACTATATGAAAAATTTACTTGAGCTGCGCCTGAACAGAATTGAGAACATTGTTGAACACTTGAAGCCACCTAGAATTCTACTTCCTAGTCTTGTACCCTAATCAAGAATCTGTCGGTCTTTTTTTCTATTAGGATACTTACAAAAACTACCCTGAGGTTTGGACTAATTAAAAATAACACAAAGTTTTTGAAAATTAGAAAAATGACCCTTGAGGTTTGATTTTGTATTGCACTTTACCCCTTTCATAAGCAAAAATATTTCACACCCCCACCCCCTTATATTTGTAAAAATACCTTAAGGGATTTTTTGTAATTTTCAAACATCTTTGTAATCAACTCAAACCTCAGGCATAGTTTTTGTAATTATCTCTTTCTATTATGATGATGCCCTTTAATTTCCCCATCCATTTGCAATTCATAAGTCATAACTTTATCTTGAACCAGTTCATTTCTACCAATATGACAATGACTCCCTTGTTCAAAACTAACAAGAGTTCAGGAAATAAGTGGAAAATTTACAGTCAGTGGTATCCACAAGAACCTCTATCATCAACTCACCCAGAAAGCATGTCAAAAACAAGATTTTATTCCATCGATTCCAAAAACAACAAAAAGGATTTATGCCGGGATAAAGATTCATTCACTGCAAATACATCTTCCGCTACAACACTTCCAAAGAGCAACAAAGACAAGAGAAAATTAGACTCGCAACTTTGACATTAAAGTACATGTGTAATGACTTATGTTACAAAAGCACTGAGTTGTATGCTACCTTATTTGCAGCTAGTGTCTTTGCCTTCACCCTCTGCTACATCTTTCGTCACCTCAGCATGAACATCGCTCTTATCCTTGGCTTCTTCAATCAGCCTCATGATGTCAGCTTTCTTTTCGAGAAGACTTTCGATTTTGCCATTGATTTTCTCCAACTTCTTATTCAGCTTGTCAAGATCTTTAGCATTGTACTTCTCTTCAAGTTTTCGTTTCTTCTCATCCTTCGTTTTCTTCTTGTCTTTCTCTTTCTTATCCTTGCACTCCTCTTCCTTCTCTACTTTTTCCCCATTTCCTTCAACTTGAATCGCCCTAGAGGTAACCTCAGCTTCAACCTTATCCTCTTCTGTTTCGTGATCGGATTCCCCTTCTTTTCCTTTGGATTTCTTTTTCTTGCCTTTCTTGTCTTCTTTGTCCTTCTTATGTTTCTTCTTCTCCTTTTCTTTTTCTTCTTCAATTTCTTCACTCGCTTCTCCCTCAGACTCCTTATTTTTCTTATCTTTCTTGTCTTTATGTTTCTTTTCGTCGCCTTTCTTCTTTCCTTTCTCCTTTTCTTTATTCTTCTCACCTTCGGATTCATCCTTAGACTCTCCCTCTAACTCCCCTCCATCTTTCTTGTCCTTCTTGTGTTTCTTAACCTTGTCTTTCTTCTTTTCATTCTCTTTATCACTTTCTTTTCCCTCATTTTCCTCTCCCTTCTTTTCTTCGTGTGCTTCTCCGGAAAATTCTTTATCTTTGGTGTTGTGATCATTTTTCTTCTTCTTCTCTTTTTTGTCTTTCTTTTTCTCCTCGTCTGTTCCTTCCTCGACTTCTTTATCCTTCTTGTCCTTCTTCTTGTGTTTCTTCTCTTTTTCACTTTCTTTTCCCTCTGTTTCTTCATTCGATTCTACAGAATCATTTTTCTTCTTCTTCTCTTTCTTGTCTTTCTTTTTGTCTTCATCCTTCTCCTCGTCTGTTTCTTCTTTTTTCTTCTTTTTTTTCTCTTTTTTCGATTTTTCTTTCTCCTCTTCCTCTCCACTCCCAAGCTCCGCCTCTATATTTTTGTCCTTGCATTTATTCTTCTCTTTTTTAGGTTTCTCTTCATCAGATTGATCCTCGGACTTCTCCTTTTTCTTCTTCTTGTTCTTCTTTTTATCCTCCTTATCTTCGTCCTTGTTCGTTACATGCTCTTCATCCTCATCGCTCTTCTCCTTCTCATGCTTTTTTTTCTTCTCTTTATCTTTACTATTCAATTTCTTTTCGGCTTTCTCATGTTTTTCTTCATCGCCTTCTTTGTTTTTTGGCTCGTCTTTCACTACTGACTTGGTTTCCAGTTTAAGTTCCACCTTAGTCTTTTCTTCTGCTTCATTGGGCTTTTCGATTTCGCTGTCAACTTTGAAATGAAGTTTTTCCTTCTCTTCTTTAATAAGACTATTGTCGGTTTTGTCTTCCATCACAACACTTTCTTGTTTAGTTTTTAAATACCTGAGGAGAGAAAGATGGATGCCATAATCAACATCAGAAACTTCACATAATTTAACACTACTATTAGCTTTAATGTGAGAACAAGAATTTGAGATATAGTACTCGGTGCCACGATGATTATACACGACAAAGGCAAACATAGCTACCGAGCAATACATGAAAAAAATTCTAAAAGACTGGAGCTCTTGGTTCCCTCAAAACTTAAACTCGATTGTGAACAAATCTACGCAACAAAAGAATGCAATAGAACAATCATTAGACCATCTCCAACATTTTGCACCATTTTAATGCATAATCTACACTCCATCTATAGCAGTTTGTACTAAATTATGCACTAAATGAAATATTATACATTTTAATACAATAAAACCATACTTAAAACAAAAAGAAGAAAACAATTAGCGCAACACTGTTGGCGTAGTTTGCAGTCTAGTACGCCCGGTCAGGGGTTTACCCGAAGATTTCAAGAAGAAACGGCTTGCGCAGATTCCCCGTCATAAAAAAAAAAAAAAAAGAAAAAAATGGTGCAGGCTTTGCCGAGTGCTAGAGCAAATTTTTGTTCCAAATCGAAAATAGAGCACTCTTACAACTATTTTAATCCCACCATGTGTAAATAGTAAATTAAAAAACTCTGTCAAGAAATGGGAAGGACAAACAAAGCACGATTAACATGATCACGGTAAGCAATGTCAACAACAATTTACCAATACATATTTTATTTGGAAAAAAAAACAAACAAACAAACAAACATCAACACTTACATCTCAACATATGCAAAAATTTCTAGAGATACCACACTATGATTAATGAAAAATCAAGATTGAAGGGACAAAAATTACTAATAGAAGCATCGATGGCTCGTGTCACACAATCTCCATAAAAAATTTGATATCTTTAAGACACATCCACACATTTTTATGCACATCATTAATAGGACATTTGCTACCCCTGTGTTCAACATGAGTTCAAAAAGTTCGAATAGGATAAATCCACCATACCAGAATTTTAGTTTTTTTCTAGATTAAGAAAAGCATTATCTATTGCGTGTAGATCGATCAAATGCCAAATCCAAATTCCTTCTCCTTTTGTTTTCTTAACCACTAGTCAACAATTACTCAGATCCACCACTCCCAAATCAATGCAAATCAATCAATTATTCTCGAACAGACCAAAAGAAAAAAAAAATCGAACATAAACGCATATAATCTGCGACAAAAGGCATAAAAAAAATAGACATGTAATAATTAAACAGAATTATATAAGGGTACCTCTTGATATGATGCAAACCAGTAGCTCCAAGAAAAATGTGCCCAGAAATAGAGAATTTTCTTGTAATGTGTATAACCTTCTAGTTTCTTGATTATGATTCAAGAATTTAGCTGTTTATATATAGTTGGCGTCCTGAGAGTGATCCCGCGTGAGGAACGCAACACGGTGTGACAGGTGTCATTTAACGAAGGATTGGATGTGGGGCCTATATAAATCTACAATGTCGGTAATGGAAAAAGGACTCTGTATAATAAATGGCTCGTAAGATCTAGATATTATTTTATTGTATTTTAAATTGCTAAAAAATTATAAATTTTCCCCAAATTTACTTTCCTTCGAATTTATGGGTTTTTTTTTACAACAGAGATTTCATGTTCCGAAATAACTAGTTCTTGTTGAAATAGTCTTATCCCCTCAAGAACTGCCCTATGCAGGGATGAAGTTATGTAGGGGCCAAGGGGGCACTGGGCCCCCTCAAATTTTGGAAAATAGTAGGAGTATTTTGGTCATTTCACTTTTTAGTTTTAAAATAAATAAAAAATAGAAGAACTGGAAAAAAATGCTTCAATATATTGCATTTCTCTTTCCTATTCTGATTTGTGAATCTTGAAAAATATCATTCTTGGTCATTTTTTCCCCTTTTCTTAAAATTTTGTACATTTTTTAAGTTTTGCCATAAACTTTAACTTGAATTTTTGCATTAGTCTCTTGTGTCTGTCTCTATTTGTTCTTTTTGATATATTGATGTAATTGTATTTTTTATTTATTTATAAATATTAAGACGTGATTGAATTAATACAATGACTTCATCAAAACTTCTACTTATTTTAAATTTGATGTATTGTTTTTCATTTTTATATGTGGTAATGGACAAATTGTCCACTTGTGTTTTATAAAAATGAAAAACAATCATATTTTTTGAAAACATGTTTTTTTAGTCATTTTGTCATGATCATACCCTTCCTGTGTTCTCTAATGAGGTACTTGATTATATTTCAACAAATTGATATGATACATTTTTCGATATCAAAACATGGACGGTCCCTAGAAATGAAAAAAAGACCAAGTGTAAATTTGAACTCAAAAATGGCTAAAAAACATAGTTAAAACTATTTTTATTATGGAGAAGTGACCAAAAATCTGACGGACTAGTTTTATATTAATATTAATTGGGCCCCCCTACCCGAAATTTCTGGCTTCGTCACTGGCCTATGTAAACCGCGAGAATGTACAATGGCTCCCAGATCCCTAATATTCTGAACTACCGCGCACAAGACAAGGAGTTGTCCCCCAATTGATTACTCCATATTGGACTCCCCTCTATCCAGCCGCATGTGCAGAGATAAGTACAACTAGTCTCTTTTTGTGATTAACTGTTTCCATAATAAATTCGATCATATTGGCCTACATTGCAGATTTAACTTGGAAACAAAAGATATGGGATATGTTAAGTATCATAAAAGCAAGGCCGTCCACAAAATCGTCGAGCTCATTATCCACCCTAGCGGACATGTCAAACGGAGAATTTTGCATGGATCGACCTGACCAAGGTACCGATCAGAAAAAGCAATCATGTCTCAGGCCTTGTGTGACTTAATGAAGAAGAAACTCATATCTCAATAAGTGTAATAGGAAAAGGACAATCTATATAATAAATGGCTCCTAAGATCTAGATATTATTTTATTGAATTTTAAATTATTAAAATTACAATTTATGGCGCATTTAATTTCTCAAATTTATTTTCCTTCGAATTTATGAGGAGTTGTTGCTGATGTTAATTGTTAACTATTTGATTTGATTTTATTATTTCAAGTGCAAAGTCAAGATTTTTGTGAAAACTAGTTGAAAATAGAGGATGGAGATCATTACAAGTGATCTATTTTGTCGGTTAACTGAATTGGGATCTTTTAGATAATAAATTCGATCATAGTGGCGTAAATTGCAAATTTAACTCTTAAAGTTATTTTTTTTTTTGAATCACTCATCTGTATTATATATAAAAACAGGTTAGTTACTATATTGGAAAATTTCGGCCCAATTAGTTGCTATTTTTGGTAAGATGTTTCCATTTATTTGCAGGATTAATTATTGTTTTTTTTAATTGATATGTATCCTTTATTTGGCATTTTTTATTATATCAATTTGTTAATGTTGCCTCGAAAATAGAAACATGATTCGGTTTGTTTACAACATGGGTTATATATGTGAGCAGCATGGGATATAACTTTTTTTACTGATAAATAGTTTTATTTCGGTAAGTCCTTCATTTATGTTTACTGCATTAATTAATTAATTGTATTATATATGGTTATTAGTTATTGTTTTATTCAATTTAGTGGACAACTAAACTTTTTCATATTAGTTTAATACATAAATTAAAGCACGGGTAATAGAAATGTAAAGTCATTATGGGTTTTATACTTTCCATAGCATGTGTGATTCTTTTTCCACTGAAAATAACATGTTGCATCGAAAGATGAATATTCTGTCTGCTTGCAGAATTAATTATTAATTTCTTTTACATTACTTTAAGGCATGGGTCCGTTTTGCAGAGGGTAATATTTGTTGAGTGGGCAATGAAGTTTCGCCTGGTTCGTGCTTATCATCTACCCTCATTCTCAAATAGTGCAGATGTATACAACATGGAGTGCATATTTCACGATATGGAGGTATTTAATAAAAAAAATTAACACTAGTTTCATATAATGATAAATTAACCAATAACTATTTTTTTTAATCTTCTATGCAGGGATCCAGAGTCCATGCAACAATCAATCGCTGACAAGTTGACAAATTTAAATCAATATTGAAAGAAAACAGGTTGTACGCAGTTAAAATTTTTATGGTGGTCGATAATATCATGAAATATAAAACAACAGTTGGAAAATACAAGATTGCATTTGTGGCTAAAACACAACTGACAGAAAATTTTGATCAATCATTTCCCCATATGATCTATTATTTCAAATCATTCGACACTTTTTCAGATGTAGACTCTATCAATGAGAACATATTAATCGGTAAAGTTCTA
This sequence comes from Rehmannia glutinosa, assembly GCA_016081115.2. Taxonomy (NCBI): domain Eukaryota; kingdom Viridiplantae; phylum Streptophyta; class Magnoliopsida; order Lamiales; family Orobanchaceae; genus Rehmannia; species Rehmannia glutinosa. The sequence continues at coordinate 13,000,089 of CM071934.1, read as the reverse complement.
TTTTCGAAATTAAATATTTTGTCTATTCAAGTTTATACAGTTATATACTAATATGTTACATTTCGAAGATGTGATTGGAAAACTAGCATCTAGATATCCTCCATAACGTAGGGACATTGATGGCCGACAAACAATTATGATTGATATTGTTTTGGAAGACATTAGGTAATTGATTTCTGCCTTGATTACTGTACAATATTTCTTATATTATTTTTAATAATTTTTAAAATTTTGACTTTGTAGTGGAAATATCTTGCATTGTATCTTATGGGGAGATTATGTTGATGCACTAACAAAGTATATGGAAAATACACGCGATGGTCCAGTTATAATAATTCTACAAATGTGCCGGACAAAAAAAATTAGGGAGCAGATTCCTGTATATAATACTTTCCATGTCACGAAGGTTATAATAGATGAGGAAGTTGATCAAATAATTGATTTTCGTAGACGGTGTGTATATTTCATAATTTAGTGTCAATCTATAATGAAATAATTACTCTTTAAGTTATAATGAAATAATTACTCTAAGTTGTAATCTTTATATATATATTACAAAATCAGTTTGATTGCTGAGGAAAATGCGACATCGTCAGTCAGTCATATATCAGTAAATAATTTTACTACAATTGCTGAAGAACTAGAGAGTTCAAAGGACAGTTTCAGGACTATTGAAGAGATTATAGAAACTAAGGAAGTAAGAAACTGTATTATTGATATTATATTGCATTATTGTTTAATTTGTTTTTCATTAATTGATTAATTTACTGAATAGGTTGACATCTTTTGGATTTCTGCAAAGATTTTTGCAATTGACAAAAAATATAAGATTACAAAGTATGGAGTCTGGTGAAAATTATGATGAAGTGAGTAAATTTGCTAATTGGATAGCACAAATTGGGGATGGGAAACTTGGGGAATCAAATGGTGGATTTGCTACAATTGATATTCCTGATGAATTTCTATTGAAATAATTCGATGATCCGATCGAAGTTATTGTGAAAAGTACATATCCATCGTTTGGAAGTAATGATGATGATCCCTCATATTTTGAACAAAGAGTTATAATAGCTCCAACTTTAGATGTCGTACAAGCAGTAAATGATTATATGGTTGCAATTAACAGTTCAAAAGGGAGATTATACCCAAGTTCTGATTCTCCATGCCATTCTGATAGAAATACTCATCTATTAAACGATGTTCATACTCCTGAATTTTTAAATGGAATTAAGTGTTTTGGAGTTCCGAATCATGAGATAAATTTGAAGGTTGGAACTCTTGTTATGTTGTTATGTAACATAGATCATTCTCTTGGTTTATGTAATGGGACCAGATTGATTATTACAAAACTTGGAAATCACATCTTGGAAGCACAAGTTCTTAACAGAGGCAATCTTGGTCATAAAGTTCTTATTCCAAGAATGTCATTGACTCCCTCGGATCCAAGACTTCCATTCAAATTTCAACGAAGACAATTTCTATTAACAGTATCTTATGCAATGTCTATTAATAAGAGTCAGGGTCAATCTTTGTCGAATGTAGGGCTCCTTTTAAAAAAACATGTGTTTAGTCATGGTCAACTGTATGTTGTTTTTTCTAGAGTAACTAATCCTAAGGGTCTTAAAATTTTAATATGTAGTGGTGATAGTGATAGTGACCATTCAAGTTCAACAATCAATACGGTATTCAAAAAAGTTTTTCAAAACTTATAATAAATTTGTTTATTTATTTTTAAATGTTTTCTTTCATATATTGTATTTTTATGTGTCATTATGTTTCAATCAAAATTAATTCATAGTATCTCTTTCTCATATAGTTTGTTTTTCCATGTGCATTTATTTCATTGAAATGAATAAAATATTAATATAACCAATAATTAATATATAATCCGTGCATCACACGGGTGGTATACTAGTAAAGTTAATCCCACATTCATTGTTCTTCAAGACTTGCATTGGAAACTGCATTGAAACTAGGTGTGTGGAATACCTCTGACGTTAAAAAAAAGGTTTGCATTGGAAACTGCTGAAAGTGGAAACCCATGAGTAGATGGTTTCTTAAATAGTTAAATCCACACACCCCCTGGCCCCCACACACTACAATTATTTTATAGGTATAATTACAAAAAGCTCCATGAAGTTTGGGCTAACTAAAAAATATCCAGAGATATTTTAAAATTACAAAAGACTCCTAAGGTTTGATTATGCCTTATATTTAAGAGGGTAACTATAGTATTTCTATAAATATCAAGGAGAGTTTGAAAGTTTTTTGCTTATGAAGGGAGAAAATGTAAGACGGAATCAAACCTGATCAAGAGATTTTTTGTAAATTTCAAAAACCTCTGGAGTTTTTTTTGTGATTAGCCCAAATATCAGGGTTTTTTTTGTAATTATCCCTATTTTTTTTATTTAATGTTAGGTATTTCATGTTTGTAATTCTAGGGGGGTTATTGTGCTCGTCCGGCGTGGAATAGTCAATTAGGATTCACGCCAGTTAAAGGGCCTACTAAGTATAACGAGAGTTAAAGCGACAGTCAACGAGATTCCATCCGAACCAACTTGTGCCAATAAAAGATATGGGATACGCCAAGTGATTGACATGTATTTTGGGCTTAATTTTGGTTAGAATATGTTGGTATGCATGCATTACATGTGTAAATAGGGCTTTATTCTGTTTTGTGGAAAAGGATTACGTTTTGTAGGAATTTATCGATAATTGTAGCATTTTGGCAACAATTCGGAACATTACAATCGCCAATACTTGATGTGAAGTACGAAGTTTGGAGTCGAATCGAGAAGAAGTCAGATGAACCGGGCGAAAAAAGAAAAAAATGGCCAAGGGCTTGTTGCTCTGGTGAGCACGGGCGGGCGTGCTCCTAAAGACAACCCGTGCTCAATCCTAACTCAGGCCTCAAGGTTCGACATATAGCACGGCCTGGTCGTGCCATACAGCACGACCCGTGCTCCATGCTGTGATTTGGACAATTCATGCGGCACCCAGCATGGGCTGGGCGTGCCCTAGCGCACGGCACGTGCGCCTCTGCGGGAAAAATAGAGTTTGACTCATTGTGAACTAGGTTTCGACCCAAACGAAGTACAAATAGAGACGGGGCGGCCACAAATAGGGACACGCTGATTTTTGCCCTAGAAACCAGAGAAAAGAGCAATTCCCCACGGGAGATTCAGAGAGATCGATCAAGACCGCAACCACACCTTCGAGGATTGAAGATAGATCGAGAGATCGTCATCATCCCCGAGTTCACTCATTCCATAGTATCATTATTTTCAATTAGTTTAGACATGAACATTAATAATTTATCTATGGATTATTTCTTTTCTATATCTGGCTAAACACTTTGTGATTCCCGGGTTTGGGAGTAGGTTAATGGATACTTTTATTTGATGATTCATTGCAATCAAAGTTAATGTTTTCCAACCCTATTCAAGTATTTTGCTTTAATTCTTGTTTTATCAAAAAACTATTGGTTTAACTTGTTTTGATATATTGATTCATAATTCGAACAGATGAGTTTCAATATTAGATCTATGATTACTTGACATGAATAGCTTGCATGATTGAGAAGTCTGTGAATATTCGTGAGGCCTTTTAATCTTTTGATCTTTTGGGAGTTGGATATCTCATGTTGAGTAGAGATGCTAGCATAGATATTCCAATCAACGCTTTTACATGCATCTCGATAGAGAGGGTAAATTACTTTTGTGATTGGTCTATAGGAAAGAATATGTTTAACTTTGGTTTGATTAATCTGATAATAAAAGGGGATATTAACTGAAACCATAACCCAACAATCCATTCATTCATAACTCAGGTTCAAAAATTATGTTTTGACATTTTAATAAATTTTTAAGAGTTTTTAGATAAATAAAATCAACCCTTAAAAGCCCAAGGACTAGATTGTAAAATTTGAGAAGTTTAAGGGCTATTTTGCAAATTCCGAAACTGTACCAGACCCTAATTTTAAAATTTGAAATTTTAACTCTTAAGGGACTGGAAATAACATATTTTAAGTGTATTCCAAAAATCCAAGTGTTTAGAGCTTGAAAAGTCATTTATATAAATTGAGGGCCCAAAGTGTAAAAGATTAAACTTGAGGACCCAAATGAAATTTCCAGGACTTATGCAGCCCATGCACCTGGAAATACTAATTTAACTATAGCTTAATTATATTTTGAACCCAAGGTTTAAATTTCATAACAATTGGACCTCTAAAAGCCTTAAAGGCAATTATTTCAAATTGGGACAAAAATGAAATTTCCAAAAGTTAAAAGACCTAAACTTATTTCTTTTTAAAACTGTTTTTTTCCCAATATCCCACTAACCATAGTGATATTTTCCAACTGGAATCACATTAAAAGCCCTTCCGGTTTGTGAGTTCCAATTATTTTAAACTTAGAGCCCGAAATGGCAATTTTAACAAATTTGGGGCCAATATGTGAATTTTAAAAAAACTCGACCTCAAAACTTCAAAAACCTGAATCTATGAACAATTTGGAGAATTTAGGAACTGAACTCATAATTTTTCAAGGTCAGGATATTTATTTATTCAATTTTTAACCCCAAAAGTATTGTTTTTTACAAAACGGGGCTAAATTGTAAAATTTCTTTTTATCAAGGACCTAACTCAAATTATTTTTCTTTTACTAAAACAGCCCTGGACCCTCTGACTTCAATTCTTAATTAAAATATTTTATGTTCTCAAAAACCCTTTGACTTATCGGACCGCCTTGACCAATTAATACCCGATCGCGGGCGACTTTCTCATCTTGCGATTTGAATCTATAACGGGACTTATGTTCCACCTAATCTTTCAAGATATCGAAGATTGCTTATCCTCCCGATAATCATCTTCATCCAAATAACTCCACCAACGCCATAATTACCTTGCGCAAATTTTCGAAAACTTTTCATGAACTCGCTTCCCGAATCAATATACTGATTGCCTCGGTTGACTACCCGAACATGTATTTAATTTATGCTGAGTCAACTTGGTGTGTCGAGCTCACGATCGGAATGGATACATCGGGGGATGGAACCGGCGCTCGGCCGCTATTCCACTCTTCCGCCCCATCGCCCTAATCCCGAATCGAGGGACGGAGTTTGTCTCTGGAAGCGGATCGTAGTACTTGAGGTATAATCATGATTATGACGAATCCGAGCCTTGCTAGCTCCAACGTGGATTTTATCTTTGCCTATGGAGCGATAAGGTGACAGTCTTGGACCATCATGAACGGGAGTTACAAGGAAGAACGAAGGAATCGTTTGTCGATCCAAACAATTCCGGAGTTGAACTAACGTTTGGTTGGCGCTACACTTGAAGACGCAACCGCTACTTGTAATGTATGGGTTGGCGCTACATTTCAGTACGCAACCACTAATTGTCTTGCATGGGATTGGCGCTACACATTAGTACTCAATCCTCCTGACTGCTTGAACCATAGTGTCTGCGTGACCACGAACTGTTTTCTTAAACTGTATAAGTATATTACTTAAATATATTTATCACGATGCTTGTGGATTGTGTGTGAAATCATTATCATCTCTCACGCGTTTTCATACAACTAAATTTCTCGCATTAACTATATATATCGCCACACTTGCACACGATCACCCCATCCACTGAGATTTATGTCTCACTCCCTCATGTTTTCTAACCTTTAGATGAAGACTACGTTGAAGACGTCGAACCTACCACAGATTGAATCCCTACCATTGATGTGGAGAGATATTCCTTTTACTTTTATTGTTGATTGGACTTCTTTATTTTATTTCTGTTTGGACTGTAAGTTAAATTCGGACAATCTCTTGGGTTGTAATCGGATACCGTCAGACCTTAAGATGTAATTTGTACTTGGGTTTATTTTAATTCCGCTGCATTAGACTCTTTTCACTTGAAGTTTCATATCATGGGTTTAGACTGTTGATTTATTTTCTATTTAAGTGATTGATCGTTATCGCGTCACGTTTGGGGCGTGACAGAATTTCTCTTACACAAACACGAAGAACGTGATGCAACCACCACCGGGGTTTAATGTGACAAACGGTGTCATTACTGCAGATCATAAGTCAACCATGGAGGATATGTTCACCTCGTTTATGAGTGAGACGAGGAACATATTCAACAAGGATGAGGCGAAGATGGATAAAATCGAAAACCATGTCAAACAATTGGCCAACACCAAATGAAAAATCTCGAAACCCAAATTGGCCAATTAGCCACAATTATTGGTGGGCAGCATCAGAAAGGCCAATTTCCGAGCAACACTGAGGTTAATCCAAATGAGCAGTGTAAAGCCATTCGTCTGAGGAGTGGAATGGAATACGAGGGGCCGAAAATACCAGAAACTGCTGATCAATCGCAGGGAGGCACGGCCCGTGCGCCACTGCACGGCCCACCTGTGCTTCTTGCTCGAGCTGCGATCGACATACCGGGAGACGCGGAAACTGAAGCAAGTGGCAATGTTGAGGCCGAGGAAGGAGTTGAGGATCATCGTGCTGAACAAAAAGGGGCTGAGAAGCTTAAATCTTCCTCTAACCCTGATATTTCTAAACTTAATTTTCCCCTTCCTTTTCCCCAACGATTTCAAAAGAAAAAGTTAGATGCGCAATTTGCTAAATTTTTAGATATATTTAAGAAACTGCATATTAACATTCCTTTTGCAGACGCATTGGACTGCATGCCCAATTACGCTAAATTTCTAAAGGATGTTATGTCAAAGAAGAGAAAGATGACTGGGTTTGAGACAATCAACGAGATGAAGAATGCAAAGGCGATAATCCGATAAAACTACCACGAAATTAAAAGATCCGGGGAGTTTCACTATCCTTTGTGCTATTGGTGATGTTTTCTTTAAGAACGCACTATGTGATTTAGGAGCGAGTATTAACTTGATGTCTTTGTCTATTTTCAGGCAACTTGGATTGGGAGAGGTGAAGCCATCTACGGTCACCTTACAACTCGCGGACCGACCACTCACGTATCCGAAGGGAATCATCAAGTATGTGCTTGTCCAAGTAGATAAATTCATATTCCCTGTGGATTTTTTGGTGCTGGATATGAATGAGGATAAAGACGTCCCTTTGATACTTGGGCGTCCATTCCTAGCTACGAGGAAGGCCTTAATAGATGTGCAAAAGGGAGAGCTCACATTACGGGTTAATGATGAGCCTGTTTTATTTACTATCTATAAGGCACTTCAATTTCATGATGGTGTTGAACATTGTAATTTCATTGGCGTAGTTGAATCTTGCATTGATGAGTATGCGAATCATACATTGTTTAGGGATAATTTAGAGTTTGGTTTGACACATTCGTATTCAACATCAAACATGATGATTGATTATGATAACCAAGACTTGTATGATTGCATTTGTGCTTTAGATAACATGCAGGAACTACCGAGGAGCACAAGAGGCATGCACATGCAGAAAAATGTGCGGGAGTCCGTTCTACAAGGGCGTACGACCCGTGCTACAGAGCACGCCCAGGTTGTGCGCATGGTCGAAGGACAAGCTGGAAAATCCAATGAGAGCACGACCCGTGCCTAAGGTCAAATAAAAAGCTGGGAAATCTGACGAAAGCACGACCCGTGCATCTGAGCACGGGCAGCCCGTGCCTAAGGTCGAGAGAAAAGATGAAATACCTGAAGAGAGCACGGCCCGTGCTCAGGAGGACGGGCAGCCCGTGCGTCCATCCAAAGAGGCTAATTCAAACCCAGAACTCAAACCCTTGCCCGAGCATCTCAAATATGCATTCCTTGGAGCGAATAACACGAGTCCGGTAATCGTATCATCTCTTTTAACTTCAGTTCAACTCGATAAATTGCTTAGGGTGTTAAGAAAACATAAGTCGGCGATAGGTTGGTCAATCTCTGATTTAAAAGGCATTAGTCCATCGATTGTAATGCATAAGATTAGAATGGAAGATGTCTATAAACCTTCGGTGCAAAATCAAAGAAGATTAAACCCTATAATGCAAGAAATTGTTCGGAAAGAGGTTTTAAAATGGTTAGATGCTAGAATTATATATGCTATTTCTGACAGTTCTTGGGTAAGTCCGGTGCAAGTGGTACCCAAGAAAGGGGGGATGACGGTAGTTAGAAACGAAAGTGATGAGCTTATTGCAACTAGAGTAGTAACTGGGTGGCGTATTTGCATTGATTATAGGAAGTTAAATGATGCCGCTCGCAAAGATCACTTTCCCCTTCCCTTTATTGATATGATGCTAGATCGCTTGGCGGGATATGATTACTATGGTTTTCTCGATGGTTATTTCGAGTATAATCAGATCATGATTGCCCCGGAAGACCAAGAGAAGACGACATTTACATGCCCGTTGGTACATTTGCATTTCGCAGAATGCCATTCGGACTATGTAACGCCCAAGAACTTTCGGGGCGATGCATGATGGCTATCTTTCATGATTTCATTGAGAAAATAATGGAGATTTTTATGGATGATTTTTCTGTGTTTGGAGACTCATATGATTGCTTGGATAACCTTTCTCTAGTTTTGCAGAGATGCGAGGAGACTAACCTTGTTTTAGATTGGGAAAAGTGCCATTTCATGGTACGTGATGGCATTGTATTAGGCCACCGAGTCTGTTCTGCAGGTTTGGAAGTTGATAGAGCGAAGGTCGTTGCAATTGAGAAACTCCCACCTCCAACAAACAAAAAGGCCATTCGAAGCTTTTTGGGGCACGCCGGATTCTACAAAAGGTTTATCCGTGACTTTTCTAAAATCACTAAACCTTTGAGTTAGTTATTGGAAAAAGATACTGCTTTCAATTTTTCCGATGATTGTTTGCAGGCTTTTGAGATTCTGAAGAAGGCTTTGGTGACAGCACCAATTCTAGTAGTTCCGGATTGGAGTCAGCCCTTCGAGCTAATGTGCGATGCCAGAGACTTTGCAGTTGGGGCTGTTTTGGGTCAGAAAAGAGACAAGATGTTCAGAGCCATCTATTATGCGAGCAGAACTTTAGACAGCGCCCAGCAAAACTACACCACCACTGAGAAGGAAATTCTGGCAATTGTGTTTGCATTCGATAAGTTCTGATATTACTTGATTGGAACTAAGATGATAGTCCACACCTACCACGCGGCGATCAAGTATCTATTCGACAAGAAGGATGCCAAACCGAGACTGATTCGGTGGATCCTTTTATTGCAGGAGTTCGATGTGGAAATTCGGGATAGAAAGGGTTGCGAGAACGTAGTAGCCGATCACTTATCCAGACTGGAATACAAGAAAGAGGAGAAAGAAGGCACGGAGGCAATTAAGGAGGAGTTCCCTGATGAGCAACTTCTGATGTTACATGCTAAATTCCCATGGTGTGTGAATTTTGTTAATTATTTGGTTGCAGGGGTCTTGCCTCCAGATTTATCGTCCTATCAAAAGAAGAAATTCATCCATGATGTCAAGTTCTACATTGGGATGACCCCTTGCTCTTTAAGAGGTGCGCCGACACCATCATTCGACGATGTGTGCCTCAAGAAGAGTGGGAGAGAGTTCTACAATAGTGTCATTCTTCACCTTCCGGGGGACACTTCGGTTCGACATGTACGGCAGCAAAGGTATTGCAAAGTGGTTTATACTTGCCTACGTTATCTAATATTTGATATCTATATGTGCAGCAGTGTGATAGGTGCCAGCGGATGGGGAACATCTCGAGACGACATGAGATGCCCATGACCAATGTGATGGAGGTTGAGCTCTTTGATGTGTGGGGGATCGACTTTATGGGTCCATTCCCATCTTCGTCGGGTTATCAGTACATTTTACTTGCAGTGGAGTATGCATCTCGATGGGTGGAGGCAATTCCGGCACAAACCAATGATGTGCGAGTAGTGCTCAAATTCCTAAAGAAAAATATATTCACTCGGTTTGGAACCCCGAAAGCTTTGATTAGCGACGGGGGGTCACACTTTGTGAATAAATTGATGAGCACTTTACTTGCGAAGTATGGGGTCAAGCACAAGGTGGCATTAGCATACCATCTGCAAGCAAACGGGCAAGCAGAGGTAGCCAATCGCGAGATTAAGCAAATTTTGGAGAAGACGGTTAATATAAATCGCAAGGATTGGGCCATGAAGTTAGATGATGCATTGTGGGGATTTGTGACAAAGAAGGTGTTAAATCCTCTGGGAATAGTGGAGTTATTGAGCCGAGATGGGGAGACGTTCATGGTGAATAGTCAGAGAATCAAGCATTACCTAAGCCGAGATCAAAAGGAAGAGGTGACATGCCTCACTCTGCTAGAGCCGTGATCGAGTAAACAGGCGTCAAGCTATAGACGTTAAATTTAGCGCTTGTTGGGAGGCAACCCAATAGTTTTGTTGTTTTATTTCTTCCCATGTTTTCTTGGTTTGTATTTCCCTTTTCTAAGTTAGGATTTATTTGCTTTCATAGGTTAGGATTTTCTTGTTTTCCATATTCAAAACAAAAATGAAAAATACGAGCTTATGTGCGGTACCCAGCACGGGCAGGGCGTGCTGGTACCAGCTGTTAATTGTGAAACTTCGGCACCCCGCACGGGCAGCCCGTGCTTCGTGCGCACGCCCATGCGGTGCCCAGAAATTTGGAATCGATGTTCGACCCCTAGCACGGGCAGCCCATGCCATTGAGCATGGCCCGTGCTCTTATCTGCTGAAATAGTCATAAGATGTGCAGGGGGTCGATTTTCTTCACAAAACCCCCTTTCTCTCGCGCGCAAGCATAAGCAAACTCGGATCCCTCTCGTTTTATCAAAAATTTCACCTAGATTATCACCACAAATCACTTCTCACACTATTCTAACACGATTTACACTTGTGAAATTGATTTGGAGAGAAGATTTGAGTAGAAAAGCACCTAGGGTTTCAAACTTCAACTCCTTTCGAATTCTCGGAATTTAAGGTATGAATTGCACTTTTTATTTTGAATTTCTTGAGGATTATGTATTAGGGTTGCTATATGATGCTTGTTTGATACTTTTGCCATGTATTTGATTGAAATTTTCTATTGGGCATTTTATCGAACACCTTGTGGGTTGTTGAATTAGGATGTTTTTGGTTGATTGCTTGATGAATTATACATGAGCTCGATTGTTTAGGGTGTTAGTGACTAGGATTCTTTGCAATTACATTGTTAGTTGGGTTTGGAAGCTTAATTGTGGATTAAATTGTAGAGATGGGACACTATGCCTTATATGGATTGTTGTATGTAATTCATCGTTTTATTTTACTTGGCATGTACGGATTCTCACGATTGTTTTGCCAGGTACTCATTCAAATCAATGGCTGAGCCAAGGAACCAACCAAACTGAGGTAGACGCGGATGGGGGGTCGCCGCCGCACGTGCACCACCACTCCCAGACAGCCCCGAGGCTTATGGGCTCAATATAACAGAGAACGAGATACTGGATAAGTGGAACCGGCTCATCACTCATTCTTTCACGCCCACACGCTATGCCGGCGATGAGTGTACCCGAGCTCTCGGGATACATGAGGAGGTTTGGCACATGTTCGAATGAGTGAGATGGACCGCCTTCATGCAAGGGCGATGGCCAACATTTAAGACACTCGCGCTTGAGTTCTTAAGCACCGTGCAGGTTATGGAGACGCGAGCAAGAAACGAATCTCAGAAAATCCATTTCAGATTGGGCAACGTATGGAGAAACGTCACTATCGCCGAACTGAACCAGATTTTTGGGGTACCATCAAACGCCCCGTACCGTACCGCTACAAATTATAACTCGCAAGAATTTTGGCGATTATTGACTGAAGCCCCAGAAACCGACCTGATGCAATATGCGGCACACACATCCAAGGCCTCGTCACTCCGCAACCCCGTATTCCGCTACATCCAAAAAGTGACGGCACATTCAGTGTTCGCTCGGCATAATAATGGGGGTATGCAAGCTCGTGAGCTATACCTCCTCTGGTGTATGCTCACCCGCACCCCTTATAATATGGCGGCGTACTTTGTGGAACACATCGTTTACATTTCTTAGCAGGACGCGGGGATAATATTAATTGGGGGAATGATAACCCCCATTGCTCAACATTTTGGGGTTGAGATGCGCCGAATGGAGCCAATTGAGGGCAGTCGAAGCATCAACATGACCGTCCTCTGCACCATGAAGATCATAACTGAAGAGGATAACATCCTCTGTTTTCAACAAAAAGTCGGCCTGCTTTCCCTTCCCTAACCCAGCTACCATCTTTGTGGTGGACAATCAAAATAATCGGCTCGAACTCGAGGCACATATCGGGTCATGGGACGGCTTTGACCGCCGAAAAAAAGAGGAGGGTAGCGAGGGTTATCCGATGAAGAGGATTTGGTGATGGAGGCAAGGGAGTACGATCGGCACGAGAGAGGCTTCGAGCAGGGCTTCCCACAGGGGCGGCCCGACATTCCAGAGAGCTCCCACCAAGGTGAGGAGCGTGGGGGACAGGATGATCATGATAGACTCTATGCTCTTGAGGAAAGCATGCGACAGCATAAGGATGACTTCCGGCATCACCAGGATGAGTTCCATGCTTTCCGAGCAGAGCAGTAGCAAAGTTACCAAGCCCAGGACTTGTGGTACCAGGTCCAGGAGCAGCGGGAGTTGGAGATGTTGCAAACGTTGCATCGGATTCAAAATTGGCATATCTCCCAAGGCCACTTTCCGCCGCCACCCCCACAGTAATCTAGGTCCTATCCACACTTTTCTTTGAACTTTTACTTTCTCTTCTATGTGCTATAATTTTATTCAAGTTTGGGGAGGAGAGGTAGTAATTTTATTGAAGGGTGTGGCATTTTTGCATTCATGTAGTTGCATTTAGAGCATGTAGTATGCATTGCATTAGATGTTTTTTTGATTTTTTTGGCACATTTATTGCTTTAGCACGTTTATTGCTTTCTTAGTTGTTTAGGGAGTGAGTTGACCGCTATTGTGTGTTTGTTGATCTTGGAAGCATGTTTTGAACAGTTTATGTTGTTTTGAATTGGGTGTTGAGCATGAGTTGACCGGGTTGAGAATAATTAATATGGAGCATGTGATTATTGGGATCATGGTTAATATACTTAATTATGCACTTACAAGCCTATGAGCGTTTTTTGAGCCTTTACTGTTTTCATATTATGCAGTCTTGTTTGTTGATTGAGTGTGTCATTCGTGTTGATATGAATTCTAGAACTTGCTCTGGTATCTCCGTCAAAGTCACATGTTGTATGCATTCATGAAAATGATTTTAGGCCATTTTTCTTTAGCCTTTTTGCCTACCTTATGATATTTGATTTCCCTAGTTAGCCAATTTGAGCCTATTGCTTGATTTTTGATAGCCACATTTCAAGCCTTAAAACTTAACTTGATATATCTGTTACCCTAACCTTGAGCGTATAGCATTGACTAAAGGGATTGACTAAAGGGTTGAACGAAAGGGTATCGAGAAGTTAGAAAATAGTGTATATGTTGGGTGATTGGGAATAAAGAAAGAAAAGGAGGAAAAAGGAGGATACTCACCAAGAAGTTGAAAAAAAAAAACCGACTGCAGAAGTGAGTCGGCCATAAATGAAAAATAGGCTGAAAATTGTGATGTAAGGCAAAGAAGAATTATTTAGATAAAAAAGAATGGAGAAATAGAGAGGTGATAGGATATAAGGCGATTGGGAGTACATAGCTGATTTGTATTAGAATAACTGTTTGAGAAAAACGATGTGCTTACCAATCTATACGCTTGAGTTGAGTCACTTTATCCATATTTCCCTACCTTAAACAAAGAGCCTTCATTACAACCATAAACAAAGTCCTTTCTGATTTGTGAATTGCATACAAACGAGTGGCGGAGATGTGAAACGATTTGCAAGCATATGGTAATTCTTCAATATTTATATGACTTGAGCGAATACACGTCCCTTATTATTCTAGTGAGTAGAGTATACACTTTATCCCTGAGAGGCGTGATTTAAAGTGTTTTACCATGATTTTGATAGACTTGTGCTCCGTGTTAGATATTTAAAACTTGGTTGGATTGTGCTTGATGTCTATGGATAGATGACATGAATTGTGATGCAGTGTTCTTGAGTTGCTCTTTTTTACCCCATTTGTGTTGTCTTGTTTATAAAGTGTTGACCAGGACTGTCAACAGTTTAAGTTTGGGGGTTTTATTGGCATGTATTTTGGGCTTAATTTTGGTTAGAATATGTTGGTATGCATACATTACATGTGTAAATAGGGCTTTATTCCTGTTTTTAGAAAATGATTACGTTTTGCTCGTTTTGTAGGAATTTATCGATAATTGTAGCATTTTGGCAACAATTCGGACCATTGCAATCGCCAATACTTGATGTGAAGTACGAAGTTTGGAGTCGAATCGAGAAGAAGTTAGACGAACCGGGCGAAAAAAGGAAAAAATGGCCAAGGGCTTGTTGCTATAGGTGAGCACGGGCAGGGCGTGCTCCCTAGCACAACCCGTGCTCAATCATAACTCAGGCCTCAAGGTTCGACATATAGCACGGCCTGGTCGTGCCATACAACACGGCTCGTGCTCCATGCTGTGATTTGGACAATTCACGCGGCACCCAGCACGGGCTGGGCGTGCCCTAGCGCACGGCCCATGCGCCTCTGCGGGAAAAACAGAGTTTGACTCGTTGTGAACTAGGTTTTGACCCAAACGAAGTACAAATAGAGACGGGGCAGCCACAAATAGGGACACGATGATTTTTGCCCTAGAAACTAGAGAAAAGAGCAATTCCCCACGGGAGATTCGGAGAGATCGATCAAGACCGCAACCACACCTTCGAGGATTGAAAATAGATCGAGAGATCGTCATCATCCCCGAGTTCACTCATTCTATAGTATCATTATTTTCAATTAGTTTAGACATGAACATTAATAATTTGTCTATGGATTATTTCTTTTCTATGTCTGGCTAAACACTTTGTGATTCCCGGGTTTGGGAGTAGGTTAATGGATACTTTTATTTGATGATTCATTGCAATCAAAGTTAATATTTTCCAACCCTATTCAAGTACTTTGCTTTAATTTTTGTTTTATCAAAAAGCTATTGGTTTAACTTGTTTTGATATATTGATTCATAATTCGAACAGATCAGTTTCAATATTAGATCTATGAGTACTTGACATGAATAGCTTGCATGATTGAGAAGTCTGTGAATATTTGTGAGGTCTTTTAATCTTTTGATCTTTTGGGAGTTGGATATCTCATGTTGAGTAGAGATGCTAGCATAGATATTCCAATCAACGCTTTTACATGCATCTCGAGAGAGAGGATAAAGTACTTTTGTGATTGGTCTATAGGGAAGAATACGTTTAACTTTGGTTTGATTAATCTAATAATAAAAAGGGATATTAACTGAAACCATAATCCATGAATCCATTCATTCATACTTGATCTTTTAATGATTTAATACACTCTTGGCTTTGTTATTCTAGGATAATTTCTGCTTTAGTGTTAATAAAACCAATCCATCTCAAATTCGATAGTCTAGATAAAAATAAGGCTATTATAATCCAGTAATTAGTACATTAATTTATTAGTCCCTGTGGATTCGACCTTGCTAACTCTATTCTATAAACTGCACCGCACACTTGCGGTGAAGCTAAAAAATAAGGCGAACACCAAGTGCCATAAAAATAAAGTCGTCCATTAAACCATTAAGCTCATTATCCATCCTGGCGAATATATTAAAAGGAGAATTTTTCATGGACCTACCTGACCAAGGTGCCGATCAGACAAATTAGTTTTGAGGTCTTGTAACTTAACAAAGAAGAAACTTATATTTCAAGAAGTGTCAGATAGTCGCTTCTTGACACATGATATTCTTAATATAAAGGTATCAACCGACCTACAAAAAAAAAACAATCATCACCCCTATAGCCACCCACACCACTTGTACATAGGGCATATGAAGGATTGTAAGAGAGTCCTGGTTCGATTCCAATTCCAATATCCACTACTTTCTATTTAGAAATATTTATTGTGTTTAAGCTTCCGAGCTAAATAAAAGAATTATAAAGTTTGACCTGTCATTCGACAAATATGCATGTTTTACTGCTTTAAAATAATCCCTTTTATATAAGCTTTGATAGTTGTTAACAACAAGACCTTTATATAATAGTTTGACGCGTTGAAAATACAAATCCACACATTAACATGGGTATTTATAATTTTGAAAAATGATTTAATTATGTGAAACCTCAAGGGTAATTTTTGCAATGTACCCTAATAAGTATTATCAACAAAGGTGAATTACATATATTTAGCCTAATTTTAGGATGATGCAAGATGATGTCTAAATCTAGTATGACTAATAATTCCTAGGAAACCTCATTTTTTAAACCTCAGTTTACTGTTGAAGGGGGAACTCTGTGTTTTGGGTCAGAGAGGTTTTGAACTCTGAGGGAAAAGCTTGGAATTTTGTTGTGGTTAAAAAAATACTTAGTTGGGTCCGATGTAGATGTGATTTTGAGAATCCCGATCAATCAAAATGTTGGGATAGACATGATCATTTGGCATCTTGATAAAACAAGGGATTTCTCAGTTAAAACTGCTTATGTTGCTGCTTTGGATAGGAAATTGGCATTGTTGGAGGGCCCTGAATCAAGTTGCTCTAAACATAAGAATGCTTCAATGCGGGAAACCTCTTGGAAAATGGGAGTTAAAGGGAAGTTGAAACACTTAATTTGGAAGTGTTGGCACCACTTTATTGCTACTAATGATCAGATTATTAAAAAAAGAGTTATTGTTGATCCATTGTGCTGCTTTTGTGGTGAAGGGAATGAAAATCTGGAACAACTGTTCTTCTTCTATGATAGAGCTCAAAAGATTTGGAAGCTCTCACATGTTCAATGGGAAGGTATTGCTACAACTGGAACTTTATTTCCTGAGTGATGGTGGCAGATTTGTAGTGCAAAGAATCAGGTTTGTGCAGCTTATAGGATTCATCTTACAGTGTACATTTTATGGTGGATTTGGAAGTCTAGAAATCTTTGGACCTTTCAAAATATTTTTAAATCTGAAAAAAAGGTGGTGGACTTGGCTTGGAGTGAATGGATGAAATTTAAGGAGGCTGGAACTTTTGGCTTTTATAAATTCCTTGGGCAAAATTTGAAGAATCGTTGATGTCAAAAAGGAATTAAGAAGGATAAGAAGGTAGGACTGCTAATTTGTATGCATTGTCTTGTCCTAAAGGGGAAGCATTTTTGGATGGGGTGATCATTGATGCTGATTTTAAGCCAATGATGGCATGGTAATCTTCTAGGAGCAAATTGTCTTACCCAGTGCAAGCCACTCCTTACAGTTATTCAGTGAGGCTTGTCTAGACTATCTGCTTGGATAAGATTTAAAGTGAATGTGCTGATAGAGATGAATGAGATTGCCAGAAAGGTTGATAGGGATCAGGAATTTGAACCTACTTGCAAGACAATTGCTGAATACAACTATCTTCTCAAAAACACGTTCTATTCTGTTTCGTTTTGTTTTGAATTAGATAGTTTTGCACCTTTGTGTAATAGATTAGCAAAATTTGCTGTTGAGGGGGTGATTTCTGAGGAATGGCGCCCCCTTTTCATTCTTGGATGTGTTGATCCTTGGGAAGTATTGTAACTAGACGGTTACAAGACCTTGTACATTTGTTTCGTTCCCTGAGTTATTATAATATTGCCATCATTTGTTAAAAAAAAAAAACTTGGACTCGAGTACGATAAAAGCGATTTCATCTTTTGGCAACACACAAAGTTATTATGTTGCCTTTACAGATATATAAAAAGTAACAAAATTGCATTTTGTTTGCACTTAATTACCTTTATTGTTCTCGGTTACTCTCCATCTTTTTGAAGGGCACGTTTTTTACATTAGAGCCATTGTATTCATTAACAAAATTATATTTGTAGTCTCATAAAACTACTTTAATTACAATTTTAGTCCTACATATGCAAAATGGTCCCATAAAAATATTTTTTAGTCCGGGTTATAATTAAAATGGGTGGCAAGAGACATGTTGCCATCGGTAAACATACAAAATTGGTCCCATAAAAGCGATTTCTTTTTTGATTAGCCAAAAAAAGTAAGAAACAAGAGATGTAAGGGAGTGCTTGCATGAAAATATTTCCACCTCTTCCACTTTTTGGACAAAAAATTGCATGAACATGTGATTGCTTGTGAAAATTTTCAAAAAATACACTATTCACTTTTCTAATTTTTCAAATCATCAATCACATCCACTTATAATTTAAATAAAAAATATCACATCAACTATCATTATTATACAATCAGATCACAAATACACTATTCACTCTCTAATTTTTCAAATCGCCAATCACATTTAATCACTATTATATTAAAAAAACTATCACATCAACTATCATCATCAAATTTTCATCTTATATCCAATCAGCACTCTTAAAATCCATTCTCATTTTTATAAAATAAAATTTTCACATTATTCTCTCTAAAAGTAAAAATGAGCGGAACGAAAGGTCAAACAATCACTCCATAAACATTTCCAATGTACCAATAACAGGAAACGTTTTTTTTTGAGTTTGGACCTCCCTCATATATTAAATTTTATATTTTCCTTCGACTCTACATAAAGCTCTTTCAGTATATATATATATATATATATATATATATTCATTTTTTTCTACTAAGTATACATTTCATTATATTATACATAATTTAGTGAAATTTGATATGTTGTATATTGACATATACTATTTTTGTCTTTTAATTTTATTTTATTCATATTGACATATACTATTTTTGTCTTTTAAGTTATAAGCATGTATATATTTATCGCTTTTACACAATGATTCAACTGATAGAACCAATAATTCAATAACCTAATTAATTCTCTGATTCGATATCCGGTCTGTTTTAAAAATACTCACAAAAAATATATCTTTTGTTTTCATAATACTAAATCATCAGTGGATTCAATTGGTTCAGAATCAAGATGATTATAACTTTATATTTTCACATTTTTCTAAACTTTTTTACAATTAGTTCAATTTTTTTTCTTGCAATTGGTTAAAAATCATCAATGGATTCAATTAGTTATTATAGTTTCACATTTTTAAATTCTTGTTTATTATAACGAGATTAATTACAGACAAACCTTTTTGGTTTTCCAATTTCAGCACCACAGTGAGACATGAGACAACCACGTACCCACTTGTACAATTTTTACTTCCTCCAAAAATGGAAAAAAAAAAATTAATACTAATGGTAAGTTGCCAAAAACTTTCAAACCTTAATTAATCAAGGAAGTAATAGTTTATACTGATGGTAAGTTGCCAAAATTTCAAACCTTAATTAATTAAGGAAATATAAAACCTTAAGCATTAAACAAAGAGGTGAATATTGAATACGAGAACGAAGAATATTTGGAAATTAATTAAAGAAGAAGAAAAACGACGTGCGTTCATCTTCTGAAATCTCTCTGCTCTGTTTTTTTAATTCCCAACGAAAAAGCACACAACACACACTATTTCTCTCTCTCTCTCTCTCTCTCTCTCTCTCTCTCTCTCTCTCTCTCATTGAACCCGCGTATTTCCAAATAAAGGAGAAGAGAGAGATAGGAATTAGGAGGAGGGAAGAAGATTCTCTTCTTCATTAATCTTCTTTCGTCTCTTGAAATTCCCAGCTGCTAATTTTGCAAGATGAATGACCTGTTGACGGTATGTTTTTTCTTCCTCTTTTTTTTTTCTTTTTCCTTTCAATGTTGATTATTTGTGTTCTGTTGAGAAAATGGTGAGATAAATTGTGTTGGGGTTTGATTTTGGAAATCCTCGCATGTATATGGAGGTTTTAGCAGCTGAAAATATAACAAAAAGATAGTTACAATATTCTAGGCCCTTTTTGCTGGAGTTTTAATTGCCATTCCCAGAGCGACGATACATAAAGAAAGAAAAATATTGAATGCTTCTGACAGGATTTGGCGTATGATATGCATTCTCTTTTGTGATTGCCTGTTCCAGTTGGGCACGAACCTTTATGCTTTTGCATGAATTTATTAAGTTGATATTATGAAAAATAATGATATGTGTGCATGGTTTCATCTGTACATAGGTGAAGCTTTTAAACGGTTGATGTGGGGGTTTTGTGCTCTAAGTTGGAAAGTTGATTGACTCTTACATTCAAACTCTCAATGTTTATCACCGTATGAACTCAATGTGGTGGCTTAATTTAATATCCCGTAATGGACATGGAATGGGCTTTTAGTTGATGTCTTGAGTCATTTATAACGGTGATTGATTTTCGTTAATGGCACAGTTTTATTTGGTTAGATACGATTCAATGTGTCCTGTCGTACCTGCTGATATAAAACATAGACCATTCATTGCTATGTGGCCATTTATCAACCTAATATGCGGCGCCTAGAATCATATGACGTTCTTCAATTTTTGACGAGCCCAAAATCATGCATTTGTAAAAGCCTAATTAAGATCATTATATAATTTGTTGAGACTCGATTGTTTGCAGTTCTTGAGTGCATTCACGGGCCTTAATTCTCTGCTTTTGAATTCGTATTTTCTGTTTGTTAATAAAGAGATGTTTTTGGTGCCATGTATCATGGTTTTGTCAAGGAACGAGCATAGAGAACGTTGTACATTTGAGTTACAGATTCCAATATGACCTGGACTATCATAACTTCATAAGTGTTTCAATCTGCATGTAAGATGTAGACCGACAGAATGATATAGGGACCAGAAGAGATCTTTCCTTTGTCTTTTTCAAAATCTAAGTTCAAAAGTTTAAATATCCTGGTGTAAGTTCACATCAAATCTCATATATTAGTAAAGTTGTTTTCCGATAACTTTGCAATGCTAACAGATTCTGGATGCACACTGCATTTTGAACCTAGTACTATTAACACAGAAGCAGCATTAATTTTTTTTTTTTTTCATGGTCTATAACATTGCTTTAAACATCATACCAATTGACAAATAACCAACATAAGAAGCCTGAAATATATGCTTTCTCGGCCATGTGGGACACGAGTGGTCCCTATTGTCATGCATTTCTTGGGTTAGCTAAGGGTTATTAGTCTGTCGGTCCAAAGTAGAATTTAAACTTAAAAAAACCCTCTTATCCATGATTTTCTTGCTTTCCCCGTGCTTACAAATTACTTTAGGCTCTCCATTTCTGGTTTGGGCAGTTATAAAGTGAGTGGAGTTCCATTTTTGAGTTTTGGAGATGTTGGTTATTTGAATTTCTTCACAACTATAGCTGATTTTAAATATGCACTTAACGAGAATTCATGTATGCTCTTTTCCCCCTCACTTTTGGGATTCTTTTTCAGGATTCTTTTGTGATCCCCCGGAATCAAGGAAACAGAAATGGAGATGTTGAAATGGGAATGCATAGACCTACGAATTCGGGAGAACTAGGCTTGGAGAATTTCTTTAATCAGGTGACTACAACATAGCACAAATGTTTCTCTGTGGATTACGAAGAGGAATTGTTTATTTGGGTCCTCATGTTTTCCCCATGGGCCTAAGATTTCAAGAATTGTACTCGCTGTCATTGGTCCTTATCTTGTTTTTCTCGAACTAAAGCTTTGACTTGCATCTTATTCTGCATTCTAGGTTCAAGTGATTGAAAAACAATATGAAAAACTCAATTCACTGCTGAGAAAGCTTCAGGTATGAGACTCTGTTCTTCTATACACTAGTTATCTTTCCTTCCTGTAATTTGTATCTCTTTAGCTACTAATTTATCCACTTTAAGAATGTGGGTGAATTTTCTTCTTATTTCCATTTGTTTGTCGTGAAGTCTAGGAGACCAAGTGATGAAAACTACTTGAGATAAGCTAACCATTTTGTGTGATTTTAACTAACACAAATTAAAATTTCATTTTGTAATAAAGTTATATCTTGTGGAGGTGGTGTGAATTCTAACCATCTTGCTCCATTAGCTGATTACGCAACCCTTGATTAAGGGGCAACCTTGTTTCATCCGAAGTTCGGCTTATTCCTTCTTTGAATGCTACTAGCAATTTAATTCTCATTGTGCTCATCATTTAAGTGCTCAGTTTTTGGCATATGCTGTATGCACGATCTTTTTCATTTTAAATGGACATGATTTTTCTTTCATCACTTGAGATTTTGCCTACTTTAAGGAAATAGTTAATGTGGTTTCTGAGCGATGTTTTCCTTTATCTTGTAAGTGCTGAAGGTATCACAGAATTCTATTCAGTTTTGGTTAGGGCTGTAAATGAATCGAGCCTGAACGAACGAGGGTTGTTCGTGTTCGTTCGTTTATTTTAAAAGGCTGTTTGTGTTCGTTTGTTTAATAATCGAACACGTTCACGAACGGTTCACGAACATGCTCATTAATTGTTCATGAACAACTATATGAACATGTGTATAAAAAAGTAAAATACACATTGTTCATGAACACTCAACTCAAAATAAATGAACATTATGATGATTACAAATGTAAATATGATGTAATAAACTAAAATAAACTTTTTTTTCATAATACATTAATGAATATTAAGCAGTAAATGTATAATTAATAATTAAAAAGTAAATAATAAACAAACATCAAACGAACACTAAATGAACGTGTTCGTGAACAGTTCATGAACATAAACGAACAAATTTTCTTGTCCGTTTATGTTCATTAAGCTTAATAAACGAACATAAACGAACGCTAACCGACACGAGCTGTTTGTCGAAAGCTCTGTTCGTTTACAGCCCTAGTTTTGGTCATGGGAGCAAGAAAAATTTACAAACAAAATGGAGGAAAGAAGACCATGTTAATAGATTTGGACTATTTGCTCAGTTGTTCCCCTGAAGAGAATAAAATGATTTTTATATGTAGTATCTGTTCACTTCCTTATCTCCATTAGTATGCATATGACTGTTTGCATAAGATTTATATTGGCTAAAGGTGCTGCAGCTATGTAAATCAAATTGTGAAGTCCCTTGTATAGGTAGCAAACCAGTATTATAGACTTTTTAAGCTTAGAAAATTTTGGTTCATGCCAACATGTCTGATAAATGATTGTATTCACCCATTAGAAAATTTTCTGCAGGATGCTCACGAAGAATCAAAGGCCGTTACCAAAGCTGCTGCTATGAAAGGTATTGTCTTCATTGACTTGAAGTGCTTCAATGGGTGTTGCAGATGAATTTCCATGATGTTTTGAAGTGCTAATACACATGATATTAAGGGGGGTTCTTTAAGGGAGACAAAATACTCGAATCACAGTATAAAGACAAGTCTGAGAAATTATTTATAACCAAAGCAGTGTGCATCTTGTTGTACAAGAGATTTGCCTTTTGACTTGACTTATGGTCATCTAAATCTGCAGCAATCAAGCAGCGAATGGAGAAGGATGTTGATGAAGTTGGAAAAATTGCCCGTTCAATTAAAACAAAAATTGAGGAACTTGACAGAGAGGTGAGGCAATATATTGTACGTCTTGTTGAAGTTTGGCCGTTTAGATGTCTTCTGAAAGTGATATTTGTTGTTCGCTCTTGTCCAGAACTTAACGAATAGGAAAAAGCCTGGATGTGGAAAAGGATCAGGGGTAGACAGATCAAGAACAGCGACAACAGTGTAATTACACTCTCTTTATGATTTCCTGGCTATTATTATCTTGCATGATTCTGATGTTAAGCATCAACATTGTGAAATTAGCATAATATTTGATATCCTTTGTGCTTTGTGTAAAGCTACTTTTTAATAATTTGATAGCTGCTTAGAGAATTAACAAAATTGTGATATAAAACCTATGATAGAGTCTCCTTCTCTTCTATTGTGTGCGTTTTTTTATTAAGTAATGATCTGGACCGAAGCGGACTCCTCGGATCCTCTCCCTAAATTTTCCCTTCAACGTTGACGTGCGTTGCTGAATGTATGGATCAGATGAATATTTAATGATGAAAAAAATAGAACATAACTTCTTGTGTGGGTTTGCTTGCAGGGCATTGAAGAAGAAATTCAAAGATAGGATGTCCGAATTTCAGGTAAACTAAGTGCACGATATATCAGATGATTTTATTTTCTTCCACTTTTATTTCCTATTTCTCAGTTTCTCCTAATAAATACTTTTGTAGACTCTAAGAGAGAATATACAACAAGAATATCGTGAAGTTGTCGAGAGGCGTGTATTCACAGGTGATAACAGTTACTAATAAAATACGTTGGAGCTTTTGCTAACTTCTACAACAGTCTCTCTTGCTCTGTAAACCAATGTGACAGTTTCTTGTTTCACGTGTTTTTCAGTGACTGGTACTCGAGCTGATGAAGAGGTAGCTGTTGCTAACTCTTATAAGATAAACACATCTAATTTCTTTACACAATTTCCCGCTTACTTAAATCATTTTTTCCCAGACAATTGATAAATTAATAGAGACTGGAGACAGTGAGCAGATTTTTCAAAAAGCAATCCGAGAACAAGGCCGAGGCCAGGTATGGTCTGCTTTCTACTTATCGTCACTCTACTTTCTTTTACCCTTTCCCTAAATTGCTTACTCCATTCACGAAATTTGGTTAATGGGTTTTGCTATCCTCTAAACTTGGCTAAATTTATGCCGACTGCTTTCAGTTATGCATAGAATATTTTAGCTCTTCTTGTTTTTATTTCAGGTAATGGGGACTCTTGCAGAAATTCAAGAGCGACACGACGCAGTTAGAGATTTAGAGAGAAAGCTTCTTGAACTGCAACAGGTATGAAAGTTTCTTACCGGTGATGACTATGGGAGTATTAACTTTATTAAGTAGAATATTACACATGCATGCTGTCTTCTGAAATAAAGATCCTTTATATATGTTAGGGATAATTACCAAAGACCCCCTAAGGCCCTAAGGTTTGGGCTAATTACAAAAGTACCTAGACATGTTTCAAATTTACAAAAAGGCCCCCTCAAGTTTGATTATGTCTAAAATTTATGGGGTGATTGTAATATTTCTAGAATATCAGGGGGGTGTTTGGAAATGTTTTTTGCTTATAGAGGAGAAAATGTAAGACGGAATCAAGCCTCAAGGGGTTTTTTGCAATTTTCAAAGATCTCTGGGTTTTCTTGTAATTAGCCCGAACTCAAGGGGTTTTTTGTAATTATCCCCATATGTTATTGTGTTGTTTGCATAAAGGAAATATTTATTTCACCATTTACCGTTTGATACAGATATTCCTGGATATGGCAGTGCTGGTTGATGCTCAAGGGGATATGCTTGATAACATTGAGTCACATGTAAATTAAACTTTGATTTGACTATTGTTTGTTGAAGGTTTCTTCATGAGAATAAGATAAATAATGCTTCTCCATATTTTGGAAATTTATCAGGTTTCATCTGCTGTAGACCATGTGCAGTCAGGAAATATAGCCCTTCAGAAGGCCAAGAGTTTGCAAAAGAGCTCTAGAAAATGGATGTGCATTGCAATCCTCATACTTCTCATTATTGTCGCTATCATCGTTGTTGGTGTACTCAAGCCATGGCAGAACAACAATGGTGCTTAAGCTCTCACAACAATTCATAATATATACACATGGAATAATTACAAAATTACCTGTGAGGTTTAGTCTAATTACGAAAAAATCTCAAGTTATCTTTTAAAATTGCAAATACCCCTTGATGTTTGTATTTACCTTAAAAGTACTCTCTTAAGGCCTCTTGAAGGTGCGATTTTGTAAGCTAAAAACAAATGTTAGGGGGTATTTGCAATTTTAAAAGATAACTGAGTTTTTTGTAATTAGGCTAAACCTCAGGCGGAGTTTTTGTAATTAACCCTTAATACAGTTGTAGGATGCAAAGGGATTTGTTTTCTTTCTTACGCCATATTCTTTTACTTGTGCACACCCAAGGGTTTTGTACACCACTTGCACTCATTTACATCTACTTGCAGATGTGTATTGATACATCTTACAAACAGTTTTTTGTCATTGTTTTCTTTTTTTTTTTTAACTTGAATCTGGGTCAAAAGAAGTTTATATGCATAGATTTCTTAAAAATTGATTATGTATTGAATGTAAGGTGGTAATTGTAATATTTTTACAAATGCAAAAAGGTATTTGAAATATTTTTGTTTATGAACTGAGTAAAGTGTAATTCAGAATAAACTCCAAAAGTTTTTTTGTGTTTTCAAAAGCCTTTTTTCTGGTAATTACTGACCATTTGTAATTATCCAGAATGCTACAAATTTAGCAAATTGAGTGTCTGTGTATGCATAAAATAATTCCATGAATTACAGTAGACTACTTGTAACAATCTAAATAAGACATCCTACCGCATTAACATGCACATGCTTGTGAATATATCTACGAACACCTAAGCTTTAATTCTTGAAAGAACTTCGTGAAGCCATAATTCATACATAACCATGTAAAAAGCATCATAATCAGCAGGAGAAAGATGCCACTGAAAATGTTTTCTAACCTTCAACACATTGTTCTGTAGGTCGAATGTTCTTGACACTTATCCCTTGGAGGATTTTCTTCCAGAAAAAGGGATATCTAATGTGGCAACAACAATTGAAAACTCTTCCAGTTGAGTATATCCTGAAAAGGATATCATAGTGGTTGGCGATTATTACAGGACAGCAACCGTAGTATAGCGCATCACCAATACGAGCCGTGTTGACTTCAAATCCTTTGACATGAAGGCAAAACTTGCTTTTAAGCTCCTCAGAATAAGATGTCTGGAGGTGACCCGAAATGGACTGAGATTTCGAATCATTTTCCATACTTGAAGAAGCTTTTCACGCACTGGTGAGTTTATTGATCCAGAAAAAATGCCAGTTTTGATCTGAATTTATCAAGAAAACAGTAGTGATGATCTTTAGCTGCACAGGATTATTTTCTCAAGAACTGAGATTACAGTGTATCTGCTATAAATGTTTTTTGCATATAAATATAAGGTTTGCAGAAAGCTAGGCCTATAGTAAGTCAATATTTCGACACATAATTATCAGCAGCATAAACTGGCATTTGAATAAGAAATCATAAATGAATCATACTTTTGAATTGATGAATATCACCTTCCAACTAAAACTTATGCCTGTATTGGATATTTCGAATTAAAGTTTAGGTTAATTACAAAAATCACCCCTGAGGTTTGCGTTAATTACAAAAACAATCGCAAGTTTCTGAGAATTACAAAAAAACCGTGAGGTTTGATTCTGTATTACAGTTACCCTTCATAAGTATGCAAAGTTAAGAATTACACCGTCCACATATATTTCAACTCTTTTTGACAAAAAGAACCATAAATTCTACACTAAATAGAAAGACTAAACAACTGGATGCAATAAAATCTGAATACATAAAAGAATTAACACACCTTCATTTGCAAGATTTGGAGGGTCACTTCTTGTCTAGGCCAAATTTGAGGCAAGGATGCATCTTTATGAGCAACATAGGAAAGAGATAATAGCTCTAAGAGCATACAATTTGGATAGCATTAAGCTTAACTCCAACAGCTTTCTCCATAGCAGAACGACCAATCGAATGGCAAGCAACATAAAAATGATCCGCACCTCCACTACGATTCCAGTAAGAGTACACATGACTAACATTGAAAATATAATCTCTGATGAAATCTTGATACCCGTTTATTCCTACCCGTGGGTCACGCAACCTTGCAATGAAAAAGGCAAAAAGAAGAGATCCGCTGTGGGAGGTCCTTCGTCATAAATGACTACCGCAAGAACCTTTTGAAGTAACTTTCACTGGCATAGTTACCACCAGGTTCAAAATCCACGGGTAAGAGCACATTAGCGAACGGATCGTCTTGTCTGTGTGGGTAAACATAAATCTTGGAAGCTTTTGTTCATCTCCTTGTAGTTTTCAAAGAAGACATCTCTGTCATGGAACAGCTCTTTGTCACTAAAATACATTCCTGAACCTAGAGCCAACAATTTAAGGGTCCAAAGTTATGCAATAAACTTTATAAAACACAAGAATTGGTACCTTGAAAGGTACCATTGCCATGGTTTGCAAAAATCATAAATGCATCAGATCTTAAATGACAGTTCCAAATAGTAAACCAGTTCCAAGGGAACATTCTATGGAAGTGCCAAAAACTTATGCTTTTAGAAGAAATGATTTATAGTAGCGTAGTAAAGCAAATCGAGAATCGTGGTTGTTTGTGTTAATTAGAAGTTGAGTGTTTGGTGAAAAGGTTTTAAAAGTATTGTACAAAAGTCAACCGTAAGCAAAATTAGAAATTTAAAGCACACACATCTCTTGTTTTAGATTTTGATTAAATGAGCGAGAATTTAATCGAAGCAAAAGTTGAGGTCAGCGATTGGATAAGAAACAAAAGTTATTTTAGTTTCCGCTAGAGAATTTTTTACATTCAAACATATGATTGTTTATGAAAATTTTCTTTAAAATATACTATTCTCTCACTTTCACTTTTTCTTATTTTTTCTATCACCAATCACATCTACACATTTTTGCCACAAAACTAATCATTATTACATTCTCCCACAAATTTACTATTCATTCACTCACACATTTTAACTACCAATCATTATTTTACTATTCTTAAATCAAATCAACTTTCATCATTACTTTTCCATCTCACATCCAATCACAATCTCAAAATACTTTTTTCTACAAAATATTTTTTACCACTATTCTCTAGCAAAATGAAAATTTTCAAAATGAAAGTATATCCAATCGTGTGCTGACATTTGCAAACACTAAAGTCAAAGTTGAGAAGCACTTTTTTTTTTAGTGATTGTAAACACTAATGATAGTGGGCTTTTACATAACATAAACCCCAGAAGAGACCAAAAGAAAACATTAATTTGTTCAACTATACTCCTTATACAAGCCATACATAATAATAATTCTATTTGCCCATTTTGCAGTTCATCCCTTAAAGGTCCCTTCTAAATTCCAAGCTCAGAAAACTCAATTGTAAACAACACAGATCATCATACCTTGAGAGATGAAAATCTGCACACATTTAAAAATTATAAGAAATGAATTAAACACTAGCTATCACTCTTTCATACCCTCCAGATGAAATCCTGAACCCATGTGCAGACCTTTACCAACTTTAGACAAAAATGACAAAAGAAAATTCGCACGCACACAGCAGAAAGCTCCATAAGATTTGCAAAATTACTAGCCTACTAAACCACCAATAACACGAGTAAATTCAAGAATTAAAAGCAAAACCCACCAAAAAATATTTAAAAATTAAAAACGGAAAGCGACTGAAAACTGAGACTTCACATTCACATACCATGAGAACCCATATGAAGTTTGAAATCACCACTCTGATCCTCACCATGTCCAAGAAACCCATCCTTTTCGCAAAACGAGGAATTTTCCTGAAACCAACAATTTTCGGAGGGGAAACGGAGAAAAAATTAGTGGGCTTTTCATGATTGATCGAAGCACCACTCGTAGGGCGGGTTAGTTGGAGATGGTGCGATAAAATGAAGAATAGATTAGAAGTTGAAGAGATGTAGAGTAGAATGAAGAGAGAGGTAGCGAGAGCTAAGGTTGTGGGCATGAGAAAGAATAAGGACTTGAGTGTGCGGGTGTTATAGTTTACGTCACGGCAGCGCGTGAGAAATTGTGGAGCAGGTCGAATGAAGATGTAGCCATTGTTGTGTTGGTTAATGACGTCTATGCAGGCCGCTTGGCTAAAAACAAGATGATAATTTGGAAGCATTAAATGAGGAAGGTGGAAACTGTGAAAGCTGAATGAGAATTAAGACTAATACAGGGTAGTATCGTCATTCTTAAATCTCAAGCTCATAACTGAAATATGTTGAGAAAGGAATCAATTTTTCGTCAACAATATTATTAAGATTTTAATTTCGTTAATATTGTCTTTGAGATTAATTTTTGACAAACTTAGGCAGATTATAAAACCCCATATTACATTGATGTATTTTTTTAAGTATAATTACAAGAACTACCTCTGAGGTTTGAGTTATTACAAAAAAAAGCCCACAAGTTTTTAAAAATTATAGAAAAACGTGTGGTTTGATTCTCTAATAAACTTTACCCGTTTTTCTAAGTAAAAAACATTTTAACACCCCTACATTTGTAAAAAATTGCAAATTGTCCCCTTATATTTATCTTTGAATCAAACCTCAAATGTTTTTTTTTTTTTGGTAATTTGGCAAACATCTATCTGGTTTTGTTGTAATTAACCCAACACTTTACGGGGTAGTTTTTGTAATTATTCATTTTTTTATAAAGCTGTTAATTGCCTCATTTCTTGTATTTAACATATTAAACTAATTAACGAGTAAGTCGAGATCCAAATTTGAATAAACTAACTATTATAAGTCATTTTAGGATCCGTCTCAGAAAAATTCAATTCGTGAGAAAAATTTTTGTCCTAACTAGATACTATTTTGTCCCTAAATCATAAGTATACATCTAAGTCTTCAGATTTAATAACACTTGTAAGCAAAAATTATTTGGCAATGTACAGTGCTTGTATGACATTTGCCTGCCTATGGAAGTGTTCCAAAAACTGTACAAAAACTAATCAAACAATGAATCAAATCCAATTAATTCTCATGTGACTTCTCTAAGCCATAACTCGTACATAACCATATGAACACATCATAATCAACAGGCACATTGTGCCACTGGAAATGCTTTTGCACTCTCATCACATTCCTCTGTAGCTTCAAATACTCATTGGAGCTTATTATTTCCTCAAGTATTTTCTTCAGCATTGGGATATCAAATTGCCGAAAAAAAAACAACAGAAAAACTGTTCCAATTCAAGATGTCTGCATATGGGAGATCATAGTGATCTGCTAGAATTACAGGGACACAGCCATAGTACAAAGCATCACCAATTCGGAGCCGTGTTCACTTCAAATCCCTTTGCGTGAATGCAGAATTTTGCTCCCCAGAAGGGCCTCTGAGTATGGCGTTTTGGCGGGAATGATGGACTAAATGTCGAATCGTTCTCCATGTCTTAACCAGAAACTCGCGGACACGAGAGTTCATTGCTCCGGCATAGAAGGCTAGCTTTTTCCTGCAGTATCATTTCAGGTGTATATGATGAGTTGTAGTGAAAACATATGATCAAGATTGATAAAACAGCAACTGTGGTGATGCAATATTTGGTTTAAGTAGTGTACTATTTTTGGGATAACTACAAAACTACCCCTGAGGTTTGGGGTAATTACAAAAAAGAACAGAGAAGTTTCAAATTTACAAATAACCCTAGGTTTGATTATGCCTTAAATATAAGGGAGTAATTGCAATATTTTTAAATATGTAAAGGGGGTGTTTGGAATGTTTTAGCTTATGAATGGGGTAAAGTGAACTACAAATCATGTCTCAAGGGGTTTCTTGTAATTTTTAAAAACATGTGGGTTTTTTCGTAAATACCCCAAACCTCAAAGGTAGTTTTTGTAATTATCCCTTATTTGTCCCTGGAGATATGCTAATTTGTGTCATTTATGTGATGCAGCAATTTCAATCATAAGTAGCTGAAAAACAGTACAGACATTGTAATTTAGTTTTGTTGGCTAAACTGCAATTTTAGTCCTAGGAGTTTGCCCGTTGGTCCTATAGAAATCAGAATTTGTAAAAAAGTCCCAAATTTTCAAAAAATCGATTTCAGTCCTTTCGTTGCCAGAAATGAGGAAAATTGCGAGAAAAATCAACATCCACATTTCCAGCCAATGGACTTGAACTGAACACAATACAATAGATTTTTCCAGCAAATTTTCATATTTTCGGCGATCAGAGGACTGAAAATCAAGTTTTTTTTTTTTTTTTTAAATTACGAGATTTTTTGCAAAATTCGTAATTTCTGCAGGACGCAATTAGCCTAGTTTTGCCACTTGAAAATGAGAACTAACCAACCTTTGTGATGGCGAACGAGCCGACGCTGCCTTTTCTCGCCAAATCTGCGGTATCGATGCATCTTTATGAGAAACATATCCCGACAAAAAATAGCTCGACGAACAAACAACCTGAATAACGTTAAGTTTCACTTCAACCACTTTCTCCATAGCCGATCTCCCCACAGAATGACAAGCAACATAAAAATGATCGGCCCTCCTGTCCGGTTCCAGAAAGGGTAGTTTCGACTAATATTGAAAATGTAGTTTCTAATAAAATCCTGAATCCATTAACCCCAACTCTCTTGTCATGCCTCAAACTTGCAATTGAAAATGGCAGATAAAAAAGGTCTGCTTCTGAAGGGTCATTTGAGAAAATGGCTTTTAAAGAGGGCTTTTTTGAAATAACTCTCACTTGCATAGTTGCCCCTGGTTCAGAGTCCACTGGCAACAGCACATTGGCAAAGGGTCGTCTTTTTTGTGGGGATATGCATATATTTTTAGGCTTTTTCTTCATTTCCTTGTAATTTTCCATAAAAATGCTTCTTTCATGGTATAGATCATTGGTTTTCTTATCTTCTCTGAAAAAAAATAAATGTTGTGGTGAAATTCATTATATGACAGAACAAACAAAATTACTAAGAAGGAATAGGGATAATTACATAAAAAACAACCTTCACGTTTGGGCTAATTACAAAAACCTCACGTTTGATTATGTCTGAAATTTAAAGGGGTAACTGTAATGTTTCTATAAATATTAAGGGTGCTTTTGAAATTCTTTTCACTTATGAAGGGGGAAAATGTAAAGACGGAATCAAATTTAAGGGTTTTTGCAATTTCCAAAACTTACGGTTTTTTTGTAATTAGCCTGAACTTCACTATTTTTTTTTCTTTTTGTAATTAGCCTGTATAAGGAGAATGGGCATATGAATCCAAGCATTCAAATTACATATTTTCTGCACATTTGATGCTTAGAGATATGTATGATTGAGTTTTTGGTCCCCATGGGAGATGCTGATTGCAATAATTTATTCTATATAAGAACAAAAGTTATTTCATGGTATCTAATTCTAAAACCAGATAAATGCTTCTGTTTTTTTGATAGGTGCCAACTGCCAAGGATTTTACTATTGTTTTACTGCTTAATATTGATAGAGACTGATTAAACAATTTTATGTATACAAAATATATTACTTCTCTTGACCAAACCTCTATAGCCGCCTGTTTTTGACGTACATTGTGAATATTACTGTAGAGAAGAATAACAAGAATAAGAAAAAGAATGTCGCAAATCCTAATTTTTCAACTTATGGCTAAGCTATTACCATGGACCATCAGGTTGGTCTAGCAGTTTTGGTATTAAATTTCATATTCCATACAGAACATAGAAAAATAAGCAAATTAAAGGGAGTTTTCGCTTTTATAATTCATTTGAAATGTTTATTTGTTTGTAAAAAGTCGAGAGGAAGCGAGTCCCAATCTAAGCGCACGTCTCTCTACTTTTGGATTTTCATTAAATAAAGCGAGAATCGATGAGCAGGAATTAGCATTTGTTAACACAAAAAGTGATTTTTCTTTTAGGCAAAACTTGATAATCACTTTTTTTAGTGATATTGCAAACACTCTCTCATACTCCCACAACATATGATCAATTTGGGATCAAAATGAATCAAACTACTCGATCTTGATCAAAAATCGATCATTAAAAGCTCATTTGAGTTTGGAACGTTACCATAACGAACCAAGCTTGAACACATTTTTCGTTTGATAGATGTAAAGCTCGACTCAACCTCGACTCAATTAGTAAAAAAATATATGTGTAAAAATATCAAGCTACTCGAGCTCGATTCATGTTCGGCTCGACTAAACCTCATTTAAGCTCGATTCGATTAATAATCAAATCAACACGGACACATATTTTTAAGCTCGATTAAATTTCAAACAAGCTCAAACGATACTATGTTCTGCCCGACTTGACTCATTTACACCCCTAGTGATCATTCACTGATATGTAACATAACCACAAAATACAAACTAGCTAATTGTAACTAAGAACATATATTTGAGTAGTTAGACTGAAGATTTTCTTACCAATTAAGCCCACTTTTTTATTCCCTGTTGGCCATGGACTCTCAGGATCATCATCCCTGCTAACATTCAGTGAGGAAGAAATTACACCGTCTTGTGCAGGTTGTCGATAAATACGAGAATGGTTATTGTTAATCTGTTGTGCTATTGCAATTCTTACAATCGTCGGAGGATTGATTTTTGAGAATTCGAGAGACGGGTTCACATGAAGCCATGTTTGGCCTGGATTAATGTACAGTTTTGAGGTGGTTGATATGTAGCAAAACAGGAAAACAGAGCTTGTGAAAGCTAAGAAAACAGGCAGGAAGAACAATAAGCCTCTCCGTGAATCTTTCAGGTGGCGACGAGAAAACGACGACGTGCTAAAGAAGATGCAACGAGCGGTGGTGGCCGCCATGGACGACAGCCTGATCAAAGAAAGAAATATTAGTTCTACCTTAAAAATTGAATGAGTCTGGTGGCAGAATATGTAGTCTGTAAATGAATGCTGTTTGGTGATATCATGGCTATTTTTTTCCAGTTTTTTACTAGTTTAAATTTATACGTCATATGAACCATATGAGGACTATTATAAATTATGGAATAACTACAAAAAAAAAAAACTGAGGTTTGGCTAATTACAAAAAAAAAAACCTTGGGTTTTTGAAAATTACAAAAGCTCCCTTGAGGTTTAATTGTGTTTGAAATTTAAGGAGGTAACTGTAATATTTCTATAGGTTTTTTTGAAATGTTTTTCGCTTATGAGTGTTGTTAAAAATCGGTCTAGGCGTCTCTAGGCCGACCCGATTTTGAAAAAATCGGTGCAATAAGTTGTTTTAGTCGAAAATTGGCCTAGGCAACAAAAAAACGGGCCTAGATGCTTACTTAGACAGCCAAAACATCGGGTCTGGGCTGTCAAAGTGGGAAAAATCGATAAAAATATAAAAATAGAAAGAGAAAAAAATCCAGCAAAAATAATACTATTTCTAGGTGGCCTAGGCTGCGGCGCCCAGCCGGGAACACTTGACTAGCGCCAAGCGCTGGCTGCGATTTTTGCAACCATGTGAAAATGTAAGATGGTATCAAAATGTAGGTTTTTGTTGTTTTGTAGCTAGCCCAAGTCGGGTTGTAATTATCCGTGATATTATTTCATTCAATAATCAAGTTTGACAAAATACATACGAAAATATATTATCTAGAATGGGTCATTGATAAACCGTGCAAGTAATCCTGAAAACAACAAGTTGAATAGAAAACAGTTATGTGGAATAATCAAACATATATAGTTAGTAAGGCATGGGTTGTTGAAGAAATATCTAATGGGCTTCGAAGTAGAACGGTAAAAGAATGATACCATACCAACAGCATATTATAGCACTTTGGATCATATAATGTCAAATGTATAAATTATTTTTTTTTATAAAAATAATATTTAACGTGTACCATATAATATATTCATCCTTTTGTTAAAACAAAAATATTCAATGTGATGTTATAGAAACCTATTAAAAACACATAACTTAGTCTATTAGTTAATATTGTTTTGTTTAATTATTGAAATTCCCTCCATGATTGAGGTGCATACTGTCGGTGTTGATTTGGAATTATACTAGCCTAATGTTGACAGCTCTGCT
This sequence comes from Rehmannia glutinosa, assembly GCA_016081115.2. Taxonomy (NCBI): domain Eukaryota; kingdom Viridiplantae; phylum Streptophyta; class Magnoliopsida; order Lamiales; family Orobanchaceae; genus Rehmannia; species Rehmannia glutinosa. The sequence continues at coordinate 12,964,592 of CM071934.1, read as the reverse complement.
AATTCTCAAAACTAAATAAACATAATACACAGAAGAGTCAAAGACTGCAAAAATCATGACTACTTGGGGAAGAGAATATCAAGAATATATCATACTATATAAAAGACATTGTGATCAAGAAAAACTATGAGCCTGATGGATTCATTTTAAAATGTAATATAATAATAGAAGTTGATTTCATACAAAAATAATAAAATAATGATTGGATATTATTGGTGATAAAAATATATAAGTAAATAGTGGAACTTGTGATAAAATATGTAACATTGATTAGCTAGTGATTTGCTGGTATTTTTAAAAACATGAATAGATATAATTGGTGGAGGCAAAATGAAAGTGAGTAAACAGTGTATTTTTTGAAAATTTTCATAAGCAATCGCAGGTTGGATAATAAAAATTCTCTATCGTAACGAAAATGAAAAACTTATGATATCCAATCGTGGCCTTATTGTTGAATTAATCTCTACAGTGATCATATGGTAAAAAGAGTTGTATGGCACAACTGACAAATACAAGGGTACACACAATATACAAATATAACATCATCTCCAAGAGAGTTTTAATTTGGAGCAAAAATTTACTCCAGATTGCGCCATTTTTGAAGATGTACCAGTTTTGCGCTTGAAATACCGCAACACCGTAGTTGCGCTAAATTTTTCTTTCGTTTTTGTACGCACTAAAATGTAGTATTATGGAATATTCTTTTTAGTGCAGAATTTACTGAGAGATGGTCTAAATAGATATTTGGTATTTGATTAAAAGATATATAGATACACATATAACCTTTTATTAACCTCACTTGAGCCTTTGTCATGGCAAAAGAAAACAGAAAATCCAGTGGAAATCAATAGAACAAAGAAATAGTACAATCTACTTCACTATCTAAACCTTATTAATCAAACACTAAATTACACTGATGTCTGCACTGCATACTTACTACTGGATACCTTTTTTTCAGTCATGAGCCGATTTGGTAGGAGGCTTCACGATTAGAACGGGGCAATTTACGTGATGCACACAGTAATTGCTAACACTTCCCAGCAATGCCCTGCAAGAACATATTTGTCGATTAACGACATCGTTAATGTGGTGATTATAATCAGTCCAGGGACTTATATATACAGAACCGGACATGCCAAGAAAAAGAAATTATCGGCAGGAATTGGTTTCTTGCATATACATTACAGTTCAACGAGGCATTTTGGTAGACATTATGTAAATTTACATACCTTTTAATCGTGCCAAGCCCACGACTGCCGAGAACTACAAGATCGACGTGCAATTCTTCTGCTGCTTGACAGATCTTATCCTTTGGATCTCCTTGAAGAATCAAAGTTTCGGCCTTCACCTGAAACAAACATGAAATAAAATTCACCTATGTAACTAATTGAAACATTGTGATCGTTTGCATATTCGCTTTCTAATAAGACGGATGATAAATCGCCAAGAAAGTTGTGCTAAGGATTTTTGTTTCACTAGTCACTTGCATTAAGAGTAAATTTAGAGAACAACTTTTGGAAATGTTATTTAAATTACTTGAAGTCAATTCCTTTTTTGCTACATTTTTTGTTATACTTGTATCAAATTACAATCAATTGACTTAGCTTTCAAGACTGTGTACAGTTCTAATTCCATCTCGGCAAGACAGATATAGCATAATAACTTCTCAAATTATGCATTGGGGATACATACAAAGACTTAACATGAGCAAGTTCTACTAACTCATATCAAATGACTTTAGCACAAATGTAAGAACAGGTACCAAAAGATGGAATTGACCCCTTTACAAGCCAGCCTTTAGTTTATGTATCCTGTTATTCATTCAATTAATTGGTTGATAGGGAGGGATAATTACAAAAACTACCCCTAAGGTTTGGATTAATTACAAAAAAAACAGACATAAGAAAAAAGACCCTTAGGTATGATTTTGCGTTAAATGTGAGAAGGCAGTTGAAATATTTTTAGAAATGCAGGGGGGTACTTGAAATATTTGCTTATGAAGGGCTAAAATATAATGCACAATCAAACCTCACCGGATTTTTGTAATTTTTAAAACCTTTAGATTTTTTTATAATTTACCCAAACCTTAGGGAAGTTTTTGTAATTTTCAATAACTAAAGCACCTTCTTTTGTCTGCACATTTGCAAGGCACGAGAGAGTATATTAGCAGCATTCTCCTCTTGGGCTTTCTTCACAGCATCAATCACTGCCGGAGTTGCATACACAACTACCGAATATGCATAAATCAAAAGTTAAAACACACAAAACGTCAGTCCTGATATCCAACTTCAAATTTTTTTCTTGAAATAATTAAATTTAAAATTTCACTTTCTTGATACAAGTTGAAGTACAAATTTTTGTAATGTGGAAATAGTACAAAATAGCCATTTCCAAATTGTAAAGATTAAAAATAGCCAACTTTTTCAAACACATCTTTTTAGTCATTTTGGGGTGTGAAATGACATTCATACCCTTTAAGCATATTACATTAGGTCATATACTTCTCTTTCTCCTCTTCACTTTCTCTCTCTCAGTTTTGGTTCTAAGACATAAAATATTCGGTGAATTTCCGGCCACCGTGTTTTTGTCGTAATCTCGAAACAATGTAACCATTTTGTTTTCTAGTTCATCCTTTATTCGTTTTAGTGTCGTATTTAGTTTGAGGTTGGGTATACAAAAATTTGAAAACCATAAACATGAAAAAAATCGATTCGAAATAAGCTCGAACAACAACCCGCAAATATAACTAGACATTTACGTAAAATTTTTCTTATCTAACTTAACCCGAGTGACTCGAAGTCGATTTTTTTTTTTTTTTTTTTCTCGAAATCGAGTGATTAGAAACTCGAATCGAGTTGTACCACAAAAAATTCAAGTCGAGTCATATTGATATCGAGTCACAAAAATGTTGGTAATTGCGGACTCGAAATTGATTGATTTTGTGGTAATATTGAGATCGACTAATTCGATATCGACTAAAATTGCATGAATAATTTTGTGACTCGACTATTATCAATAATAGGAATTAGCAACATTTCGAGTATTTCAAAATAATATAATCAAAAGCCCTTTTCGAGTTATACTACAAAAATTGATTCAAACTTGGCATGTAACTCGAAATCCAACAAAGAATCGAAATGTAACTCGATTTGAGTTACCCATCATTTTCTTCGCCGAGCCCCTTTCCGCCATTAACAACATCGACGCTTCACAAAAACTAACTATCCCATCTAAACCCTAGAATTTCTAGGCTTCCGCCATTAACAACATACGAAACTTCACACAAAACCAACTATCCCATCTAAACCCTAGAATTTCTACAAAGCCTACAACAAATTCTAACCTAAAACAAGTATAGACAATCTAAATCAACAAAAATCCATGAAATTACACAAAGGTAGAAAATAGGTTAGAGGTCGATGCGGTTTCTATCTTCTTCTTCGCCGTCAATGTCGCGGTTTCAAAAGTTTTTGGGGTCGGTCCTGTAGTTTTTCGAGTTTTGGCGTGGTTAGTAATGTTAAACTTGAAAGGGCTTTTGAACTCCATGAAGGACAAGTTTGAAATTTCACCAAAAATGACTAAAAAAGACGTATTTGAAAAATATGGCTAAAAAACATTTTCAATTGGCCTAAAAGACTAAAAAAAACACTATTTTGTAATATACCTGGGCCGGCGGGGTAGATGAAGGGCTGGAAAAGTGGCTGCACATTGACTAAGGTTATTGAATTTTGTTCCTGTTCTTGTAGCTCCAAACCCGCCGAAACAGGGTAATTGCTGAAGAGTTGATCAAGCGCCCATCTCAGTGCACAGAAACTCCCATCACTCTCATCTATCGCCACCAATACCTTCATCTTATTCTCCACCGACGCCTCCGTCCGCCGCTCAACCGCCGCCGTTGTTTCCATCGAGATAAATCACACTATTGTACGAGCAATAAACAAGTTAGACTATTATAAACTGCTTATATACCCTTCGATATATCTATTAGATTAGCAACAATAAGTTTTTTTATAGGGTAGATTGTGATTAAATGAAATAATTTATCACCACGAGTTTGTAGCTCAAGTGGTATCGCTCATTATTTGTAATCGTATTGGTCGAGGTTCAAACCAGTTATGTTTTAATTTATTTGAAGTTTACTCATTCCTCTAACCAAGACTCTCAACTTATTAAAAAATAAAATAATTTATCGTAATAGAATAAAAGATCGCAGTTTTCAAACACTAAAAACAATTTTCTTTTAATTTGAGTATTTGCAAATTAAATACTTTCTAAATATATTATCGGAGCCGAGAGAAAATGAAGATTGGGGCCTAATTTAATTTTTCTTAAAATTAATAGATAAAAATGTATGTTTTATTTCTTTACGGGCAAAATTTTAATATGTGGAAATGGTACAAAATAGCCATTTCCAAATTGCAAAGATTAAAAATAGCCAATTTTTTCAAACACATCTTTTTTAGTCATTTTGGGGTGTGAAATGACATTCATACCCTTTAAGCGTATTAATGGTCATATATCTCCTTTTCACTTATCTCTATATATTCTCTTTCTTTCTTCCAAGTTTTGTTTTAAAAACCGAATCTGTATTTTTCGTTTTTAAATATGCAATATGGGTGTTGAATTATAGATATCGAAAAGGGGATTAATTTGATATATTATACATGCAAAACGAATTTAAAATGAAAAAATTATTTGAATTCAAAGTTTTTTGGAAAAAAAAAAAACAAAATAACTGCTACAGTGTCGAGTTACACTAACTCGAGCTACAATAATTGTTACAATACTGCTACAGTGTCGAGTTACAAAATTATAATAATATCAAAAAATTTGAAGTTGATGGGGCGGCCCGCCGCTGCCGCCAGCCGCTCTTTGCTCTGTCCCTGCTTAATTAGGTTGTTATGCTTCTTTGATTGATGAACTTATTGACTAAAATAAAATGCAAATATGTCACATTACAAGGATGGCGAGTCTGTGTAATAAACACTTAACAGAGTTCAACGTATCACACTTGTCATACATGCAGCAAGAAACATCCATTTCGCCATGCAAAGAAAGACAAAGGCCACATTCATTACAATATTAGTCATGCTTAATTTGTCAATATCCCACGCATATTGCAAATAAATTTTCAAGAAACATAGAAGGATTGGCTAATTCAGACTGATAATTTTAGCTATACAATGGAAGAAGCTACTAGTGGTGGAGCAGGCAAGGAGGCGGCGCCGCCGTCACCGGAGGTGTCCGGAAAGACGATGAACGTTTTGGTGGCTATTGACGACAGCGAAGAAAGCTTCAACGCTCTCCAATGGCTAATTGATAAAATATTGAAGCGAACAACAGTAACTACAGAAGAGGAGGATTATAATTCCAATAAGGTGATTACGATAGCCCATGTGGTGGAGCCATTGCCTCGCTACGCCTTTCCCGGTGGATACGGTTTGTTGTTCGTTTAAACTGAAATCGTGTTTCCATCCATAAAATATGTATCCATCGTAATTAGGCAAAATTATTTTTTCAGTCTCTAAGTAGGACTACTAGGAGATTTGGTCATTTTCTTTTTCCCCAATTTTGGGTTTAATCCTTGAAAAAAATCAGACTTTTAGTCCTTTGACTCTTTACAGTAGGTCATGATGATGACTTGAACGCAGATGTAGATTTTTTAGTCCTGTGATTCCCTACAGTACGTAGGTCATGGTGACTTGAAACGTTGATATTGATTTTTTTCTCCATGACATGTTGTAGCAGTCACAGGACTAAAGTCTAATTTTCTTTCCACTTAAAGACTGAATACAAAGTTGAGAAAGAAATGATTAAATCTCGAGTGGTCCTAAAAAAAAAAAAAAAAAGTATAATTATATTCACTATTCATTAAATTTAGGGATAATTACGATAAACTTCTTGCGGTTTGACCTAATAAAAAACAAATACGGATGCTTCCAAATTACAAAAGTCCCATAGCCTATTCATTTGATTTTGTCTTAAATTAATTTTAACCCGTGAAATACTTTTTTTGCTCATCCTTATAACAGTCTTTTTCGCAATTTTCAAAAACCTTTAGTTTAATTTGTAACTATGCCAAATCTCAGGATATTTTTGTAATTATCCATCCCTTAAATTTATAAAAGTCATTACATCATTTGATTAGGCAATATCGGAGCAAGATTTTTCACAATGGTTGAAAGAAATTAAGAAATGCAAGTAATATATATTTATCTAATTTATATATATTGTTATTTATTTTCCTTCCTTAAACTGTCCAAGTTACAAATCCAGTGTTGGAATCTACGAGCCAAACCCAAGAGCAGAATGCTGCAAGAATTCTCTCCCGCGCATTTGACATGTGCAGAGACAGTTCAGTATGTTGGCTTCACTTTTATATAATCTGTTCTAACCCCCAAAAAAATTCCTATTCTTTTTGCAAATAAAATAATAGAAGTTGGTTTGATTATTAATTGATGTAGTTGAAAGCTAAAACGCTAATTCTGGAGGGCGATCCAAAGGACAGAATATGCCGGGCTGTAGAAGAGATGAACATAGATCTTCTTGTTGTTGGAAGCCGTGGATTAGGCCAAATTAAGAGGTGCTTGTTTCTTAATTCCTTTAATATTATACTCCTCCGTTCCAATCATATAGTTCAATTGGACTTTTCACATATATTAAGAAAATGTATTGGAAATTACAAATGTGTAAAAAATTACTTGATTTGTCCTCATTTAATGAATAGTGTGAATTACAAAATCATATTAAATAGGGTTATAATAGTAAAAGAATAGAAAAAGTACTACTTCCTTCGTCCCAATCATATAGTCCAATTGGACTTTTACACAGATTAAGAAAATGTATTAGAAATTACAAATGTGTAAAAAAATTACTTGATTTGCCCTCATTTAATGAATAGTGTGAATTACAAAATGCATATTAAATAGGATTATAATAGTAAACGAATGGAAAAATACTATTAAATAGGGAAAGTGGATTATATATTTGGGACATTCCAAAAAGGAATATTGGCTATATAATTGGGGCCGGATGGAGTATTAAGTAGGGGAAAGTAAACTATATATTTGATATCTCAAAAAGAAATCTTGGGTATATAATTGGGATGGAGGAGTATAACATTTTGCAGTCACACTAACAAATTGAATATAGTTTTACATATGCCATATAGGGAATTATTTGAAAATGTATTTAATTAAGTTGGTGAAACTATATATCTTTTTGGTTATTCTTCTAATTTTCAGGGCGTTTTTGGGAAGTGTAAGCGATTACTGCGCCCATCATGCAAAATGTCCAGTCCTCGTGGTAAAGCCACCACCCAAGAAAAAGACGTCTTGATCCATCTTAATTCTGCAGGAAAAAAGTCCGTCCATGCATATATCTTTTGACTAAAACAGTGTACTCCTAGTAAATAAATGCGAGTCTTTGTAAATAATCTATAGTGCTGATTAATAATTAAACTGGAGCATTTTTCTTTGCCATTTAGTGTTGTAATTGCGGCTGGTTTAAATTGAACTATCCATTATTTAGCACAGATTTACGTGCCAATTTTTGTTCCTCTTAAATCGAAAAGTGACGCGTTTATATTATTTTAATATATATATATATATATATATATTTCATTTATCCGACGACAGATCCACAGTAAGTAGTGGAACGGGTCAACGGGTTTCTAAATCGATGTATCCTAAATTTAGCGATTCCACAATAAACCTTTTTGAACAATAAATTAAATTACATACAGAAAGGTCGCTCTATGCTAGTCTAAAATATGTAAAAGGACATTATAGGAACAATGAGTTTTTCTTTTTTTGGTCATTTCCTTCCAATAAAAATGTTTTTAGCCATCTTTTTTAAACACATGTTTTTTAATTATTTTGGAGTATGAAAAATCTAATTTGCCATTTAGTCAATTTAACTCGCACAAATCGATTCTGATAGCTCGATGTCGAGTTATTGTAACTTGACACTGCATCGTGACTCGACATCCAATTTTCTCATTTATTATAACTCATTTATTTTGTTTTTCTCCAAAAAAACTTTGAATTCACATAATTTTTCGTTTTAAATCTGTTTTGCATGTATAATATTTCAAATTAATCCTCTATTTGATATCTACTAGTGCTTTACTGTGCGATGCACGGCAAGTGTAATATTGGACAATATGAAGTTTATTGTGTTTTACGATATTTGGTTTGTTGTGTTCGACCGTGTAGATTGGATGTCTATAAAATTTATTACACATTAAAAAAATAGAAAATGTACGAACATCTACTCGAACAATTTAATATCTACAAATTTTGAAAAACTTCTTTGTACACCACGTTTTGCGTCTGTTTGTTTTTTGATTCATCTTCGCCACAGACTAATATTTTCGATCCCTTCCGATTGGTGACTCGGAAACGGCAACGTATAATCGACCGTGGATCAATACGGATTCTTCAAGTACGAGACCAACATTTGAGAGAGATTGGTCTTGACTCTTGTTTATGGTCATTGCATAAGTGATAAGGATCTTTTTATGCATGTTTTATGTGTATGTTTGAGTAGAATTGAGTTATTTTATTGTTAGTTTTGTAAATTTTTGATTGTACATAGTTCATATTACTCCGAGGTGATTTTATTGATGTAGATTGACCATTGGGGCTAATTTTGGTGAATTTAGGACCATGGATTCATGTTAAAACATGCCGGGAGTTTAAGGATGCAAAACGCTCGATATTCCAAGCAAAACGCGTCATTTCGGGGCCTTTTTGGTCCAACACGGGCGGTGGGGTGTCGGCAACACGGCCGTGTTCACGGAGCTAAAAATCGAATTTTTTAAAGCTTGATTGGGAACACGGCCTGGCGTGTCAGAAACAGATAACACGGCCGTGTCATTCAACACGCGGCCTGGCCGTTATAACAACACGGCCATGTCGGCCCATTTTGATTTTTTTGCAAAGAAAGCCTGGCCGTCTTTTCAGCCAACACTTGGCGTGTGTTCGGGACCTCTTTTTGCAACTTTTCTTTGCGGAATTTGGGGAAAACTCACCAACCAACCCATTTTGGCCAGCTTTTGTACACTTTTAACACCCTATTTTTTGAAACATGTCTCCATGTCCCCTCCCTTATCACTTGAATACAAGAATTCACCAACCAACAAGGAAAATGGAGGCAATTGTTTAACAAGAGAGAAATCTTATCAATGTATTGGTTGCTATAAAAGCGAGGTTGAAGTTGGGAGAGGGAATTCAATTAGATACTCGGAAATATTCATTGTATTCATTTCATTAAGTAGAATTGGGATCAAGGGGGTCTTGGAGAAGAAAAGGGGCAATATTGGAGAAGAAGAAGCTTGGAGCAACATCATCAATCAAGAAAGAAGTCAATTGAGATTTTGAGAAAGATAAGTACACCATGTCTACAATACTTAAATCTTCTTGTGTAATTTATTCTTTGGTCAAAATCATGTGTAGCTAAACTCCTAGTGTTTGAATGTAATGAACTCTAGGATGGATTTGTGATTAAGGTGTGTATGTTTTTAATAAAATCTTCATATTTTGTGTGATTCACTTATATTATGCTTCGTTCATTCGAATTGATATATGCGCAATATTGATTTGAAGTTTATTTTTTCCAGGAAATCGAGAGATTCATGGTGAAATAGAACCTATATAAGTGAAAAGAGTTGCATGCAATCCTAGATATAGGCGACATAAATCTTCCGGATTAGGGTCAAACCTAATATGGGAATTCACAAATCGTTATAATCTTTGTCTTGGGGTTTTAACTAGAAAGAGATTTGATTAATCAACTTGAGATTAGAAGTTTTTCGCCTTGAGAAAGGGTTTAACTTAAATTGGGAATTTCTACGGTCCACAAGACATGAGATTTTATTAAAAGAGGTTGGTTTTTGCTTAAGGGCTTACGGTTGTATTTTTAACTTGTCAAATCACAAAAACATTCTAGAGGATTTACATTCAAACACATTTCTATCTCTTGATTTCTATTTTACAAATCTTCCTTCATTTTTACAATTTATAATTTGTTTTCCTTTTTCATCAAACAAAAACTCGAAAATTGTTAGATTAAATAACAAAAAGACGGTAATTATTAGTACTTACAATCCTCGTGGGAATGACACTCGGTACTCAATAATCTATACTATAAAACGATAGGTGCACTTGCCTACGGTTTTAAAGGTAGCTTTTGAGCCATCAATAAGACACGATCGAGGAAGCGTCTCGTTGAAACTTGAATGGAATTTCGAGGTCCGATGGTGTTAGTGTCATTGTATCAACACCTTATGACCTTCATGCGTTCGGTGAGAATTTTAGCTTCAAGTACGTGTCAGAGAGCCTCGTAATCACCAATCTAGTCTGTTACACAATCGGTCCCGAGTGGTCCATGTTCCTCGGAGCATAAGCGGAGTCCCAACCTTCAAATGTAGCTCGTGATTGGGAACGTCGGAACATTTTATACCATTCAAAAATTTCGGGCGTATGCGGATCATGCAAGAAATCAATATTAGCGTCGATTTACTCGTGCTATCTCGAGCTTAAATAAGTCCGCCCCTCGAGAAGAATTTAAAGACGCGTCATATATTGATTGATCGACTCAACAACATCAAGAGTCGGTGCGAGTATCGCCTATCTTTCAAATAAGTAGGATCATCAATGGCGTCTTTAAACATTGGATACGTATTCTCTATAATTGTTGCAATCGGATCACGAGATGATTCCAAAAGAATATCTTGAGGTATATCGATAGTAGCACAACCATTATTAGATCCTCCGATTGTTCCATCTCCGATGCTTGCTATCCACTCGAGAATGGGCCAAATGCATAATCATCTTCCGACGGAGGCTTTGAAGATGCATATTTTTAGTCAATCTCGATCGTACAATCTTTCCACAAATACGATGCATTTATCGTGGCATTGACTACATCCCGTCGACTTCCCTTCGGTATAGTGCAATATCACATAGAAGTCACCCCCGAACACAACAGTTTTCCCTCCAAAAGGTTTTGATTCATTACATGGGTTAATTAATTTTAAAAATCCTTTCAAAGTTTCATTCACGGTTTCAAAACAATGCGTGTGCATCATTGGGGCTTCATCCCAGATTATAAGTTTACAACGAATAATCACCAAAGTTTGAGTCCCCTCGTTTGATATTGCAAGTTGACTCTTGATTTGGGTTTAAAGGAATAACAAAACGGGAATGAGCAGTCCTTCCATCGCAGGCTCAATAGGGACGATATTCCACTCGATGCCACGTTCAACACAATTTCTCCTTTCGATCTTAAAGTCACAGATAAAGCCCTCCACAAAAATGTTTTGCCTGTTCCCCATATCCATATACAAAGAACATACCACCTTTATTTGATTCCACCGTCATAATTTTAGAGTAAACATTTTTTTGTTCATCATTGAGTCGGAAATGAGGTTATTGTGCTCTACCAAAAGAGCACTTACGATCATAATACTGACTCGTCGTATATCAATCTGTTTGGCTATTCCCGGATTGTCATCATCGGAAAGGGTATCGTATCAAAATCATGTACACTCGTGCACGACTTCTCAATATTCTTTCAATCTCCAACAAAGCAAGATTTTTATCTCGTTCTCACTCAATACCAATGACTCGCAAGAGAAATAATAAGACATTGAATAAATAATAAGATATATAAAATAATGTTATTAGAAATAAAAACATGACATTTAACATATAATAATAATACCTTCATGTTGAAGAAGACGTCGCGATCATGTAGAATATCATTAGAAAGATATTGCCAACACTTGTCCCATACTACTTCGGGTCCGCTCAAAGATTCCGATGATAGCAACGACGCAAAAAGACTTATGAGGCTCTGCGAGGCCCAATGGCTCGCTTCAATGATTGCATCAACATATTCCCTATCATCTTCTAACGGACAAGAGCATAGCAAAGCGTCGCATGCGAAGAGTGTTGAGTATCGTTGACCTTCTTGTAGTCATCATGACACGTAGCCCCACGGACAATATTGAGAAGACACCGTAAATAGTATATATCACCATCCCCCTGGAGGAACGAAAAACACTCGACCTATGGATTTCCATTTTTCTTGGCATCCACTTCGGGTTCTTTCTTCCATGTGAATTTTGTTGGGGCTTGATAAGGTTAGCTCACGGGCGGATATATTTTATTTGCTTCCATCCATGCTAAAAACATGCTCTCCTTAAGCTGAATCTTTACTAAGCACATCGTCTATTCGCTCATTATCACCGAAAATAACACTCTGCTCATTCGGAAGATGGAAGATAAGTCGTTCGATGAAGGATATTTCTCGAATCTCAAACCCCAATAACCTCCGGGAAGCTTCACATGACGATATATACCTACTATCATAATACATGCTCACTTCATCAACGTTTTTCCCGCATTCCTCATCGTTGGTGCTTGTATAAACAGCGATGTCATGCGATCATTTCCTTTGTTTACATACTTGAATAGATACTTAATAGATCTCGCCTGGTTACACCATTCGACATTTATGTGAGCTCCATATTTGAGTAACAACTTACGATTATGAGGCACCACATATCTGTTGTCCAACGGCACACCATTTTTCTCAACTATTCTTCCGTCATTTCTGCGTCTGTAACGCGGATAACCTTCTTCATCAAAAGTAGTCGCATCCACAAATTTTTTGGGAAAATGTTTAGTGCAACGACCATCGGCCATACAGGGAGAGTTTTTCCTGACATCACCACATGGACCATGAATCATATGATCCTTTACTACAGCATAATAACATGGATCAGTTCTCTCGTCAGGTATTTCAGCTGATATGATTCGATCTATGTCATCTGCAGTTGGATATTTGTCTTCCTTTGCCAGAAACAACAATATATGTGCATGAGGCAAGCCACGCTTTTGAAATTCTATCGTATAGATAATCGCAATAAAATAATAAAAAAAAGGATTTGAGACACTAAACTAAGTAAATATATTATTAAAAATATGTATAAAATATTTAAAAATAAATGCTAACCTGCAATTACTTTCCGAATAGTTTATTTTGTCAAGATCTTTGATCAAAGAATCTAGTTAGCTTAAGTTTAAAGATTTACGCAAACAATATCCGGTCGATCTTGGGATTTAGATTCTTTTTCGAACAAAACGAATAATCTCCGGCCATTTAGGATTGCAAGTAAATGTTATAAAGCAGATCCGGATAACCCGCCCATCGACATATAGCCATCGATCTTGATAATTTCAGTATCATATATCGAAAGCACCTCCGGTGAAACTTGAAGGTAATATAATGCGTTTGCCCCGAGTACTCGGATCAATATCACCACGCAAAACAACATCCGTCAAGCCTTTATATATATCACAACGAAGCTTTTCTCGATTCAAACGGATATATTTCAATCGAGCAGACTCGATCATTGTGTATGCATCAACAATAAACTGTTGAAACAATCTCCGAGAAGACAAAATAGTAGATGATTCATGTTCTCTCGCCGTGTAATCAGACGCAAAGTATTCACACACACTAATTGTTTTTCGGCACCAAGATCTTATTAGTCTTATTTATTGAAAATGGTATATCTTTCTAAAACCATCCTCACCATAAGGTAATAGTAACGGATCTTTGCAAGGCCAAATAAGAAGCATTCAATTCATTAATCCGATGCAAAAGACCAGATCTTGTTTCAATAACAATATCCCGATCGCTTTAAAGCACGATCAAAATCACCGAGAATCAAAGCGCGATCGTTTCGCTTTATTTTTAGCTTCACCGCAAGTGTACGGTGTAGTTTATAGAATAGGGTAAGCAAGGTCGTATCCACGGAGACTAATAAATTAGTGCGCTAAGTATTGAACCAAAATAGTCTTATTTTTATTTAGACGATCGAAAGTTTGATGGTTGTTGTTTTGAGATTAAGACAATTTAAATCACTAAAACACGAAAATAAGATAACACAAATGAAAGAAGTATCAAGATGATGAAATGGATTTCGAGTTAAGGTATCGATTAATAATCCTCTTGTTGTCCGATTAAATCAAAGCCAAGGTTATTATCAATATTCCTATAAGACGATCACAAAGCCATTTTATCCCCTCTCGAGATGTATATAAAACGTAGATTGAAATATCTATGCTAGCATCTCTACTCAACAATAGATACACAACTCCCAAAAGCATCAAAGATCAAATGTCCTCACAATATTCGCAAACCTCTCGATTCATGCAAATATTTGTGTCGAGTATTCAAGATCTAATATTGAAACTCATCTCTCGAATTATGAATCAATCTATCAAACAAGTTAAATCATTGATCAAGTGATAAAACAAGAATAAGCTCAAAATACTCAAATAGGCTTTAAGATAATAACTTCAACTAAGATTAAAACATCCAACAAGAGTTCATTAATCTACTTCCAAAACCCGGAAATCTCAAGAGTTTAGCTACACATGATTTCTAAACAACTCATAAACAAATTGTTCAAAGCCATTACAACTAAAATGAAAGATTGAAACTAAAAGAGAAGCAAGAAAAACTTAGGGAAGTCGACAATCTCTCGATATATCTCCGTTCCTTAAGCTCCGATGCAACCCGATTGTCTCCTTGATGTCTTCTTCCAAGAATAGACCTTGTCTTGTGTTGTAGATCCCAAAATATGTTTGATTCCCCCTTGTGTGCGCCCCAAAAAAGCCTTTTTATACTCCCCATCATGTTTAGGGCTTAATGCGGCCAGATTATGGGATTCAACAGACGAGACGGGTGGTGCGCCCACGCACGGGTTACCCGTGCGCCACCCTTCGGAATACCCCAACTCTGTAGGGCGCACGGGTGGTGCGTCGAGCACGGCTACCCGTGCGCCACTCCGGTGAGATATCCCGACTCTCTGTAGGGCGCACGGTGGTGCGTCGAGCACGGCCTACCCGTGCGCCACTCCGGTGAGATATCCCGACTCTCAGTAGGGCGCACGGGTGGTGCGTCGGAGCACGGCCTACCCGTGCGCCATGTCTGCAGCTTCAATCAACCTTATACGGGGTGCACGGGTGGTGTCTTGAGGCACGCCCAACCCGTGTGCCCCTGTTTCTTCCGTGAACGCTCAACTTTCGCTCTTTTAGGCTTCACTTCTCGTATATCCACTCAATTCTCCGTGTTTCCACTTTGCTTTCCTCGTATTCTTATTCAATTAGCTTCAAATATCATGAAATTCCTACAAAATAAGCAAAGTGTAATATCTTTTCCACAAGGAGTGAATATGTAACATTTAACGCGAGTATATGCATGTTTACTTATCATTATAGCTCAAATACACATCGAAACACATGCAAAATTCACACTTATCGACCTCACCGGTACTTGGCATATTATATGTCCTAGCATCCGTACTCCTTCTACCAATCAAACGTAATTTTACGCTCGAATATCCATGTTGTCGAATCTTTTCTTTTGCCATTCCAAAAGATTTTACGAGAACATTGTTCTCGCCCAACATTTTCTTCAATTGAGACCACGGTAACCGTGCAAATTATTGCTATCACTTCCTTGCCTACAAATTTAAACATGGTTTTTTAAAAATTAAATAAAATTTGTGTTTAAAAATTTAAACAAATTAATAATAAATAAACCAAATATAATAAAAAAATAAACAAACCTTACGGAATTCAACCTATGACTTATTTCATTCTCTGTATCATATATGTATATTTGAGCTTAATTTGGGAGTAGATCCATCCGCGACAACAAACTTCCAATAAGGTGATAATTTTGGCCATACATTCGAAAAACCGGTGGACCTCTACCTTTGTTCACATCTGTGTCAATCTTTCCTCCCATAGATGTAAAACAGAACATATTGTTATAAGATCGTATATTTTCTTGAAAGTGCTTGCTTTTATTTCCATTTCCAAACAAAAGATCTTCAAGAAACAGTTAGTGGTTGTTGTCGATTGGCGGAAGTTGAATATTTCGTGGCCACAACACAAAGAGTAAGCGAGGCTTTGATTTTGGAGAGGAGGATAGTCTTTCTTCTAACCAAAATAATGCTCCACAAAATTGGCATTTAAAACTCGCATCCCCTATATCCCAATACTCTGAAAAAAATAATAAATACACTAATTCATGAAATTATACTAAATAATATTAATAGACTAAAATATATGAAATTAACAAATATAAAAAATTGCACCAACCATCATGTGAAGGATTTAATACTTCACTGAGTTCAATCTCGATTCGTTAACACGGAATTCTCATACATCGTCGAATCATTTGAAGTAATATGGGCTCCATTCGGTTCATCTTCTCGCCGAGATCAACTACTATAACTTCTTTCAAACTCATCGAAGAGGGTGTCCCGGAAGTACCATAATTAGATACGCCACGATTAACGATATTTCTTCCAGGATAGTAATCACGCTTTGAAACTATATTATTTTAAAAAAAAACAATATTATCATTATTAGTATTTAAATACAACATTGTATATTTGTTCTATTTATAAAAAAAAAAATTGAACATACCATTTGTGATATCGTAATTGTTAGATAATGGATGAACCATTGTACTTGATGAGCCTTTTTCAAAAGACGTCCTTTTAGATATTATTATATTTCTGAAAAATAAATTTAAAATTTAAATGTAAAAAATGATTATATATCAAATTAAACAATAATAAAAATTTTACACATAAAAATTATTTAATAAAATTTGAATTGATTATTTCAATAACAAATATAATAATAATAATAATAATAATAATAATAATAATAATAATAATTATAGTAATCATCCATATTCATGATAATAAGTATATTAATAATAAATAATAATAATAATATTAAAAATAATAATTATAAAATCGATTGGCTTAAACTAAATTGTAATAATAATAATATAATAAGTAGAGTAATTTTATACGAAAACTTAATAATTATTAAATAATAATAGTAATAATATATATAATACGTATATATATAATGATTTATTAATAATAATATAATTAATATAAATATTAATATATTAAGGAACCCTATATATGTGATAATAAATAAATTGATATAATACAAAATTTCTTATATTTATATATTAAATTATATAATAAAATAATTATAAGAATACATTATGACTAATTGAGATATATTTGAATACGTTTTTGTATCCTTAATCTCTATTTTTTATTTAAATTTTTGTTTACTTTAAATATAATACAAAATATCTAATATTTATATATTAAATTATATAATAAAATAATTATAAGAATATAAATTTGAAAACGTTTTTTGTATCATTAATCTCTATTTTATTTTTTATTCGAAATTTATTTATTTTAAATTAAATTAAGTAATAATAATAATATTTAATTCAATTATTTTCATATAATAATAAATATTAATGATAATAAACAATATAAATATAATTTCAATTCTGAAAAAAAAAATTTAAAAAGCCCAATGGATACATATACATATAATATATAGATACCAAGCCCAATTAAAACAAAAGCCTTTAGAAAATATTGGCCCAAAAAATGTATCGGCAAAAAAAACACATGTCATCATCTTGTACTGCATTTAAAACGAATGGCTCGGATTCGAACACGTGTCCATCATCGGACGGTTCTAAATATGGATCCAGAACCTTCCCTATTCTATCTCACAACCCAACACCACCTACCACAACCTGGGTACCCTCCACCTGCCAACACCCTCAGATGCCCTAACTCTCCTCACTCCACCTAACCCTAATTCTCTCATTCTCACGCCTCTCTCTATCTCTCTCGATCTCATTTCTCTCATTTCTGCCATTTTTCTACAAAACTCTCCCAAAAGATTTCTGCCATTTTTGTTTCTGAAATCAAGTTTTTGATTTATTGTTTACATTTCCACCGATCGTCTTTTTTATTTTGAAAAACAAATCCTTGTTTTTCCTTTAGTTGATTATTCGAAATTTTTTTGTTTTAAAAAATCGGCAGAAATGAAAAAAAAATCGAAACACTTGAAAACATTTTGAAGTTAGTTTTCAAAATGTAAAAGGATTTCGAACAAAGAAATCGGTGGAAAATACGTTTGTAAAGTATTTTTTTGGAAAAATAGGCGGATAAAAAAAATATTTTCAGAAATCCTTCAAAAAATCATTTTGAAGTCAGTTTTCAAAATGAGTAAAGGATTTCAGACAAAAAAATCGGTAAAAAATACTCCTCCAAAGTATTTTTCAGATAATGGATTTTTCCGTATTTTTCTTTTTTCAGTATTCTATATTTTAATTTATTTTTTTTATTTTTTGTAACTGTATTTACAAAAAATGAGCAGATCCGTTTGAATCGATTTGTTTTATTAATAAAATTTTGTGAAATAATACCGTTAAACTATACATATGAATATTTTTCAGATCTATGGTTTTTTAGTATTGTATAATTTCGTATTTTTTCGAACAATATTTAGAAACGAAAAACCTTATCAGATCTTTTTTTTTTTTTGGTATTTTTGTTTTAATATTTTAAGAAATAATAAGGCTAAGCTAATGACCTGCATGCATTCGTATTTAAAAAATGGAATAACTGAATAAATTTTCTGGAATTTTTTTTAAAAAAAAAAAAAAAATCGGCTTCTTTTTTTTATGATAAGATTTATATTTAAAAACATGGAAATACAAAAAAACTATAAACAGTTTGGCGAGAAAAAAGGAAGAATTTTCGCAATATTTTTTTCCAAATATTTTTTTAATTTTTGCCTTTTGTTTTTAGATGAATGTCCGAGTGAGAAAGAAATTGTAGATCGATGTAGCTTACTCTCATAAAAGGCGGATAAGTATTATTTTATTTATTTTAATTTATTTTTTGAATTTTCTTAAGTTTTTGCCTTTTTAATTAGCTAAAAATACATCTTTATTGGTAAATTGTTTTTCAACCCCGAGTCTCAAATCCATTTCATTATTGGTAAAACATTTTTCTTAGCATTTTATTTACGATCCATTACAATATTCTGAATTTTTTTAGTTGATCCATATCATTATTCTGAATTTTTTTGCATTTTTTAACTTAAAAATCATAAAATATTATTTAAAAACATAATTGTTTTTTTTTTTTTTTTACTCACGAAAATTTTTGCCTATAATTAAAGCGCAAAATGCCTATTGTTAATGATGGAATATGATTATTACTCGATATGATATTAACCTTCAAACTATAAATTGAAAACAGAGTAATATATATATATAGAGATTTAACAGAAATAAATCTGAATAATTATAAATAATATTAAAAAATAGAAGTTGTTTAAATAATTAAAAAAAACTTGGAACATAAATTACCTTGATCATCTATGCTAGAACATTTACGTTTATTGTAAATTACACTATGACCTGTAAGCTTCCTCATTCTGTAGAATAAAGTGTATATTATGTTATGGCTTGGGCCTTGGAGTGTTTTTTGGCTGTGATGCTTGATTTGGATTGATAATTAGTCGAGATATGCAAACATAGAAGATGTCACTACTTATACAAATGACAATGAATCTGTTTTTGGTATGTGATGATAATTAAAGGAGTGAATTTCTGTAATATATACAATACGATTCATAATATATACTTTTAAATATAGATTACAGAAAAAAGATTAACATAAAAAATAAATTAGAGAAGCAAAATAAAGAATATTATTTTGTAAGATATTTTTACTGAAAAACACAAAGAATAAAGATTGAGTTGAGCAATATATAAGGAATGTAAATTATTTTATATTATTTTGCAGGATATTTATACTGAAAAATATAATAAGAATAAAGATTGACGTATGGTTATATTAGGCATGTAAATTATTTGTACCAAAAAATATACACGAATAAAGTTGGACTTAGGAAAAGATTAAGAATGCGAATCAGTAAATATGTAATTTGTAAATGAAATCAAATAAATTAATAAAATAAAATATTTAATAATAATATCTGTAAAACACGAGTATTGTTTGGAAAGATGAATGTGTTCAATGTAATGTTCTATGTTTATCAATTCATTGTTTACATCCAATGTTCTATATAAGTGGTGGTGAATGGTTTATGATTATCAAATGATGTTTAGACTTTGTTAATTTTTATGTTGGTTTTTATTGACATGTTTGTTCTATTTTATGTTTATTGTATTGTCTTAATTTAAATGCTTGTGAAGTATAATAAATCAAAAACCATATAAAACCTCTTGACCGTACACAAAAAGTGTATTGGAATTCCCGCTTGTTTTAATGGTTAAATCTTTATTAAGTGTTCATTTTTAATTGACTTCTTCTAGATCGTATTTATTACGTATTTTTAAGATCCATCAAAATAACACCACTTGACCCTACAACGTGTTTGTAGTGGAATCTATTTAGTTAAAACAACCTTCAATTAAAAACTAAAGATCTTTAAATTTATGTAAATTACTTTCACGATTTATAAATAAAAAATTATTACGAAAAAATTGTAAATAATACAAATACCTAGTTAAAAACTTTTATTGATTTATATAAAATTGAAATTACATAGTGGACCATAAGAAATTAATTATAAACAAATTCACAGTTTAAAGTTAATAAATAACTAAAACATATATTTGACATTATAAAAACCTAAAAAAATAAATATGCAGATTTGCTCCTGTTTTTTATTAATCGAAACATATATAACATATTATCTCTCCCAAGACCACATCCATATTCCTTTTACTAATCTAGATACAAAAACTTTTAAAAGTTGTTTTAACTAAACAATATCAAAAATGATTACCTAAATATTAATATGAATAATAATTAAATAACGAGAAAAGCCATTAAAAAACGATGCTATAAACAAACCGATTAGATAAAACAAACACAACGAAAACAATAAAAATAGGGATAAAAACATCCAACCCCCAAACTATTCAAGTTTTACACTTAACCATACGTCTTTTAATCGTTACACTTAACCCTCCCAACTATGCAAAATCTTACATTTTGCCTTAAATTCTGATTTACCCCTAGCTATATGAAAGTTGTGTTCTGATTTACCCTCTAAACTTCAAAGTTGTTGCACTTTACCACCTATGCCATAAATTTTATTGTATGATCTACATTTACTCCTCATGGTCTTGCGACCTCGAAAATGGTATCGAGCACAGGTTTATTAAGAACTTTTAGTTAAATTTATTATATTTATGTAATTAACAATTGGTGAGGAGAAATTACTCGAGATTATGGATCCGAACCGATGTCCGAGATGTACCCTTTACGGGACATATCGTCAAATATTGACGATGTATGCACAAGAACACTTGACCGGGTTTCATATCGGGAATACCAACATGAAGAAAAGGAGCGAGCGGGAGTGATGGGGAAACCTTAAGGCAATGCAAAATGAAAGCGAGAATATTATAGGCGATTCTGGATGCTTAACGGACTTATATGTTCACTTGATGAACCTTCAAGAAACGGTTCATGAAAATTCTCATCGAACAATGATTCGATGGAGTACGGAGTGGAACGAGATACTTAGGACAAATCTAAGATCTCCAGAAGATCTTAGAGAAATCAGAAGACGGTGCGTAATTATGGCAACCGCCATATTTATTTACGACAAGTTCGCCGGATCGAACGGATGGAAACGATGGTGAAATATCGGAAGGAAACTCTTGAACTCCTTCATGATATTGAAACGAATCAAGAACCGGAGGACGAGGGCCAAGTCATCCTGGGAGGAAGGAAACGTATTGATTTTGGGGACGATACCCTATTTACACCAAAAGGGGAAACCAACCGAAGTCATACGAAAAATGACGGATGAGGAAAAGCTCATTGCTCTAATCAAAGGAAAATCCATCAAAAATTAAAAAAGATGGATATTGAAAAGATGAATCTTAAAGATCTACATGACTGGCGAGAATCCTTTTTGCGGGATTAGGTATTGTAGATTTAAAGATGAAGCAGGTGACGAATCAACTTTGGTTACCTATGACCCACAAGTAGACCAATTCCTCCACCACCGCCACCAGTTAATCCTAACGTCGAAGAAAGACGGGTTCACATCATGGAGCTCGGGACGAGAGGATGCCACATCTTTGGGATTTCACGACGGGGAGTGATCCACTTTCGGGACGAGGAGGTCGAAACCTCTTGCGGGAACGGACAACCTAGGAAGGCGAATGTTTATCAGGACGCCTTATGGAAGATCGCACCTCGACCTAATACATCCGTATGGGTTGATGTTAAATCTGGACATCCTGATTTTAAAAACAGAAGAAGTCCTCATTGATGAATGGGCTTCAAACTATGAGAATTTCAAAGGAACCTCGATCTTACAAAGGATTCATTCATTTTACTCTTTGAAATGAGTCTTGAAGGATCGGTGAAGATTGCTGGGATATGACCGATGCTAGTACGAAGAGTTGATCACATCGGGGGAATCACTTAAAGGAATTGTCGATGGTATGGCAAAACTATTCAAAATCCAATTCATCGGTACGGGTTATTTCGAGGGATTATAGGATGAAAAAGAAAGAAATATAAACAAGCCCTCTATAGCCTTGAGTTACTGGATATTTGTCATATTGACGAATATATCAAGTTATTCACCGAATACCGGTGGAAATCCAAGATTGAAGAAAAAGAAGTTGCACAACTATTCTTTGCCAAGATCCCGAGTCCCTGGAGAGAAATGCTTATCAGGGAATACAAGGGTGGAGCTGAAGTAGAAACTGTGGCCAGAAAAATGTCTTTCCTAAAGGCCAAGTTATCTCGAATGGTGTTATCAAGCGGCTCTGCACAGAATTACAAGAGATTAAGAGGAATTAACAAAGCAGTTCCTCTATGTTGCGTGGATAATGATATCCCAACAGTTGTGGGAGGTCAACCAAGGCGGCACAAGAAGAAGAAGGAGAGAAGCCATCCATACCGCCGAGGAAGCAACAACAAAAGAAGCGGGTCTTCATGGAGACCTAGAAGGTTAGTCAAAACAAAAAGCCCGAAGTTATAAATCGGGACAAAGACCAAGACCAAGCGGGGAGTAGAACCTCATCATCGAGGTTCTAATCAAGTAAGTACCAAGCCAGAAATCCAGGGAGAAGAACTTTCGGGCGTGCTCACACTAGAGCTAATGAAAGTTTCAAAGACTGTAATTGCTTGGACATGCGGGAGCAAGAGGGCATATCTCAACGGATTGCCCGACAATCAAAAACGAGGAGTCGACAGGTTCGAGGCCACACCGGAAATCGAAGAAGCTATCTATTATCGTGGATTTAATACGGTGTATCAATTCGAGGATATTCCTCGGATGAAAGCATCTATGAAGAAGAGATTTATCTCGATGATGGAAGTGACTCACTCGAGAATCGAGTGAAGAAGAAATTCTCAAACAGATCGGGAGGATATGTCGGGATTCCTCTCTCACACGACGGTTTCTCATAAACTCTTATGAGAATCATGAAGGAAGATCCAAAGCTTCAAGTCTATGATGGATTTACAATTGGAGCTATGGAAAAAGCATTGGATAAAATGGGTTTCAGAATAAAAACACCAAATTATCCACAGGGTAACAACCGGAGAATTTGCTATTCGATGGAGTTTACCAAGAACTGATCGAGATGCAGTTGGTCCCTTTTAGAGAAATACAAGAGATCAAAAGCAAAGTTAAAAGAGAAGTTGCAAATACACTCTCATGGATTCATATCGGAGCCATAAGAGTAATTATTAAAGCAACATTCAAAGAAGGAATAGATTCGCCTCTTAATCTTGCTATCTTTGACAAGCGAATCTCGCATCTCAAGGATTCATGCCTTGGAGCGGTTACAAGAAATTTGTATGCGGGGAATTTGGCATTTAATGTCTATCCTAGAATTGCATACAATTTGGGAGATCGAGACTTGATAGAGTCCTAACCCTTCATCAAGATTTCAAAAGAATTGATTTGATGAAAGAAGGAAATAGGCCTTACTCGATCACATACAAGATTTCATATGCTCTCTCGAATACCCATCATTCCGAAGTATTCTTGAGAAAGGAATTTATTGAAGTCCCAAGAATCTTTGAGGACTTTGCCAGGGTGGTGTTACCAGAAATCATTGAATCTCCAACTATTAAGGAGATTGATATGATAATTCAAGATCAACCAATCTTCAACAAAAGTCGGAGTCTCGAGTTGAGCCAGAAGGATGTCTTTCGGCAAGACGAGAATGGTGAGTAGCATGTGCCGTTGGGAAGAAAGGAGACCAAAATGCGATTGGCGCATCCCGATGTTTTTAAAAAAGCAGGGAGTGAAATGTCCGAAGGATGGCGAGAGGTTGAAGTAATATTCGACATCACTCAAAAGGATAACATTTTTCCTTGTGATGTTCTATATTATCTCCAACAACCAATCGTTGGAAGGTATCAAGGAAGCCTGAAGATAGGAGAAATTGAGCTTACTATCACAGGAGTTGCGGGAAAGATCCCGGAGAACAATTAATATTGGGAATTGAATTTCTTGAGGAGCATAAACCTTGGGAAAGATTACAAGATGGAATGGAGTTCACGGTGGCTAATAAAAGATACTGAGAATCGAGATGACCACTAGTCCATTCTCCATATACATTTCTATTGGAATGTTATATGTGAATACTGGCCGAGTATTTCGCCGCCTATATTGATTCAGTGCTTAGGAATATGTCTTGCAAGCCGAATGTTTTTCCTAAAGAAATTGGAGAAGATTTACCAACTATTGCGGAAGAGATTTCTCTAAAAGGATTCTTATCCTTAACGAGGGGAATTAAACAAGCGAGAAATAATGATCGGAGGAGCGGGCGACCCCGTGGTACAAAGTAAAGACGCCACCAATCTATTTCCATGATACAAAAAGTGCGAGATATTTTGTTGGGAAACAATTTCCTACAAACATTCAAGCGGTTCACACAAGAGAACGAGATGAGAAGACTTATTTTCACAACCTTATGTGATCATAAGATTATTGTCGAGAGCTGCAGGAAGCATTTTACGAGAAAAATGCCCATTAATTTTTGCGATAAGCGTGGTGATGAAGCCAAACCGCAATCCAAAAATGGCGGATCGAAGGAAATTTGGTGAAGCTTTATTATCCTATAGACAATTTGGTTCCATCCAGAAGGATCGGAAGATATGGGATAATAACTTGTATTCATTCAGAGTACAAGGAGAAGAACGAGTCACTCCAGAAGCCATTGCAGAATTATGGATGAGTCTAATGGAGAATCCACAGAGTGATGTAACCATAGAGGAACAAATATCACTCGAGGATATCAAGAAGAAGATCCAAAGGAATTACAATGAAGATCCTTTGGCTTGGTGGGATAAGAACGAGCTTAAAGCTTCCTTAAAGGTTAAACCTGGAAAGGAGTACGAGTTCGTAAGATTCAAACCAATCCTTATGAACCGGGAAGATCGTGAGGATATGCAAAAGATACTTAAAGAACATCTTGACCTTAAGTTAATTTCACCAGGAGTTTCTCCAAACAACGATCCATGATTCTTAGTCGAAACCATGGAGAAATCAAAAGAGGAAAACCAAGACTTGTTATTAATTACAAAGGGATTAATAACATTTTGGAGTTCGACGGATACTATATCCCAAGTAGAGAACATCCGGTTAATCGTATCAAAGGTGCCAAGATATTCTCAAAGTTCGATTGCAAGTCCGGATTTCTACCGATTAAGATGGAGGAAGAAAGTAAGAAGTTTGACTTTCTCTACACCACAGGGGACACTATATTTGGGAACGTGATGCCTATGGGATTGGCTAACGCACCCCGGATATATAAAAGAAAGATGGATAATCTTTTCAAAGATTATTTCGATTTCATGTTCGTGTATATCGACGACATTCTAATCGCATCAAAGAACATGAAGGAGCATCTCAAACATTTGGAAATATTTTGAGATGTTTGTCACAAAGAAGGATTAGTGCTTTCGGAAAAGAAGGCGTGTAATCGCAACAAAGGCAATTGAATTCCTCGAATTGAAATCGATGAATCTGGAATTATTCTGAGAATCATATTGTGGAAAATATACGAGGATTTCGGATACACTAAAAGACAAGAAGCAACTTGAGTTTCCGGGAGTTGTTAATTTCTTTGGAATATTTATTAACAATTTAGCATACTACGGGAAGGTGTTTAGCCCATTACTAAAAAAAGATGCGATATTCAAATGGCAAGATGAACATCAAGAAGGAATTAAGCAACTTAAAGAAGTTTGTAAAAGCTTCCAAAACTTGCGATTCCCAGATGAGGATGAACTGGTTCTTTACACGGATGCAGTGATGATTGGTGGCGGCTAGATTCTTACTAAGGTCACACCAAATGAAGAAGTGCCATGCGCAGATATTGCGGCGAGTTTATTTACACCCGATAAAGCAAAGCAGATGGCATATCAATGAGAAAGAATTCTTTGCGATCAGAAAGGCTTTTAAAAAATGGCGTTATTTTCTTGGCTAAGAAGTTTACTTTAAAAATTGATAATTCAAGTGTCAAGAGCTTTTCTAAAAAATAAAATTGAATCAAAACCGAGAAAAGGCTCGATTACTTAGATGGCAAGTGAATGTCAATATTATGATTATGATATTGTCATTATAAAATCTCATGAAAATATTCTTGCGATTTCTTGACATGAGATGGAAGGACGCGCGTTCTTGACGAAGTCCTTAAACGAGTAAGACATCTCGGGAAAACCTGGAGAGTCAGAACGAGATTTTGGGACGCTATGTCTCAATGCGTTCTTTGGACGACTTCAACAGTGACAGAAACGTTTCTAGTCAAATACGAGCATGCCGGTTCGCTCGAGGACAATTGTTCTTAGATGCAAGGGCCTCTCTTCGAGGCCGCATCTCCTGGTGCAAAAAGGGGCGAGAAAGTACGGGGCTCTAACCCGGAGGTTATGGATTAAAGTACCATAATCACAAGTGTTACGGTGATGCATCCCACGAGGGTGTACAAATCAGACGAATGTTGAAGCTCAGGTGTCACAACCCGAGTCTTCAAGTCAACCCAAAGACCTCCGGGGTAAAGAGGAGAGTTGAATCTTAGGCCACGAGACAGGCAAATCTAAGGTTCAAATGACGAGATTAAGATTTCTCCTATGCGAGATATATCGAGGCAATGGGAGAAACTAGTTACAAGACAAGTATTAACCCGAGAAAACAATGATTGATATCTCGGAAAGTATCCCGAGTTTGGATGAAACCAGGAAGTCATCCAAATGAAGTACATGAATGGTATATTTTTGGAGCTTTAGCTTCAATCTATACCGTGTCACAGGATTCTTAAATCTCAAAATTACCGAAATGGATTGGGGAAGCAGTTTACGAGACTGGGCTAATAATCCACACTTGGCCGAGGAGATATTTTGGAATTGTATTTTATCGATGTCGCTCTGAACCAAAGAAAAGAAAGGCTTTAATGAAGCTTTTCATTTCATCAAAGCTAAGACCAGGATGGAAATGCTTTAAAATATATTAAAGCAGCTTCATAGGAAGAAGGACCAGTGTTAGTAGGAGCATTTTCAAGACGAAGCTTCTACCAGACGAGCATGGGGTCTTTGGGTTTGTCTAATCGAAATGGACAAAGTCAAATATCCATTCAAGTTTTTCAGTCGGCGAATGGATCTTTCCTTTTGAATTCGATGTTTGGATCAACCACGGGGTTTGCGAAGAACTCTTGAGACCAAAAGAAGAATTCTCGGGAAAACAAGATTCCGGCAAGCAAAGAAACTTACCGAAAATTACGTAACATGGCGCATGTTGGCCGTTGGGTCGACCGGATCGTCAAGCATGCCCCGAACAAAAGGAACCCGAGTTTGGGAAAGGATTCGACCCAAACCCGACCGACAAGATCATGCGTTTGGAAAGGATAAGGGCCCACTCACAAAATGCGTTATCCTCGGGGACCACGTAAACCAAATTTTTAAAAGATTCCCCGACAAACATCACATGGGCGAGTCACGCGGGAGAAAAAGAAAACCAGTGGCGAGAGGCAATAATGTGGGATATGGCGTAAGCGATGACGTCATATATATCAGCAAGATTTGAAGTCCGCCTTTGAAGTCCGGACTTACCTCTATAAAATGCAGGATTTGAAGGAAGCTGGGGACATCGAACATTTTCCTTAGTTTTCTTATAATAAAGTCTGAGTGAAAAATTTGTAATATTTTTGAGTGTTTTTAGTTTTCAAATTTTATGTGTTTTCGAGTGCAAGCCTCAGCTATGAGAGGCTAAACCAGTATTCTCCTCCCAAAAGGAGATTACTAATGTAATAAATATTTCTATAAGTTCTTAATAAAAAGAGGCTTTCTGCTTCAACATGTGTTCATAATGTTCTATTAATTCATCCCCTTTGAAGAATTACTTTTACGCCCCGGAGTAGGAAACGAACCAGCTGTCTTGGCGGTTTCGAAGAGTCGGATAACTTGCGGATCATCTTTCCCGAGGTGAGGTTGAAGGTTGAGTGAGGAGTCGAATTTGTTTGTCAAACGATTTGGGCGATAATTTTCCCTCTTGGTGGCGTTGCGAACCACTTAACCGTCTTGTTTGGTCAAAAGAGGTATGAATTTTAAGGGATTTATTAATTTTACGGAAGCATGTTGGGCGATATGGTCGTAATGGACTATTTCTATTTTCGGTCTAAAGACCCAATTTGTATACGGATAAATAGTTGAAATAAAATGCGGATAAAAGTATGTCTTGTTGAGTTTATAAGTGGAAACTTGACATGATCCATTTAAAACCTCGAATAGAGACTGGATCTAAGTAGGTGTAACAATGCCACGAACAAAACAAATTCTGAGAAAAATCGGGTTCTTATTTCTAAAAATCCGAAAAGCAAATTGTTTATGGAGTAAAATTTTCATGATTAATGATTAATGCAATAAATTTATTACTATGTAGTAGATTGCCACAAAATAGAGTTTAAAGGGATAACTTGAATTATTGTTTTAAAAAAAAGAATAAAACTTTGGGGCAAAATTGTCTATATAGGGTAAAGTGTAACGATTTTCATAGTTCAGGGGCAAAATGTCACGAGGTAAAGTTTGGAGGGTAAAGTGTAAAAATCAAAGCATAGTTCGGATGGGTAAGTGTATTTATCTCCTAAAAATAAATAGATATAAATCTTTGAATTATTATTAAGTATTGGGAACAAAACTCAGTAAAACCCATTAAAAAGTATTCTTCTCAAAACAGCAGGAAAAACCACAAAACTGTGGTGAAAACATCCAACCAACTAAAATTAAATTTCATTGTTCGCAAAAAAACAACTATACTATGAATCACTAAAGGCTCCTTTAGCCATCCTTCTTCTCATCTTCAATCTTTATAACACTTTTCAACTTCATAGAAGTGGTTGATGAAGAAAAATTTTCACACAATCTACGTTTGCACATAGGAGATTCGGAGTATTAACTTCAGATTCTGATGAAGATTCTTCCTACAAACAAATAAAAATATATTGTGTTAATATTTAAACATATACAACAATACTAAAATTTATTTAGTCCCATTAAAAAAATAATGTAGAATAACAAATATAAAAAACCAAAATAATAATAATAAGTTACAAAATTACACCTTATCATCATAAACATCATCCGACCGCAACTTGGACAAAAATTTGATTCTAAACATCAAAAAAATTAAATTATTGATTTATAATAATCATTTGTAATAAGTATTATAATAAAAATTTAATATTTAAATAACGACTCTCGAGATTCATCACTCCATATTTCCAAATTAAATATGGATGCGAAAGCTTAGCAACGGAAAAGATACGAGAATAATTATGGAGTGTTGATTTTATTTGCACTTTGAAAAGAAGCTTCTTCCCGATGAGTCCAGATAGTTCCTCGGGCAATTCCTCACCTCCACGCTACAAATATTCGTACAATTTTATTACAATAATTCCTAAAAATTAAATAAGTGTTAAAAAATATAACATAAAATATATATAATAAGTTAAAATTAAACCTCAAGATGCTCCTTCCTCAAATCCGTGCAAGACTTTTCAATCGATTTTCCCAATCCCTATCCCAACAAAGTAAAATGACACTTGCACTTTCATCAACAACTGGACAAGAATCATGTACCTAGTAAAAATTTTATTCGAAAAATAATATTAGACCAACTAAATAATAAATTGATTATATTAGAACCTAAATAAAAAAAGGAAAAATTTACCTCAAAACCCCTGTGTGAAACAAATCATCACACTTCACACAATAAAAATTGTCCACCTTTGCTTGGTGCATCTCTTCCCACGAGTTAGTACACGCAAGATACCACCAATCTTAGAAAATGAAATGACTCTTGCACAAATCCAAAACTACCATTTATATAGATTATATTAGTAAAATATAAATAAAATATATACAAATAAATATTTATTATTTATTTAAAATTATTATTTAAATAAAGGGATTATAAAAATAAAATTACCTTTTCACAATCATGCAAATAATCGCAGTTTTTATCGATGCATCCGGGCGCTTCAAGTTCATCTTTAGCCGTCCGTGCGGAGGGTAAACTAACATGATCGATAGAGAATGTAGGATTGTTGCTGCTCAAAATCCTGATTTTAAAAAAAATTGTTAATAAACGTGGATAACATATTCAATATTCAGTAATTGAAAATTGTCAGATCATATTACCTCTTCTTGAACTCTTGGTTCTCGGCAACTTTCTCATTCACAAGCAATTTTGTAACATGAAAGGTATTGGATACCTTAACTTGACCTTCAAAATAAAAAAAATATTAAAAAGTTAAATTACAGAACAAAATCAGAAATATATTTGAAGAAAAAAAATAAAAAAATAAATAGAGCAGAAAAAGTAAATAAATATTAAATAGTTCAATTGCAGAAATCATTCAAAAAATATAAAAAATCAAACATTACATAATATTTTTATTAGAAATTTCGAAATCAGAGTGTATTTATGGTACTGGAGATAAATATAGCAGGAAAAGTAATTAAATATTACAAAAACTTAAATTAAAGAACAAATTCAGACATAAATTTTTTAAAAAATATATTATATAGAAAATTAACAAAAAACAAACCGTACCTTTAAAAACTTTTGCTCGTCCCATCTGCAAAATTATAACCAACGGCTCAAATAATTGCGCTCCAAGTGCGCTTAACTGCCCGCATAATTCTCCCAAAGAGCACATGTGATGCGATTGTTTCTAAAATATTAAGATGATATTAAATTTACACGTAAACATATATATAACACTTATAAAAACTATGAGATCTAAAATAATTTAATATTACTTACTCTAGATCCTCCAAAGTTAAATCCAAAAATTTGGTAAGGCGTCCATTGATATCTTTATTTTGTGTCGAGTGCATCGAAATCACCTTTCCAATAATATCTACAAAAAAACGTTCAGTAAATTAAAATCAAAGTGTACCAAATACATTTACTATGAGAGAATAAATGAAATAAAAACATACCTATTAGCATTGTGTCATCAACCTTATTAGTGTCGGCCCAAATCACTAAATTTTACGAAGTTGTACATGAATCTAGGAAACGTTTCATCAAACATTTCAAAAATATGCGTTTTTCCATAAAACATAATCTTGAGATGGTGGCGATTGTTTTATATTTATCAGTTTGTTTTTCAATAATAAAATCTTTGATCGCATAAACATGGCATTCTTTTTGACTTTTTCGAAAATTGGGAATTTGATATTTTCTAATAGTACCATGAATTCGATCACCCTGTAAATCAGAAAATAAAAATAGTAAGATTATTGAGAATAACATATATAAAAATCGAACCAAAAAATGCATAAGAAGAAATTTGTAAAAAATATTAAATTATCAAGCATCGTGAAAAATGCATTCAATACTCCTATTTGTTTGTTATCGTGAAATCTTTGGCTTTTCATACTTTCTCACGAGCCGTAATTTATTGCCCAAAGTGTTTTGCTATCGTTCAATTCACGAATTAGATTGAAAATAGGTGCCATGTGTTTTTCGATAATAAAGAAAGGATGTGTAATAGAAAAGATATTCTTCCTGTTGCTACTTAGCTTTTTTTTGAATGTGTGTAAAATTAAGCGATCGTCATTTTTATATTTATAGCTGTGAATTTTTCTGTCCCGGATAAATAACGTTTTGGAAAATATTGTAAAATCAAAGATTACAAAAATAGCATATTCGAAATATATTGTAATATATAATATGCAATGAGTGAAAAGGAATTTTAGACCAATTTAAATGGTATGTGCAATATAAGAATTAATAATTTTTTAACTATGAAGTCAATATTTATTCGCATAAATTTTGTTTGGATTGTAATTCCTTCTGTAGGAAAATTTTGATTTATGCAATCTAGGAATCGGATCGTACCATTATTTTTCAATCAAATTATTTATGGTATTTTTTAATTTCGATCGTATAATATTTTATTCCAATTGTAATGTAAAACAAAAGGACTTTCAATTTTCATTATGGTATATATTTAGTATTGTATGTTAGATTCCAGAAAACAGCCTCAAAATTATGTATGGTTTTTATTTTTACGATCTGCAACGCGTGGGATGTATGCAACAAAAACAACAAACAATTTTTTTATGGTATTGTTTTTATTTATTATGCACAGTTTGCGAATATTTTCCATGCCAGTACAAATACGAAATCTTCAAAAAACCAGAAATCAATTGAAAAAAATATCCAAATATTATACTGAAGTCAAACTTTCTTATTTTATAAATATTGTACATGCAAACAATAAATTAGTTCATTAAATCAGTTAAAAACCGATCACAACTTTTTAAGATAGTCAAACTTTCCATTTTAAAGTAATTGTGTAATCTTAACAGATCGGTAATATTGTCAAAATTGGCCAAAAATATACCCGAAATTTTTTAGCAATAGCGTTTAGGCGGGAAAACATTTATAGAAATCATTTTGCTATTATATATATAGATAATTCAACAACCATATTGCATATTTAAAAACGAAAAATATAGATTTTATTTTTTTAAAAAGCTTGAAAAAATAGTAAGAAGATACATAGAGATAAGTGAAAGAGAGAGAGAGAAATAGTCCAAATATCAAAAATAAATATGCTAAAAGGGTATGAAGTCATTTATTTGGCCAAAATGACTAAAAAAAGATGTGTTTACAAAAGATGGCTATTTTTCATCTTTACATTTTGAAAGGGCTATTTTGACCCATTTTCATTTATAGGAATGTTAATGAAGCATAATACATATTAAATTGAATGATGACTTTTACGAGGGTGTGTGTCTCATTCTTTACTATCTAGAGTTCGATCTCATACGAGTGCGTGTATTTACGTAAAAAAATCTGGGACGACATGAAATTACCGTCGTTGACTCAAATCTCTAGTCTAGCTTAGATTCTTATCGGTCAATTAACAAACACTGAACAATGATGACTTCTGTTAAATAAAAAAAAAAAAAAAATAGAGCGGCGGCATTTGGCTTTTGATCATGATCACATCATATGAGTTGGATGCCCGCCACTGCTACCTGTGTTCCTGCCCGCCACGTTTCTATTTCATTTGCAAATTTTCGATTGTTCATGCGATCTTATCCGCATTTTATGAAGAGGTTGAATGATGAGTAGTTTTTCTAAAGTTGGATATTTATTAATTTGTTGGAAATTTGGTTTTGATAAAATGGGGGTCGATCCAATTTTGACCAAATTTTCGGTGGCCGAGAATTTAATTCTGTAGGAATAAAAATTGTGAATTATTAATCTACGTTCGGCAGATGTTTGTAGTATTTTTATTTCTCAAAATCGAAATTCGGTGAGTAGAAAGTTAATACACGAAGTTGGCTACTCGCGCGAATGGGCATTATGTAAAGGGCATAGTTTATCCTAAGTATAAATACTTTAGAATATGTTATTGGTTGAATAAACTATAACACAAGTGTATGATCACAAATGGGCCTTGGACCCGGCCCGACTATTTGGGCTCGGGTTCGAGTTGATTAGTTTTGTCATTTGAAAATGGGCTTGGCCCGATTCAAGAATAGTATTAGGCTGATGAATCTAGACATTGGAGGTGTCCAGGTTCGTGTGTCATGAATCGGACATCGGAAGTGTTCATGTGCATGTGTCTTTTGGAGTTTGTAACTCCTCAAGTAGTGGTCTTAAGAAGAGGTTTGTAACTCATGGAGTTACAAATGATTTTAATGCCCACTCTCTTTATTTTTAATTCCCTACAAGTGTTGGAAATGATGACCTATATAAGTTTCAAGGTGTTTCTTTGCATTGAGAGGGTTAGAAAGAAGAGAGGAAGTCAAAATATACGATCGCATATCTCTGCATATTCTTCAAGTGTCGGTAAAAGTGTTGTAACATTTCGAAGAACACTTCCTTCCGCATTCTTGTCTAGCAACCGGTTCTCACTCCTTCAAGTTCGAAATGTGATTTTGTGTCAATTGGTGGTCTTCTCTTGTACACAAAAGAGGTAAAGTCGTTTTACATTACGTCGTCTAGTGAGTATTAGTCGGGACATATTTGTCTTGTGAAAAGAGGTCTTTTCGACTCGGCTTGTAAAGTATTGTCATATTCATGCTTTTGAAGTTGGAATCCATTCAAGACTTATAATAGTTAGGTTTTACTTTTCTTGTAATTTTATGTTTTCGCTTTGTAAGCATGAAGGCTTTTCCCTTACGCAACTCTTTGTTAATCCAACAATATTTTCCACTACTCAATATCTCGTTCGCGGATGTAACATTATTTCAAGAAGCGATCGTCACGTAGATATGAACGAAAAAACATATCAAATATCATATGATAATCGGTATTGTAAACAATATACACAATGAATCTTTTCATAATTTATTTAGAAGAAAATTAAAAAAAAATCTATCTTTTTTTTTACTATAAAAAAAATCTATCTTAATTAATGGTAGTCAAGTTTTATTATATAAATCTTAATTATTTAACTTTTATCTAAAAGGTATTGTCATGCTAAAAAAAGGTATTGTCCTATATATCAATTGCAACCAAATTATTCAGCTGACGGCCAACATCTAATTAAAATATACCACATCAAAAGGTAAATGTACGGTACGTTTTGGTTTTTATGATTTTCATTCTGCAGCATTCCATCGATTATATTTTCTCCCTCTGTCGCCTCGATGACCTAATTAGCTTCCATTGGACAAACTCAAAGCCTGTATTTGTGTATTGTTTGAGGTCGATTGAGGAAATTAATCGTGAAATTTCTGGTTTATTTGTACGTAGAATTCCAATACGCGTCATAAAAGTTTATATATCACACATTTTCTAATATAATCTTTCTATATTGCATAAGTTAAAGTACACCCACAAAAAATGGCCCTGAGGTTTGGGTTAGTTAAAAAAATTAAAAATATATAGATATTTGAAAATTACAAAAATCACTGCGGTTTTTTTAATTATGTGTTGAATATAAGGGACAATTACATTACTTTTACAAATATAAGGGGATGATTAAAATGTGTTTACTAAAGTGTAATATAAAATCAAATTTCATGGATTTTTGAAATTTTAAAAAACTTGTGGTCAGAGGCGGATCAAGGGGCCTTCCTAGGCCCGCCCCTCCACCCCTCCAATTTGTTTTTCATTTTTAATAAGTTAAAAAAATTATATGTTTTTTAATTGGAAAAAATAGTTGAGTTAGGGGAAAAAAATTATGGGGCTAGGAATAATAGAGCCGGCTCGCTATACCCTCGCTTGTGGTATAGATCCAATGTATCTAAATATGAACATGACTGACGACTACAATCTCGGTGATGCTTATCAGCCCAGTTTTTGCATATATTTAATTTGTTGCTCTTTTTAAAAGGGCAGCTTTTAATTAATTGGGGTCATATTAGGATAATCATCTGAGAAAAACAAAATATCGACATAGCATGAGTGGAGGCCCGGCGGCGGCGGAGGAGAAGATGAGAGTGATGGTGGCGGTGGACGACAGCGACGAGAGTTTCTATGCTCTCCAGTGGGTTCTCGATAAATTGTTAGGAGTTGGTAATAATAATGCTACTGATCAGGATGAATCTATGCTCAGAATCATTCATGTCATGGAGCCTTTTCCTCACTACGTCTTTCCTGGAGTTCATGGTAATTACTCCCCAAAATATTATTTTTCCCCAAATTTTTATCCACGTCAGTGAAATCTGTCCATTTTTCGCGAATTAGGACTGAAACTGCCGATTTTAAAATGTTACTGCACGTAAAATTGGCTGAATTGCATATTTGGTCCACTACTACCTCATATCAATAGTTGCATTTCCATTCACTAATTTAGGAGTATGACAAAGTAGGACAATAATTTCTAATTTGTTACACATGGAGTCCAATCTCCATCGTCAATTGTGAAATCAACCGAAATTACCCCAAGTTTTGGGGAGTTCAATCCCTCCGGCCATCTTCAATGGCATTGGCATAT
Organism: Rehmannia glutinosa; assembly: GCA_016081115.2. Taxonomy (NCBI): domain Eukaryota; kingdom Viridiplantae; phylum Streptophyta; class Magnoliopsida; order Lamiales; family Orobanchaceae; genus Rehmannia; species Rehmannia glutinosa. The sequence continues at coordinate 12,928,175 of CM071934.1, read as the reverse complement.
TGAATTATTTTTATATCCATATGACATGACCGGTCTTATATAAATCCCAAAATTTAAGAGCAATCGGTTGATCTCACAATTATCGAGTAGAGATTGGACTCGATTATGCGCAACAAATTAAAAGTTAGAGTTCTATTTTGTCACGCTCTTGAATTAGCGGTCGAGAGTGCAATATAAGTTTTTTTTTTTTTTTTTTTGAGAAAACTCGGTATAAGTAGTGGACTAATATATATGCAATTTAGCCTCTAAATTGGAACAAAGTTGAAAATTGGACTAAAAGCCTATGTAGGCCAACCTGGTTAGATGATTTGGCTGTCTCGTGGACCTATAAATATTTTTACATGAAATGTAAAGGAAAAAAAAAGGATTATAGTAGAAAATTTAGCAAATTATTACACAGTATATTTACATGAAAGATTTGGTCGATTAAGATATTCCATTCTTAAAACATAGTTTTTGATAATGGATTCTCGGAATTGGTATATTTAGCTACGTGTCTTTTCTTATACCCAATCTATATAGTTTGCAATAGAAAATTTTGTGCCCTCTGAATATGGTATTTCAATTTATTGTAAGATATCTAATTATATTCACATTTCAATTTATTGTAAGATATCTTATTATATTCACAGGTATATTCTTGTATCTTTGAAGTCAATATAACACATATCACGGTCACTCGGATATTGTTTATCCCATTCCCATTCGGAAATTACATTATGTTAGTCTATGACTATGTTTTGTATCCGTCTTTGGATTTAATTCTCCAAAAAATTGCAATTTCATTATTCATAAGTTGATTGCAAGTATTGAGTTTGCGTTTTTTATATGTAAATTCTAATTGTTATCAGCCGTGTTTCCGACCACCTCAATAATACAATCTGTGAACAAAGCTCAAGAAGAAAATGCCTCCGCAATACTCGCTCATGCAGTCCGCATGTGTGCTGAAAGAATGGTTAGTTTTGCATTTGAATTGGCTTCTCTAATCGTGTGTTAAAAACGTGTTATTGGATTTTTATTCTCTCTCTTGTGGTACAAATGTGAATTTATTAAGATGCGAAAAGATGATAGATTAATTAAAATCATCAAATATTGTAGGTAAAAGCAAAAACATCTGTTCTTGAAGGAGATCCAAAGGAAATGATATGTGATGTCGCAGAGCAAATGCACGTTGATCTTATAGTGATGGGTAGTCGTGGACTTGGAAAGATCAAGAGGTAAAGTTAATTAAGATGCTTTATATGCAGTTATATATAGGGTGATTTACACAAATTATCAGTACTTTTGATGTATCTATTCACAAACTACTCCTTTTGAAAGGTTATTTGTAACATAAATGCAATTGATACCTCAAATGGGTATTCGTAATTTTGAAAATAATGATATAATTTGTCAATTATTTTAAATCTTAGGATAGTTTTATAATTTACCCCATTCATTTATGTTTGCTCACCTATCACATTCATATGCTTAAAAGCTTTTGCTTATAGAATTGGCTTTCCTCTTTTTTATCCGTAGTATATATGTCAAATTGTCATTAATCTCTTGTACTTAAACTGCCTAAATATATACTATGTTGTTTTGTAGGGCATTCATCGGAAGTGTTAGTGATTATGTCATTCACCACGCAAAATGTCCTGTTCTTGTCGTAAAGCCACTAGCAGAAACTAACTCACTGATGTAGTTGCTGGTAATATATGACTTGAATCTTGGTTGAGGGGCAATTCTACAATCTATGCCAATATATACCACCATTATGTATTATTCGAGTGTTTTGTAATATATATCCTAGATTTTTTTTTTTCTTTCTTTTGGTGTGAGCTTATCCATTAGTTAAACGAAACGATTAAATACGATAATAATTTTCTCTCTTTTACATTTTATGGTACTTTGTTGCTTTTATAATTTGTGTAGCACTAGGCATGGGTTGCACAAATCTCTTCCCTAGATAGGACAATAACTTCCATTGTTCTAAAAGTTGTATCAAATTGAGTGATGCGACCGATTCAATCCTGAACCGATAATCTGCCCGAAAAGAATGATACATAAAAATCGTTTTTATTACAATAGAACCAACTAAAAATTGAGAAAATTCGGTTGAACTGAGTGGTCGACCCAGTTAAAATATGGTCCTCATCTATATTTTATGTAGTTTTTTTAGGTTTTTATAGAAGCTTAAATTTTTAAACTTTGTATTTTGTTGCATTTATGTGATTATTTGAATTTTGTAATGTTAGATATTTTTTAAGTTAATTATTATATTTTTCTTCTATAAATGTATAATAATAATTGATACTATCACATTATTATTTTATAAAATATAATAAGAATCATGATTAATATTCATTACCGCCATAATTGTCGAACCAGCCTGACTGATTGAAACGTAAATATTGCAAGATTTGATTGAAACGTAAATAGTAGCAAGATCGATTTGTTCATGGTTCGATCATTAAAACATTAATGGTTACTCCATATATTATCATTGTGATATTCAAGTATATTCACTTGGTTAGTTATTATTTAAAAAATCTCTCCTCAATATATGGAATTTATTTATTTAAATTAAATTTTAAGTAATATTTTTAGTGAATATTCACCCTTAAGTATGTGTAGGTGAATATTCACCTTTTCATTCGGTTGCTACAGCCTACAGATCGCGACTAGAATGGTGATGAATTATACATGATTGATATAGCCTATAGGTCATTTCAGTAGGCCCAATATATGAAAACTTGCTTATGAAAAAATGGATAGGCTCATACTTGTGGGGTAGTTGCCCTTCACAATTTCTACACAATCATAATTCAATTACAATAACATTAGATTTGTAATAAACTTATTCAATTCAAAACGTTGTTCATCTATATAAGATAAGCCTTTGGTATGCTTGAATGTATATTTTTTCTGTTATGTTCCTTCAAACAAAAAAAGAAAAAAAAAGGTCTTGTATGTTTTATATATATTTCCAAAGACCCATTTCTATTTTTACACTATTCATATAAATATAATTGTCACGCCCCAAACGCGACGCGACGACGATCAATCACTTAAACAGAAATAAATTCAACATTCTAGAAAACGATGCAACAATCCAAAGTGAATCAAGGTCTAAAGCAGCGGAAAAACTACAAGTACAACAAGATTACAATTACATCCCAACAACTTAATAGCTTACGGAGTCGAACTAGGAATAAAGTACACATCATATCACAACTTAAGTGTCAAATGAGTCCTACGCCCTTCAATTACGATCCGAATTTCAAGGAAATAAAAGAGTCCAACATCGAAAAATAAAAGAAAATAGTCCAAAGAACATAGATAACGATAGGAAATGAGTCCAGCGGGCGGAGCTCGAGAGTTCAATCAAGGCATGTTAGAACTTCGACAAAGTCATCTTCTAAGGTTAGAAAAGCGAGGAGGGGTGAGACAAATCTCGGTGGATGGGGTGATCGTGTGCAAGTGTAGCGATATATATAGTTGATGCGAGAAATTTAGTTGTATGAAAACGCGTGAGAGATGATGCATGATTTCACACACAGTCCACAAGCGTCGTGATAAATATATTTAAGTAATATACTTATACGATTTAAGAAAAGCGATTCGTAGTCACGCAGAGCACTATGGTTCAAGCGGAGACGGGAGGATTGCGCACGGATTTGTAACGCCAATCCTATGCAAGACAAGTAAGCGGTTGCGTCGGTTTGTAGCGCCAACCTATGCAATACAAGTAGCGGTTGCGTGCGATTTGTAGCGCCAACCAAGCGGGTCCCAATTAACTCCGGAATCGTGTGGATCGGGGCGATTCCTTCGTTCTTCCTTGTAACTCCCGAGTAAGATGGTCAAGACTGTCACCTTATCGCTCCGTAGGCAAAGACAAAATCCACAGTGGAGCTAGCAAGGCTCGGACTGTCATAATCACGATTATACCTCAAGTACTACGACCCGCTTCCCTTGGACAAACTTCGTCCCTCGATTGCGGGATTAGGGCGATGGGGGCGAGAGTGGAATAGCGGCCGAAGCCGCCAGTTTCATTCCCGACGTATCCATTCCGACCGTGAGCTCGACACACCAAGTTGACTCAGTGGAAATTAAATACACGTTAGGTAGTCAAACAGCGATCAAGTATATTGATTGGAAGCGATTCATGAAAAGTTTTGAAAATTTGTGTAAGGTAATTATGGCGTTGGTGGAGTTATTTGGATGAAGATGATTATCGGGAGGATAAGCAATCTTCGATATCTTGAAAGATTAGGTGGAACATAAGTCACATTATAGATTCAAATCGCAAGACGAGGATGTCGCGCGCGATCGGGTATTAATCGGTCAAGGCGGTCCGATAAGTCAAGGGTTTTTGAGAAAATAAAATATTTTAATTAAGAATTGAAGTCAGAGGGTCCAGGGCTGTTTTAGTAAAAGAAAAATAATTTGAGTTAGGTCCTTGATAAAAAGAAAATTTTCAATTTAGCCCCGTTTTGTAAAAACCAATACTATTGGGGTTAAAAATTTGAATAAATAAATATCCCGACCTTGAAAAATTATGAGGTCAGTTCCTAAACTCTCCAAATTGTTCAGATATTCAGGTTTTAAAGTTTTGAGGTCGCGTTTTTATAAGATTCTCATATTGGCCCCAAATTTGTTAAAATTGTCATTTCGGGCTCTAAGTTTAAAATAATTAGAACTCACAAACCGGAAGAGATTTTAATGTGATTCTAGTTGTAAAATTTCACTAAGGTCAGTGGGATATTGGGACAAAAGCAGTTTTTAAAAAAAGCAAGTATAGGTCCCTTAACTTTTGAAAATCTCATTTTTGTCCCATTTTGAAATAATTGCTTTTAAGGCTTTTAGGGGTCCAATTGTTATGAAATTTGAACCTTGGGTCCAAGATATAATTATGTTATAGTTAAATTAGTATTTCCAGGTGCATGGACTGCATAAGTCCTGGAAATTGTATTTTGGTCCTCAAGTTTAATCTTTTACAATTTGGTCCCTCAATTTTTATAAAATTACTTTCCAAGCTCTAAACACTTGGATTTTTGGAATACACTTAAAATATGTTATTTCCAGTCCCTTAAGAGTTAAAATTTCAAATTTTAAAATTAGGGTCTGGTACAGTTTCGAAATTTGCAAAATAACCCTTAAACTTCTCAAATTTTACAATCTAGTCCTTTGGCTTTTAAGGGTTGATTTTATTTATCTAAAAACTCTTAAAACTTTAATAAAATGTCAAAACATAATTTTTGAACCTGAGTTCAGTCCTAAAAATTGAAAATTACAGAGGGTCCTTAAGTTTTATTTTCTTGCAATTAAGTCCACCAACTTTCCATTTTTGCATTTTAAGTCCAAAAAATGAAATTTAATCAATTATGCTCGACTTGTCCAGGTTATAAATCATTAAAAACATAGAATTAAAGAGTCATACACATACATATCCTTCTCATACAAAATTTCATCAAGTATAACAATAAAATGTGCATGTATGCCTATTTTTCGATAAATCACATTTTTGAGCAACACTTGAGAATTTTTCCACTTGATACAAGAAAATAGCATGCAATACATAATATATATCTCAAGTGCTCAATAACAAAATACTACATGCATATTTTCAATTTAAAACACCTAGAAGTTGAAAGGATTTTTTCACCCACCTTAAAGATCGGTTTGTTGGTGAAAATGGGATAAATCTCTCGATGAAGGAGTGACTTAGGTCAGCCCCTAAGTCAAGGAATATCAAAAAATATAGGAGTTATAAGAATGTGGTTAAAAATTTAGGAAAAGAAAGAAGATGGTGAGAAAATTGAAAATACTACACTTACCTTGTGTAGTGAGTAAAATGTGACTAGTAATGGCTTCTAAGTATAGGTTTTGGTCACCCTTAATGTCAACCACCAAGGCCAGCCCCTTAAAACTCCAAAAATGAAAATGGAGTATCAAAATCTTGGAAAATAGAAGAGAAGAAGAAAGTGTACTAAAAATTCCATTTCTTACCTTATAATTCAACTTCTTCACAATTTTTCTTCAAGATGACTAGTCTCTTAACTTCTTCAAAGGTCTTCTAGGTATACCTCAAAATCAAAAATCAAACTTAAATTAGAAGGTGAAAGAGATGAATTAGGTGATATCAAAAATGGATTGAACAAGAAATGTTTCTTACCTTTGGAGTGTAGTTTCAAATTTTTGAAGAGTAGGAGATGAATTCTTGAAGTTTGGTTAAGTGTTAGTGAAGAAGATGAAGAATGTGTAGAGAGAGGTAGGAGGATTTTTTTGAGAGAAGTAAGAAGATTCAACGCTTGAAGTGATTTTTGTGAAGAGGAATGAAATGAAATTTTGATTAAATGATTTGTGAGGTGAATAATTTGGGAATTAAGGCATAAATTAGTAATATGCAACTTTACTAGGGACAATTAGCCAAAATGCTAAGTTTAGGGGTAGAATTTTTAAATTAGTCTTGTTTGACCAATTGGATGATTGAAATGGTGGGATTAATTTAAGATGTAGGTTTGAATTAATGGTGTAAAAATAAACAAGAGGAATACAAAAGGTGTACATGTACAATAGTTGGGAGATATTTCTACACCAAAAAAATACATCAATGCCGTCCCCCTAAGGGTAATTTGGTAATTCCATATTTTTTTGTCCCAAAATTGATGATAATAGATGAATAAATATCAATCTCCAAAATAATTAGTGATTTCCTTTATCACTTATAAGTCTCATGATCCCTTAATCTAAATCGAATTCTTAATTCTATAAATTATAAATTCCTAAAATAAATAGTCTCTTAAAATTCTAAGGTGACTAATAAATACACCAATACTAATAATGATGATCATCCAAGTGATCATAAATGAGAATTAAAATTAATAAATGATTATGATCACAAATAGAATTTAAAAGAATTAAATGCAAAATATATTTATCATTAATATCTACCAGTCAAAGTGACGCGGTAAAATAGTCAAAATAATACAAAGACGATACGAAACAAGTACATGATCGAATAAAAATCGGGGCTTCACAATAACAAGTACATGGTCATTTCTATTTTCATTTTCCATGTAAAATAACATTTCAAGCTTATAATTATAATTCTCAAGTCTCATTTGTATACATAATATTTTTACATTACTTATCAAATCACTACTCATATCTTTTTATTCAAATTATATGTGAGATTCACTACTATCAATTATATCTTAATATATAACTATCTTCAAGTTATATCTATTTAATGAGATCCACCACATAAAATTATCATATATTTAAAATTATATATTGAAAGTCGATCATACCACTATCTATTTTTAAAATTATTATATGCAAATGCAAGATAACTAATTCCACCACAATAAAATAAGGAAATTCCAACCGAAAAAATCCATTGGAATTTGGTTAGTTGACGTTGGAATTATCTATTCCAATGAAAATTCCAACATGAAATGCTCATTGTTGGTAAAATGGCCATTGGAATGGTAAAATTCTAATGAAATTTCCAACGTAAAAAATACACTTTGTTGGTAAAATGGCCATTGGAATGATGAATTCTAATAAATTTTCCAACGTAAAAAAATTCCAATGGTATTTATCCATTGAATATTCAACCGTTGGAAAAAAAAAAGCTCCAATGATTTTGCAACAAGATATCCATTGGAATATATAATCGTTGGAAAAAACTCCAACGGTTAGTCGAACAAAGTTATACTATTGGAATTGAGTCTAATGATACATATCCGTTGGAATATTCAATCATTTCATCTCATTATCTATTATTTTTAACTTCTCGGGAGTTACCCATCATCTATTTGTCATATGTCAAGCACGCTTAACTATATTTATAGTTTCAATATGATTGACTCAAGAAAAGAAGATATATTTTATTGATATGGATAATATTAAATTATCAAAATTTTTAATCTCTCTTGATTTTTTCCAACGGTATTGGAATTTCCAATGGAATTTTCTAACATGTTATAGCATTGGAATATTCGTTGACTCCAACAAAAATTCCAACAATTTTCCAACATTTTGTTTACCGTTGGAATTTTCCAATGGTGTGCTTTAGCGATGGAATTTATGTTGGAATTTTCAAAATTCTAATAGTATTTCTAATGGATTATTATTGTTGTTGGAAGTACTGCTTAAATTTTCCAACGGTTTGTTGTAATATTGGAATTTTAAATTCCAAAGGAAATTCCAACGGTTTATACTAATGGTTTTGTTTATCATTGGAATTTTTATTGGAGTTTTTCGATGGTATAATGTAGCATTGGAATTTACATTGGAATTTTTAAATTTCCAACGATTTTCTATTTCGTTGGAATTTGATTATTTTCTTGTAGTGTTCAAAACTACTCAAACAAAAATATATTGTCATTTCAAACCTATATAAAATTTAATTCTCATTCGTGGATCCAAACATAATATGAAAAAAACCAATAAATTTTTAAAATTCATTTTTCGGTAAGGCCTAAAGTTTTTCGTTTTGTACTCGGAAATGGGTGTTTTTTTTATTTACTACGTAAAAATGAATAACATTTTAATGCCCACAAAAGTCATTTGTTTTCTTCCAAAGTGCCTAAACTTTATTGTTTTCTGAAATACTTTTGTTTTTCTATATTTCTCGTAATAAGGACATAAGTTCTCACAATAATTTTTCATTCATTCTAAAACAAAAGTGTTCCAGAAAACAATAAATTTTATAGGGCATTTCTATATCTATTTTTGACCGGTTTCTTGAGTATCGTATGCATTTTAGAATGGCATATCATTTATGTACTTATTTTTCTTCAACTTGAATACCACAATAAATTTCCAGCCATCAATTCAAAGATGACCCCATAAGTTGAAGTATTGTGCAAGTAAGGCTTACATATATTTCTTAAAGTAGACATCGTTTGTTTTACTTTTACTGTGAACGTGTTGATTTCATCAAAATTTCCTAAACAAATCATTTATTCTGTTTTCATATATTTTAACCAGTACGTAATTTTAAATCTAAGTAATCAAAGTAGAATTCATCTCATAAATATTTAATATGACGTTACAATAAGTTTGAAATAATAAATATCAACAGATTTTTCCGTCGCTAAATAAAGAAAATCAGTCGGTAAGTGATTTACCGATGGAAAATTTCTGTCTTTAAATTTTGGATCGCGAAACCATTAACGATGCAAGAAGCTTATTCGTCGGTAAATTAAGTCTGCTAACTAGGGGATTCATCTCTATCAATTCGCCATCAGTAACCATCGAATCCAAATGATGGATAATTCGCCTCTGCACCCACTGCTTCTTCGGATGTTCCTCCCATTGGTCAAAAGATAGCCAGATAGGTATTGTCCGAATTTTTGATAAATTATCAGTTGGACTTAGGCAATCAGTTGCCCAATCAGAGGTCATGTGTTTGACCACAACTCCATGCAAACATATTTCGATGGCTCCAGTACGCAAGGTAGCGCTTCTATCTATATAGCATAGCTGAAAGCAGACAAAAAAACTTGTTCCCATAGTGTTACGTAGGTTTAGCTTAGCCTTTTTTTCTATCTACATTTATATATGATAATATCACCGTAGACAACGAACAAAAAAGAAAGATGCCACACTAAAAAAACATGACAGTTGACCGACTCAACCCATCAATATTTTCTCCCGCCTACATATTCGACCCGTGAAGCTGGAGCTGAGTGAGGCTGATACTTAGCACTCACATCGGTGAAATAACGTCAAATAGAGAGTCCTGAAAATCGAAATAGATGAATCTTCCCGTCCGATAATACTAGTTCTTAGATTCGTTGTTAACCGTGATTTCTCTTCCTAAAATGAAATCACTAAATTAAATAATACTAGTTCTTTTCCAACCTAATTTCATTGATCAAACATAAAAGGATTAACAAGACCATTAACTATTATTCTTACATTATCTCATTTCTCTATTTTTATTTTCACACAAATATTAATATAAAATTAAACAAAGACACTCTAAAACAAGTAAAGAAACAAGGCCGCTTTTCAACTCTTTTTTTTTTTTTTTTTTGACTGTAACTCTTTTTATCCTTCTTTTTTTTTTTCATTTACTTTTTATTTTTTCAGACAATGAGAAGGCTGCTGAAATTCTAGAAGTTCCAAGGTTGAAAAAACCAGCTTACTAAATAAACATAAAAATAGAAAATGCAAAAACGGAAAATCAAAATGTCCAAAAAAACATTAAACAAATGTCGGCTGATCAGATGCTTCGCTCTGTAGACTGCTCTCACGTTCGAGAACTCCAACTCTTGTCGTGAAAGGCCAATCATATTGGACTTTGTTTACGTGCCTGTATTTCATTGGATGTTTAAAAGAACGTGACATTGTACTCGACTACAGTCAGCTGCCCCCTTCCCACTATTTCTCAATCCCTAATTAACCCTTGACTTCCCTAAGAATACCCAGCATATCCCCTGTCGAAAAGCCAACACCGAAACCCCAGAAGCCTTTATATATTTCTCTCTCTAACTCACTGTTTCTCTCTCCTCCTCCTCCATCTCCTTCTCTTTCTCTCTCTTACCCTTTTTTCAAATTAGATTAAATCTCTGTGATTTATCAATCAGGGGGCTGTAATATCACCAGCCATGACGATGATGACTCCTCAGCCATTGGATGTAACTCCACTCTCTTCTCCCTCTCCCATTTTTTTTTTCCAAGTTTATGCTCATTTTCACTCTCCCGTCGTCTGTGTCTGTAGATATGCATGCATAACTAAATTTGTTAGGAATTTGCTTACTTTATGTCTTGAGACGGAGAATTTTGTTGTCTATGTGCGCGTGTTTGTGTGTGGGGATTGAATGGCTGTGATCAACTAGGGTTTTGCGCGAGCTAAAGGGAGGTTTAAGTAACTTAATTCAATTTGATTTCTTGTAAAATTTGTTAATTGAACGTGAGTGAATGTATTTAATGCTCAAATGTTGGAAGAAATGTTATGGTTTTACCGGATCAAGCTTGTTTTATTTTACCTTTTTTTTTTTTTGGCTTCTGAAACTGTAGCAACAGGAAGATGAAGAAATGCTGGTGCCACATTCGGATATAGTTGAAGGGCCTCAGCCGTTGGTTGAAGGGCCTCAGCCAATGGAAGGTGCTCACTCCCATGCTACTTGAATTTTTGTTGTTTGTTTCGTATAGTGATGCATGCCTGTGTATGAAGTACTGTCTTAACTTATATTTTTGTTTCTTGGAAGATTATTGTTCGATTTTTTGTTTGTTCCATTTGGCATAGGCCTGTTGGGTTGTTGTTAGAGCTTATGATTTCTATCAGTGCAATTGTAATTCTTGAGGCCTTGTTCTATGCATATTACGTCTTGATGGCATTGTCAATTTCTTAGTGGTGCCAGCGGAAAATGCTGGAACTGTGGAAAACCAGGCAAGTGACGAGCCACAAGCATCACGTTTTACATGGACAATTGAAAACTTTTCCCGATTGAATGTGAAGAAGCTTTATTCTGATGTCTTCACTGTTGGAGGTTATAAATGGTAATTTTTGAAAGCTTTAAATTTGGTTCTCTCTCTTTTCATCTAGATTGTTGCGTGCTAGGAAGGAAATTTATTATGTTAGTTGGAATTTAATGAACGAATAATTTTCTATTTATACCACCACGTGTTACAAAGCTATATTTCATTAATCTATGGTTTACGTTTACATGATTTTTTGAAAGTAACCAGATTGCCTTGAATTGCATTGGTTTCTGCAGGCGGGTGCTTATTTTTCCGAAGGGAAATAATGTGGACTACTTGTCGATGTATTTAGATGTGGCTGATTCAGCTACTTTGCCATATGGGTGGAATAGATACGCGCAATTTAGCTTGGCTATAGTTAATCAAATGCATAACAAGTTCACAATAAAAAAAGGTAAATCCTTGAACTGCCTTAATTCTGATTACTTTTTGCAATTAAAACTTGACACATGCCCTTGGGTATTCGTGACGCACAGACTGACCACCCACCACCACCCACACGGACATCCGTTACGGTGCTATAGATTTGCGTCTGCCGCCGATTTCCTGAAACTTATTATATAAAGCTGTAATTGGATGTTATCTTTGAAGATCTGCCAATTACCACCCCCACCCCCCACCCCCTTAAAAAAAAAAAAAGAAAAGAAAAAAGCCTCCTTCCCCCACCAAAAGAAAGGAAAAAACATGAAAAGAAAATAGATAAAGATCTTGGAGTTGCTAAGTACACTTCTACAGGATATTTGTGGGTTTGTTCGAAAATGGTTCTCTTGGTTTAGTTTCATAGTTAATGACTTTGTCCTGATAATGGTTGAAGTTTCCACTTTGAGTGATTAACTTGTTGAATGGCGGTATGTAAAATTATTTATCTTACCCAACTCAGATATAGAATTTGCTACCTGAATTATGATTGTTGTGATGAATTAAGCTTTCTTGTGGATCTCACAGACACTCAGCACCAGTTCAATCAAAGGGAGAGTGATTGGGGTTTCACATCTTTCATGCCTCTTGGTGAGCTTTATGACCTCAACAAGGGGTACCTTGTGAATGATACTTGTATTGTTGAAGCTGATGTAGCTGTACGTAAAGTCATTGATTACTGGACATATGACTCAAAGAAGGAGACGGGCTATGTTGGACTTAAGAACCAGGGAGCAACTTGTTACATGAACTCTCTGCTCCAAACTTTGTACCATCTTCCTTACTTCAGAAAGGTTACAATAGGTTTCTGTGATTCATCTAGTTCTGATATATTGATTTGTTTGATGTGTGAACGATGATTAAAGAAGCATGAAGAAGCCTCACTTTCAAAATGTTTTATCAGGCTGTATATCACATGCCAACGACAGAGAATGATAACCCCACAGGAAGCATCCCTTTGGCATTGCAAAGTTTATTTTATAAACTCCAATATCATGACACCAGTGTTGCTACAAAGGAATTGACTAAGTCATTTGGATGGGACACATATGATTCCTTTATGCAACATGATGTGCAAGAACTTAACAGAGTTTTATCTGAAAAGCTTGAAGATAAGATGAAGGTACTGCCGTACTGGTGTCCGACATCACGGAGTTTATTTAAATATTCTTGTTTTCTGATGTAACTATAATGAAAGTAACTTGTGAGGTAATTATGTTCTTTTACTGGCACAGGGAACTGTTGTGGAAGGGACTATTCAGAAGTTGTTTGAAGGGCACCATATGAATTACATAGAGTGCATCAACGTAGACTTCAAATCTACAAGAAAAGAATCATTTTATGGTATTAGTTGTTTCTCATACTTCTCCTCGACATTTTAGCATGATGGACAAATTTATTTTAAGACATGTCCGTGTGCAGACCTTCAACTTGATGTAAAAGGTTGTAAGGATGTCTATGCGTCCTTCGACAAGTATGTGGAAGTTGAACGTCTTGAAGGAGATAACAAATACCATGCTGAACAACATGGTTTGCAGGTATTTTGCTGCTCTGAGTAGATAATGACGCTTTTGGTAGTCTCTTGATATATCTTTTGTTTTCTTGTGAAGGTCTATGATACCTTGCTGATATCAATGATAATTTAAAGTAATATGAATGAAAGTTGGCATTTTGAGATAAAAGAAATTTACGAAACCAATAGGAGGATGAGGTCTATGTTATGCCAGCCGCTTGTGTGGAAGATTAGTTTTACCAGTCTAGTAAGTGTAGGAAATTGTAAGAAAAACCAGTGATGTATTTTTTCAGGACTGGGTGAATTGATATAGCAATCCATTGCCACAGGCCTACTGCCTCTGCCTTCTATGGAGATGCCATCCTCAGCCTCTTGAATTTGATGTTTATGTGAAACCATTCTTCATCTTACTGTCTGAGAGATGCTCTTGTATTTCAGCAATTGCCAGAAGACTGATATTTTGGATTAGCAAATGTAAATATCATTACTTTTTGAGGAGGTTGATTTTTGAAGCAGCTTTAGAAGGCCAATTTCATTATATAAAAATTGCTTCATAGTAATATGTTATTATTATCAACTGAAGGGTGACAAATTAAAATTAGATTATATGCTTGGAAAGTCCTTCAGTCTATGTTTTTTGTTTTTGTATCCTTAGTTTTCCTGTTTCTTCACGATGTAGATCTTTGGCACATAGTGAAATTGGATGCAGTTTTCTTCATTTCATGTTTGTAATCTTGGCTGTCTTTCATTTCCGGGGCTACATTTGGTCCTTGAATTCTAGTGACAAATAAACATAATGAAATTATCCTCACTTTTAATGGTAGTACTTTGTGTTTAAAATTATTTAATTTTATTTCTGTTTCTTTTTCCGTCACAAAAACCGAGATCTAGAAATCTGTTTGCTTCGCTTACATTTTTTGATAGGACAAAGCTCAGGGTGGGGGTTTGTTTTAGATTTTTGAATTATTCAAAACAAGTTGTTATATTATGCGGCTCATAGCAAAATTCTGTAATGAGATTCTTTTTTGGTCGTCTTCAGTTACTTTTTTGACAATAATGACCAGTGGACTTGTTGCCGTGATTAATTTTCCAATTTTCTGCCTAAGGGAAAAAGCATCAATTGCTGGCATAGTGTTTGACTTATTTGAGAAGCACGAGGATTGGGTCGCCTGTGATTGTGCTCTTTAAGAAAAAGCTTTGGTTATGAAAAGTTGTTTCAACCTGTTGTGTCAGATAATTTTCATCTGGTTAAGTTCATTTCCGGGCTGGTGGGGAAAGTTGTTTTCTATTGATTTGAGAATTCTACTTGACTTTCTTAAGGTTTTCTGCCTCTTTCTGTTGAGATCCTGGTCAATAAATTAATTGATGTAACATTTGATCTCAATGTCCATTTTTCTTGCTAATTTGACATGGAGAATATATTTTGAATCTTAGGATGCGAAGAAGGGTGTATTGTTCATGGACTTTCCTCCAGTTCTTCAGCTTCAGTTAAAGCGTTTTGAGTACGATTTTATGAGGGATACAATGGTTAAGGTTAGTTGTTAAAAAATTAGTCATGGTTCACTCAGTACTTGATTGAGGTCAATGCTTGAATGTCTTTTCTATTGTTTTGGTATTAATTTATGCTGGCATATGTTTTCTGAATATGGTACTATTTTCTTTGCATCTTTGGTGCATGACCGAATATTGGCATAAGCCATGTTAGTGAAACTAGAGTGATAAAATAAACCGTCGTTTGTTTTGCTTTTTAGTAGTTAGCATACTTACTCATTGTTCGCAAGTCTTCGACAACAGTAGCTTTTTGTTCTGCCTCCAAGATTATATTCTGCTAGACTTATGGATTGTAAGGGTAAATATTTATCTTGGGGTGCGACGTTAAGTTTTATCCTATTTTGGAAAGTTATCCATAGTCGGTTTTTTTGTTTCAGATTGTCTTCTCGGTAGCTTAGGTGTTGATTAGTGTGTGCTTCCGCAAGAGAGAACTCTTGGTTCTGTGTTTCTTTTCGCTAAATCTTTTTGTTCTCCCCTCCAAGTTATGTTATGATATGAGTGCTCATATCCAGAGGGTGCTGTGTTTGTTCAGAGTTGTCATTTTCTAATCGTCTTTTATGAAATTCAATTGTGGCATCTCTTTTTGCTTTTGCTGCTGCTTATTGTTTGCTAGAGCTCCTCAAAATAGATTAGATGGAAAATATGTTTTTCTGACGTTATGCCCTTGACATCTGTTCTTGGTGATCTGTCCAAGATCTGCTCCATTTAATTTCATGGTTTTTTCAATTTCTATAATAAAGTAGATTGAGCTGTATCAATTTTTATCCCTGTACATTTCTTTTGGAGGGGATTCTTGCAGAAATAAGCTTTTAAAGGAACTCTTGTCTATAAAACCCTGGGTGATTTCAAATGAAACCATGAACATTCATTTGATTTCCTATTTTTTCTTGAGTTTCAAAATTGCTTCATGGTTGCAGATAAATGACCGGTATGAATTTCCATTGGAACTTGATTTAGATAGAGAAAATGGCAAGTATTTGTCGCCAGAAGCAGATAGAAGCATACGAAACCTCTACATGCTTCACAGGTTACTGTGCACTCTTTACCTATATCTCCTTTCTCTACCTTTTTGTGCCTTTATGTCTATATTTTCTACGTGATGTTAGTTTATTTTTTTCTGGTCAGATGGGGGGTGCGAAATCGGCAGTCATAAATTGAAAATTTAATAATATTAATTTTATCAAATTTGAATTCTATGGGTAAGGTACCTACTTGTGACTTAGTACAGAAAAGAAATTTGCATATTCTTCTACATCCAAAATGGTGTGTACTGTGCAGGAAAAACTCGGAGACTCAAGAACATATTTTTTTTGCACTCTTCATTTGTGAGGAAATTATGGTCCAAGACTTTAACTGATTTTGGTATTGTTTGGGTGACTCCTCGGCTGGGTTCGGATCTTTTTATGATGGATTTAAGAGGGTACTTGGAATGCAAAGGAGAGATTTTATGGAGAGTGATTATCAACATAAGTACCATAATGCTTTGCTTTCGACTTTTTGCCCCTTATTAGCGAGGCTTAGCAATTTTAGTTTAGCTGCCAACCAGAATGTTAGCTGAATATGGATTGTTAAGGCCTATTCTTCTGTTAATTTTCCAGATGTTGCAACTTCTTTTCCAGATTTTGGTTGAGGACTTTTGGAATGTGTTTCCATGAATAATTGAGCTTGTGATCGTGGTATACTGTATGAGATTTTTTTGGAGTGGAAATTTTTGTATTGTAGTAGTTGATAAATATGGGTAGATATGGCATAATATTGTCTCCTTACTGATCTTTGAAGATGACAAACTTGTATATGGGTCCAGTCAGTGGCAAGATCTGGAAGACATGCTTCTGTCATTTTATCTGCAGCAAGTAGGCAATAAGAACTTTTCTTCATATGGTTTTTTCCCTTAACATTCTCTTTTCTTCTCTGGTTCTTTCCCCTCCAACAGTGTTCTGGTTCATAGTGGTGGGGTGCATGGTGGACATTATTATGCTTTCATCAGGCCAACACTTTCTGATCAGTGGTATGTTTCTTACTTCTGGAGAATCTCTCTCCCTTTCTTGTCCTGCACAGCTGCACCCACTTATATATCATTGAGATTTTTGGGGAGGGGGGAGAGAGAAAAATTTAAAGTTTCCCATGAAAATGACAGAATAAACATGAAATTTTCTGAACCCATGTACCAGTTTACTTAGTCATGGTTGCTTGATCAATCACATTTTAGCCTTGTCTATATGTTTATAGTTTTAGTTTGCTGTATCATCTAGACAAACCATTATGAGACATTTTTGTGCTATATGATTCACTGTTTAGGTACAAATTTGATGACGAGAGGGTCACTAAAGAAGATGTGAAGAGGGCATTAGAGGAGCAGTATGGTGGTGAAGAAGAGGTGACATTTCTGCCTTTTGATTTTCATTCTTTTGTACGTCCTTGTTCGTGTGCTTATGTTCTCTTTATTTACAGTTGCCACAAACAAATCCTGGCTATAACAACACTCCATTCAAATTCACAAAATACTCAAATGCATACATGCTTGTGTATATACGAGTGAGTGACAAGGATAAGATAATATGTGATGTGGATGAGAAGGATATTGCGGAACATCTTCGGGTAATTTTTGCAGTATAGAATTGATTCTATCTTGTCATTTTTTTGCATAGAAGTTTGTCACCAAACATCGCATGCCTTACTCCAGATAAGACTGAAAAAAGAACAAGAAGAAAAGGAAGACAAGAGAAGATACAAAGCGCAGGCCCACCTTTATACTATAATCAAGGTTATTGTTACAAATGGCAGTTCTTGTGTAAATTGATTTCCACATTTCTGTAAATGGAATGCCAAAGCAATTTATTAACCTATGCAGGTTGCTCGAGATGAGGATTTGAGGGAGCAGATTGGAAAGGACATATATTTTGATCTTGTAGATCACGATAAAGTCCGTAACTTTCGAATCCAAAAACAAACGCCTTTTAATCTTTTCAAGGTAGAGTTGAATGAAGTTTTTGTCTGATATGGACCCAACTTATAGATTCTGTCATACTTGTTGGTTCTGTTTTTCACCACTAGGTTACTACTTTTTCCTTTGTCTTGTTGATATTTGTTTGTAGTTTAATGAATTTTATGCTTGTGGGCGCACTAGCTTTGATCTTCTTGATTTAATGATTAATTGGATTTGGAGGTTAATTTGGTTTTAATTCGTCTCTAAATAATATTGGAATGTATTATCTGACCTTTATCTTATTCTTTTATTTCTACTTTATTATTTCGGATTGTTACGTGAAACTAGTTCTTTTGGAATAATAGTAAAATTTTATTGTTAGGAAGAAGTTTGCCCTGTTCAATAAAAGTTGCTGGATGTGCTGGCGAATGAAAATGATTGCACAAATAAATCCAGTAAACCTTTTAGAGGTCCATGTAAAATTACATGAAGTGGGATCATTCATAAGGATTTGTATCATCTTTGTGGTTTGTATTGGGAGATTACCCTTTATAGAGTGGAGTCGAGAAAAGATGATATATGTCACTGGCTGAAGACTAGTTTATGGAGTTGTGAGGGAAGAATGGAAGATTGCACTGCATTTGAGCACAAAGGTGCCACTTATACAACTTTTGGGAATACGAGTTCTGTAAATACTATAAACTCACATAACGAGAACAAGAAAATTAAGTCACACTTATTTTGAAACTGAATAGTGTCAATCGGTCTAATGAATGAAGATGGTTGCTTGGCCATCAGAAAGACAGAGAAGGAGAACTCATTTCCTAGTGTCCTGTGGCAAAGGAGTAAAATGACTAGAAAACCATTTTACAGCTTTATTCTTCTTCTCAACAAAGCTCACCTGGGAACACCAATGAGACTCGGTAACTTCTTCCAAGTGATTAGGCATGGCAAATAAAATTGGCATTTCACGTAATGCTAAGAATAAACAGTTGAGGCCCTCTTGTGACCGTGCTGGTCAACTTGCTTGTCGAGGGGATAATGTTTGATGTGCTTACCAGCTGAAAACTATTAGGATCCAAGTAACAACATCATGTGCCAACAATATTCCTATCAGTTTGACATAATGTAATGGAATTTCTAGCAATTAAAATGCTTTTGTGCATGAGATGATTAGTCTACATGAAAGATCTTTCATGCAATCTCATACTGAACCTGTGGGCACCTCTGATTAGGCATATCCTGCCAGTCCATAATGTGGGGAATATTGTTGATTTGGGGGTTGGGGTTGCTGATGCTGGTAAGACACACACACTGTCTCTGTGTGTGTGTGTGCGTGTGCGTGCACGCACACGTGCATGTGGCTGCCCTTGTAAGCACATTTATGCCCTTTCCCCCCCTCTCTCAGTGTATGGCTGTGCCATTAAATTTATTCTTCTACCCAGTAGCCACTTCTTTGTGTTCACAATTTATTTTGTTTAATTCTGCAACTTCACTTTGGAGTTTGTTATGGGTTCACTATTTTTTTTAATATTTCAAGACTTTGTGCAAGTAGTGTTACCGGATCATAATTTAGTTTTCTAATGCTTATTTCCTTCTTTCGTCATGTTTGTTTTGTTCTTACTGTACCGCACTTTTAAGTCAGTTATTTATTTGTTTATTATTAATGAGTTGATGCGGTTGATTTTATTTATTTATTTTATGTTTTCATGTAGAATGCTATCTAATATTCTGATGTTTCATGAAGGAGGAAGTTGCCAAAGAATTTGATATACCAGTTCAATTTCAGCGGTTCTGGATATGGGCAAAAAGACAGAACCATACTTATCGTCCAAACCGTCCATTGACACCACAGGAGGAAGCACAAACTGTAAATATATTACTGTTTTCCTTTCCATTAATATAATTATGGGTTGATAAAGTTCTTTGTGAGTATGCGTAGTGGGCAGCATATTAATTACGCATTCGTGAACCTTTAGAAGTTGAGACATATGAATAATATATGTTAAGTATGAAGAATACTGATTTACCAGTTATCAGTGGTTGATGAAGGTTTGTTAAAGTTATCTAGTCTGCTATGTGATAACAAAGTACAAGATTCTGCTACTTTCCAGTGGGCAAAATTAAAGTTCTCTTCATGTAACTCCTTATATCTGTTCATTTTGATATGTAAACAAAGACTGGTCGATGGACTGGAGACTTCGGAAGATGCAAATTATATAATTTAGGATTCAGCAAAATGTAAAGAATATTAAAAAAACCATAATAGAATTGTAAAAGCGAAGGAAAAATGCAGATTTTGCCAGTCTCTGTCTTGGGATCACCATCACGGGTATCATGTCTGGATGTCTCACTTTGTTTCGCGATTGTGATAAGCTGTCTTAGTTGATTTTGGTTTGTTGAATCTCTTCAGATTTAGTAAACTTTGTTTCGCGATATTTGTGCAGTGTTTATTGCCTATTTCATCAATCTATTCTGTTTTCTTAAAACTTTAGCCTTGTCCTAATTATGGTGCGTAGGTTGGAGCATTGAGGGAAGTTTCCAATAAGGCCCACAATGCAGAACTGAAGTTGTTTTTGGAAGTAGATTTTGGACTGGTATCACTTTGACATTCTAGATAATCTTGTTAGCTGGCTTTGTAAATATGACAATTGGGGGATTTCATTACTCATTTCTCAAAGGTGTTTGCTGTGTTGTATGTATAGGACTTACATCCTGTTCCTCCACCAGAAAAAAACAAGGAAGACATACTGCTGTTCTTTAAGTTTTATGATCCGGAGAAAGAAGAGCTTCGGTACTTACATTTTTATAATTGTAGTCATTATTTCCTTTTTTTTTTCTTTTCTTTTCTTTTTTTTTTTAAAATAATTTTGGCTGCCATTTTGCTCTCTTATTTTTCCAGATATGTGGGGAGGCTCTTTGTGAAGAGCTCTGGAAAGCCCATTGAGATCCTAGCAAAATTAAATGAAATGGCTGGATTTGCTCCTGATGAAGAGATTGAACTCTTTGAGGTTTGTCTGGTCATTGAATTATAGCACAATTGGATTTTTACTTGAATACACATAAAATCATGTTGCATAGTAAACCATATGTATTACTTTTCCTTTTTAAGATCCATTTGATGTTTTTTCATAATGCATTGTTATTGTTTGCCATTCTACAGGAAATAAAATTTGAGCCATCTGTTATGTGTGAACCCCTTGATAGAAGATCTTCATTTCGATTGAGTCAGGTACTTTTACTATTTCATTGTATTTTTATCAGTCCAATATATATCTGTTTCTTTCTTATGTACTCACTCCTTCGCATCCTTTGTTGCCCCCAAGCTCAAGATGGGGACATTGTTTGCTTCCAGAAACGTTCTCCACCTGATCGTGAAGAGCAAGTCCGTTTTCCTGAAGTTCCTTCATTTTTGGAGTACGTGAAGAATCGCCAGGCCAATCTTGTATTCCTTTAGATTGTCCTTTTCCGGCCTTTTGTTGCGTAACTAAACTAAGGGGTGCAATGTACCTGATGTCTCATTGTGCTAATGTTATCCAAAATCAGAGGACCCCATGTTACTAAAAATACAGATGTTTTGCGCATTTGCAATCAATTATTCATCTGAATTTTTTTAGATTACCATGCCCAGCAAGGTTTGGATTGACTGGGATGACAGTTTCTCATTCCGAATCTGTAAAATCATAATTTTGATCAAATCACACATTGCAGTATACCCTTCTAATCTCTTATCCCCGTCTTCTGACATGGCGTACCCTATGAACCATGCTTTTCGGCCTGGTGAACAAAATTATACCCATAACACCTATGTCAGCTTTTTGTCTGAATACAAACAAAACGAATCGCTTTCTAGATGATCCTTCTAGAAGAAGGTGATTCTAACAATCTTTGCTTTCTGTTCCAGACACTTCTAGGAATTCTGTTGAAGTTACTTTCTTGCCTTTTCCTATTTCAGTCTCTTTGCATTTAGTGAGGATAACCTACATTGTCCTTTGTCCTCTATGAAGTTTTTTACTCGTTGACTTAAATTAACTGGAAAGCTCTTGCCCTGCATCCAGAGAGAGTTGGGGTGGAGGGGGTGATCCTTTAAAAAACTGTCATTTTGCAGTATCTCTTCTCTTCAAACTCCTTTTCAGCATGTATTTTTTCTTTTGCAGATTGTGCATTTTCGAGCCTTGGAGAGACCCAAGGATGATGAATTTTGCCTAGAATTGTGAGTATTGTCAGATGCCAATATCTAGACTTTTAAGGAATGCGATTAGCAAGTACTATTTTCCACTTGTCTACTTTTGGGAAAGTTGTATGTGACTATCTCTGGCATATATCTACAGATCAAAGAATCACACTTACGATGATGTTGTGGAAAAAAGTTGCCCAGCGCCTTGGTTTGACGATCCATCTAAAATTCGGCTTACTCCCCACAATTGCTATTCTCAGCAACCAAAGCCCAATCCCATCAAATATAGATCAGTTGATCATTTGCTAGACATGCTTGTCCACTACAATCAGGTAGAGGCATAAAGTATTGCATCTCTGATTTGTTTGTTATTTATTGGGGGTAGGATTTGGCGGTGTGTGTGTTGATGGAAGTGATGGACTAAGACAATTTTTGGTTTCTTATGATAGGTTTCTGATATACTGTATTATGAAGTGCTGGACATTCCTCTTCCAGAATTGCAGTGTCTGAAGACACTGAAAGTCGCCTTCCATCATGCTACCAAGGGCGAGGTGCTGATGTCGCTATGCTCTATTTGTGTTATCATTGCCAACTCAAGTTGTATAAGTTCATTGACCTATGACATCTTGTCCTTTTCAGGCCATAGTTCTCAATATTAGATTGCCAAAGCAAAGCACTGTTGGAGATGTTCTCAATGAGATCAAAACAAAGGTTAGTTCATTGCTGCATGCAAGTTGTATTCCAATTTCCAAGCCATAAAGTTTGAATTGGAATACTCATTATTTCTTCAACACTTGTCCTATTGGAAACAAAGATGAGGAATACTGAAGTTAAAAACTGTCATTAAACTGATTTCATTCTTCCCCATATCTCCTCTTGGGGGTTTTTAACAGAAAAGTGTGGATTGCAAATAATATTACACATTTGGGATAGATTCTGAGTTTTTTAATAATTTAAAGTGAGTCGTTAATTGAGTTAACAACTCAAAAACTCAATCAACGACTGAATGTTTTTGTTTTTTTTTTTTGAAAAATTGATTCGTGATTAGAAATCACGACTGGGCACAGGCACCAATTAGCTAGATACATTGTGGGTGGTGCTTAGATTTTAGAGGATTTTGCAATGATCACTTCCTATATTCCAATTTTAAGTTCTTATCCGAGATGTACATGTATTGTCTACGATATACATGTTAAAATAATTGGACTAAAATAATTAATGTAATTATTATTGCTTCTTTGCCAGAATATTTCATTTCAAAATCCTCTAAACACCACCCACAGGTAATCAAATTAACAAATAAATTAAATAAAGTTAATATCAGTAATTAAAGGGATCAAAAAGTATGAGCAGAAAACCTTCTTTGTAAACTATATTGAATAAAGAAAAACACTCATATAGGATGGTTTTACAGGTCAAAATCCATAAAATGGATCCTAAACCCATATCCACTGGGCATAGGCATCGATATTTTTGTAATATTTTGGGGGCATGTAAATTTTTGTAATATTTAGTCGCTGACATAATAGCACTTTCGACTCGAAAAGTATTAGTTTTTTCTCAAAAGTATTATATGTTGAATTGAAAAATATTACCGACTTTGAATAATTCGCTGCACAATTCTTGGAAAAATTCAATGTCTGTTCGTTTATTATTTCTATTTTTTCTTTTCATTGATTTGCATTATAATATAACTCAAATTTTTACATACTGACCGAGAAAAGCATCAAGATTTCATTAAGTCGTATTTGTTTTCGTTTTTCATGTTTTCTTTTTGTTTATTTCGGTTGTGGTTTGGGTTTGATTCGTCGTTATTGAAGAAAATACATTTTTGACTGGACTCGAACTGTCTCGTCTCACGGAGACAAAATATCAAGTGTGTCGTCGTTGTGTTTTGGCATTTAAAGAATTACTTAATCAATTTTTCTAATTTTATTAATCAAAAGTATCCAATAAAACTATCTTCCATTTTTTCAAAAACAATTCTATAAGATTTACCCCCAAAAAAATAGATTATGTAGATAGAATCCTTGATTTTGAATTAACTATTATCTTTTAGATTATACATGGATAAATATGAAGCCGACATGTGGATTTAGGAAAATAAGGAGTTGACACATGTCTCAGAGTAGTAAGGTAATGGCATTTGACATATTTGTTTTTTGTTTTAGTATATAGGGTTGATAATAAATTTAATATCCATAGAAAAGTGAGTTTTTGTGCAATATAAAATCAAAGAGTTATTTCCATTAATTAATCATATTATTAACCAACCTCAACCCTTTTAGAAAGAGGGGTCCCCTGCTCTTAGTCTTGGTTTTGGTGGAACTGTACAATTTCTAAAATTAGGCACAAAGAGAAAAACAAAGAAAAAAGTTACAAAAAGATCACTTCAAATCAATTAATTATACCACGCAAATGGTGCTTGTGCGGTGTGCCCAGTCGTGAATTGAGCTCACGACTGGAATAATTTTTTTTTAAAAAAAACTTTCAGTCGTTAATTGAGTCAACAACTCATCTTGAGTCGTTAATTCGATTAACGACCCACTTTAAATTTTTAAAAACCTCAGAATCTACCCCAAATGTGTAATATTTTTTGCAGATCACAATTTTCTGTTAAAAAACCCTCTTCTTGCTTAAATTATTTTTGTTCTTTAACCTTTTAAAGCAAAGTTTCCTATGATAAAAGTGAGAAAATAGCTGTGCATAAGATAAGATAAGGTCTCACATCTTGTTCATCTTATAATAGGTAGAGTTGTCTCATCCAAGTGCTGAGCTTAGGTTGCTTGAAGTTTTCTATCACAAGATATACAAGGTAATGTTCTCTGCTCTAACATGTATTGGGTCTTGATGTGTTGGCAAAACTTTGCTGAAAGCCTGGAACCATACTTCTGTTTTAGAAATTGTCACGCGGAGAGATCTGTTGAGGAGGATTTGTTATTTACTATATTATATCTCAGGAATTTTGGTTAGGATTATCAGCAAAATGATATTGTAATTGATCTAATCTTGGTAACTTTGTGTTCTTTTGGAAATTCTTCATGGAGCCAATAATTCTAAGTAACTTCTGAGATTCTATTAATATAAATATTTAGCTGAGTTAAATTCTACATTATGAGAAATTTACAATCTGCTTTCTCATTTTTTCAGATTTTCCCCAACCATGAGAAAATTGAGAACATAAATGACCAGTACTGGACTTTGCGTGCTGAGGAGGTGAACTCTCTTTCCCAATACACTTTCTTGCTCTCTTTGCTGTCCATGATTTGTGTGCGCACCATTATCTGAACTGGTTGAACCTTCCTAAATCTGTACTTTAAAACTGATAATATGATCTACTCATCTACCGGATGAAGTCTGAACACTGTTTGACCCCAAATTGAGGAAATGACAATATTACACAAGTAATAAGGTGCATCAAGAAAACAATCAACAAGTCGATATGAATATCCTACATCAACTCTAAAAATACGGGATCAACCCAAAAAACAAGTTTCAAGCTATTTCAGATAACAAACCTCCCTATCATTTGCATAGAAGCCTATTCAAGAAAATCATCTGTCAACTTCCATTCTCTGCATAGCCATCCATTGCCTTGTGAGAAATGAATACCTTTGAGCCCCATAATTCAGCATCTCACCAAGTCAACCTAGTATGCGCCACCAGAGGAAGATAATTTGTGGAGACCCTGAGTGAACTATGAAAGAACTGAAAGCTGGTCTGATTCCGGGATTCAACAAAGTTCAGACTCTCTTCTTGCTTCAGAACCTCACCTCTAAAGAAGAAAAGAAACCGCTGATTGGCACCGTTTTTCCACAGATAAAGCATCTCTATAAACATTTCGACATAGCCTGTTGTTTCTCACTTCAAATCTGATAAATTGTTGCTCCAACAGCAAACTTCAAAATCAGATACTGAAAATTGATGTCAACTATTTGAGAAGATATCCACCCAATAATTTGCTGCCAGTTACCTCATTGCCATTGCATACTGCATTTACTAAGGAGAAACTATCAAATTCTGAAAGTGGAATATATGTTAGTTTTGAATGAACTTACTTTTTCTGCTATGGTAGATATGTGGATATGGCCTAATGGATTCATGCATCTTATATTTATATGGTTTTGTTCTCTCAGATTCCAGAAGAAGAAAAGAATATTGGACCCAATGATAAAATGATTCACGTTTACCATTTCACAAAGGAGATTGCACAGAATCAAGTGGTATTTCACCCTTTGCTGGATTCTATGTCTGCAAGTAGATATCTGTATGAGTATTAACTAATTAAAATGTTTGCATTTTATTTCCCTGAACAGCAAGTCCAGAATTTCGGGAACCATTCTTTTGGTCGTTCATGAAGGTGAAACATTAGCAGATGTTAAAGCACGCATTCAAAAGAAATTACAGGTTCCAGATGAGGAGTTTTCCAAGGTATGTTGTATTACCACTATGTTTGGATATCTAGAAAACATGGAGACTTCTGTGAGGATGACATATCCGTACCGGATATGTATCGGATACGATACTTTATCCGATACTCCACGAATATTCCGTGCATACATATCTATAGTATCAAATTTAAAAAAATAAAAAAATCGGCCTAGACATCCCAATTTGAAAGAAACAAAGCCACGTCCATATGAATTCTTATAAATCCACATATGGAAAGAGATAGAATCTACCCTATTGCTGATATTTTCTACATGTTTTGTGTTCCATGTGAGTTATCACATTTCAGATTTGAGTATTTATGAAATTTCAGTTTTTTATGTTTGAAACATTGTTTTTTTTTTTAAATTATACTTGGTAAGTCTATATATTCAATAATATAAAAATATATAATTTTATATGTATATCTATACCGTACCCATATCCTTAAAATTTCAAAAATATGACGTATTCCCTTACCCATATCGTATTGTGCCCGTGTCGCGTACTTGTATGGCCGTATCAGCGCTTCATAGTTGGATATTGAACGGATGAAGGAAAATTATTTTCTTGCTAATGATGTAACTTTGTATTTTATGTTTTGCAAATCTTTTTTTCTTCCTTTACCAATCCAAATGTTGCATACTGATCCATTTTCAAGAATTCTTGCTTCACTTTCTAAAAGTTGCCCTTATTAAGTAGTTGTATTTAACTGCTGAAGTAGTATTCTGATCATTTGATATTTTGCTAAAATGACCAGTGGAAGTTTGCCTTTCTGTCATTGGGACGTCCAGAGTATCTCGAGGACTCTGACATTGTCTCCGGTCGTTTTCAGGTGACACTCTCATTTTGATTATGACTACTATGTAGTTTTTCAATAATTAATTTCCGCGAATGTTGTAACCAAGACTGAGAAACTTGTATTCCTCTCTTCCAGAGAAGAGATGTCTATGGTGCTTGGGAGCAGTACCTGGGGCTAGAACACTCCGATACTACTCCTAAAAGGGCATATGCTGCAAACCAGGTAAACATATACACACAGAGAAAAGTCATATATTGCCGTAATATAATATATTTGAATTTCGAACTGGGTTTCAACTGTTTATTATGCGTGTCTCGGTTTTTTACCTTTGCAGAATGCATAGAGCATGATCCCTAAGCTTTTCTTGAGACTTTTTCATTTTTCTGATAATTGCAGAACCGCCACACATTTGAGAAGCCCGTGAAAATATACAATTAGAGTTGAGTTGCACTTGTCTGAAAATGCCTACTCCGATGCCATGATTAGATAGGCAAAATGGAAAGTGTGGATATGGAAAGGAGAATTAAGGTAAAAAAGAACAAAGGCTATGGTGATTCTTTCACTATTATTTATCATTTCGACTAGAGTTAGAAGAGGGGCTCCACTCATACATGTATGTTGTGTTAAGTGGTCGGTAGATCTTGCGCCTCTCGTCTTTACATTCACCTTGCTTTGTAATTGGCGGAAACTATGACATTGTCCCGTGTAATTTGTCATGCATAACAAGATTTTGGTTGGTGGGTTTGTAAAGTGGGTATAGTTAGGTCTTCTATAATGTATTATGTTTTACTGTAGTCATTTTTGTCATATTTCCTTTTGAGCTTCATGTCCCCTTGTTTTGGTTGTATTTCATGTCTTATAAATAGGGGACGTGATTGTAACAGAAACAATTTTTACATTGCTTTTTTAAATAGATATATTTGATTAGCCACCATTATTCAGAGTATTAAATTTGGTCCCTATATTTTCCTTTTTCTGCCTATATAGGATGACGTGTGCTCAATTTTTCGCACCTTGCGTTCCCTAAAATATTTTCCCAAACAGCCCAGTAGTCTTTGAAGGAATAGGAATAGGAATAGGAAGAAGCAGAAACATGGAAAAGTTTTATGGCGCTCGACGCTAAGTGGTTAGTATCGATATTAGTAAAAGTAACAGAACTATCCGACTGTAAACGAAATGCAAGGAGCAACCCAATGAACATAACCATCTATGTGAAAATTCAGCAGCTTTGTGATATTCGATTGGTTTGTATCTAAAGTATGGAGAAAAAAACCCAGTAAACCCACACTTTAACTATGTAAAAACTTGGTGACGTTACAGATATGGATTGCCAGTCTACAAGACTCTGTAGGAGATCACACCTTCATTCGTCTCAATGCTTAGGCGATTCATTTTTATGAGCAGCAAAAGATAAGATCTTGCTTTATAGCCTGCATAAGAGAAAGCACTATCAGTCAACTGAAGTTTGAGCTAGTAATTAAACTGTCCAAGTATTTATCGTCCTTCATAAATTCCTATTGTGTACACATTGTATCAAGTTTATTTGTAAAGATCTAATGATGCTATAGTTCCAAAGAAAATGATGAACGTTAATAGACGCAACTACACCATATTTTTTATCCATGTTCTACAGGTGGAACGTGCCAATTCTATTTTTCAACTCCATGCCGCCTTCATTTACAAAATTAGCGGAAAATCATCCAAATATTGTTTCATACCAAGAACTAAGCTATTGAGAATATGGCAGTATCTTGTTTTGTGCCGTTTTATGAAGCTAGTATGAAATAAAATACGAAGACCACACTACGAACATTTCCTGCCCTTGGAACCTAGAAGATGAAATCAGATGCAGAGTAGGAAATGCCCAGGTGACAGGTCATGCAGCTATAATCAATAGCTGAACTTCATGCTTTTGGCCTGTGAAAAGGGAAATTCAAACTAGAAACTAGTGTTACGATACATACCCAATTCTAGTAATTCAATTTCATCTTGTCGGAAGGTGTCTGGCTTAATCTTTCTTGTTGCTATGCATGAGTTCATCTTTTCAACCGCAACTAAGAGATCCTGCATAAAGCACACTTATATGATTTTTATTAAGGAGAAGACGTAGTTGATAACAACAATTTCAAACTTCTTTCTTAGCTATTACTATCCTTGTATGGAGCATGATGATCATATAATGATGTGACAAAAATAGCAATGAGACTTGGTGCAGAAACCAAACAGCACCTTCAAGTCACAAAAACACAAATAGACTACATGTTTGCTTGGTCCTTTCGAAATTTCTTAGAGAAGATTGTTTTATGTAGCTTTAGTTAGACTCTTCTGTCTCCAGCTAATGGGCTAATGAAGATCCCTTTTCCACCAAAGACTCGGCATATACCGAAGTCAAAATTAATTGAAAATCAAGGTTTCAACTTTCAAGTTGCTTCATGTGGCACAAAGGAACCAAGGTGGCCTTAAATTACATAATACAGCTAATAAAGCCTTTCTTTCTATATACTCACAACTATAAATGTAGACTGCGTAAGTTCAAATTTTACTCTTCCTTGTCGCAAACAGTTAGGTGTTGATCACAGTTAGGTTTACATATTATCCATCGAAGACTTGGGAAAATTCTCCCAAGTAATCTCAAAGCCGAGTCAAAGATATTTGACTAGAAATTTGTGTTTTTCCTGAGACATGTCAATGCTGCATCCTACATTTTACGCTGGAGATGCATGATTGTGTGCCAATATTGAGATAAAGTATTACAGAATCAGTTCAAAATCTTACGATGAACTTTGAAATAAAAACATCTGAAAACCAGACCAAAACAAAAATATCATACCTCCCAGGATACCAAACCCTTCATGTGTTTCGCAGACTTTCATAATCATCTCTTGAGATATTCAGAAGATGCCTGGAATCTTCATATTGGTTCAGATCATCTGTTGTTTCCCCTAGTTATTATAAGCAACTGTATCAATCAGTCATACTATTTCATACTCCTATTAGACTATGTATAAGAATAAAGTTTCATAAGTCCCAACTTTTCATACCTATCTGAAAATCAGGTTCATCCATCTCAAAACTAGTGTCATCTTCACCACATTCACCATGCACATGAAAGAAACATCAGTTATTTGTAACAAGTACATGGCTGGCCATTCTATTGTTGGAGTATAGTCAACTCACCTTGAGATGCAATGGTTGCAAGAGAAACATCAGAGATCCCAAAATTCTTTAAACTCAATGAATCATCGAGCCTACATCACGTTAAGTAAAGCAAACTGATATATGTATATATACAATGGCGAAGCCAGACACGAAAGTGAGGTGAGACGGATAAAAACTCAAAAAAATCCATACAAACTCTAACTTGTTTTTAAAAAACATCTCTTAGTGATATAAGATATTAAAAACAAAAATGGTTTAGCTCTGCTAGTGTATATATAGCCATAACAGCATTAGAAGATGAAATCAAGAAAAACAACAGAAGTTTCCCTACACACAAATCTTACAATCGAAATTAGGAGCTACTAGATTTCTCTAGTGAAATTCAAAGGATACTCATACAAGGGATCCTCTTCTGCAACATCATCACCCTTGGACTCATTGCTACTTCCCAATGAGAAATCATCCAATGCACAATGGTCTAAAACATCTTCTTCATCAAAATCGACTAAAACCCCAATGAAAGTAAGACAAGAAATAAGTGTCATAAAATTGGAAGCAAATGTCAGGAAAGATAAAAAGGAATTGAAGAAAGTGAGGCGAACGAACGTGGGGGAATGTAGTTGGAGGAGGAACGGAGGTGATCCTGGAGGGCAAAAATGTCATTCTGATTCTTCTTCAAGACCTCATTGCAGTGTCCCAACAGCTCCTCAAAAGAGACTGTGGCAAAGGACATGGATTCCAGCATGTTCAAGTCGTCTCCGGCAGCAGATACTCTTCTATTAACGCTTTGCACGAAGGTTGTTGATGCAGAATCTACCGATTCAAAATTCAGGTGAGATGCATAAATAAAGATTACAAATAAAGGAGGTAAATTAGAGAGTTTATCCTCCATTTAACGAGCTAAAGAAGTTTTGTAATTGCGGAGGTAACATACCAAGGGGATGGGGCGGCGGTCAACGGATTCTTTCAGGGCGGAGCAGCTTGTTTGGAGGTGGTCGCAGAATTTCGTCACCGTTCTGCACAATTTTCCGATCGGCTCCTCCATTGCCTTTTTCCCTCCGACTCTACAAATGACCGCTTTAAACGATTTTTGAATTTTGTCACTAATAAGAGTATATTTATGTTACCAAGACTAAAAAAAATAAAAGCGCCTGTAGCTCAGTGGATAGAGCGTCTGTTTCCTAAGCAGAAAGTCGTAGGTTCTACCCCTACCTGGCGCGTTTAATTATACTTTTTACGTTTTCCATGATTTAGTGCATTACTCTCCTTTATATTACATTTTATAAATTTTTACTTCTTTTTAGTTTTTACTATGTATCATGTATACATTGTATAGGTTATAATCCTTTACGCTTTGTTTGGATGAAGGGATTTGAAAAGTGCATTACTCTCCTTTATTTTACATTTTATAAATTTTTACTTCTTTTTAGTTTTTACTATGTATCATGTATACATTGTATAGGTTATAATCCTTTACGCTTTGTTTGGATGGAGGGATTTGAAAAGTGCATTACTCTCCTTTATTTTACATTTTATAAATTTTTACTTCTTTTTAGTTTTTACTATGTATCATGTATACATTGTATAGGTTATAATCCTTTACGCTTTGTTTGGATGGAGGGATTTGAAAAGTGCATTACTCTCCTTTATTTTACATTTTATAAATTTTTACTTCTTTTTAGTTTTTACTATGTATCATGTATACATTGTATAGGTTATAATCCTTTACGCTTTGTTTGGATGGAGGGATTTGAAATACAGATTTACCGATTAGATGGGGTTATTCTATAATAGATTTTAAATTCTTGAAAGCTATTTGACGATTAGGGATGGATTTTACAAAAGGGTACACTCTCACAAACCTATTTGTGCCTTGAAACTTGCAATGCGGTTGGCAATCTATTCCAGCCCACATTTGCCACTCGATTCTTCCATTTTATTACTCGTGTTTGTTGGGACTTTGTTTGGCCCCAGTCCAACCTTTAGGGCGTGATACTCTGTGTACCCTTTGGTTTCTCCAGACACCAAAAGGGACCTTAAGCCAATAATAAACTTCGGTTCTACTGTTTTTAAATGTACTATTTTTTTTTGTTGGGGGGGTGGGGGTGAAAGCCCCTCCCAATGTGTTTCCCTTACAAGTGCAACTATAGTTGGTCTCATAATAAAATATCAGTTATCTTCTCCTCGAAAGAGGAAAAGTAGAAAACGTCATGGACGACAAATATGATCTGCATTTACCTCAATATAAATTTATACACAGAAAAAAGGTGCTGCCAAAATAAGATGCTGCAAACATTTAAACATGCTGGAAACAATGGGGTTCACAAAGGCAATCAATAGCATGCATCAACTTTCTCCGTGGGCCAACAGCATCTGTACCCATATCTTTAAGCTTTTTCATAGTAAGATTTGCCAGTTGAAATTTATTAACACTTCTCCTCTGAAAAACCTTGACAAAATGGCCAAGCCCAAGAGAAACCAGCCAATTCTCCAATCCCCCAGCCTTCTTCAGTTTTATCTCAAGATACGACGCTCTCATTCTTCGATCTGGAAACGCACGGCTACCAGCAAATATCATCATTCCCTTATTACCTTTTGAGGCGCTACATTTACCAATGCCCATGCCGTAATTGTCTAAATCGATCCTATGACATGGCTTTTGGATCGTTATGTTCGGTTTAGAAGGATGTAATATTGCAGGAGGATTAATATCCTGTTTTGGAGACGATGACAAGGATTCATGTGTTTCGTGAACTGATTCCTTTGAGGCAGAGCTCGTTGCTCTGGGCGGCTGGGAATTGGTACTTCTTGGCCTTTCTTGTAGCTGAGCTTCTCCTACATTAGGCATCGTGGGGATCACCTTGTTAGGCAATGGTGGGATTAAGATGGTGATTTTCTGCTTTTTGACCACCATCCAATCTCCTTCATCAGATGAATCAACTGCTTGGGAACCTTCATTTTGATGCTTCTTGCCGAGGAGCACGACGGATGTGTCTCTGTTTCGGCTTCACCATTAGCTCTATATCTGCCAAAATTAAGCCATGTGAGGAAACAAAAATCTGGCAAACAAGAATTGAAAATTTATGACCTCAACACACGGTCAATTGGTATATATGAATGAGAAAGGGTATTCAAAGTTGATTTACAAGCCAACTATTACGAGTTCATACCATCACATCATGCTACAAAACAAAAAAACTTGTAAAGGCAAATTATATGAAAAAAGTACTCGGATGATCAAGCATAGACACCGAATTAACACAATGAAAGAGGTAAAAGTGTATCATCTCTGCTTCGTTATGTAACCAAAAGAAAAAAATCAAGATATGTAGATCAAACCATTGCAGTATACCTATTTTTAAACAATAGCTCCAGTTTCTCCGGATTCATCCGAGAAACGAAAAAAATGGAGAAGAAAGAAAGAAAGACAGAACAAATGAATATGCTGAGGGATAAAGGAAGGGTTAAAAACACTTGGACCATTATAAACTGCACATACAAGATCATGTTCCAAGATTCATTGCTAGCTGCTCTTAATCTCATATTAGAAATGCATACCCGATTCAGTCAAGCATTCAGTAACAAAGCACCAGATAGCAGCCACATGTATTATTTACCTCAATAAAACAAATTTTGAATTTAAAGATTCACTTTACTTATCTTATTTGGTTGGTTAACCAAACCCTATATCCAACTGAGGCTTAAACTCCTGAACTATTACATAGCAAAAAATAGTCACAACTCACAACCATAAACACATCAAATTTCTTAAAGCTTTCCATATACATGATAAGGAGCCATTATAACCCTTTATCAAGACAGCTAGGTTATATCAACTCATAACACAGAAATTCCTGCAAGGGAATCTGGATTGTACCCAAACTATTATCCTATTGATGAAGATTTCCTTGGTCAAAAACCATACTATAATCGTAATCTTCAAAAATACTGCAATTTCATAGAGGTCCATCGCTTTAAGCTTAAAAACATATAAATCCGCCATTACTCCTCTTCGAGTTCAAATTCACTTATTAAAAACGGGATCGATC
This sequence comes from Rehmannia glutinosa, assembly GCA_016081115.2. Lineage (NCBI taxonomy): Eukaryota > Viridiplantae > Streptophyta > Magnoliopsida > Lamiales > Orobanchaceae > Rehmannia > Rehmannia glutinosa. The sequence continues at coordinate 12,893,669 of CM071934.1, read as the reverse complement.
TAAACTCAAGGGTGAGGAATTTCCAAATCAAGATAATTGAACATGTGAAAATTTCAAGACACTTCAGGAGAGAGTGATAAAAGTAAAAGAAAGAAGAAAAACCTGGTGAGGACGCAAGAAAGATTTCTGAGAATAATCGAGAGCTCCAAACAAATCCCCGCTTCGATCTCTTAAAGACGTCACCGCTACCTACGATTTACTTCATTCGTTTACAATGTCTACTGCCTACAACGCTTTTCTCCATTGGATAAAATTGTAAATTCAACTCGAATCTTCTTCTTCTTTGTTTGTTTTTCTTTATGATGAACCTTTTTTTTTTTAGGAACTTTATGATGAATTTTGAAAAGACTGAATAAATTTACACATTTTTAGTGTAATAATAAATAGGGCAAAATACAATCACACTCCTCAACTTGGTCCTATATTTTATTTAGGCAAAATTATTTTTGGTCCTCTAAGTAGACATCTTTGGAGATTTGGTCCTAATTTTTTTTTTTTTGACTTTGGATTTAGTCCTTTAAGTGGGTAAAATTCGAATTTTTGGTCCTATTACCTCCTATGCGCGGTCAAGGTGACTTATTAGGCTAACATGGAATATCTTTTTCCAATAATTAATATTTCAATTATAATGGATGAAATGGATGCTTATTTGATAATACACTTGGCAAAAATGGAGAAAAAATAAGAACAAATACAACTTGGTATTATAATTAAATTAAAATTTATATAAAATAAGAATAGTTTAATTATATAATATATTTAAATTATTTCTTAAACTTAAAAAACATAAAGTGTGCAATAAAATTCAAAATATTTTAATTAGATAAATATATTTGAAATTCAATAAAAATATAGATTTTACAAGATTATTAAATTACTTCTTATGTTTTTCAAAATATAAATAATTTAAGAAAAATCTTATTTAGAAATAACTTTCAAGTAAAATAAATCAACATGTAAAATATTTATGAATAATTTAAAAACAAATATTTTTTGGATAAAATGTAAAATATTTAGTAATCATTGTACTTATAATTAGTGCTTTTTTTGCACAAATATATTTTCTTATATTTGTGCAATGATTACTTAATTTTTACATATTGATTTATTTTTCAATATTTTTTAAAATTATTATTTTTTTAAATAAGAAGTTACGTAAACTAATGATGTAAAGTATTTTTTTTATTACTGAATTTCAAATATATTTATCTTATTAAAATATTTTACCACAAGCTTGTAGCTCAACTGGTATCGCTTACCCTTTGTAAGGGTGTTGGTAGTGTTCGAACCCTGGTATCTTTGAGTTTCTTTGAAATGTATCCCCTCCTCCAACTAGTACTCTGACTTATTAAAAAATTTATTAAAATATTTTAAATTGTGTTGCATTAATTATTTTTTTTTGTAAATTTAAGATATAATTTAAGTATATTATGTAATTACAAATTTTATTTTATTTAAATTTTAATTTAATTATAATGCCAAGTTGGATTTGTTCTTATTTTTCCTCCATTTTTGGCAATTGTGTTGCCAAATAAGCATCCATCTCATCCATTATAATTGAAATATTAATTTTTGGAAAAATATATTCCATATAAGCCTAACAAGTCACCTTGACTGCTATAGGAGGTAATAGGACTAAAAATCCGAATTTTACCCACTTAAAGGACTAAATCCAAAGTCAAAAAAAAATTAGGACCAAATCTCCAAGCATGTCTACTTAGAGGACTAAAAAAATAATTTTGCCATTTTATTTATCCATGAACTTGCAAATATAACATGGCCTAACGTAAAAGATGCCATGTAACTTTAGGTGAGTGGCGTTTTAGACAATAATTATTAAGTTTGCAAAATATGCCTGTAAGTTTATAAAGTGTTGCAAGATTGGTCCTATAAGTTTTTACTTAAGCAAATTATGTCCTATAAGTTTTGAATTGTTGCAAAATTGGTCCAAAGGGATAATTGAATATTTCCATAATACCAACTATACCCTTATTCATACATATTGCTAATTTGACTAAGGGTCTTGCGTAAAATGGTATCGAGCCCAGGTTTATTAAGAACTTTTGTTATATTTATGTAATTAACAATTGGTGAGGAGAAATCACTCCGAGATTATGGATCCAGGACCGATGTCCGAGATGTACCCCCTTACAGACATATCGTCAAATATTGACGATGTACGCACAAGAACACTTGACCAGGTTTCATATGGGAATACCAACATGAAGAAAAAGAACAAGCGAGAGCCGACGGGAAACCTTAAGCGCAATGCAAAATGCGAAAGCGAGAATATTATAAGCGATTCTCGGATGCTTAACGGACCACCTATATGTTCACTTGATAAACCTTCAAGAAACGGTTCATGAAAATTCCCATCACAACAATGATTCCGATGGAGTACCCGAGTGGAACGAGATACTTCCGAGACAAATCTAAGTTCTCGAAGATCTTAGAGAAGTCCGTAAGACGGTGCGTGAATTATGACAACCGCCATATTCATCTACAAGTACAAGTTCATCGGATCGAACCGGATGGAGACGATGATATCGTAAGGAAACTCTTGAACTCCTTCATGATATTCAAAAACGAGTCAAGAACACGGAGGACAAGCCGAGTTCTTCGGAGAAAAGAAGCATATAGATTTGGGACAAGTACCTAGTTACACCAAAAAGAGAAACCAACCGAAGTTATACGGAAGATGATAGATGAGGAGAAGCTCATCGCTCTAATCAAAGGAAAATCCATCAAAAATTAAAAAAGATGGATATGGAAAAGATGAATCTTAAAGATCTACATGACCTTGAGAATCCTTCGCAGGATTAGGAATTGTAGATTTAAAGATGAACACAGGAGATGGAACATTGGTCACATATGATCCAAACAGGAGACCAATTCCACCGCCACCACTAGTTAATCCTAACGTCGAAGAAAGCACGGGTTCGAATCGGGAGCTCGGGGACGAGAGGATGCCACGCGGGGATTTCACGACCAGGAGTGATCCACTTTCGGGGACGGGGAGGTCGAAACCCTCTTGCAGAACTCGACAACCTACGGAAGGCCGAATGTTTATCACCGCCTTATGGAAGATCGCACTCGACCCAATACATCCACATGGGTTGATGTTAAATCTGGACATCCCAGATTGTAAAAATAGAGAAGTTCTCATTGATGAATGGGCTTGACTATGAGAATTTCAGCGAGAACCCTCGATCTTACAAATGATTCATTTATTTTACTCCTTGAAATGAGTCTTGAAGGATCGGTAAATATTGCTGGGATATGACCGATGCTAGTACGAAAGGTTCGGTCACATCGGAGAATCACTTAAAGGAATTGTCGATGGTATGGCAAAATTATTCAAAATCCAGTTCATCGGCACATGTTATTTCGAGAGATTAGAGGATAAAAAGAGAAAGAGATATAAACAGCTCTCTATAGCCTTCAGTTGTATGATATTTGTCATATTGATTGAATATATCAAGTTGTTCACCGAATATCGGTGGAAATCAAGATTGAAGAAAAGGAAGTTGCACAACTATTCTTTGCCAAAATTCCGAGTCCCTGGAGAGAAATGCTTATCGGGAATACAAGGATGGAGCGAAAGTAGAAGCGTGGGTCGGAAAAATGTCTTTCCTAAAGGCCAAGTTATCTCGAATGGTGTTACCAAGCGACTCTGTACATGAATTACAAGAGATTAAGAGGAATTAACAAGCGGTTCCTCTATGTTGCGTGGACAATGGCATCCCAACAATTGTGGGAGGTCAACCAAGGCGCACGAGAAAGAAGAAGGAGCGAAGCCATCCATACCGAGGAAGCAACAGTAAAAGATGCAGTCTTCATGGAGACCTAGAAGGTTTTGGTCAAAACAAAAAGCCCGGTTACAAAATGGGGCAAAGACCCGACCAAGAAGGAGTAGAGCCTCTTCATCAGGGTCTAATCAAGCAAGTACCGGCCAGAAATCCGGGAAGGAGAACTTTCGGGCGTGCTCACACGGAGCAAATGAAAGTTTCAAAGAGCTGTAATTCTTTGGACATGCGAGCAAGAGGGCATATCTCAACGGATTGCCCGGACAATCAAAAACAAGGAGTCGACAGGTTCGATGCCACACCGTAAATCGAAGAAGCATCTATTATCGTGGATTTAATATAGGTGTATCGGTTTGAGGATATTCCTCGGATGAAAGCATCTATGAAGAATAGATCTATTTCGGACGATGGAAGTGACTCATTTTTAATCGAGTGAAGAAGAAATTCTTCAGCAGACAGTCAGGGAGGATATGTCAGGATTCCTCTCCCACAGGACGGTTTCTCATAAAACTCTTATGAGAATCATGAAGGAAGATCCAAAGCTTCAAGTCTATGATGGATTTACAATCGGAGCTATGGAAAAAGCATTGGATAAAATTGGGTTTCGTAATAGAAAACACCAAATTATTCACAGGGTAACAACCGGAGAATTTGCTATTCGATGGAATTTACCGGGTAACCTGATCGAGATGCAAGTTGGTCCCTATTAAAGAAATTCAGAGATCAAAAGTAGAGTTAAAAGAGAAGTTGCAAATACACTCTCATGGATTCACATCGAGCCATAAGAGTCATTATTAAGGCAACATTCAAGGAAAGAATAGATTCGCCACTCAATCTTGCTATTTTTGACAAGCGAATCTCACATCTCAAGGATTCATGCCTTGGAGCTAAGTTCTGAAATTTGTATGCGGGAAAATTAGCATTTAATGTCTACCCAAGAATTGCATACAATTTGGTAGATCGAGATTTTAATAGAGTCCTAACCCTTCATCAAGATTTCAAAAGAGTCGATTTGATGAAGGAATGAAATAGGCCTTACTCGATTACATACAAGATTTCCTATGCTCTCTCGAATACCCATCATTCTCAAGTATTCTTGAGAAAGGAATTCATTGAAGTCCCAAGAATCTTTGAGGACTTTGCCAGGGTGGTTTTGTAAGTCCAAGCGGCTACGATAATCTAGAGGGGGTGAATAGATTATCTCCATCTTTCGATTTCGCCCTCTTTTGACAATCGAATGCTCAAACAAAGTAATAAAGGTGCGGAATGTAAACAACACACGTTGATTTAAAGAGGTTCAACCTACCTAGGGCCTAATCCTCTACCACCCCAAGATATCCAGGATGGATTTCGAAAGAAAAAGAATTTTATTAATTACCAAAATTAATACAAATTCAACTTACAACACCTTGAAGAGCACCACACTCTTCTTCAACACCACCTTTGGAGATTACCACAATCTCCCTTTGAAGATTACCACAATCTTCCTTCAACGGCACCTTGTGAAGATTACCACAATCTTCAACCTTGAAGAATACCAAATTCTTCAACACCTCAATAAGAAGATTACCACAATCTTCTTGTACCTATCACCTAGATCATCCAAGTGTGCTCTTACCACAAGAACACTCACAAGGATATCTTGTGTTTGAATGATAACCAAAAATCAAGATTACAACTCAATAATGAATAATACAATTTGAGTGCAAAGTGTAATCAAGAATAGCCTAGACCTCAAGGATGTGAAAGTGATAAGCTAGGCAATTTTACAACAAGAATAATAACAAAGAAAGACCAAGTGTTTGCTTGAAGTGTATCTTGTTGTGTTGTATCTCTATTGTTGTTTTGGTTGCTCTAAAACTTCCTCTATTTATAGGAGATGATTGATCAAGCATAGGCTCCTCTTGGGGATTGAAAATCTGAGAAAAATACAATTAAAATCAAGAATATAGCTGTTAGAAATCAATCCCACATTTTAAGGAAATATGTTTCTTTGTCAAACGGTCGGAAATTTTCTTTGTCAAAGATAGAGCGGCGACGGTCGCACGAAATAGACGTTGGAAAAATACACAGCAAAATAACACAGGCGACCGGTCGACGTCTACCTCGACCGGTCGACCATCACCCCAACCGGTCCCCCTCATGGATTTTGCAAAGATCAAGTGTTCTTGTTTCAAACATACTTGCAGTGCCGGTCGCACCTGGGCGGCCAGTCGGCCGACCGATCGGCCGACGAGCGGACGGTCGACCGCTTGTTTTTCCTTCCGTCTCATTTTTGTTTCTAAAAACATCTTCAGTGCGGGTTGCCCTATAGGGCGACCGGTCGACCACGAGACAGAAATGTTGTCCAATTTTTGTTGAAAATAAAACTCAAGAAATACTCCGAAAATTGTGTAAAAACATTTTAAACCGATCGAGAGTATTTAGACAACATTTAGGAACCTGTTATAGGAGTAAAAACACATTGATAAAAGTGTTGTCCATTTTTAATAAACTTGAGAAAATACTCCTAGGAAAATATTAAAACCATTTTAAATCATTTAGGAGTATTTGGACAACCTTTTAAAAACATTGTTTTGGCGATAAAATAAAATCATCAAAATTAAGATAAAAACATGTATCAAACAATCTCCCCCTTTTTGATGATTACAAACCAAAACAATTTTTACACAAACTAAGAGAGCAATTTTAGAAATGATTTTCAGTAAAAACATTTGACCGTTTGGAAGCAACCAAAATTTCCAAAAATATTAAAGCAACCAAGTAGGGAATAAATATTTTCAATAATAAGCACAAGCTCCCCTATCAACAAGCACATCAAGAATAATGTAAGAGCAATAATCCATAAGCTAAAAGCTTTAGCTTTTACAATTTGTTCAAGAGCTTATAAGCTCCTGTCATAAAACAACATTTAAACAATAATATAAGTCCATCAAGCAACAATTGGACTAAGAACAAATCACAACTTATGGCTTTTATGAGCCATAGCTTATAGCTTTTATGACAAGCTTTTATTAGCTTCTTTGAGCTAATGAGCCAATATCCTGTTTTTTCTCCCTTTGGAATCATCAAAAAGAATGTTAGGATGGTGACAATAATATCAAAACATGCCAAATGGACGGTAAAAACCGTTTGAGCAATTTAAAGCATAATCATCCAAGGAAAATGAGAGAATTGAAACATAAAAGATCCATAAGCTCATTAGTATGCTAAAAACATGATTTCAAAAAAAATTTTAAGACATTTTGAAGCAAGAGAATCATGTAGAAGTTGAAAGTTTCATTGCGACATTTCAACAAACACCTTGTGTGCGAGAAAAATAGAAGAGGTTGTATATAACCTTTGTAAATGGTTCAAGCCAAAAAATTTTCATATCATCAATCAACCTCATTCAAAAAAATATCATATGCAACAAATGCAACAATAGTCCATCAAGAAGGAGCTCAAAGTAGATTCTCAAGGGTTCAACCCAATTGAGATAAGCTAAGAATGATCAAGGCATTACAAATGCCAACAATTAGAGTTCAACAACACATGTATCAAATGTCCCAACATATCCAACTAAGCAAAATGAACAAAGCAATAAGAGAAGCACTTTTACCATCAAGTACTTCATACCAATTATCAAACAATGCTTAAGAGTATTTTTACCATCAAATACTCCATCAAAGTCATGATCATTCACAAGTCATTATCAACTTGCAATTTTAACCCTTTTAAGAAAAACAAGCAAATATCATTAGTACAAATGAGTTTTACAAAAGTTCATAAAAGTACAAAGCAACATTAATGAAAGTGCTAGAAAGTAAAGGGGTGGGATAACATCATTCCTCATCCGAGGAGAAGCAAGATCCGGGAATAAAGTCCTTGATGAATTTCTTCAATTTGCCGATGATTTCTTCAAACTAGAATTTTCCTTTTTCACAACCCGGAGCTCTTTTCTAAGAGAGGCCACATCTCTAAATGTTTCTCTTTCCACTTTGGCCATTCTCTCTTTGAGATTTAGATCCTCGACATCCACTCATCTTCATCTCCTTCCTCCCTAATTTCTTGTTCATTTCCCACATTCTCTTCTTCATTTTCCTCTTCATTCCCCACATCATCTCCTTGTTCGTCAAACTCACCTCTTCCAATATTTTCAACCTCATTGTCATTAAAGAAATCATCCCGAGGTTGTTGTTGATGTCGGGCACGCCCCCTAGCGGCTTTGGTAGGAACCCGTGGTAAATGTCGTCGCATTCTTACCATTTGTAGAATGTTGGCATTATCAAAATCATTGTGACGAATTTCTGTATTCATTTCATTTTCCGGGTATCCCGATAAATATAGGAGACGGCAAATTAAATTACCCAATGTATATTTCTTCTTGGTAAGCTTTCTAGATTCCAACAAGCAATATACAAAAATTGCCCCATAATTAACTCTTTCTCCTCGAACAATCTTATAGGTGAGAAAGAGTTCGAGATTACTTGGAAGTTTTACTTCCTTTCCACAAACACAATAGGAGCAAATGATAGATATAATCCGATAATTTGGCGGCATTGCCGAGTATGTCACTTCGGGATATACTCCTAAAAAGGTTTTCACATCATCTAGTGAGACACCGAAAATGTTATCATCCCAATGGGCGCAATCCACATTGACTACTCCATCATTTGGCACGTTAAAGTGATCACAAATATCGCCAATGTCCATGAAAAATGCCTACCATTAATAAATGTGTGAAGTTCCAAAGGATTATCTATCGTAGCATCAACCATCCACATATTTGCATAGAAAAGTTTTATAAGCTCGTCATCATAGTGCAAACACGGATTATCCCAAAGTGAAACCCATCCTTGAATTTCAAAATAAGTTCTAATATCCGGAAATTTATCATGAAATGCTTGAAAACGAACCATACGGTGCACGCAATCTTCTTATCATTCAATCCAATATTCTCATAATGTTCCTTCGCAAGTTTATTTAAAAATCGAAATCTATTAGCTCTAGAGGAGGCTCGTAGAGGAGTGATAACTTACTAGAGTCCTAATGAATGCTCGATTTTGAAACCCGACTCTTAATTCGGCAATCTCCTCTTCCGTAAGCCGATTTTGATAGTCTCCTTGTAGAATATTATCTTGTTGTGGATTGGAAGAAGATTCACCCTTTGCCTCCTTCTCCTCTTTTGAGGATTTCGTTGTAGAATTTCTTGGAGGTGCCATATATGTGAAGTTCTTGCAAAAAGAAGTGAATTAGCAAGAAAAATTTCAAAGATTGATGAAGAATTGAAGATTGTAGAAAAAAGGGGATGGTTTACGCACAATAGGGTTTGGGGATGATTCGTCGGTTCTTTTTAAACGAAGACAGAAGATTTTAACCAAGGAAAAATAGCCAGGCGACCGGTCGAGGTGGTGGACGACCGGTCGAGGTGCGAGGGCGACCGATCGCCCCGCTTTGACCGCCCCAGGTGATTTTCTTATTCCCTGTAGTTTTCCAAAATTCGATTTTCCACCCCAAAAGTTTTAAAACTTTGCAAAAATATAATTTTGGACTATATCCAACAAATATGGGTTTTGGAAAACATATAAACGATAAAATCGAGACTAAACACGTAGTGCCTTTTAAAAGAAAATATTTGCAAGATCAATTAGGGGCACTTAAGGGATCAAAATGAAATATCTTGAAAGATATGTGCATAAGCATAAAATCGAGTTTAAAGAAAAATACGAGTAGACATACCTCGATGGTTTAAGAAACTTGATGACGTAATAGCCAATGAGTATGAAGTATGTATCCTACACAATTCTTAGACAACATATGCATAGAAAATACAAGTGTAGGCAAGTAATATGAGATATCAAAAGAGCTTATGCTATAAGATTTCATAAGAGATAATAAGCCACATAAGTCTAATAAAATGCTCAAGGGTTTTAGAAAATCATGCAAGGTCTCTTTAAAAAAAAATTGAAATTCATAAATTTATAAGAGACCTATATTAAAAATAAATACTTGAAGATTCAATTTGCAATTAAGACACAATTAAAAGTATGCATAGATTTAAAAATAAAATGCATATACAAATGGGGAGATACGGTTTACCAATTACGCCGTTTCCATGGGTTGTGTCTTTCCCATTGTTGATGATATCTTCCCATTGAGAAGTCACTTTGTTGATGAAGACTTCTCCATTTCCAAGATTGGTTACCTTCCCATGGTTGATGGTTTCTTCTTCTTTGAAAATCATCTTGTTGATGATGTCTTTGCCATTTCAAGGATTGTGTTCTTCCCATTTTTGATTATACGCTATTCTTGAAATTGGCTTTGTTGAGAGTAGTTTCTCTTCTTTGATCAAATGAAACGTTCATTTGATGTTTTCTTGGTGGCATGAATTTTCTCCGATTTTTGCTTTGTCGGGTACCTAATAGCACATTGTTTTGTGGTACCCTCATGTGTTTGGGTCCTTTAAGATTAGCTTTGAGACTTTTAGGTCTCCAACAATATTTAGAGCTATTTCTAGCCCGACAAGAATTAGCCGTATGACCCTTTTTGCCACAATAAAAACAAGTAATAATTCTAGGAGCATAATGACCAATATGCATAGTGACTTGATCCTTTTTCATATGATTAACAACTTTAGGCTTATGATCTAGTCCTTTATCACAATTATGAATATCAACAATATTGGACATTTTATTGGTACTAGAGTTGGATTTTAATAAATCCTTTTTCATGCAATCAATATTATCAACAAGAGTACTATTTTCTATTTCAAGGTTTCTAACCTTATCAAGAGTGGTGGTGTGAGCACATGATAGTGATTCATAGGAAGTAAATAAACTATCCTTATCATTTTTCAAAATATTGAATTCCTTTTTCAAATTTTTATACTTAACAAGCAAGCTTTGGAATTCATCTTGAAGATCATCAAAATCATTTTGCAAATCACTATAATCATTTTGGATAACAATATCATAAGAAGTAGAGGGCTTAAGACATACCTCATTTTCTTCATTGATGCCCATAAAACAATATTCAACTTCTTCATAATTGGAAGTTGTAGGAGGCTCATTCCTTAGATTAGAGCTTGTATGATCTTGAGAAGTAGATGCTTTTGTTTGACTCCTTTCATTTGCAAATACTCCATAGATGGCTTCTAATTTTGCCATACTTCATGTGCGGACTTTATTCCTACAATATGTTCATTTTCTAAATTAGTAAATGAACAATACAAAATATTTAAAGCCTTACCGTTTAAGGAGATGATTTTCTTTTTTTATCATTGAGCTTTTTGAAGCCTTTTGAGGTGTATGGTGTATCTTTCGTCGGAATGGATTCTCCATTAATGACGGTGTTCCAAATGTCGAACCCGCAACCTTGTAGATAGCATTCCATTCTTTCTTTCCAAAAATTAAAATTCTTGGAATCAAATAGTGGTGGCTTGGTGGTGGAGGTGCGGATAGATGAGCTTCGTTCGTAGCCGTCGATCGTTTCTCTTCACTCGCGATGTGAAACGAGCTTGCCAAAGAGTTTGGCTCTGATACCACTTGTAAGTCAAGCGGCTACGATAATCAGAGGGGGTGAATAGATTATCTCCATCTTTTCGATTTCGCCCTCTTTTGACAATCGAATGCTCAAACAAAGTAATAAAGGTGCGGAATGTAAACAACACACGTTGATTTAAAGAGGTTCAACCCACCTAGGGCCTAATCCTCTACCACCTTTGAAGATATCAGGGATGGATTTGAAAAGAAAAAGAATTTTATTAATTACCAAAATTAATACAAATTCAACTTACAACACCTTGAAGAGCACCACACTCTTCTTCAACACCACCTTTGGAGATTACCACAATCTCCTTTGAAGATACCACAATCTTCCTTCAACGGCACCTTGTGAAGATTACCACAATCTTCAACCTTGAAGAATACCAAATTCTTCAACACCTCAATAAGAAGATTACCACAATCTTCTTGTACCTATCACCTAGATCATCCAAGTGTGCTCTTACCACAAGAACACTCACAAGGATATCTTGTGTTTGAATGATAACCAAAAATCAAGATTACAACTCAATAATGAATAATACAATTTGAGTGCAAAGTGTAATCAAGAATAGCCTAGACCTCAAGGATGTGAAAGTGATAAGCTAGGCAATTTTACAACAAGAATAATAACAAAGAAAGACCAAGTGTTTGCTTGAAGTGTATCTTGTTGTGTTGTATCTCTATTGTTGTTTTGGTTGCTCTAAAACTTCCTCTATTTATAGGAGATGATTGATCAAGCATAGGCTCCTCTTGGGGATTGAAAATCTACGTAAAAATACAATTAAAATCAAGAATATAGTGTTAGAAATCAATCCCACATTTTAAGGAAATATGTTTGTCAAACGGTGAAATTTCTTTGTCAAAGAGATAGGCGACGGTCGCCGAGAAATAGACGTTGGAAAAATACACAAAGCAAAATAACACAGGCGGCCGGTCGACGTCTACCTCGACGGTCGACCATCACCCCAACCGGTCCCCCTCATGGATTTTGCAAAGATCAAGTGTTACATTTCAAACATACTTGCAGTACCAGTCGCACTGAGGCGCCGTCGGCCGACCGGTCGGCCGACGCCGGCGGCACGGGTCGACCGCTTGTTTTTCCTTCCATCTCATTTTTCTGTTTCTAAAAACATCTTGTACGGGTTGCCTCCTATGGGGCGACCAGGTCGACCACGAAGACAGAGTAAATGTTGTCCAATTTTTGTTGAAAATAAAACTCAAGAAATACTCAAAATTGTGTAAAAACATTTTAAACCGATCGAGAGTATTTAGACAACATTTAGGAACTGTTATAGGAGTAAAAACACATTGATAAAAGTGTTGTCCATTTTTAATAAACTTGAGAAAATACTCTAGGAAAATATTAAAACCATTTTAAATCATTTAGGAGTATTTGGACAACCTTTTAAAAACATTGTTTTGGCGATAAAATAAAATCATCAAAATTAAGATAAAAACATGTATCAAACAGGTTTTACGAGAAATCATTGAATCTCCAACTATAAAGGAGATTGATATGATAATTCAAGATCAACCAGTCTTCAACAAAAGTCGAAGTCTCGAGTTGAGCCTGAAGGATGTCTTTCCCAGGACAAAATGATGAGTAGTAGCCGATGGGAAGAAAGGAGACCAAGTACAATTCAACGCATCCCAAATGTTTTCAAAACAAGCGGAGAGAGCCGAAATGCCCGAAGGATGGCGAGAAGTTGAAGTAATATTTGACATCACTCAAAAGGATAATATTTTTCCTTGTGATGTTCTATATTATCTCCAACAACCAATAGTTGGACGGTATCAAGGAAGCTAAAGATAGGAGAAATTGAGCTTACTATCACAGAGTTGCGGGAAAAATCCCGAACAATTGATACGGGAATTGAATTTCTCGATGATCATAAACCTTGGGAAAGATTATAAGAAGGAATGGAGTTCACGGTGGGTGATAAAAGATACAGAATCGGATGACCACTAGTCCATTCTTCATATACATTTCTATCGAATGTTATATCTTGAATACAAGGCCGAGTATTTCGCCGCCTATATTGATTCAGTCTTGGAATATGTCCGCAAAGTCTGGATGTTTTTCTTAAAGAGATTGGAGAGGATTTTACCCTATTGCGGGAAGAGATTTCTCTAAAAGGATTCTTATTCTTAACGAGGGAATTAAACAAGCGAAAATCATGATCGGAGGCGCGGGCGGTACCCCATGGTACAAAGTGAAGACGCCACCAATCTATTTCCATGATACAAAAAGGCGAGATGTTTTGCTAGGAAACAATTTCCTACAAACATTCAAGCGATTTACACAGGAAAATGAGACAAGAAGACTTATTTTCACAACGTTATGTGATCATAAGATTATTGTCCAAAGAGCGAGAAGCATTTTAGAGAAAAAATGCCTATTACTTTTCGCAGCAAGCGTGGTGATGAAGCTAAACTTCGCAATCCAAAAATGGCGGATCGAAGGAAATTTGGCGAAGCTTTATTATCCTATAGACAATTTGGTTCCATTCGGAAGGATCGGAAGATATGGGATAATAACTTGTATTCATTGAGTACAAGGAGAAGAACGAGTTACTCCGAAGCCATTGCGGAATTAAGGATGAGTTTAATGGAGAATCCACGAGTGACATAACCATTGAAGAACAAATATCACTCGAGGATATCAAGAAGAAAATCCAAAGGAATTATAATGAAGATCCTTTGGCATGGTGGGACAAGAATGAGCTCAAAGCATCCTTAAAGGTTAACCCCGGAAAGGAGTACGAGTTCGTAAGATTCAAACCAATCCTTATGAACCAGGAGGATCGTGAGGATATGCAGAAGATACTTAAGGAACATCTTGACCTTAAGTTAATTTCACCAGAAGTTTCTCCATATAGCAGCCCAGGATTCTTAGTCAGAAATCATGGAGAAATCAAAAGAGGAAAACCAAGACTTGTTATTAATTACAAAGGGATTAATAACATTTTGGAATTCGATGGATACTATATCCCGAGCAGAGAACATCACGGTTAATCGTATTAAAGGTGCCAAGATCTTCTCAAAGTTTGATTGCAAGTCCGGGTTCTGCAGTTAAGATGGATGAAGAAAGCAAGAAGTTCACAACTTTCTCCACACCAAAAAGGACATTATATTTGGAACGTAATGCCTATGGGATTGGCTAACGCACCCCGAGGATATATCAAAGGAAGATGGATAATCTCTTCAAAGATTATTTCAGTTTCATGTTCGTATATATCGATGACATTCTGATAGCATCAAAGAACATGAAGGAGCATCTCAAACATTTGGAAATATTTTCAGAAGTTTGTCACAAAGAAGGATTAGTGCTTTCGGAAAAGAAGGCGGTGATCGCAACAAGACAGATTGAATTTCTCGGAATTGAATCGATGAATCTGGAATTATTTCTGAGAATCATATTGTGGAAAAGATACAGGATTTCGGATACACTAAAAGACAAGAAGCAACTTGAGTTTTCTTGGAGTTGTTAATTTTTTTGGATGTTCATTAACAATCGGCATATTACGAGAAAGGTGTTTATTACTTTAAAAAAAGATGCACGAGTATTCAAATGGGAAGATGAACATCAAAAGGAATTATGCAACTTAAAGAAGTTTGTAAAAAGCTTCCAAAGCTTGCAATTCCCAAGACGAGGACGAACCGGTTCTATATACGGATGCAGTGATGATTGGTGGGCGGCGTGATTCTTACTAAGGTCACACCAAATGAAGAAGTGCCTGCAGATATTGCAACGGTTTATTCACACCCGGTGAAGCAACCGGATGGCATATCAACGAGAAAGAATTCTTTGCGATCGAGAAAGGCTTTTAAAAAATGGCCTCTATTTTTTTCTTGGCTAAAAGTTTACTTTAAAAATTGATAATTCAAGTGTCGAGGCTTTTTCGAAAAACAAAATTGAATCAAAAACGAAAAGGCTAGATTACTTAGATGGCAAGTGAATGTCAATATTATGATTATGATATTGTCATTATAAAATCTCATGAAAATATTCTTGAGCATTTCTTGACACGAGATGGAAGGACGACATTCTTGTGAGGTCCTTAAACGAGTAAGACATCTCGGGAAAACCTGGAGAGTCAGAACGAGATTTTGGGACGTTATGTCTCAATGCGAGAAGTTGCAGAGACGACTTCAACAGTGGTGACTAGAAATCTTTCTAGTGAAATACGAGCATGCCGAGTTCGCTCAAGGACAATTGTTCTTAGCGCCGCAAGGGCCTCTCCTCCGGCCGCATCTCCTACGATGCAAAAAGGGGCGAATAGAGAACGGGCTCTAACCCGGAGGTTATGGATTCAAGTACCATAATCACAAGTGTTGCGGGTGATGCATCCACGAGGGTGTACAAAGCGAAACGAATGTTGAAGCTCCGGTGTCACAACCCGAGTCTTCAAGTCAACCCAACACCTCTGGGGGAAAGAGGGAAAGTTGGATCTTAGGCCACAGACGAGGCAAATCTAAGGTCCAAATCGACGAGATTAAGATTTCTCCAATGCGGTATATCAACGACAATGGGAAAAATTGGTTACAAGGAAGTCAACCAAATGAAGTACATGAATGGTATACTTTTGGAGCTTTAGCTTCAATCTATACCGTGTCACGGGATTCCCAGAAATTTCAAAATTACCGAAATGGATTGAGGAAGCGATTTTTAAACCTGGGCCAATAATCCACACTTGGCCGAGAGGAGATATTTTGGAAGCGTATTTTATCGATCTGACTCCCGAACAAATGAAGAAAAGCTTTAATGAAGCTTTTCATTTCATCAAGCTAAGAACCAGGATGGAAATGCCTTAAAATATATCAAGCGACTTCAGGAAAAAATACCGATGTTAGTAGGAGCAATTTGAAGATGAAGCTTCTACACGATGAGCATGGGGTCTTTGGGTTTGTCTAACGAGAAATGGACAAAGTCAAATATCCGTTTAAGTTTTTTTCAAAATTCAGCAAATGGATCTTTCTTACTAAATTCAATGATTTGGATCAACAACAGATTTGCAGAGGAGCTTTTCGAGACGAAGAGAAGAATTCTGCGGGAGAACAAGATTCCGCAAGCAAAGAAACTTACTAGGAAATTCGTAACATGGCGCATGTTGGCCGTTGGATCGGCCAGGATCCATCAAGCATGCCGAATGGAAGGAACCCAAGTTTGGGAAAGGATTCGACCCAAACCCGACCGACAAGATCATGCATTTGGAAAGGACAAGGGCCCAACTCACAAGACGCGTTATCCTCGTGGACCACGAAAACCAAATTTTTAAAAGATTTCCGACAAACATCACATGGTGCCGAGTCACGCGGGAGAAAAAGAAAAATAGTTGGCGAGGCAATAATGTGGGATATGACGTAGCGGTGACATCATAGATATCAGCCAAGATTTGAAGTCCGCCTTTGAAGTCCTGGACTTACCTCTATAAAATGCGAGGATTTGAAGGAAGTCGAGGACATCGAATATTTTCCTTAGTTTTCTTACAATTAAAATGAGTGAAAAATTTGTAATATTTTGAGTGTTTTAGTTTTAAGTTTTATGTATTTACGAGTGAAAGCCTCATCTATGAGAGGTTAAAACTAAAGTATTATCCTCCCAAAAGGAGATTACTAATGTAATAAATATTTCAATAAGTTCTTAATAAAAAGGGGCTTTTTGCTTCAATATGTCTTCATAAAGTTCCATTAATTTATCCGTTTAAGAATTACTTATACGCCTGGAGCGAGAAACGAACCAAAGGCGTCTTTGAATAGTTCTTTGAAGGAGTCGGATAACTTGCGAGATCATCTTCCCGAGGGTGAGGTTGAACAGTGAGGAGTTGTTTGTCAAAAGATCAGGGGGCGTAATTTTTCGATTTGGTGGTGTTGCGAGCCACTTAACCCGATCTTGTTTCGGTCAAAGAAGGTATGAATTTTAAGGGATTTATTAATTTTACGGAAGCATGTTGGGCTCGATATGGTCGTGATGGACTATATCTGTTTTATCAAAACTTTAGTCCGAAATCGAATTTATTTAGAATTATGAAGTATTCTGAGTATGTCCTATTGAGTTTATAGTTTTGAAACTGACATGATCCACTTAAAACCTCTAAATAGAAAGCGGATCTAAGTAGGTGTAACAATGCCACGAACAAAATAGGTATCGAGAAAATGTAAATTTTCATAATCTATAAAATTGGATTTATTGAAAAATAGCCATAGTATGAAATGATTGAAATTGCTAATTCTCGAAAGTTTAGGACTATATTTGCTACCTTTGGAAAGAAAAAGGACCAAAATTGTTATTTGGCCATAAGGGCAAGATTGTCCAGGGCATAAATTGCCACTTAAACAAATTATTGTCCTCTTTTGCCACCATACAAAAGTTAGAGGGCATATTTTGCAATTTAGCCATATAACATTTACCCTCTCAATCAAATTAAATAATAATGTATAGACAAAATTATCTTTTTTTTTTTTAGTCGAAATGAATTTCATTCATTAAAGAAAAAAACTTACAACCGATTACAACAACAAATATAAACCAATTGCAAGCCTACAGATTATGACCTATATAGATCTAAAACAAAATTTTAAACCTAAACAAATCTAACTAATCCGTAGATTCAGGATGTTCGTAACGAAGGCATCTTTGGACAAAACAAGTACCAAAGGACTTGATCTCGTTTAATCGTATATCGTCGGGTAATAGCACATCCGAAGTCTTTTGAGCAAAATCCCACAAATGGGACAAATTTATTAACTGAAAAGAAAAAAGTCACTTATTGGGACAAAAAAACTACCTTTGGGACAAGTAAAAACCACCTACGAGAGAAGACAAAAACCAAAGGGCATGAAATCGCCTCTCCCTCCCTCGGATCCACACCACGATCCATTTCCACCAAAACCACCTCCAAAAACCGCCAACAAGCTTTCACCAACCCCTAAACCCGCAAGCCAAGTTGGAAGAATCATACCCGCAAGAAGAGAAACATCCACATAAAGAGAGGGGCTAGTGACCGGAGACCATGAGAATTCTAGTCTCCGCCATGGTAAGAAGGAGGGAGCAAGGCGGAATAAAGACAGGTGGGAGAGAGAGAGAGGAGGGGGGCGACGGGTGAGTAGGGTTTTCTTAGAGAGAAGAGAGATTTTTCTTTTTCTCGTGAGTTACTCGACAAAACTATACTTAATAAAAATGAATCTAAATATTTTTTTAGTGAATTTTGAATATTTTGTACCCTATTTGATTTACTTTAGTATTAAATTCTAAAGTCATTTTTTTAAATTATACATTAAGTAATTTAAACTTAAAAATAAAGCAATGTATAATAAATACAAAAAAATTAAATATGAACGAAAAAAATAAAGTATTAACTATTTAAATTAAATTAACTTTCAATATTACAAAATATGAATAAATATATTCTCCTACACCCCAATTTAGACATATCTTTTACACGTCTTTATTTCTTGTTTATTCAATATGATCGTAGTCCAAAACATAGCATTATTAAATTGTCATCTTTAATAAATAATCAATATTATTAATGAAACAATATATCGAAAGCAAACCCAATTAGTTCTATTAAAATAATTTAGATACTAAATCTTATTATTTCAAAGCAAATGCTAGTTTATTCAAAATATTTAGATATTACTAAAGAAAATATTTATTGATCTTCTTTCTTACTAAGCTATCATATATATATTCTTTACAAAATAATTAGTGAAAACATAAATTTTCAGTAAAATATATTTTTACTAAATAATATTACCATTGACTTACCAAAGCAACACTAATTTTGGATAACTCCAAAACATGTATTAGTTAGAACAATATTAATATTTTATTGATGTTGTCCAATATTTCATATCTTATTCTATATAATTTATTTTATTTTTTTTATTTTTTTCAATCGAGTCATCTTAATATATTTCATATACTAATATTTTCTCTGATTAGAGTCATTAATTATTAACACTTTTGAAAACTAATATTTAAAAATGAATGTAATAAGTAAATCTTTGCAACAATAAAATTATACCAAAATCAATTGAATCAATACGAAAAAAGATACATATATTTATTCAAAGGCATGATATAAAAATCAAATATCTCATTAATAATGAATTGTTCATTGAAATTATCCAAAATCAATTTAAATATAACTGGAGTCTAGTAGTAGTAAAAAAATATTTCAATCAAATATCACTTTAATCATTCTCCTTGATAACTGTCTTAGTTTTCTTCATATAGACGGTACTAGAGAATTTTATCTCAAGCTTTCTTTTTAAGCTATTGTCATCATCAAGATCTAGAAAATAAGAGTTAACATTCTTCAATTTTGTCTTCTCTGGAAAAGAAATTTATTCCTCATAACAATTAACAGGATTCTGTTAAAGTTTTGTATCAATAATTTGCTAATATATACGAATTTCAAATAAAAAAGAAAAATTGAAAGCATTAAAAATCCAATCAAGTATAAAAAGATTGACACATTTTGCCAACGGATTCTAAAAGAATAACTTTAGAGTTAAGATCTGATTCTTATGACAAATTAATAAAATAAAATCAACATGTCCGATATACAAATTTTCTGTGCAAAACAGTAAATCAGAAACCAAAATAATTAATATCTAACTTTTAATAAATGTTGCTTGAATATGTGAACTCTGGATATATAGTCAACTTAATGACTGTGAAGTACATCTAATATTTTTTTACTAGACCCCTTTTACTCTGCACTTTGAATAGAATCTTATTGTCCACGAAATCCTTGATCTTGTTTGGAACACATTGAAAATTAGTTTCCTGCATAAGGTCGGTTGATACAAAATATTTATTTAATTTCAAAGATACAAATTATAAAGTTATTTCTTCAAATGTTATAAAAAAATTATGACTATAAACAAAATTCACAATAATTATTTTGAACTCAACTACTCTCTTTCTAATCAAATCAACTCCAATGAACTTAATGCATTCACATGCATTTTTCTCAAATAAGGAGTAAAATATGCAAAAATACGAAAAACAATTAATGTATTAACATCTACAAAAATAATTATAAACCACCAAATAAGAAAAAACTAACAAATAAAGCGCCAAAAATTCTTAGATTCACACGCATTATTAATGCATTAATTAATATCTAATACATTCACACGAATTATTAAGCCAAATAAGAAAAAAATGACAAAAAATTACCAAAAATATCTATTATCAATTAATCGGTACAATTTAGTTGAAACAATATTGGATCATATGTCTGCTATATAAATAGATAATATCACATATATAGCTAGGTAAACGGTGAGAAATAAATATGACATGTGGTATAACTCCAATCGATAGTACTTACGCTTTGAATTGACTCTTGAGTGAGTCACTACCTAAACCCGCAACACAAAAAGTTGTTAAGAGTGCTAGGTGTTGACCCGACGAAGACTCAATGCTCATGTCAATTCCAAAGCAAGTAAGTATAAGTCGGTAAACTTGAAAATTAGTAATTGCTTAAAAATATTGCTTACCATTGTACAATGAAGGCTAGAGGCATTGCCGAAGCCAGAAAAAATATTGGGGTGGGCCAATACATGAAAGTGGGGTGAAACGGATAAAAAACTAGAAAAGAAATCATATAAATTTTAACTAAAATATTTTTTAAAAATTAATTTCTTAGAATTTTGTTTGTAAGGGGGTTGGGAGTTTGCCCCATGTACGCACCAATGGTTGAAGGTATTTTTTTTTCCCGAAAAGATATAAATATATTCCTAACTCAAAACAATATTACACTGTCAACTGGCAAAACAATCATCTTGAACCAGATACAAATGTCAAGGGGAGAACTCCGCTCGAGAGAAAAACCAATCGCTTTCCGAGGAGCAAAACACGAGCTACATCACGCACCGCAAGACATAAACCTTGACCCACCTACAAGTTTCGCAAATCAACCGAGAAAAAGACACAAAAACATAACAAAAACAAAGACAAATCTAAAAGATCTACAAAGAAGACGAAAACAGCCGGGCAAAAAGACAAAATTGACCTCCCCTCCTCAAATCCCATCACAACCCATCATCGCCAACACCGCTCCAAACTCCATCGTTGTTGCGCCGCCGCCGCATGATCACCCAAACTATTGTAATTTATATTTCCGTTAGTTCATTAGTCGGATAATTTTCTTGAACTTGGCATCTTGGGCATTTAGGCTCATCAAAGTGGAAGAGAGAAGAAAATTTGAGAAGAAAGAAAAGAGAAGAAATTCATTCTCTAGAATAAAAGTAAAGTGGAAGGAAAAATTATTTTGTAATAAGCTAAAAGAACGGAAAAAAAAGAAGAAAATAATGAAAGGAAAAAAACCGGTCACAAGAAACCAAAAAAAAATAAAAAAACAAAAATAAAAAATGAAAATCTCGCATTTTTGCAACAAAAGACACACTTCAATAAAATTAAGTTAATTAGTTATTACCAGGAAAAAAAAAATAATATGGAACATGTTTTGAGTGGATCCACTAAGATCGATACTCAAATCCGGTTGAGTTATAAATTTAGAATACATTACTCATCCCCATACTCATCGCCTATATAGATTTGAATGTTGAACACAAAACTCAAATGAAATGAACTAATTACAACTTCGAATTGAACCACTCGAGTCTCCTCTTAGTTGTGGTTGCTCATACCTCTAACTTTTATCCGGTTCGTGATATTTTCTCTACGTTAATTTGTTCTAGCGACTTCACGACACATGGTTGCACTACTCAAGAAACATATTATTGTACTACAGACAAACAATTGTGATTATTATATTTGTGTTGCATGTGAACCTTTAGGGAAAAAAGGGGTGCATGTGAACCTTTATGGAAACAGAAAAAAATGATGATTAATTCAAGTCTGGCCGACCCCAGTCATCTTGAGAAAACCATAATACTACCAATTATAAGTAAATAAACAAGTAATTTTTGTAGTATTTTATCTTCTTCAAGATGACTTGGTAGTCCGGACTTCAATTGTTTCAAGACAGACCATTTTGGCTATACATGAAACTGTTAAACAAGCAATATCAATTGCATTTCCTAAATTTTCCAAAACAGTTGTTTATATAGAGAAGTGAAAATTTGAGATCATTTCTTCACATTTTAATCAAGTGATCATCTCTAATTATGTTAGTTGCCGTCACTATATTCATGAATAACTTTGGCCGCCACTATATTCTATGTATAGCTCATCCAAACTCAAGTGCAAGATTAGATTAGATGTTCGTCTTTCAACATTACTTTTAAAACAAAAAATAAAATAATTAAAATAAAATAAAATCTAGGAAATAGATTTATATTTTCTCCAGTAAACTAAGGACCGCAAATTAGTTATATACGACTCGGCCAACATTTGCTGCAAGTTGGGATAATTTTGTTCCAAAAAATGTGTGTAACGATTATGTAATTCAACTTTATACCGTAATAAAGTAATAGAGGGAGCATTTTCTTGGTAGGGGAAAATAGGGAAAACAAGAATATAAAATATGGTGACAACTTAATTATCAATAGTAAAAGTATACATATAAGAAGTAAATATCAGTAATTAATTAAGAGCACATGCATATTGTTCCCACAAATTTGACTTCATCGTAAGGCTTTAAATTTCCTTTTTTAGGGGGACATGGTAGCTAGGTTAGTTAAGTAGTCTTTAATTAAGCTAATTGCATTACCACTAAGTAATTATTACATTAATATGAAGGCTAAGTTAAATATAGGGATGACAAATCGTGTAACATGTCCTTATCGTGTCGACACGATAAGAACACGAACATGATAAGACCAAACACGAATACGACATGATAAGGATCTATTTCGACACGAATACGAAAATTTTCGTGTTGACACAACACGATTTGATACGATAAGTCAAAACAAAAAGAAATTGATTAACACGTTAATACATGATAGCGAATTACATGATATGACATGACAATACACTATAAAACACACAAAATATTAGGTTATTATGTCACTAATAGGTAAGCGTGTCATTATTGTGTCACTATCATGTAAATATGTCATTATCATATTCTTATCGTGTCACTATCGTGTTCGCGTCCTTATCGTGTTTACACTGATACAACACGAACACGACACGAAATTTTTGTGTCCACAATAAGACTAAATACTAACCCAGTATTTTTGTATCATTTTCGTGTCGCGGTTATCGTGTCATGTCAAGAATTACCACCCCTATTTAGTGTCGGAAATTTATTGAGCAGATTTTGATGATACCATGTAAAACTTAAACTAGGAAGTTGACGCCCATTTTCCTTGTAATTTGTATTGTAATAGATAGGATTTGCTCCATTGGATAAAATTGTAAATTCAACCCGAATCTTCTTCTTCTTCGTTTGTTTTTCTTTATGATGAACCTTTTTTTTTTTTTTTTTGAGGAGCTTTATGATGAACTTTGAAAAGACTGAATAAATTTACACATTTTTAGTGTAATAATAAATAGGGCAAAATACAATCACACCCCTCAACTTGGTCCTATATTTTATTTAGGCAAAATTGTTTTTTTAGTCCTCTAAGTAGACGTGCTTGGAGATTTGGTCCTAATGTTTTTTTACTTTGGATTTAGTCCTTTAAGTGGGTAAAATTCGATTTTTGGTCCTATTACCTCCTATAGCAGTCAATGTGACTTATTAGGCTTACATGGAATATCTTTTTCCAATAATTAATATTTCAATTATAATGGATGAGATGGATGCTTATTTGATAATAAACTTGGCAAAAATGGAGAAAAAAATAAAAACAAATCCAACTTGGTATTATAATTAAATTCAAATTTATATAAAATAAGAATAGTTTAATTATATAATATATTTAAATTATTTCTTAAACTTAAAAAAATAAATTGTGCAATAAAATTCAAAATATTTTAATTAGATAAATATATTTGAAATTCAATAAAAATATAGATTTAAGATTTACAACATTATTAAATTACTTCTTATGTTTTTCAAAATATAAATAATTTAAGAAAAATCTTATTTAGAAATAACTTTCGATAAAATAAATCAACAAGTAAAATATTTATAAATAATTTAAAAACAAATACTTTTGTGAAGCCCCAATTTTTCCGAGCTTATAATTGACTCTTTTTGTCGTCTATGTATTTGATCGATTGTTTTACCACGTCACTTTGACGGGTAATTATTAATAATATATATATATATATATTTTGTATTTTAATTCATTCCATTTATTACTTGTGATCATGATCTTTATTAATTATATTTCTCATTTATGATCACTTGATTGATCATTATTAATATTTTTATATTTATTAGTCACCTTAGAATTTTAAGAGACTATTTATTTTAGAGACTTTTACCTTATAGAATTAAGATTTTGATTTAGATTAAGTGATCATGAGACTTATAAGTGATCAAGGAAATCACTAATTATTTTGGAGATTGATATATTTCATCTATTATCATCAAATTTGGGACAAAAAATATGGAATTACCATAATGCCCTTATAATGGACAGCCATGATGATGATTTTTGGAGTAAAAATATCATACAACTCTTGTACACTTACACCTTATATTAGTCATCTTGTGTATAATTATACCATTAATTCAAACATTATACACATCATCTCATACATTAATTCTTTAATACTATTTTTCCCAACATGTTGGAGTCTTCCCAACATCCCTTTTCATTCCATACCTTGCAAATACTTTGACTAGTCTAATTGTCCCCATGCAAGAGATAATTTGCAAGACACAAAATTGAACAAAAATTCCTCCCCCCATGGTGGACGGCCAACATGGCCTATCACACAAAAATTCATCTCATTTTTTCATCAAACACATTCTAACTCTCAAGCCTTTTCTCCAACTTCTCTCTAATTTCTCTCTAAAAATCCTTCACATCTTCAAATCTTCAAACAAAATTCATTCATATCTTCAAACCTTCAAACACCAACTCTTCACATCTTCAAATCTTCAACATAAGTTCTTCATATCTTCAAGTACCATTTCTTCATATCTTCAAATATTCAAACCCAAGTCCTTCACATCTTCAAACCCTTCTTCATAATTCCAAGAAAATCTTCTTCCTAACATCAAACATACTTTCTTTCTTCAAACATCTAAACCAAAACAAACAATCTTACCACTAAAACTCAAAATTCGAACACCCCCTTTTCTCAAGGTAAGAAATTTCACTCCTCAATTCAACTTAAATTCTTTCTACTCATCACCTTATTCTTTTAACTTAAGTTTATTTTTGGATTTTGAGGTACTTAGAAGACCATTTGGAGACATGCATGCATGGTGGTGAAACTTGAAGACTTGAAGAAAAACTAGTAGAGAAATTTGGACTACAAGGTAATGATTGGACACTAGAACCCTTCTTTCCTCTTCTTTCTATTTTTTTCAAATTTTAACACTCCTTTTTCATTTTTGAGTAAAAGGGGCTGACCTTAGGTGATTTTGGAGTTGAACCAAAAATTCCAAATTTAAAGCTTCAACTAGTCTCCAATCACCTACTACACAAGGTAAAATGTAGTCTTTCTCATTTTCTTATCTCCTTCTTTTTCTCCTTAATTTTTGTCTCATTTTTCTAACATCAAATTTTTGATATTTCTTGACTTAGGGGCTGACCTAAGTGACCTTGTAATACCCCAACTTTACCAATTTGGGTTTTAGTATTTTTTCGGACTATTAGGATTTTAATTTTCGCCCATTATAGAATTTTAGTAAAAGCCAGTCTTGATAATATTGATGAGCCCATTTATAAATTTAGATATTATTTTTTTTTAAGAGCTCATATCCAGTTTACGGAAGATTTAAAATTTTGCAAAATTATTATTATTTTTATTTAAATTGAAATTTTAAATTTTACTTGCCCTTATTTTTACATATTATATCGACGCGTTTCTAAACCCATGATTTCCTCAACTTGATTTATGAATTCCCACAATCATACGTTCATTACGTTACATACGTTACATACGTTTTGGGTATCTCAAAATCCCTTAAAAATTGATTCCACTTTGTCCACTACAAACATACCTTTTCAAGAAAAACCGAACAATTTCCTATCATCGCAAATTCACGCCACCTCTCAAAAAAAAAATTTCTTCACGCCTCCACCATCCAAGTTCAAAGCTTCCTCAAGGTAAGAAACTCGGCAAATCTCCAGAAACAAACCGAGAAATCTCAAACCCGTAGGCCCGAACCATGTAGGAAAGTCCCAAAGTTAATTTTTCCACAAAATTCAGGAAAACTTGAAACTCTTCGAAAACCATCGGAAAGATTTGAAACCCATCGGTAATACCCTAAAACCAGAAATTTCCCAAGGCCCAAACCCGAATCATAGGCGAAAACCGAGAAAACTCGAAAACCCAGTTGAAAAAAAAAAAAATAGAAACATACCCGAACCCCCGCCTCCCGCCCGCTTCTCCCGGCGTTGCCCGCTGCGATTTGGAGTGAGAGGTTGTGAGAAATCGAGATTGAGAGGAGAGAGAGACGAGGGTGTGAGGAAAAGGGAGATTGAATGAGAATAATATGAAAACCTTCTCCTTTATTTTTTGTTTCTTTCCTTAGCTATGAGACACGTGAGTCAGGAGATGGGTTTCTTATCAAGCCTTTGAGTTTTGGATTCCACATTTTATATAAATTACTAGACCAGCCCCAGAATTTTTATTTCATTTCAAAAGCTCTTTTAGAAATTTCACATTTACCCAGAATTTTTTTACCTTAGTCCAAAACAGCCTTTGACCTCTCCTGTTTTCGGAAACAACAACTCCTCTTCCAATCATATGATGTTGATTTCATTTAACCACTCCAGCCAACCCTTTTTCCCTTATTCTTCATATTTATTATTAATTTTTGTTCTTTCTTTCTTTTAGTTAAAAATTTTCCAAAATTATTTATTTAAAATATTTCTATTTTACTTAAATTGTAGGGACGCATTCTTACGAGGTTTAAAATTTCCAAGCGAGCACGCATTTGGTATTTTCTCGCACTTTATTTGAGGTGGGGTTTATTGCTTTTGTTTAATTTAAATGCCCTGTTTTAACTGTTAGTTGCATATTCATGATAAATATGATGTGTGATGTTGAGACTATTCGTACTTAATTGTACGCGAGACTTTGAGACTATTGTACTTAATTGTACGCGAGACTTTGAGACTATTCGTACTTAAATGTACATGGAACTTTGAGACTATTTGTACTTAATCGTACTTGAGACTATGATATTTTTCCGTGAAAATTTGAGCTAAGCGTTATGCATGCGTATTTGACTTGAACAATTGTTTCCCCACTGAGTTGACGATAACTCACCCCAATAATTTTACCCCCTTTCAGGTTGAGGAGTCCGATGTGGCGCGTGGCGGGTGAATTGATCATGTGAGTTATGTTTTGTCGAATTTTTATTAATAGTAGAATTTCATGAACGATGTTGGTCTTTTAATCTTTTAGTATTTATAAAACATACAGTGTACTAGTCTTAATTCAATTGATGGATGATGCAAATTTTTATTTAAGTTAGTTATTTTATTCTTTGGAAAAAAAAAAAATGGTTGACTCGTTTCCGTTAGATTTTTAGCCATTTGTGGGTGTTCTAGACCTCATCCAAAAATTGTGAAATTTATCCTTTTATTTCACAAATTTCCAATTTTAAGGTGGGTGGAAAAATACTTTCCAACTTCTAGGTGTTTTTATTAAAATGCATGTAGAATTTTGAACATGAGACCTTGAGATATATAATCTATGTATTGCATGTCAATTTTATGTATCAAATCATGAAAATTCTCAAGAGTTGCTCAAAATTGCTATTTATTGAATGTTAGGTGCATGCATGTACAATTTAATGTTTTATTTGATGAATTCTTGTGTGTATTGGACATGCATGTGTATGATCTTCTAAATCCATGTTTTGGATGACTTATAACCTGGAAAAGTCGAGCATAATTGATTAAATTTCAATTTTGGACTTAAAAATGTAAAAATGGAAAGTGGGTGGACTAAATTGCAAGAAAATGAAAGTTAAAGGACCCCTCTGCAAATTTCGATTTTTGGGACTGTAATCAGGTTCAAAAATGACTTTTGAACATTTTAATAAAGTTTTAAGAGTTTTAAGATAAATAAAATCAACCTTTAAAAGCCCAAGGACTAGACTGTAAAATTTTGAAAGTTTAAGGGCTACTTTGCAAATTTTGAAACTGTACCAGACCTTAATTTTAAAATTTGAAATTTTCACTCTTAAGGTACTGGAAATGACATATTTTAAATATATTCCAAAAATCCAAGTATTTAGAGCTTGGAAATTAATTTTACTAAAATTGAGGGACTAAAGTGTAAAAGACTAAACTTGAGGACCCAAAGGAAATTTCCAGGACTTATGCAGCCCATGCACCTGGAAATACTAATTTAACTATAACATAATTATATTTTGGACCCAAGGTTCAAATTTCATAACAATTGGACCCTAAAAGCCTTAAAGGCAAACATTTCAAAATGGGACCAAAATGAGATTTTTAAAAGTTAAAGGACCTACACTTATTTCTTTTAAAAACTGCTTTTGTCACAATATCCTACTAACCTTAGTGACATTTTCCAACTAGAATCACATTAAAGCCCTTCCGGTTTGTGAGTTCCGATTATTTTAAACTTAAGGTCCGAAATGATAATTTTTACAAATTTGGGGCCAATGTGAGAATTTTATAAAAACTCGACCTCAAAACTTTAAAAACCTGAATCTCTGAACAATTTGGAGAATTTAGGAACTGACCTCATAATTCTTCAAGGTCGGGATATTTATTTATTCAATTTTTAAACCCAAAAGTTTTGGTATTTACAAAACGGGCTAAATTGTAATTTTCTTTTATAAAGGACCTAACCCAAATTATTTTCCATTTTACTAAAATAGCCCTGGACCCTCTGACTTGGAGATTTAATTAAAATATTTTATTTTCCCAAAACCCTTGACTTATCGGACATCGGTTTGGATTAATACCGATCGCGGAGCGACTTCCCGCCTTGCGATGTTGAATCTATAACAGGACTTATGTTCCACCTAATCTTTCAAGATATCGAAGGTTGCTTATCCTCCCGATAATCATCTTCATCTAATAACTCCACCAACACCATAATTTCCACTCGTAATTTTCGAAAAAAAATTTCTGAACTTCCTACTGAATCAATAATACTCGATTGCTGGTTTGACTCCGAACTTGTATTTACTTTCTGCTGAAGTCAACTTGGTGTGTCGAGCTCACGATCGAGAATGGATACGTCGGGGGATAGAACCGGCAGCTCTGGGCCGCTATTCCACTCTTCCGCCCCATCGCCCTAATCCCAAACCGAGGGACGGAGTTTGTCGAGGAAGCGAGTCGTAGTACTTGAGGTATAATCATGATTATGACAATCCGGGCCTAGCTAGCTCTCTTTGTGGATTTGTCTTTGCCTATGGAGCGATAAGGTGACAGATCTTGGACCATCTTGCTCGGGAGTTACAAGGAAGAACGAAGGAATTGCTGTCGATCCACACGATTCGAGGAGTTATCGGACCCATTTGGTTGGCGCTACAAATCCTGCACGCAACCGCTACTTGTTTTGCATTGGTTGGCGCTACAAATCCGTGACGCAACCATTATTCCGCTTGCATTGGATTGGCGTTACATTTCCGCACGCAATCCTACTTGTCTTCGACCGAATCACATAGTGCTGTGTGACCATGAACTATTTTCTTGAATCTGTATAAGTATATTACTTAAATATATTTATCACGACGCTTATGGATATGTGTGTGAATTCATGCATCATACTCACACGTTTTCATATAAGCTGTTTTCGCATTAATCGTATATCGCCACACTTGCACACGAACACCCCATCCAGCTGAGATTTTGTCTCATCCCCACTTTGTTTTCTAACCTTTAGATGAGGACTTCGTTGAAGATCTTGAACCGCCTGGATTGAGCCTTTGTACTCCGCTTGTTGGATTTACTACTTTGTTGTTGTTGATAGACTCGTTTCTTGTGATTGTTGTTGGACTATTCTATTTTCTTTTCATTCCGGTTTATGGCGAAGGCGTAGGACCCTTTGACTTTTAAGTTGTTATCGTTGGTTGATTTTCGAGGATGTAATTTGGATTATGGATTGTGGACTGTAAGTGTGTTTGTTATTTTATTTTCGCCGCTATTTTGACTCTGTTTCATTGGGTTCTCGATGATATTCGTCTGCATTTGTTTGGTTATTTGTAATTAAGTTGTGGATCGTCGTCGCGACCCGTTTGGGGCGTGATGATTAGAGTGGTATCGAGCTCGGCTAGTAAGATGGAAACTTACACCGAGCGACTCGGATAGGACCCTAGGTCCGTGTTTTGGGTAATACCGCGACTTGACCAATTAAGTGTGAAATCGATTTCAAATTGTACAGAACCGCCTCATTAATGTTTGAACTAAGTTAGAACGCATATTTTGAGATTCCATAGTCATACTTATCTTGACTTTGTTGATTCTTGACTCGATTTCCTTTATTCATTCTTTCATTACTCTCTCCTTATCTTTCCTCTACCTTTGGTCGATCCGCCTTAGTTTTGTTTGATCAGGATGGAGCGCGCCGCCTTCTTGGTGGGGTGTTTTCCATGCCCGTCTTGAGCGGGAGTACTACCGTGCATCGATGATTCACCGGCACCGGGAGAGCGTCGAGCGACCTCGAGCTATCCGAGGAGCGCCCGCGTAATAGGGACTGACAAAGCGCTTGGCGAGGAGCCAAGATGAAAGGAGCGAGTTGACCACTACCATCAAGGACCGCGACAACACCATAAGAGCGTGGGAGGACCGGATCTGAGAATATCCGGAGCGCCTGGATAACATGCGAGAGAAGATGAAGAGGGCAAATGACGACCGCCAGAAATGGGAGATTGACGCCCGCCTATCCGCGACACCGTTGAGCGCTTGAGAGACCATCAGCAAGGATGACGGTGATAGAGGACCTTACACAGGCCCTAGCTCGAGAGACGCCGCACCGGGAGGCTGCTTTGGCAGCTAATGCCCAGCCATTGCCACCACCCGAGGTGGAGCCCGTGCCTGACGCCGAGGAGGATCCTGAGGAGGATCCCAGGAGGATCTGAGGAGGATCCAGTCGACATTGGAGAGCTCGAGGCACTTGAGGGCTCTCCACTTGATGAGGCCTCGGGGATTGAGCGGTGGTTGGATTTCGTTGATTGGCCTGAGATCGAGGCGCCACCTCACCGACCCGGCCCCGATTATGGACATAGCTGCGAGTGCGATGATGGCGATCTCACCGATTAGTTAGCTTGATTGTCGATTTGTACTTTCGTTGTTGTAGACGCTATTCCGTGTTGTACCTAACTTTCTATTGTATTAGATTTGATTGTATTTTGGTTCGAGGATGTATTTTTGACTCGGTATTACTATTGTTGTGCTATGGGTGTATTCAATTTTACATTAATGGATATGCTTTTCCTTATCGTTGACTCTACGTCTTGGTTATCATCTCCACCATGAAAGCAAGAAAGGCAATCGCTAGAGGGGCACAAGGGTACTTGGCGTTTGTAATTAACAAACCCAAAGTTGAGACACAAATTAACCAAGTACCTATAGTATCGGAATCACACGGATGTATTTCCACAAGAACTCACCACTTTGTCCCTCCGGATAGGAAGTCGAGTTCACCATCGGTGTTACGGGGACCCCATCGATCGCTAGAACACCGTATAGAATAGCTCCTCTTGAGTTGCAAGAGTTGAAGACGCAATTACGTAAACCGATGGATGTGGGATTTATCCGACCGAGCACGTCTCGGGGAGCACTGTGTCTTTATTCGTCAAAAGAAAGATGACACATTAAGACTGTGTATAGATTATCGTGGTCTTAATAGCGTGACCATCAAGAACAAATATCCCCTCCCGAGGATAGACGAACCTGTTTGATCAACTCCAAGGAGCGATAGTGTACTCAAAGTTTGATTTACAACAAGGATATTACCAATCAAGATCCGAAGGAGACATTTCCAAAATTGTATTTCAAACCCGATATGGACACTACGAGTTTGTAGTGATGCCTTTCGTCGCAGCGAATGCACCAAAGCAACATTTATGGACTCGATGCATCGAGTCTTTCAACCTTATTTGGATCAATTCGTAGTGATATTCATTGATGACATACTCGTATACTCTAAGTCTAGAGAAGAACACGAACGTCATCGAAAATCGTTTTGGAGACACTACGAGAGCATAAGGCGTAAGCCAAATTCGGCAAGTGCGAATTTTGGCTTAGTGAAGTCGCATTCTTGGGACACATAGTATCAAAGACTTTGGGATTGATGTAGATCCTCGAAGGTACGCATACGGTGGTTGAATGGAAAAAACTGAGTCATAATGTAAATCGGGAGTTTCTAGGACTATTTGGATATTATCGATGATTTATCCAGGATTTTTCCAAGATAGCCGGACCACTCACTCGACTAACCCAGGAAGCAAGTCAAGTTTGAGTGGAATGACAAATGCGAGGCGAGTTTCAAGAGTCAAGAAACGACTTACTACACTCGATCTTCCAAAGGGGACCGAAAACTTTGTCGTCTACAATGATGCATCAAAAAGAAGGACTAGGAGCAAAGTGCTCATGCATGAAGGAAAAGTTATCGCTTACGCATCACTTAAAGCTCAAGCCGTATGAAGCCAATTATCCAACGCATGACTTGGAATTGGCGATATAGTTTTCGCGTTAAAGAAATGGAGACACTATCTCTACGGAGCAACATTCACGGTTTTCACGGATCATAAGAGCTTGAAGTATCTATTCTCTCGAGAAAAAGACCTCAATGAGGCGCGGAGATGGATGGAGTTGATTGAGGACTATCACTTTGATATTCAATACCATCCCGGGAAAGCTAACGTCAGAGCGGACATTCTAGCGGCGCGAGCTTAACGGACTTATGATTCGAGAGTGGGAATCATTAGAAGAGTGAGCAATTGGAATCGACGAGAACCAATACTCGGTTTCGTGTGCTAACATTTCGGTTAAACCCGATCTGTTTGAATGAGATCAAAGAAGCACAAGAGAAAGATGCACATCTCCAAAAGCGAAGGAAAAGATACTTAAAGGAGAAAGATCGAATTCTCGGTACACGAAGATGAGGTTATCAAATTCGAGAATCGAGTGTGTGTACCGAATGATGAGCTGATTAGGAATAGAATCTAGCAGAGGCACACCGTTCAAAATACACTATACATCCTGGAGGAAACAAGATGTATAAGGATTTGAAACGGAGTTATTGGTGGGTAAACATGAAGAACCGGATAAGCGAAATTCATTGCGAGATGTTTGACTTGTCAACGAGTAAAAGCGAA
Organism: Rehmannia glutinosa; assembly: GCA_016081115.2. Taxonomy (NCBI): domain Eukaryota; kingdom Viridiplantae; phylum Streptophyta; class Magnoliopsida; order Lamiales; family Orobanchaceae; genus Rehmannia; species Rehmannia glutinosa. The sequence goes on along the minus strand of CM071934.1, from coordinate 12,859,970 downwards.
CACCAACGACCGTGCGGTTTACTACAACCGTTGAGAATTCCCGAGTGGAAATGGGAACACATAACGATGGACTTTGTGATGGATCTACCAAGGACTAGAGGAGGCCATGATGCTATTTGGGTAGTCGTGAGACCACTCACGAAATCGCACACTTTTTACCCATCAAGAAAACTTATAGCTTGCGAGAAACTTGCACATACTTATATCCAGAAATTATTCGACCGCATGGAGTGCCGTCGACATAGTATCCAATAGAGACCCGAGGTTTGTCTCCAGTTTTGGAAGTGCTTGCACGAGGAATTGGGTACCTCGCTAAGTTTCAAAGACAACAAAGACATCCACAAACCGATGGACGATCGAGCGAACAATTCAAACCCTTGAAGATATCTTTGCGAGCTGCACATTGGATTTTCAAGGAAGTTGGGATTCGCACTTACCCTTAGCCGAGTTCGCCCACAATAGCGATTATCGAGGCCACGATTGGGATGGCACCTACGAGGCATTATATCGGCGAAAATGCAGATCCCCACTACATGGGAGATTGATGACCAATGGACTCCAAAGAGAAACGAAAGTCTCCCTCGATTCCAAAGGTCGACTTAGTTCGGGAGGCCATGGAAAAGGTCAAGGTGATCAATCCAGAAGAAAGGAGGCAAGTCGAGTCCGAGATATGTTGGACCTTACAAGATTTTACAAAGGATCGAGAAGTTAGCCCTGCGACTCGAGTTACCAGTCCATATGCGGGAATGCACGATGTATTCCACGATCGAGATTGAAGGAGTCTCAACCGGATCCCGAACACATCATCACTCGTGATACTCCGCCTAATGGAAAACCTATCCTACACCGAGAGGCCGATCCGGATCATTGATCGCCGAGATCGACGATTGCGTAAGAGAGAAATTCCGATGGTTAAAGTGGTGTGGCGAACCACAACCGAGACAAAGACGCAACGCGGGAGATGGAAGACATGAGGAATCGTATCAGAACTATTCAAGAGAATTTGGGAACCAAATTCTTTTAAGGAGGGGAGGATGTGAAGCCCCGTTTTTTCCGAGCTTATAATTGACTCTTTTTGTCGTCTATGTATTTGATCGATTGTTTTATCACGTCACTTTGACGGGTAATTATTAATAATATATATATATTTTTGTATTTTAATTCATTTCATCTATTACTTGTGATCATGATCTTTGTTAATTCTATTTCTCATTTATGATCTTTTGATTGACCATTATTACTATTTTTTTATTTATTAGTCACCTTAGAATTTTAAGAGACTATTTATTTTAGAGACTTTTACCTTAAATAATTAAGATTTTGATTTAGATTAAGTGATCATGAGACTTATAAGTGATCAAGAAAATCACTAATTATTTTGGATATTGATATATTTCATCTATTATCATCAAATTTGGGACAAAAAAAAATATATATGGAATTACCATAATGCCCTTATAATGGGCGACCATGATGATGATTTTTGGAGTAAAAATATCATCCAACTCTTGTACACTTACACCTTATATTAGTCATCTTGTGTATAATTATACCATTAATTCGAATATTATACACATCATCTCATACATTAATTTTTTAATACTATTTTTCCTAACATGTTGGAGTATTTCCAACATTCCTTTTCATTCCATACCTTGCCCATACTTTGACTAGTATAATTGTCCCCATGCAAGAGACAATTTGCAAGACACAAAATTGAACAAAAAAATTCCTCTCTCCCCCCCATGGTGGACGGCCAACATGGCCTATTACACAAAATTTTCATCTCATTTTTTCATCAAACACATTCTAACTCTCAAGCCTTTTCTCCAACTTCTCTCTAATCTCTCTCTAAAAATCCTTCACATCTTCAAATCTTCAAACAAAGTTCATTCATATCTTCAAACCTTCAAACACCAACTCTTCACATCTTCAAATCTTCAACATAAGTTCTTCATATCTTCAAGTACCACTTCTTCATATCTTCAAATATTCAAACCCAAGTCCTTCACATCTTCAAACCCTTCTTCATAATTCCAAGAAAATCTTCTTCCTAACATCAAACATACTTTCTTTCTTCAAACATCTAAACCAAAACAAACAATCTTACCACTAAAACTCAAAAAAATTCGAACACCCCCTTTCTCAAGGTAAGAAATTTCACTCCTCAATTCAACTTAAATTCTTTCTACTCATCACCTTCTTCTTTTTAACTTAAGTTTATATTTTGGATTTTGAGGTACTTAGAAGACCATTTGGAGACATGCATGCATGGTGGTGAAACTTGAAGACTTGAAGAAAACTACTAGTAGAGAAATTTGGACTACAAGGTAATGATTGGACACTAGAACCCTTCTTTCCTCTTCTTTCTATTTTTTTCAAATTTTAACACTCCTTTTTCATTTTTGAGTAAAAGGGGCTGACCTTAGGTGATTTTGGAGTTGAACCAAAAATTCCAAATTTAAAGCTTCAACTAGTCTCCAATCACCTACTACACAAGGTAAAATGCAGTCTTTCTCATTTTCTTATCTCCTTCTTTTTCTCCTTAATTTTTGTCTCATTTTTCTAACATCAAATTTTTGATATTTCTTGACTTAGGGGCTGACCTAAGTGACCTCATCAAAAATTGTGAAATTTATCCTTTTATTTCACAATTTTCCAATTTTAAGGTGGGTGGAAAAATACTTTCCAACTTCTAGGTGTTTTTATTAAAATGCATGTAGAATTTTGAACATGAGCCCTTGAGATATATAATCTATGTATTGCATGTCAATTTTATGTATCAAATCATGAAAATTCTCAAGAGTTGCTCAAAATTGCTATTTATTGAATGTTAGGTGCATGCATGTACAATTTAATGTCTTATTTGATGAATTCTTGTATGTATTGGACATGCATGTGTATGATCTTTGAAATCCATGTTTTGGATGACTTATAACCTGGACAAGTCGAGCATAATTGATTAAATTTCAATTTTGGACTTAAAAATGTAAAAATGGAAAGTTGGTGGACTAAATTGCAAGAAAATAAAAGTTAAAGGACCCCTCTGCAAATTTTGATTTTTGGGACTGTAATCAGGTTCAAAAATGACTTTTGGACATTTTAATAAAGTTTTAAGAGTTTTAAGATAAATAAAATCAACCTTTAAAAGCCCAAGGACTAGATTGTAAAATTTTGAAAGTTTAAGGGCTACTTTGCAAATTTTGAAACTGTACCAGACCTTAATTTTAAAATTTGAAATTTTCACTCTTAAGGTACTGGAAATGAAATATTTTAAATATATTCCAAAAATCCAAGTATTTAGAGCTTGGAAATTAATTTTACTAAAATTGAGGGACTAAAGTGTAAAAGACTAAACTTGAGGACCCAAATGAAATTTCCAGGACTTATGCAGCCCATGCACCTGGAAATACTAATTTAACTATAACATAATTATATTTTGGACCCAAGGTTCAAATTTCATAACAATTGGACCCTAAAAGCCTTAAAGGCAAACATTTCAAAATGGGACCAAAATGAGATTTTTAAAAGTTAAAGGACCTACACTTATTTCTTTTAAAAACTGCTTTTGTCACAATATCCTACTAACCTTAGTGACATTTTCCAACTAGAATCACATTAAAGCCCTTCCGGTTTGTGAGTTCCGATTATTTTAAACTTAAGGTCCGAAATGACAATTTTTACAAATTTGGGGCCAATGTGAGAATTTTTATAAAAACTCGACCTCAAAACTTTAAAAACCTGAATCTCTGAACAATTTGGAGAATTTAGGAACTGACCTCATAATTCTTCAAGGTCGGGATATTTATTTATTCAATTTTTAAACCCAAAAGTTTTGGTATTTACAAAACGGGGCTAAATTGTAATTTTCTTTTATAAAGGACCTAACCCAAATTATTTTCCATTTTACTAAAATAGCCCTGGACCCTCTGACTTGGAGATTTAATTAAAATATTTTATTTTCCCAAAAACCCTTGACTTATCGACCGATTTGACCGATTAACCCGATCGCGAGCGACTTCCCCCTTGCGATGTTGAATCTATAACAGGACTTATGTTCCACCTAATCTTTCAAGATATCGAAGGTTGCTTATCCTCCCGATAATCATCTTCATCTAATAACTCCACCAACACCATAATTTCCACTCGTAATTTTGAAAAAATTTCTGAACGCTTCTGAATCAATAATACTCATTTGCACTGGTTGACTACGAACTTGTATTTACTTTCCGCTGAGTCAACTTGGTGTGTCGAGCTCACAATCGGAATGGATCGTCGGGGGATAGAACCAGGCAGCTCGGAGCCGCTATTCCACTCTTCCGGCCCCATCGCCCTAATCCAATGGCGAGGGACGGAGTTTGTCCAAGGAAGCGAGTCGTAGTACTTGAGGTATAATCATGATTATGACAATCCAGGCCTAGCTAGCTCTCTTTGTGGATTTGTCTTTGCCTATGGAGCGATAAGGTGACGAGGTCTTGGACCATCTTGCTCGGGGAGTTACAAGGAAAACGAAGGAATCGCTATTCTCGATCCACACGATTAGGAGTTATCGAACCCGTTTGGTTGGCGCTACAAATCCGTCACGCAACCGCTACTTGTTTTGCATTGGTTGGCGCTACAAATCCGCACGCAACCATTATCGCCTTTGCATTGGATTGGCGTTATATTTAAAACGCAATCCTACTTGTCTTGATCGAATCACATAGTACTGTGTGACCATGAATCATTTTCTTGAATCGTATAAGTATATTACTTAAATATATTTATCACGACGCTTGTGGTATGTGTGAATTCATGCATCATACTCGCGCGTTTTCATATAAGCTGTTTTCTCGCATTAACTATATATCGCCACACTTGCACACGATCACCCCATCGTCCACTGAGATTTGTCTCATCCCTTTTTTGTTTTCTAACCTTTAGATGAGGACTTCGTTGAAGATCTTTGAACCGGCCTTCGATTGAGCCTTTGTCCTCCGATTGTTGGATTTACTACTTCTTGTTGTTGTTGATAGATGGTTTCTTGTGATTGTTGTTGGACTATTCTATTTTCTTTTTATTCCGGTTTGTAATCGAAGGGCGTAGGACCCTTTGACTTTTAAGTTGTTATCATTGGTTGATTTTCGAGGATGTAATTTGGATTATGGATTGTGGTGTAAGTTGTGCTTGTTATTTTATTTCATTTGCTATTTTGACTCTGTTTCATTGGGTTTCGATGATATTCGTCAGATCTTTGTTTGGTTATTTGTAATTAAGTTGTGGATCGTCGTCGCGACCCGTTCGGGCGTGACATTTTTGGACAAAATGTAAAATATTTAGTAATCATTGCACTTATAATTAGTGCGTTTTTTCGCACAAATATATTTTCTTATATTTGTGCAATGATTACTAAATATTTTACATGTTGATTTATTTTCAATTTTTTTTAAAATTAATTTTTTTAAATAAGAATTTACGTAAACTAATGATGTAAAGTCTATTTTTATTACTGAATTTCAAATATATTTATCTTATTAAAATATTTTACCACAAGCTTGTAGCTCAAGTGGTATCGCTTACCCTTTGTAAGGGTGTTTGTAGTGTTCGAACCTGGTATCTTTCAGTTTCTTTGAAATTGATCCCCTCCTCCAACTAGTACTCCACTTATTGAAAAATCTTATTAAAATATTTTAAATTGTATTGCATTAATTATTTTTTTTGTAAATTTAAGATATAATTTAAGTATATTATGTAATTACAAATTTTATTTTATTTAAATTTTAATTTAATTATAATACCAAGTTGGATTTGTTCTTATTTTTCCTCCATTTTTGCCAATTGTGTTGCCAAATAAGCATCCATCTCATCCATTATATTTGAAATATTAATTTTTGAAAAACGAAATTCCATATAAGCCTAACAAGTCACCTTGACCTGCTATAGGAGGTAATAGGACTAAAAATCCGAATTTTACCCACTTAAAGGACTAAATCCAAAGTCAAAATAAAATTAGGACCAAATCTCCAAGCATGTTTACTTAGAGGACTAAAAAAACAATTTTGCCATTTTATTTATCCATGAACTTGCAAATATATAATTTACCCTCTCAATCAAATTAAAATAATAATGTATAGACAAAACTATATTTTTTTTTCTTGAGTCGAAATGAATTTCATTCATTAAACAGAAAAAACTTACAATTGATTACAACAACAAATGTAAAACAATTGCAAGCTTACAGATTATAAACCTATACAGATCTAAAACAAAATTTTAAACCTAAACAAATCTAACTAATTCATAGATTCAGAACTCCGCAACGAAGGCGCTGGACAAAACACGTACTAAAGAACTTGATCTCGTTTCTGTCGCATATCGTCAGGTAATGGCACGTCTGAGTGTTCTGAGCAAAATACCACAAATGGGACAAATTTATTAACTGAAAAGAAAAAACCACTTATTGGGACAAAAAAACTACTTGCTGGGACAAGTAAAAACCACCTATAGAGAAGACAAAAACCAAAGGGCATGAAATCTGCCTCTCCCTCCCTCGGATCCACACCACAGTCCATTTCCACCAAAACCACCTCCAAAAACCGCACCAGCCGCTTTCACCAACCCCTAAACCCCAAGCCAAGTTCAGAAGAATCATACCCGCAAGAAGAGAAACATCCACATGAAAGAGAGGGGCTAGTGACCGGAGACCATGAGAATTCTAGTCTCCGGCCATGGTAAAGAGGAGGGGCAAGGCCGGAATAAAGACTAGGTGGGAGAGAGAGAGGGAGGGGGCGGCGACGGGTGAGTAGGGTTTTCTTAGAGAGGAGAGAGAATTTTTTCTTTTCGTGTAGTTACTCGACAAAACTATCCTTAATAAAAATGAATCTACATATTTTTAGTGAATTTTGAATATTTTGTACCCTATTTGATTTACTTTCGTATTAAATTCAAAAGTTATTTTTTTAAATTGTACATTAAGTAATTTAAACTTAAAAATAAAGCAATGTATAATAAATACAAAAACAATTAAATATGAACGAAAAAAATAAAGTATTAAATATTTAAATTAATAAACTTTCAATATTACAAAATATGAATAAATATATTCTGCTACACCCTAATTTAGACATATCTTTTACACGTCTTTATTTCTTGTTTATTCAATACGATCATAGTCCAAAACATAGCATCATTAAATTGTCATCTTTAATAAATAATCAATATTATTAATGAAACAAAATATCGAAAGTAAACTCAATTAGTTCTATTAAAATATTTTAGATGCTAAATCTTATTATTTCAGCAAAAGCTAGCTGTTCTAAATATTTAGATATTACTAAAGAAATTTTGAGACATAACCTCATTTAAACGGTACATCAACCTCTTTTTCTTGGCAAACGATGTTGTACTTCTATCATTATTAATTTTATAATGGTTAATTTTGAGAAGTTTGTGTTATGAGGTTTAACATGAATGATATGATTATTTGAGATACACTTAGATGGGTGAGTTTAATTAACTATTGACTTTGTTTCTCTGTTATTGCGGTTGGGAATTGTCTACAGAGAATTGTGAACTTAACATCAGTCTCAAAGAGAAATTACAAGGGATGCAACAAATTGCTGAGTTATTTATTGACTGGAGCTTGGAAAATTTGTAGGTGGAACCAGATAAGTAATATTTCTTTTGGAAATAGTAAAAATGTTTAAATATCAGATTTTGGGTTATATGTCACTGACTATGAAATGATGCATATGTATAAAAATAAGGTACTGTATGCAAATTTTTTTTTATATAATTATTACTTGGGTTCTAGCTTATTTGATTATCGAGTTTAATTAAGGAATTAAGTTTACCGTGGATACATGGGTTTAATATTACATAGAAGATGAATCGGTAATCTTAACGTCATGTTTACATGGATTGATGCCTGCTAATGGTGAAATTGTCTGCACTTGGGTACTAGTAATAGAAGGCATTGTAAGATATCATATACTTTGTGGAGACTAAATTCTGAGTTTAAATTTTGTTATAAGGTATGAAGGTCGACTCACCAGGACTTAAGGAAAGACTGATAGGAAAATATTCTTAAGGTGGTAAAACTGATATTAATAGAGTTAAGTGCTTGACGATTAAATTTTAATCTTTTGACGATTTTATAATAATTTCCCACTAATGATTAGTTTATTAGTTTGGTATTTCTAGGGATGTAGACTGGGGCTTTACCATATAATAGGAATTATCACTAATCAAATATTTATTTGTTTGAAGTTTATGTGAGGCTGTAAGGGCGCCAATTTAAATGAAACTTAACCGTAGTAAGATCTATGATCTCTTACGCATATATAATCAAGGAGTTATAGAACTTTTGTTTCAAGATAGATGTTTATAATTAAGTCACTGATCTTCAAGGTATATCATTTGGTTTCTTTAAGACGTATGGATATTTGGATTATCTTATGATTAAATGACGAGGTGTATTTATGTAAGTTTGGGATCTTATTATCGAAATTTTGAGATTTGGTAATCTAATATCAATAATTCTAAACTATACTTGAGGAAATACTGGGGTTTATATATTTGAAAAGTGCAGAGTTATTATGTATTTAGAAAAGTGTGGTTATGACTATTTGTGGATCTAACGCTTAGAAGAATTTACCATCGGATGTAATGACTTGGCGATAGGCTTTTCTTTGTTAAGGAAAAAAAAAGAACCAGGACTTTAGTTTAATCATTATTAGAGCTTGAAAACGCAATTACTTTTGTCTTATGAGATTTAGATTGAAGAATTAGGATAAAGTTGAATTTGAAACTTATTATCGGGATTTTGAGATTTAAGAATAATTATTTCGGTTAAGAAGAATATTGTCCTGGAAAGAGACTCTAGAATTGTCTCTAGATTTTAGAATGGTTCGTATGAACATGGGAAATCCTCTTTTGTAAATTAACTCGAGTGGATATAGATATTGTTGGTATAAATGTTTCTCATTAGTTTTAGCATTACAGAAGCCTAGGCCTTGTATGGTTATGTTTTCATGGACCATTTCTAGTTTTAGTGTTGGAAAATGAATTTTGAGAATTTATTAATTTTCGTGTGAAAACAACAATTATGTTTGGATGAGTGAATGAAAATGGATTTTATGTAGGTTTGGACATGAGATTATGTTTGGTTGAGTAGTTTTGAAGTAGTATTTTATATTTTAAAAGTTGATAGTAGTTGAATATTTTAATTGAATATATATTATTATATTTGTAAGATCAGTAGGCTAGCCCATTCCCATTAGATATATATGGTAATATTTAAGTAGATAAAGTTGATAATGGAGGGTCCCACATATATATTTGGATTAAAAAATGAGAATAGTGATTGATGAATGATGTAGGGTAGATCTTGTATATGGTTGAGAATTGAAATTATAGATTTGAGATGTTTTATGTGAAAAATGGAAAGTGAAAATGATGTTTTATTGGAAAATTTATAATCAAACAAGGCCCTAGTAGGCGTGACATTATGTGTGAGGTGACTAAGAGTAAATAAGTTTAAACTAACATGAAGATAATACTTGAATTTGTGTATGTTGGAGAATGTCAGGTTATGGTGTGTTTTAGAAAAAAAAATTGATTCTAATAACTAGGGATCTGAAGCTTGAAAGAATGTACAATTGGTGATTATGACTTGATGATAGACCTTTATTTGTTACCTTAAGACAAAAACGTAGCAAACCAGAGCTTTTAATTGATCCTATAGCTTTAGAGTTAAGAAAATGATTGAATTACTGTAACATGGGACGACCAAGGAGATCCATATGAATGTGAATTGTATGAAGAAAGATCGAATATAGAAATAGGAGATAAAGATTCGCATGTGGGAAGCAAGTGAGGAAAGAAATTTCATATTATCCAAGACTAATTTAAGGAGGAATTTGGAGGCCAAATTCTTTAAAGGAGAGGGAGAATGTAAGATCCTCGCTTTCGGATGCCTTTATTATTATTGTCTAATAGTTTGATTTCGAGTTTATCATTGTAGTATTTAATATTTGACTGATATTTGATTGAGTGTAGCGATTCTTGTTTCCTACTTGGGTTAATTGTTGGATATTTTATTGGATGGATCCGAGTATATTTTGACAATTTAGGATTTTTGAATCGATAAGTTGTGATTTATTGGAATAATTGAAGTTTTTTTTGAAATTGCTTTTCTTAAGGATTATATTTGTAGCATTTTGTAAGAAGTGACAAATTTATTTTATTACTAAGTTGGAGCCTAGAGGTAGATTAGTTAGTACTTAATTAATTTAGTGAGTTAATTCGTTTACCTCATTTTTTCTACTTATAACTTTCAAGCACGCCTTTATATAATATCTATTGGTTTTAAAAGAAAAGAACATGACCCATTTCTAATTAAAACAATCAGCCATTAATTCAAACCCAAGATCCTAATCACTAACTACCCAATTCTTACACACACGCATACGTGGAAGGCTAAAAGAGATAGTCATCCTCACCCTCAAACACAATCCACCTCATTCTTAAAACACATGTCACTTGGTTTTGTACACAATCAATCCCAAAGAAAAATATGCTTCCCTTTTCTCTCTCCTGCAAGTCTCGACAGAGAATCAAGTTAAGGGAAAAGATTTGTTCTTTTTATCCAAATTCTTACAAGCATCTATAAACTTACATACTAAAACATTGTGATCAACTTACTACCAAGTGGGGTCGAGTACTCGAAGCCGGGATACCGAAAAATTGAAAGGTAATGATTTGCCTAATCTTGAAATTAACTTGGGATTTAGCTTATTAAATCTTTGAAGAACCTAGTAGTTGTCGTGAGCTAAATGAAGCAATTGAAGGAAATATATTGATGGTGAAGGTGGGTTAGAACCTCCTTTCTCTAAATAAATTTTCTGTTAAAATAATGTATCTGAGAATTTTAAAAATATATTAATGGGCTTATAATTTGACTAATTCTTTATTAAGGTTTAATTCCTATAAATCCTTAATATTAAATATATCCTGATTATTAGGATTAATTGTTAATCATTCCACGAATCTTTATCTTTAATTACATAACCTGTAATAAATATAATATTTTTTAAAGAAAAAGTAATGTTAATTAGTAGTATAAACAATGGACAATTTGATGACTAATCTATAATAATAGAACCTGACCTTGAATATTGAAAAGGGGGTTATCTCCTTTTCATACTTAAATGTAAAACCTGAATTTTATTATGATTTTGGCAATAAGTGTTAATTTGACGACAAAGGACTGATTTTAGTAAATATGTTTTAAAGGAATTGTACATACTAGACTATTAACATCATAAACTGTATTGTTATAAAACTGATTTTGAAATTAATTAAATATATTTAACCCTTTATTAAAAAAGATTCCATGCAGTGGATCTATGTAAAATGACTAAATTTTCATTTCCTAGATACGCTTATAATTGATAGTTAACCATGATAAGTTTATAAATCCACTAAAATGTGATTTTGCAGTTGCTCTGTATTATGCTTTCATAATGAGTTAAGGATCATATTTGTTAAATCAACATTCCATAGTTGCCCCAAACTTCTGTAGACACCGGGTCAACGCCTAATCCATGAAACTGATAAAGTACAGGAGAGGTGGCCGAGCTTGACATTGAGAACTTGCATTTGACTCATCACTAAGGCGACCTTTGAGTGAAAGGTGGGCAAAGTATCATCTTTCTAAAGAAAATTAGGTTTGCTTATGTTTGCTTGTAATTTCATAAATTTCACGACATTAGTTATTTCATAAACTTCATGATAATAAGCAATTGCATAATTCACGATATACATCATTCTCATAAAGTTCACAATATAAGGTTGTTCTATGATTATATTTTGCGTTTCTTCCAGGATAATTCTTTTTTTTTAGAAAAAAACATAAAGCATATAATTCATGATCATATTCCTTACATTTTAACTATTGTAACGATTGACTTAGCCTTTGGGCAAATAAATGTCACTTTGACAAAAATATTGTTTGTTTGAGTCTATTGCGGCGTGGGTAAGTTAGACAATGGATCGAACAGTTGCTCGTGGTCCTTGTTTGACTACCCATATGCCTAATCCCATTTTCGGTCGGGTAGGAGGAGACAAATGGATGTAACTTGGGTCGAGAACGGTATATTCATGAATATGACGATCTCGGGCAAAAGCCAGGCCAAAGAGACGTCGAGCCTAGTGGGAGGATAAGGTGACAGGCTTCGGCCAAATATTATTGGAAGTAACAAGAGAGACGGACGGATCGATTGTGTCCGACAACACCGATCCTACATTTCTTATTTTGAGTGTTAACTAATTGAGTAAATCTTTTTATATTTTATTTTAAAATAAGATATCCCCTATTTGTTTTAAAAATTGGGATGTCCATTGGTTCTTTGAAAAGCAAAAATGTTTACCGTACATGACTGCTCATTGTACAATGTGCATTACATCATTGATATCATCAAAAATTAATATATCATCATTGAATTGCAATATGTTCTTGATCCTTACGGCAAAAAAATCTTATGCGCATCATTATCATGCATACATAGATATTTGAGGCGCAATAAGTTCTTTTCAAAGAAATTTTATTTTTCATTAAACAAATATTGCATTCTTCTACCCCAACCCATTGAGCTCGTTTAGCTCACCCCACTATTTTCATAAAAAAATTTCAGAGAACGAGTATTTTGAGATCGATCAGACTGACATCAGGCTTCCAGATCAGGATTGACCCAATCTAGCAGCTTTATATTGACAGGCTTATTTGTCATTCGAACAATATAACTATTTTATCTTGTAATAGTTTGGTGAGTTACAACTCTATTATAATTAATTGTATGTCATTATATATAGATTTCCGCTGTATTTATGATTTTTAGTTGTTTGTACTTAGATAATAGCTCTTGACGAGCCTAAGATTTAAACATTTGGATTGTACCCTATTGGATGGTGTTCTATTTTATGGGTATGTAAATTGGGGCATGACAGACACATTTTGCCAACGGATTCTAAAAGAATAACTTTAGAGTTAAGATCCGATTCTTATGACAAAATAATAAAATAAAATCAACATGTCCGATATACAAATTTTCTCGCGGCAAAACAAGAAATCGTAAAACCAAAATAGTTAATATCTAACTGTTAATAAATGTTGCTTGAATATGTGAACTCGGATACATAGTCAACTTAATGATCGTGAAGTACATCTAATATTTTTTTACTAGACCCTTTTTACTCGCACTTTGAATAGAATCTTATTGTCCACTTAAATCCTTGATCTTGTTTGGAACACATTGAAAATTAGTTTCTCGCATAAGGTCGCTTGATACAAAATATTTATTTAATTTCAAAGATACAAATTATAAAGTTATTTCTTCAAATGTTATAAAAAACATTATGAACTATAAACAAAATTCACAATAATTATTTTGAACTCAACTACTCTCTTTCTAATCAAATCAACTCCAATGAACTTAATGCATTCACACATTTTTTTCACAAATAAGGAGTAAAATATGCAAAAATACAAAAAAAAAAAAAAAAAATTAATACATTAACATCTACAAAAATAATTATAAACCACTAAATAAGAAAAAACTAACAAATAAACTGCCAAAAATTCTTAGATTCACACGCATTATTAATGCATTAATTAATATCTAATACATTAATTATTCACCAAATAAGAAAACAAATGACAAAAAAATTGCCAAAAATATCTATTATCAATTAATCGGTACCATTTAGTTGAAAAAATATTGGATCATATGTCTGCTATATAAATAGATAATATCACATATATAGCTAGGTAAACAAAGAGAAATAAATATGACATGTGGTATAACTCCAATCGATAGTACTTATTTGAATTGACTCTTGAGTGAGTCACTACCTAAACCCGCAACACAAAAAGTTGTTAAGAGTGCGGTGTTGACCCGACGAAGACTCAATGCTCATATCAATTCCAAAGCAAGTATAAGTCGGTAAACTTGAAAATCGTAATTGCTTAAAAATATTGCTTACCATTGTACAATGGGTCGGAGGCATTGCCGAAGCTTTAAAAAAATATTGGGGTGGGCCAATACATGAAAGTGGGGTGAACCTAGGATAAAAACTAGAAAACAAATCATATAAATTTTAACTAAAATATTTTTTAAAAATTAATTTCTTAGAAAAAATAATTTTGTTTTTAAGGGGTGGGAGTTTGCCCCATGCCCGCACCAATGGTTGAAGGTATTTTTTTTCCGAAAAATATAAATATATTCCTAACTCAAAACAATATTATACTTGTCAATCGGCAAAACAATCATCTTGAACCGGATACAAATGTCAAGGGGAGAACTCCGCTCGAGAGGAAAACAAATCTCTTTCCGAGGGAGCAAAACACGAGCTACATCACGCACCGCAAGACGAAACCATCGACCCATCTACGAGTTTCGCAAATCAACCGGGAAAAAGACACAAAAAAACATAACAAAAACAAAGACAAATCTAAAAATCTACAAAAGAAGACGAAAACAATCGGGCAAAAAGACAAAATTGACCTCTCCTCCCTCAAATCCCATCACGACCCATCATCGCCAATACCACCTCCAAACTCCATCGTTGTTGCCGCCGCCGCCGCAGCGGTCACCCAACCTATTGTAATTTATTTTTCCATTAGTTCATTAGTCGGATAATTTTCTTGAACTTGGCATCTTGGGCATTTAGGCTCATCAAAGTGGAAGAGAGAAGAAAATTTGAGAAGAAAGAAAAGAGAAGAAATTCATTCTCTAGAATAAAAGTAAAGTGGAAGGAAAAATTATTTTGTAATAAACTAAAAGAATGGAAAAAAAGAAGAAAATAATGAAAGGAAAAAACCGATCACAAGAAACCAAAAAACAAACAAAAAACAAAAATAAAAAATGAAAATCTCGCATTTTTTGCAACAAAAGACACACTTCAATAAAATTAAGTTAATTAGTTATTACCGGTGAAAAAATATAATATGGAACATGTTTTGAGTGGATCCACTAAGATAGATACTCAAATCCAGTTGAGTTATAATTTAGAATACGTTACTCGTCCCCATACTCATCTAGCTATATAGATTTGAATGTTGATTACAAAACTCAAATGAAATGAACTAATTACAACTTCGAATTGAACCACTCGAGTCTCCTCTTAGTTGTTCATACCTCTAACTTTTATCCGGTTCAAAGTGATATTTTGTCTAAGTTAATTTGTTCTAGCAGCTTCACGACACATGCTTGCACTACTCAAGAAACATATTATTGTACTACACGGACACACAATTGTGATTATTATATTTGTGTTGCGTGTGAACCTTTAGGGAAAAAAGGGTGCATGTGAACCCTTATGGAAAAAGAAAAAAATGATGATTAATTCAAGTCTGGCTGACCCCAGTCATCTTGAGAAAACCATAGTACTACCAATTATAAGTAAATGAACAAGTAATTTTTGTAGTATTTTATCTTCTTCAAGATGACTTGGTAGTCCAGACTTCAATTGTTTCAAGACAGACCATTTTGGCTATACATGAAACTGTTAAACAAGCAATATCAATTGCATTTGCTTAATTTGCCAAAACAGTTGTTTATATAGAGAAGTGAAAAATTGAGATCATTTCTTCACATTTTAATCAAGTGATCATCTCTAATTATGTTAGTTGCCGTCACTATATTCATGAATAACTTTGGCCGCCACTATATTCTATGTATAGCTCATCCAAACTCAAGTGCAAGATTAGATTAGATGTTCGTCTTTCAACTTTACTTTTAAAACAAAAAATAAAATAATATAAAATAAAATAAAATTTTAGAAATAGATTTATATTTTCTCCACTAAACTAAGGACCGCAAATTACTTACGACTCGGCCAACATTTGCTGCAAGTTGGGATAATTTTGTTCCAAAAAAATGTGTGTAATGATTATGTTATACCGTAATAAAGTAATAAAGGGAGCATTTTCTTGGGTAGGGGAAAATAGGGAAAACAAGAATATAAAATATGGTGACAACTTAATTATCAATAGTAAAAGTATACATATAAGAAGTAAATACCAGTAATTAATTAAGAGCACATGCATATTGTTCCCACAAATTTGACTTCATCGTAAGGCTTTAAATTTCTTTTTTTTTTGAGGGTGACTTCGTAGCTAGGTTAGTTAAGTAGTCTTTAATTAAGCTAATTGCATTACCACTAAGTAATTATTACATTAATATGAAGGCTAAGTTAACTATAAGGGTGGCAAATCGTGTAACGTGTCCTTATCGTGTCGACACGATAAGAACACGAACATGATAAGACTAAACACGAATACGACATGATAAGGATCTATTTCGACACGAATACAAAATTTTTCGTGTTGACACGACACAATTTGATACGATAAGTCAAAACAAAAAGAAATTGATTAACACGTTAATACATGATAGCGAATTACACGATATGACATGACAATACACCATAAAACACACAAAATATTAGGTTATTGTGTCACTAATAGGTAAACGTGTCATTATTGTGTCACTATCATGTAAATATGTCATTATCGTATTCTTATCGTGTCACTATCGTGTTCGCGTCTTTATCATGTTTACATCGATACAACACGAACACGACACTAAATTTTTGTGTCCACGATAAGACTAAATACTAACCCAAAGATTTTTGTATCATTTTCGTGTCGCGTGTTATCGTGTCATGTCAAGAATTACCACCCCTATTTAGTGTCGTGAAATTTATTGAGCAGATTTTGATGATACCATGTAAAACTTAAACTAGGAAGTTGACGCCCATTTTCCTTGTAATTTGTATTGTAATAGATAGGGTTGCTCCATTGGATAAAATTGTAAATTCAACTCGAATCTTCTTCTTCTTCGTTTGTTTTTCTTTATGATGAACCGTTTTTTAGGAACTTTATGATGAACTTTGAAAAAACTGAATAAATTTACACATTTTTAGTGTAATAATAAATAGGGCAAAATACAATCACACCCCTCAACTTGGTCCTATATTTTATTTAGGAAAATTTGTTTTTTTAGTCCTCTAAGTAGACATGCTTGGAGATTTGGTCCTAATTTTTTTTTGACTTTGGATTTAGTCCTTTAAGTGGGTAAAATTCGGAGCTTTGGTCCCATTACCTCCTATAGCAGGTCAAGGTGACTTATTAGGCTTACATGGAATATCTTTTTTGCAATAATTAATATTTCAATTATAATGGATGAGATGGATGCTTATTTGATAATACACTTGGCAAAAATGGAGATACAAATAAGAACAAATGCAACTTGGTATTATAATTAAATTAAAATTTATATAAAATAAGAATAGTTTAATTATATAATATATTTAAATTATTTCTTAAACTTAAAAAAATATAAATTGTGCAATAAAATTCAAAATATTTTAATTAGATAAATATATTTGAAATTCAATAAAAATATAGATTTTACAACATTATTAAATTACTTCTTATGTTTTTCAAAATATAAATAATTTAAGAAAAATCTTATTTAGAAATAACTTTCAGTAAAAATAAATCAACAAGTAAAATATTTATAAATAATTTAAAAACAAATATTTTTCGGACAAAATGTAAAATATTTAGTAATCATTGCACTTATAATTAGTGCTTTTTTCGCACAAATATATTTTCTTATACTTGTGCAATGATTATTAAATATTTTACATGTTGATTTATTATTCAAATTTTTTTAAAATTATTTTTTTAAATAAGAATTACGTAAACTAATGATGTAAAGTCTATTTTTTATTCTTGAATTTCAAATATATTTATCTTATTAAAATATTTTACCACAAGGTTGTAGCTCAAGTGGTATCGCTTACCTTTTGTAAGGGTATTGGGGTGTTCGAACCTGGTATCTTTCGATTTCTTTGAAATGTATCCTCCTCCAACCGGTACTCCCAACTTATCAAAAAAATCTTATTAAAATATTTTAGATTGTATTGCATTAATTAATTTTTTTGAAATTTTAAGATATAATTTAAGTATATTATGTAATTACAAATTTTATTTTATTTAAATTTTAATTTAATTATAATACCAAGTTGGATTTGTTCTTTTTTTCCTCCATTTTTGCCAATTGTGTTGCCAAATAAGCATCCATATCATCCATTATAAATGAAATATTAATTTTTGAAAAAAGATATTCCATATAAGCCTAACAAGTCACCTTGACCTGCTATAGGAGGTAATAGGACTAAAAATCCGAATTTTACCCACTTAAAGGACTAAATCCAAAGTCAAAAACAATTAGGACTAAATCTCCAAGCATGTCTACTTAGAGGACTAAAAAAACAATTTTGCCATTTTATTTATCCATGAACTTGCAAATATAACATTTACCCTCTCAATCAAATTAAAATAATAATGTATAGACAAAATTATCATTTTTTTTTTTTAGTCGAAATGAATTTCATTCATTAAACAGAAAAAACTTACAACTGATTACAACAACAAACGTAAACCAATTGCAAGCTTACAGATTATAGACCTATACTGAGATCTAAAACAAAATTTTAAACCTAAACAAATCTAACTAATCCGTAGATTCAAAAGTTCGCAACGAAGGCGTTGGACAAAACAAGTACCAAAGGACTTGATCTTTTCTGTCGCATATCGTCAGGTAATAGCACATCTGAGTCTTCTGAGCAAAATCCCACAAATGGGACAAATTTATTAACTGAAAAGAAAAAAGCCACTTATTGGGACAAAAAACTACTGTTGGGACAAGTAAAAACCACCTACGAGAGAAGACAAAAACCAAAGGGCATGAAATCGCCTCTCCCTCCCTCGGATCCACACCACAGTCCATCGTAGTCCAAAAGCATTATTAAATTGTCATCTTTAATAAATAATCAATATTATTAATGAAACAAAATATCGAAAGCAAAACCCAATTAGTTCTATTAAAATATTTTAGATACTAAACCTTATTATTTCAAAGAAAAGCTAGCTGTTCAAAATATTTAGATATTACTAAAGAAAATATTTATTATTTCTACTTTCTTACTAAACTATCACATATATATTTTTACAAAATAATTAGTGAAAAATAAATTTTCAAGAAAATATATTCTTTACTAAAAAATATTACCATTGACTTACCAAAGCAACACTAATTTTGGATAACTCCAAAACATGTATTGGTTAGAACAATTTTAATATTTTATTGATGTTGTCCAATATTTTGTATATTATTCTATATATTTTCTTTTATTTTTTTATTTTTTTCAATCGAGTCATCTTAATATATTTCATATACTAATATTTTCTACAATTAGAGTCATTAATTATTGTTAATTAAACAAAGCATGTCAAAATTAACATCAACTATTGTTTATCAAAGGTCCGATTATGAGATACTTCATATTTTTAGATTGAACTTGATTAGTATTTGTTTACACTTTTGAAAACTAATATTTAAAAAATGAATGTAATAAGTAAATCTTTCGCAACAATAAAATTATACCAAAATCAATTGAATCGATACGAAAAAAAAAAGACACATATATTTATTCAAAAGCATGATGTAAAAATCAAACATCTCATTAATAATGAATTGTTCATTGAAATTATCTAAAAAAAAATTAATAGTCCAAAATAAATTTAAATATAATTGGAGTCTAGTAGTAGTAAAAAATATTTCAATCAAATATCACTTTAATCATTCTCCTTGATAATTGTCTTAGTTTTCTTCATATAGTCCATCACGCCCCAAACGCGACGCGACAACGATCAATCACTTAAACGAGAAATAATTCAATAGTCTAAACCAATGATACAAACCAAGCGAAATAGAGTCTAATGCGGCGGAATAAAATACACACAAGTACAAATTACATCTTAAGATCCGACGGAATCCGAATACAACCCAATAGATTATCCGAATTTAACTTACACCAAAGCGAGAACAAAATGAAAAGTCCAACAACAATAAAAGTAAAAGGAGTGTCGCTCCATATCAACAAAGAGGAATTCAATATGTGGTAGGTTCGACGTCTTCAACGTACTCTTCATCTAAAGGTTAGAAAACGGGAGGGAGTGAGATAGAAATCTCAGTGGATGGGGTGATCGTGTGCATGTGTGGCGATATATATAGTTAATGCGAGAAAACGGTTGTATGAAAACGCGTGAGGTATGATGCATGTTTTCATACATAGCCCACAAAGATCGTGATAAATATATATTAAGTAATATATTTATATAGTTTAAGAAATAGTTCGTGGTCACACATGCACGATGATTCAAGGATGGAGGATTGCGTCAAGTGTAGCGCCAATCCCATGCAAGACAATTAGTGGTTGCGTCATTGAAGTGTAGCGCCAACCCATGCATTACAAGTAAGCGGTTGCGTCATGAAGTGTAGCGCCAACCAAGCGCCCGTTCAACTCGGAATCGTGTGGATCGGGCAAACGATTCATTCGTTCTTCCTTGTAACTCCCCGTTCATGATGGTCCAAGACTGTCACCTTATTGCTCCATAGGCAAAGACAAAATCCACGTTGGAGCTAGCAAGGCTCGGATTCATCATAATCATGATTATACCTCAAATACTACGACCCGCTTCCCTTGGACAAACTCCGTCCCTCGATTTGCGGGATTAGGACGATGGGGCGGAGAGTGGAATTGCACCGAGCTGCCCGGTTCCATCCCCAACGTATCCATTCCGATCGTGAGCTCGACACACCAAGTTGACTCAGCAGAAATTAAGTACACGTTCGGGTAGTCAACCAGCAATGAGTATTATTGATTCGGGAGAAGTTAGTTCATGAAAAGTTCTCAAATTTTGCACAAAATAGTTTTGGCGTTGGTGGAGTTATTGGGATGAAGATAATTATCGGGAGGATAAGTAGTCTTCGATATCTTAAGGATTAGGAGGAACATAGGTCCCGTTATAGATTCGAAATCGCGGACGAGGAAGTCGTCCCGCGATCGGTTATTAATCGGTCAAGACGATCCGATAAGTCAAGGGATTTTTAAGAAAATAAAATATTTTAATTAAATATTAAAGTAAGAGGGTCCAGGGCTATTTCTTTAAAAGAAAATAATTTGAGTTAGGTCCTTATAAAAATAAAATTTACAATTAGCCCCGCTTTGTAAAAACCAATACTTTTGGGGTTAAAAGTTAAATAAATAAATGTCCCGACCTTGAAAAATTATGAGGTTAGGTCCTAAATTCTCTAAATTGTTCAGAGATTCAGGTTTTTAAAGTTTTGAGGTCGAGTTTTTATAAAATTCTCACATTGGCCCCAAATTTGTTAAAATTGTCATTTCGGGCTCTAAGTTTAAAATAATCGGAACTCACAAACCGGAAGGGATTTTAATGTGATTCCAGTTGGAAAATGTCACTAAGGTTAGTGGGATATTGGAACAAAAACAGTTTTAAAACTTCATAAGTATAGGTCCCTTAACTTTTGAAAATCTCATTTTTGTCCCATTTTGAAATAATTGCCTTTAAGGCTTTTAGGGGTCCAATTGTTATGAAATTTGAACCTTGGGTCCAAAATATAATTATGTTATAGGTAAATTAGTATTTCCAGGTGCATGGGCTGCATAAGTCCTGGAAATTTCATTTGGGTCCTCAAGTTAAATCTTTTACAATTTGGTCTCTCAAGTTTTATAAAATTACTTTCCAAGCTCTAAACACTTTGATTTTTGGAATACACTTAAAATATGTTATTTCCAGTCCCTTAAGAGTTAAAATTTCAAGTTTTAAATTAGGGTCTGGTACAGTTTCGAAATTTGCAAATTAGCCCTTAAACTTCTCAAATCTTACAATCTAGTCCTTGGGCTTTTAAGGGTTGATTTTATTTATCTAAAAACTCTTAAAACTTTATTAAAATGTCAAAACATAATTTTTGAACCTGAGTACAGTCCCAAAAATCGAAAATTACAGAGGGGTCCCTTAAGTTTTATTTTCTTGCCATTAAGTCCACCAACTTTCTATTTTTGCATTTTAAGTCCAAAAATCGAAATTTAATCAATTATGCCCGACTTTTCCAGGTTATAAATTATTCAAAACATATATTACAAGAGTCATAAATATACATATCCATTTCATGCAAGCATTCATCAAGTACAACAATAAAGTGTACATGTATGTCCTATTTTTCGATAAATCGCATTTTTGAGCAACACTTGAGAATTTTCCACTAGATACAAGAAAATAGCATGCAATACATAATATATATCTCAAGTGCTCAATAACAAAATACTACATGCATATTTTCAATTTAAAACACCTAGAAGTTGAAAGGATTTTTCCACCCACCTCGTAGTAGTTTCTCGGGTTGATCTAAAATGTGGTCTTCTTCCTTGAATAAACTTCTTGACTCAAACTCTTGAAGATCAGCCCCTAAAGGGTATCCAAACCATATTTTGGTGTTAAAATTAAAGTCTCAAGTCTAAAGAAAATATACTAGTACCAAATGGTTACTACTCACCTTAATATCTTCAAGTAGTCTCAAAAATGGAAATTTTCCTTCAAGCCTCTAACCTCCACTTGAGATGATGTAGGTCAGCCCCTAAACTCCAAAAATTTATATTCTTGAGTCAAAAATTAATTCTTCATGTTGTCAAGAGAAAAATACTAAAACCATAATTTTCTCACCTTAATAATATGTAATCTTGAATTTCCTCTTCAAGCTTGTAGTCAAATCTAGGTCTCTAATTCTTCAAGAATTTTCTCTAGGAGTACCTCAACAAGAAGGATTCAACATTATTAGATGGTGAATGTATAAGGTTGAGGATTGGAGAAGAAAAATAGAGTTGGGAGAAATGAAGACATTCTTACCTTATGTTTGAAGAATTTGATCCTTTAGAGAGGAAAATGGAAGCAAGTCTTGTGTTTTTATGATAATTATGAAATGAATAATATTGGTAGATAAAGAAAAAAATAACAAAAATGATTGATTCCCCTAAGACAAGGAGCCAAAAGTTGGAGGAATAATAATCATGGTGTTGGTATTTTTATTTATTAGAATTTGGTGGAAAGAAAAGTTTGTCCATCCTTTAAGCATGTGACCAAAAGTTGAAAACAAAAATTAATAATAATATATATATATGTAAATATATATATATACATATATAATTGTAGGTCTTGAAAAGAATATGAAACAACCTCCCCATTTATGGTAATTTTCGAAATTTTTAAAAATATAAAAAAAAAAATATATTTTTTTTTTTGAAAAAAATTGATTGGGAAATTGGTTAGGATGAATTATAGAATAAGATGAAATATTTGGATAAGGATGGGAATGTACTCCTAAATTGTTGGAGGTCTAATATTCCTAAAGTAATAGTCATTCGATCAAGTATTAATACTAGAGGAAGAATATAAAATTGCTAAGCTCTAAAAATGCGAAATGCGTAATTGACGTTGGAAGAAATAAATAAAAATAGAGTCGAGTTTCATTAATAATAGGTTTGTGATACATAGCCAAATAAATAATCACTACATGACACCGAATCTCACGTTAAAATTCGTGGTCTCACATTCACCCTTTCCTTAAAAGAATTTGGTCCCCAAATTCTCTTTAGAACAATTCTCGATATTGATTCCTCATGTCTTCTTCCATCTCCCACGTTGCGTCTTCGTCTCGGTTGTGATTCCGCCATACAACTTTAACCATTGAATCTCTACGCAACCGACGCGTACGCCGGTCAATGATTCCGATTGGTTTCTCGAGTGTAAGATAAATTTTCCATTAGAGGAGGAGCATCACGAGTGATGATGTGCTCGGGATCTGGTTGATACCTTTTCAATCTCGATACATGGAATACATCGTGCATTCCCGCGTCATTGTGCGGTAACTCAAGTCGGTAGGCTAACTTCCCGATCCTCCGCAAAATCTTGTAAGGTCCAACATATCTCGGACTCAACTTGCCTCCTTTCTTTCGATTGATTAATCCTTTCCGTGGAGACGATCGAGGAATACTTCATCTCCGGCTTCAAATTCCAAGTCCTTTCTCCTCTTGTCTCACGTAACTCTTTTGGCGGCTCGAGCTGTATGGATCCGTTCCTTAATCAACTTGACCTTCTCCATGGCCTCCGAACTAAGTCGACCTTTGGAATCGAGGCGACTTTCGTTTCTCTTTTGGAGTCCATTGGTCATCAATCTCCCAAAGTGTAGTGGAGATCTACACTTTCGCCCGTACAAGGCTTCGTAGGGTGCCATCCCATTGTGGCACGATAGTTGTTATTATAGGCGAACTCGGCCAATGGTAAGTACGAATCCCAACTTCCTTGAAGTCCAACGTGCATCTTTGGCGCATGTCTTCCAGGGTTTGAATTGTTCGCTCGATCGCCATCATCGGTTTGTGGATGTCTTTGATGTCTTTGAAACTTAGCGAGGTACCCAATTCCTCATGTAAGCATTTAACTGGAGACAAATCTCGAGTCTCTGTCGACACTATGTCGACCGGCACTCCATGCGGTCGAATGATCTCTGATATAAATCGCTGCAAGTTTTCGCAAGTCGCTTCGGTTTTCTTCATGGGTAGGAAGTGTGCAGATTTTCGAGTCGGTCTACGACTACCCATATAGCATCATCGCCTCGCCTAGTCCTTGGTAGATCCGTCACGAAGTCCATCGTTATGTGTTCCCATTCCCACTCGGGAATTCTCAACGGTTGTAATAAACCGGATGGTCGTTGGTGTTCGCTTTTATTCGTTGACAAGTCAAACATCTCGCAACGAACTCGCTACTTGGTTCTTCATATTCACCCATCGAAATGTCGTTTCAAGTCCTTATACATCTTGTTTCCTCCGGGTGTATATAGTGTATTTCGAACGGTGTGCTTCTTCGCTAGAATTCTCGCTCCTAATCGCTCGTCACCAAGACACAAACTCGATTCGAAATCTGATAATCCCATCTTCATGTACCGAGAATTCGATCCTTCTCCTTTAAGTATCTTCTCTTTCAGTCTCTGAAGTTGCACATCTGTCTCTTGTGCTGCTTTGATCTCGTTCAGTAGGTCGGGTTTAACCGAAATGTTAGCACACAAAATTTGAGTATTGGTTCTTGTCGGATTCCAAGTGCTCAACTCTTCTAATGATTTCCACTCTCGAATCATTAGTCTGGCTAAACTCGCCTTTCGGCTCAAGGCGTCAGCTACTACATTAGCTTTCCAGGGATGGTATTGAATATCAAAGTGATAGTCTTCTATTAACTCCATCCATCTTCGTTGTCTCAAATTGAGATCTTTTCGAGAGAATAGATACTTTAGGCTCTTATGATCCGTGTAAACCGTGAATGTTGCTCTCAGAGATAGTGCCTCCATTTCTTTAACGCAAACACTATTGCCGCCAATTCCAAGTCACGCGTTGGGTAATTGGTTTCATACGGCTTGAGTTTCCGTGATGCATAAGCAATGACCTTTCCTTCCCCGCATGAGCACTCGCTCCTAGTCCTTCCTTTGATGCATCATCGTAGACGACAAAGTTTTCTTTCCCTTTGGAAGGGCTAGGATCGAGCCGTAGTAAGTCGTTTCTTGACTCTTGGAAACTAGTCTCACACTTGTCATTCCACTCAAACTTGACTTGCTTCTGCGGGTTAGTCGAGTGAGTGGTCCATTATCTTGGAGAAATTTCGGATAAATCTTTGATAATATCCATCCAGTCTAAGAAACTTGATCTCGTTCTGCGACACTGGTTGTTTCCATTCAACCACCTGCCTGTACCTTCAAGGATCTACGGCGATCCCAATGCCGGATACTATGTGTCCCAAGAATGCGACTTCACTAAGCCAAAATTCGCACTTGCCTGAATTTGTTATACGACCTTGTGCTCTCGTAGTGTCTCCAAAACAATTTTCAGATGACGTTCATGCTCTTCTCTAGACTTAGAGTATACGAGTATGTCATCAATGAATATCACTACGAATTGATCCAAGTAAGGTTGAAAGACTCGATGCATCAGATCCATAAAGGCCGGGCCAGAAAATTTGTTGGTGCGTTTGTCGACGGGAAAGGCATCACTACAAACTCGTAGTGTCCATATCCGGTCCGAAATGCCATCTTGGAAACGTCTTCTTCACGGATCTTTAGTCGATAATATCCCTGTTGTAAATCAAACTTCGAGTACACCGTCGCTCCTTGAAGTTGATCAAACAGTTCGTCTATCCTCGGGAGGGGATATTTAGTGGTAACATCTAGTCGAGATCGTATAATAGTCACATCCTTAATGTATCTTATCCGTGATACCTAAACCACAAGTCAAATTCCCTTACTTAAGCTTGTGCAGTACTTGAGAATGAATAACACAAGGGTATTATCATTGATCAATATACTTAGTGATTCCCCTACTATCATTTTCCCAAAGTAATATCATTATGTGTCTAGATCCCATAATATATCACATCCAAATCATATACTTCTCAAGAGATATCCTCATTTTCTTCGAGTCTCACCATATCGGCATTATAATCTCTAAATCACAGATTTTCTAAATCACCTAGCGTCCAAATAGAGGAATATCCGGATATCTTAACACTATAACAACCCAAAAGAGTTCAAATATTCATCCAAGATTCAACTTAGGTCACCTAGTAGTGGTACCCAATCCAAGCGAGAGGAACCTATCCTGGTCAAACAAAACTAAGGCGGATTAGACGAATGTAAGGAAAATATAAGGAAGAACAAGAAAGAATGACTAAGGAAGGTCAAGAGTCAACTAAGTCAAATCAAGTATGACTATGGATTCTCCAAGTATAAATTCGACTTAACATAAAGATCAATAATACGGTTCTATGCCATTATCAAATCGATTTCACACTTAATTGGTCGTCGCCGTACAACCCAACACACCAGGGTCCTATCCTGGGTCAGCTCGGTGTAAGTTTCCATCTTACTAGCCGAGCTCTGATACCATAACTGTCACGCCCCAAACGCGACGCGACAACGATCAATCACTTAAACAGAAATAATTCAATAGTCTAAACCAATGATACAAACTCCAAGTGAAATAGAGTCTAATGCAGCGGAATAAAATACACACAAGTACAAATTACATCTTAAGGTCCGACGGAATCCGAATACAACCCAATAGATTATCCGAATTTAACTTACAGTCCAAACAGAACAAAATGAAAAGTCCAACAACAATAAAAGTAAAAGGAGTGTCGCTCCACATCAACAAAGAGGGAATTCAATCTGTGGTAGGTTCGACGTCTTCAACGTACTCTTCATCTAAAGGTTAGAAAACAGGAGGGAGTGAGACGAAAATCTCAATGGATGGGGTGATCGTGTGCATGTGTGACGATATATATAGTTAATGCGAGAAAACGGTTGTATGAAAACGCGTGAGGTATGATGCATGTTTTCATACATAGCCCACAAGCATCGTGATAAATATATATTAAGTAATATATTTATATAGTTTAAGAAATAGTTCGTGGTCACACAGCACGATGATTCAAGCAGGCGGGGAGGATTGCGTCATCAAGTGTAGCGCCAATCCCATGCAAGACAATTAGTGGTTGCGATCAAGTGTAGCGCCAACCTATGCATTACAAGTAGCGGTTGCGTCAAGATGAAGTGTAGCGCCAACCAAACGCCCGTTCAACTCCGAATCGTGTGGATCGGGACAACGATTCCTTCGTTCTTCCTTGTAACTCCCGTTCATGATGGTCCAAGACTGTCACCTTATTGCTCCATAGGCAAAGACAAAATCCACGTTGAGCTAGCAAGGCTCGGATTCATCATAATCATGATTATACCTCAAGTACTACGACCCGCTTCCCTTGGACAAACTCCGTCCCTCGTTGCGGGATTAGGACGATGGGGCCGGAGAGTGGAATAGCACCGAGCTGCCGGTTCCATCCCCAACGTATCCATTCCGATCGTGAGCTCGACACACCAAGTTGACTCAGCGGGAAATTAAGTACACGTTCGGGTAGTCAACTATTCGGGAGCAGTTCATGAAAAGTTCTCAAATTTTGCACAAAATAGTTTTGGCGTTGGTGGAGTTATTGGGATGAAGATAATTATCGGGAGGATAAGTAGTCTTCGATATCTTAAGGATTATGAGGAACATAGGTCCCGTTATAGATTCGAAATCGCGAGACGAGGAAGTTGCCCGCGATCGGTTATTAATCGGTCAAGACGATCCGATAAGTCAAGGGATTTTTAAGAAAATAAAATATTTTAATTAAATATTAAAGTAAGAGGGTCCAGGGATGTTTCTTTAAAAGAAAATAATTTGAGTTAGGTCCTTATTAAAATAAAATTTACAATTAGCCCCGCTTTGTAAAAATCAATACTTTTGGGGTTAAAAGTTAAATAAATAAATGTCCCGACCTTGAAATATTATGAGGTCAGTTCCTAAATTCTCTAAATTGTTCAGAGATTCAGGTTTTTAAAGTTTTGAGGTCGAGTTTTTATAAAATTCTCACATTGGCCCCAAATTTGTTAAACTTGTCATTTCGGGCCCTAAGTTTAAAATAATCGGAACTCACAAACCGGAAGGGGATTTAATGTGATTTCCAGTTGGAAAATGTCACTAAGGTTAGTGGGATATTGGAACAAAAACAGTTTTAAAACGTCATAAGTATAGGTCCCTTAACTTTTGAAAATCTCATTTTTGTCTCATTTTGAAATAATTGCCTTTAAGGCTTTTAGGGTCCAATTGTTATGAAATTTGAACCTTGGGTCCAAAATATAATTATGTTATAGGTAAATTAGTATTTCCAGGTGCATGGGCTGCATAAGTCCTGAAAATTTCATTTGGGTCCTCAAGTTAAATCTTTTACAATTTGGTCCCTCAAGTTTTATAAAGTTACTTTCCAAGCTCTAAACACTTGGATTTTTGGAATACACTTAAAATATGTTATTTCCAGTCCCTTAAGAGTTAAAATTTCAAGTTTTAAATTAGGGTCTGGTACAGTTTCGAAATTTGCAAATTAGCCCTTAAACTTCTCAAATTTTACAATCTAGTCCTTGGGCTTTTAAGGGTTGATTTTATTTATCTAAAAACTCTTAAAACTTTATTAAAATGTCAAAACATAATTTTTGAACCTGAGTACAGTCCCAAAAATCGAAAATTACAGAGGGGTCCCTTACGTTTTATTTTCTTGCAATTAAGTCCACCAACTTTCCATTTTTGCCTTTTAAGTCCAAAAATCGAAATTTAATCAATTATGCTCGACTTTTCCAGGTTATAAATCATTCAAAACATAGATTACAAGAGTCATAAATATACATATCCATTTCATGCAAGCATTCATCAAGTACAACAATAAAGTGTACATGTATGTCCTATTTTTCGATAAATCGCATTTTTGAGCAACACTTGAGAATTTTTCCACTAGATACAAGAAAATAGCATGCAATACATAATATATATCTCAAGTGCTCAATAACAAAATACTACATGCATATTTTCAATTTAAAATCACGCCCCAAACGTGACGCGACAACGATCAATCACTTAAACAGAAATAAATCAACAGTCTAAACCAAAGATACAAAACTCCAAGTAAAATAGAGTCTAATGCAAAGCGGAATTAAAATAAACACGAGTACAAATTACATCTTAAAGTCCGGCGGTATCCGAAAAACAACCCAAAAGATTATCCGAATTAACTTACACCAAATGTAAATAAAATGAAGGAGTCCAACAACAAATAAAAGTAAAAGGAAATGCCGCTCCTCATTCGATAGGGATTCAATCTGCAGAGGTTCGATGTCTTCAGCCGAACTCTTCATCTAAAGGTTAGAAAACGGGAGGGAATGAGACAGAAATCTCAGTGGATGGGGTGATCGTGTGCAAGTGTGGCGATATAAATAATTAATGCGAGAAAACGGTTGTATGAAAATGCGTGAGGTATGATGCATGTGTTCACACATAGTCCACAAACGCCGTGATAAATATATTAAGTAATATACTTATACGATTTAAGAAAACAGATTCGTGGCCACGCAGGCATTATGGTTCAAGAAAGACATGGGGATTGCGTCGATGTGTAGCGCCAATCCTATACAAGACAATTAGTGGTTGCGCATCGATATGTAGCGCCAACCCGTTCTGTTCAACTCCGGAATCGTGTGGATCGCATAACGATTCCTTTGTTCTTCCTTGTAACTCCCCGTTCATGATGGTCAAAGACCGTCACCTTATCGCTCCGTAGGCAAAGACAAAATCCACGTTGGAGCTAGCAAGGCTCGGATTCGTCATAATCATGATTATACCTCAAGTACTACTACCCTCTTCCTCGACAAACTCCGTCCCTCGGTTGCGGGATTAGGACGATGGGGCCGGAGAGTGGAATAGCGGCCGAGCTGCCCGGTTCCATCCCCGACGTATCCATTCCGATCGTGAGCTCGACACACCAAGTTGACTCAGCAGAAATTAAGTACATGTTCGGGTAGTCAACCGGATAGTCGAGTATTATTGATTCGGGAAGCGAGTTCATGAAAAGTTCTCAAATTTTGCACAAAATAGTTTTGGCGTTGTGGAGTTATTGGGATAAAGATAATTATCGGGAGGATAAGTAGTCTTCGATATCTTAAGGATTAGGAGGAACATAGGTCCCGTTATAGATTCGAAATCGCGAGACGAGGAAGTCGCCCGCGATCGGTTATTAATCGGTCAAGACGATCCGATAAGTCAAGGGATTTTTAAGAAAATAAAATATTTAATTAAATAATAAAGTAAGAGGGTCCAGGGCTGTTTCTTTAAAAGAAAATAATTTGAGTTAGGTCCTTATTAAAATAAAATTTACAATTAGTCCCGCTTTGTAAAACCAATACTTTTGGGGTTAAAAGTTAAATAAATAAATGTCCCGACCTTGAAAAATTATGAGGTCAATTCCTAAATTCTCTAAATTGTTCAGAGATTCAGGTTTTTTAAAGTTTTGAGGTCGAGTTTTTATAAAATTCTCACATTGGCCCCAAATTTGTTAAAATTGTCATTTCGGGCCCTAAGTTTAAAATAATCGGAACTCACAAACCGGAAGGGCTTTTAATGTGATTCCAGTTGGAAAATGTCACTAAGGTTAGTGGGATATTGGAACAAAAACAGTTTTAAAACGTCATAAGTATAGGTCCCTTAACTTTTGAAAATCTCATTTTTGTCTCATTTTGAAATAATTGCCTTTAAGGGTCCAATTGTTATGAAATTTGAACCTTGGGTCCAAAATATAATTATGTTATAGGTAAATTAGTATTTCCAGGTGCATGGGCTGCATAAGTCCTGGAAATTTCATTTGGGTCCTCAAGTTAAATCTTTTACAATTTGGTCCCTCAAGTTTTATAAAATTACTTTCCAAGCTCTAAACACTTGGATTTTTGGAATACACTTAAAATATGTTATTTCCAGTCCCTTAAGAGTTAAAATTTCAAGTTTTAAATTAGGGTCTGGTACAGTTTCGAAATTTGCAAATTAGCCCTTAAACTTCTCAAATTTTACAATCTAGTCCTTGGGCTTTTAAGGGTTGATTTTATTTATCTAAAAACTCTTAAAACTTTATTAAAATGTCAAAACATAATTTTTGAACCTGAGTACAGTTCCAAAATCGAAAATTACAGAGGGGTCCCTTACGTTTTATTTTCTTGCAATTAAGTCCACCAACTTTTCATTTTTGCCTTTTAAGTCCAAAAATCGAAATTTAATCAATTATGCTCGACTTTTCCAGTTTATAAATCATTCAAAACATAGATTACAAGAGTCATAAATATACATATCCATTTCATGCAAGCATTCATCAAGTACAACAATAAAGTGTACATGTATGTCCTATTTTTCGATAAATCGCATTTTTGAGCAACACTTGAGAATTTTTCCACTAGATACAAGAAAATAGCATGCAATACATAATATATATCTCAAGTTCTCAATAACAAAATACTACATGCATATTTTCAATTTAAAACCTGTCACGCCCCAAACGTGACGCGACAACGATCAATCACTTAAACAGTAAATAAATCAACAAAGTCTAAACCAAAGATACAAAACTCCAAGTAAAATAGAGTCTAATGCAGCGGAATTAAAATAAACACGAGTACAAATTACATCTTAAAGTCTCGGTATCCAAAAACAACCCAAAAGATTATCAATTAACTTACAAATTCAAAGAAATAAAATGAAGGAGTCCAACAACAAATAAAAGTAAAAGGAAATGTCGCTCCTCATTCGATAGGGATTCAATCTGCAGTAGGTTCGATGTCTTGCCGAACTCTTCATCTAAAGGTTAGAAAACAGGAGGGAATGAGACAGAAATCAGTGGATGGGGTGATCGTGTGCAAGTGTGGCGATATAAATAGTTAATGCGAGAAAATGGTTGTATGAAAACGCGTGAGGTATGATGCATGTGTTCACACATAGTCCACAAGCGTCGTGATAAATATATTAAGTAATATACTTATACGATTTAAGAAAAAAAGTTCGTGGTCATGCAGGCATTATGGTTCAAGCAAGACATGGGGATTGCGCATCGATGTGCAACGCCAATCCTATACAAGACAATTAGTGGTTGCGCATCGATATGTAGCGCCAACCCGTTCCGCTCAACTCCGGAATCGTGTGGATCGACGGCGATTCCTTTGTTCTTCCTTGTAACTCCCCGTTCATGATGGTCAAAGACGTCACCTTATCGCTCCGTAGGCAAAGACAAAATCCACGTTGGAGCTAGCAAGGCTCGAATTCGTCATAATCATGATTATACCTCAAGTACTACGACCCGCTTCCCTCGACAAACTCCGTCCCTCAATCAGTGCGGGATTAGGGACGATGGGGCCGGAGAGTGGAATAGCAGCCGAGCTGCCCGGTTCCATCCCCGACGTATCCATTCCGACCGTGAGCTCGACACACCAAGTTGACTCAGCAGAAATTAAGTACACGTTGGGTAGTCAACCAGGCATCGAGTATTATTGATCGGGAAGCGAGTTCATGAAAAGTTCTCAAATTTTGCACAAAATAGTTTTGGCGTTTGTGGAGTTATTGGGATGAAGATAATTATCGGGAGGATAAGTAGTCTTCGACATCTTAAGGATTAGGAGGAACATAGGTCCCGTTATAGATTCGAAATCGCGAGACGAGGAAGTCGCCCGCGATCGGTTATTAATCGGTCAAAACGATCCGATAAGTCAAGGGATTTTTAAGAAAATAAAATATTTTAATTAAATATTAAAGTAAGAGGGTCCAGGGCTGTTTCTTTAAAAGAAAATAATTTGAGTTAGGTCCTTATTAAAATAAAATTTACAATTAGCCCCGCTTTGTAAAAACCAATACTTTTGGGGTTAAAAGTTAAATAAATAAATGTCCCGACCTTGAAAAATTATGAGGTCAGTTCCTAAATTCTCTAAATTGTTCAGAGATTCAGGTTTTTTAAAGTTTTGAGGTCGAGTTTTTATAAAATTCTCACATTGGCCCCAAATTTGTTAAAATTGTCATTTCGGGCCCTAAGTTTAAAATAATCGGAACTCACAAACCGGAAGGGCTTTTAATGTGATTCCAGTTGGAAAATGTCACTAAGGTTAGTGGGATATTGGAACAAAAACAGTTTTAAAACGTCATAAGTATAGGTCCCTTAACTTTTGAAAATCTCATTTTTGTCTCATTTTGAAATAATTGCCTTTAAGGCTTTTAGGGGTCCAATTGTTATGAAATTTGAACCTTGGGTCCAAAATATAATTATGTTATAGGTAAATTAGTATTTCCAGGTGCATGGGCTGCATAAGTCCTGGAAATTTCATTTGGGTCCTCAAGTTAAATCTTTTACAATTTGGTCCCTCAAGTTTTATAAAATTACTTTCCAAGCTCTAAACACTTGGATTTTTGGAATACACTTAAAATATGTTATTTCCAGTCCCTTAAGAGTTAAAATTTCAAGTTTTAAATTAGGTCTGGTACAGTTTCGAAATTTGCAAATTAGCCCTTAAACTTCTCAAATTTTACAATCTAGTCCTTGGGCTTTTAAGGGTTGATTTTATTTATCTAAAAACTCTTAAAACTTTATTAAAATGTCCAAAATTTTTGAACCTGAGTACAGCCCCAAAAATCGAAAATTACAGAGGGGTCCCTTACGTTTTATTTTCTTGCAATTAAGTCCACCAACTTTCCATTTTTGCCTTTTAAGTCCAAAAATCGAAATTTAATCAATTATGCTCGACTTTTTCAGGTTATAAATCATTCAAAACATAGATTACAAGAGTCATAAATATACATATCCATTTCATGCAAGCATTCATCAAGTACAACAATAAAGTGTACATGTATGTCCTATTTTTCGATAAATCGCATTTTTGAGCAACACTTGAGAATTTTTCCACTAGATACAAGAAAATAGCATGCAATACATAATATATATCTCAAGTGCTCAATAACAAAATACTACATGCATATTTTCAATTTAAAACACCTAGAAGTTGAAAGGATTTTTCCACCCACCTCGTAGTAGTTTCTCGGGTTGATCTAAAATGTGGTCTTCTTCCTTGAATCAACTTCTTGACTCAAACTCTTGAAGATCAGCCCCTAAATGGTATCCAAACCATATTTTGGTGTTAAAATTAAAGTCTCAAGTCTAAAGAAAATATACTAGTACCAAATTGTTACTACTCAACTTAATATCTTCAAGTAGTCTCAAAAATGGAAATTTTCCTTCAAGCCTCTAACCTCCACTTGAGATGATGTAGGTCAGCCCCTAAACTCCAAAAATTTATATTCTTGAGTCAAAAATTAATTCTTCATGTTGTCAAGAGAAAAATACTAAAACCATAATTTTCTCACCTTAATAATATGTATCTTGAAATTCCTCTTCAAGCTTGTAGTCAAATCTAGGTCTCTAATTCTTCAAGAATTTTTTCTAGGAGTACCTCAACAAGAAGGATTCAACATTATTAGATGGTGAAGGTATAAGGTTGAGGATTGAAAAAGAAAAATAGAGTTGGGAGAAATGAAGATATTCTTACCTATGCTTGAAGAATTTGATCCTTTAGAGAGAAAAATGGAAGCAAGTCTTGTGTTTTTATGATAATTATGAAATGAATAATATTGGTAGATAAAGAAAAAAATAACAAAATGATTGATTCCCTAAGACAAGGAGCCAAAAGTTGGAGGAATAATAATCATGGTGTTGGTATTTTTATTTATTAGAATTTGGTGGAAAGAAAAGTTTGTCCATCCTTTAAGCATGTGACCAAAAGTTGAAAAAAAAATATATATATATATGTAAATATATATATATACATATATAATTGTAGGTCTTGAAAAGAATATGAAACAACCTCCCCATTTATGGTAATTTTTGAATTTTTTTTTTTTAAAAAATATATATATATATATATATATTTTAAAAAAAAAAATTGATTGGGAAATTGGTTGGGATGAATTATAGAATAAGATGAAATATTAGGATAAGGATTGGAATGTACTCCTAAATTGTTGGAGGTCTAATATTCCTAAAGTAGTAGTCATTCGATCCAAAAAGATTAATACTAGAGGAAGAATATAAAATTGCTAAGCTCTAAAAATACGAAATGCGTAATTGACGTTGGAAGAAATAAATAAAAATAGAGTCGAGTTTCATTAATAATAGGTTTGTGATACATAGCCGAATAAATAATTACTACATAACACCGAATCTCACGTTAAAATTCGGGGTCTCGCAAAAACACCTAGAAGTTGAAAGGATTTTTCCACCCAC
The DNA here is from genome assembly GCA_016081115.2 of Rehmannia glutinosa. Taxonomy (NCBI): domain Eukaryota; kingdom Viridiplantae; phylum Streptophyta; class Magnoliopsida; order Lamiales; family Orobanchaceae; genus Rehmannia; species Rehmannia glutinosa. The sequence continues at coordinate 12,824,302 of CM071934.1, read as the reverse complement.
CTCGTAGTAGTTTCTCGGGTTGATCTAAAATGTGGTCTTCTTCCTTGAATCAACTTCTTCACTCAAACTCTTGAAGATCAGCCCCTAAAGGGTATCCAAACCATATTTTGGTGTTAAAATTAAAGTCTCAAGTCTAAAGAAAATATACTAGTACCAAATGGTTACTACTCACCTTAATATCTTCAAGTAGTCTCAAAATGGAAATTTTCCTTCAAGCCTCTAACCTCCAATTGAGATGATGTAGGTCAGCCCCTAAACTCCAAAAATTTATATTCTTGAGTCAAAAATTAATTCTTCATGTTGTCAAGAGAAAAATACTAAAACCATAATTTTCTCACCTTAATAATATGTAATCTTGAATTTCCTCTTCAAGCTTGTAGTCAAATCTAGGTCTCTAATTCTTCAAGAATTTTCTCTAGGAGTACCTCAACAAGAAGGATTCAACATTATTAGATGGTGAATGTATAAGGTTGAGGATTGGAGAAGAAAATAGAGTTGGGAGAAATGAAGATTTTCTTACCTTATGCTTGAAGAATTTGATCCTTTAGAGAGGAAAATGGAAGCAAGTCTTGTGTTTATATGATAATTATAAAATGAATAATATTGGTAGATAAAGAAAAAAATAACAAAAATGATTGATTCCCCTAAGACAAGGAGCCAAAAGTTGGAGGGAATAATAATCATTGGTGTTGGTATTTTTATTTATTAGAATTTGGTGGAAAGAAAAAGTTTGTCCATCCTTTAAGCATGTGACCAAAAGTTGAAAAAAAAAATAATAATATATATATATGTAAATATATATATATACATGTATAATTGTAGGTCTTGAAAAGAATATGAAACAACCTCCCCATTTATGGTAATTTTGAAATTTTTAAAAATATAAAATATATATATATATATATATATATATTTTTGAAAAAAAAAAATTGATTGGGAAATTGGTTGGGATGAATTATAGAATAAGATGAAATATTAGGATAAGGATGGGAATGTACTCCTAAATTGTTGGAGGTCTAATATTCCTAAAGTAATAGTCATTCGATCAAGTATTAATACTAGAGGAAGAATATAAAATTGTTAAGCTCTAAAAATGCGAAATGCGTAATTGACGTTGGAAGAAATAAATAAAAAAATAGAGTCGAGTTTCATTAATAATAGGTTTGTGATACATAGCCGAATAAATAATCACTACATGACACCGAATCTCACGTTAAAATTCGGGGTCTCACATAGACGGTACTAGAGAATTTTATCTCAAGCTTTCTTTTTAAGCTATTGTCATCATCAAGATCTAGAAAATAAGAGTTAACATTTTTCAATTATGTCTTGTCTGGAAAAGAAATTTATTTCTCATAACAATTAACAGGATTCTCGTTAAAGTTTTGTATCAATAATTTGCTAATATATACGAATTTCAAATGAAAAAAGAAAAATTGAAAGCATTAAAGATCCAATCAACTATAAAAAGATTGACACATTTTGCCAATGGATTCTAAAAGAATAACTTTGGAGTTAAGATCGATTCTTATGACAAAAGAATAAAATAAAATCAACATGTCCGATATACAAATTTTTCTGCAAAACAAGAAATCGTAAAACCAAAATAATTAATATCTAAATCGTTAATAAATGTTGCTTGAATATGTGAACTCGGATATATAGTCAACTTAATGACTGTGAAGTACATCTAATATTTTTTTACTAGACCCCTTTTACTCTGCACTTTGAATAGAATCTTATTGTCCACGAAATCCTTGATCTTGTTTGGAACACATTGAAAATTAGTTTCCTGCATAAGGTCGGTTGATACAAAATATTTATTTAATTTCAAAGATACAAATTATAAAGTTATTTCTTCAAATGTTATAAAAAAATTATGAACTATAAAATTCACAATAATTATTTTGAACTCAACTACTCTCTTTCTAATCAAATCAACTCCAATGAACTTAATGCATTCGCACATATTTTTCTCAAATAAGGAGAAAAATATGCAAATATACAAAAAAACATTAATGCATTATGTGAAGCCCCGATTTTTTCCGAGCTATTAATTGATCCTTATTGTCGTTTATACTTTTGATCGACTATTTTACCGCGTCATTTTGACGGGTAATTTTTAATAATACATATATTTTGTACTTTATTTCATTTTATTTAATTACTTGTGATCATGATCTTTATTAATTTATTCCTCATTTATGATCACTTGATTGATCATTATTACTATTTTTGTATTTATTAGTCACCTTAGAATTTTAAGAGACTATTTATTTTAGAGACTTTTACCTTATAGAATTAAGATTTTGATTTAGATTAAGTGATCATGAGACTTACAAGTGATCAAGGAAATCACTAATTATTTTAGAGATTGATATATTTCATCTATTATCATCAAATTTGGGACAAAAAAAAATATATGGAATTACCAAATTGCCATTATAGTGATTTGCCATGGTGGATATTTTTGGAGTAAAAATATCATCCAACTCTTGTACACCTACAACTTATATTAGTCATCTTGTGTATAATTATACCATTAATTCAAACATTATACACATCATCTCTCACATTACTTCTTTAATATTATTTTTGCCAACATGTTGGAAGTCTTCCAACATTCCATTCAAACCAAGTCTTGCCCATACCTTTGACCCTCAAATTGTCTCCCATGCATGAGGCAAAATGCAAGACACAATTTGAAAAAAAATCCTCTCCCCCTCCCTCACTAGGTGGACGGCCAAAATGGCCATTTTGTGCCAAATTTCATTTCATTTTTCTTCAACACATTCTAACACTCAAAGCCTTTCTCCTCATTCTCTCTAAAAACTCCCAACTTCTCTCTACTCTTCTTCTTACTTTCTTCTTCCATACTTAGAAAAATTTTCAAGAATTCTCTCCTTATTCTTCACAAAAATCGAACCAAACCATACTACAAGGTAAGAAATTTTATCTTCAATCCATTTTTGATATCACATAGTTCATCTCTTCCACCTTCTTAACTTAAGTTGGAATTTGGTTTGGAGGTACATTTAGAAGACCTTGAAGATTAGAGCTTGACAACATTTTTGAAGAAGGACTTCAAACTTGAAGAACAATTAGTAGAGAAATTTGGACTACAAGGTAAGAATTGAGTACTAGACTCTTCTTCCCTATTCTTTCTATTTTTTTCAAATTTTAACACCCCTTTTTCATTTTTGAGAAATAGGGGCTGACCTTAGGTGATTTTGGAGTTGAACCAAAATTTCCAATTTTTAAGCTTCAACTAGTCTCCAAACACCTACTACACAAGGTAAAGTGTAGTCCTTCTCATTTCCTTATTTTCTTCTTTTCTCCTTAATTTTTCTCTCATTTTTCTAACTTCAAATTTTTGATATTTGTTTTTGAATTAGGGGCTGACCTAAGAAGCCTCATCCAAAAAAATTGTGAAATTATCCTTTTATTTCACAATTTCCAATTTTAAGGTGGGTGGAAAAATATTTTCCAACTATTAGGTGTTTTATTAAAATGCATGTAGAAAATTTGATCATGAGCCTTGAGATATATATAATCTATGTATTTCATGTCAATTTTATGTATCAAGTCACGAAAATTCTCAAGAGTTGCTCAAATTTGCTATTTATTGAATTTTAGGTGCATGCATGTGCAAATTAATGTTTTAATTAATGAATTATTGTATGTATTGGACATGCATGTGTATGATCTTTAAAATCTATATTTTAGATGCCTTCTAACCTGTAAAAGTCGAGCATAATTGATTCAATTTTAATTTTGGACTTAAAAATGTAAAAATAGAAAGTTGGTGGACTAAATTGCAAGAAAATAAAAGTTAAAGGACCCCTCTGCAAATTTCGAATTTTGGGACTGTAATCAGGTTCAAAAATGACTTTTGGACATTTTAATAAAGTTTTAAGAGTTTTAAGATAAATAAAATCAACCTTTAAAAGCCCAAGGACTAGATTGTAAAATTTTGAAAGTTTAAGGGCTACTTTGCAATTTTTAAAACTGTACCAGACCTTAACTTTAAAATTTTAAATTTTTACTCTTAAGGTACTGGGAATTACATATTTTAAAAGTATTCCAAAAATCCAAGTGGTTAGGGCTTGGAAAACAATTTTACTAAAATTGAGGGACTAATGTGTAAAATACTAAACTTGAGGACCCAAATGAAATTTCCAGGACTTATGCAGCCCATGCACCTGGAAATACTAACTTAACTATAACTTATTTATATTTTGGACCCAAGGTTCAAATTTCATGACAATTGGACCCTAAAAGCCTTAAAGGCAATTATTTCAAAATGGGACAAAAATGATATTTTCAAAAGTTAAAGGACCTACACATATTTATTTTAAAAAATGCTTTTGTCCCAATATCCCACTAACCTTAATGAAATTTTCCAACTGTAATCACATTAAAAGCCCTTCCGGTTTGTGAGTTTCGATTATTTTAAACTTAAGGTTCGAATTGGCAATTTTTACAAATTTGGGACCAATTTGAGAATTTTACAAAATCTCGACCTCAAAATTTTAAAAACCTGAATCTCTGGACAATTTGGAGAATTTAGGAACTGACCTCTTAATTTTTCAAGATCGGGATATTTATTTATTCAATTTTTAACCCCAAAAGTGTTGGTTTTTACAAAACGGGGCTAAATTACAATTTTTCTTTTATAAAGGACCTAAATCAAATTATTTTCTCTTTTACTAAAATATCCCTGGACCCTATGACTTGGAGATTTAATTAAAGTATTTTACTTTCCCAAAACCTTGACTTATCGGATCAATTGACCGATTAATACCCGATCGCGGAGCGACTTCCCGCCTTGCGATTTTGAATCTATAACGGACCTATGTTCCACCTAATCTTTCAAGATATCGAAGGTTGCTTATCCTTCCGATAATCATCTTCATCCAAAAAACTCCACTAACGCCAAAATTGCTACTCGCGAATTTTCAAAATTTTCTCGAATCGCTTCTGAATCAATAATACTCGATCGCTCTGGTTGATCGCTTGCATTTATAACTACTTTCCCGCTCGAGTCAACTTGGTGTGTCGAGCTCACAAATCGGAATGGATACGTCGGGGATGGAATGGGCAGCTCGGCCGCTATTCCACTCTTCCGGCCCCATCGCCCTAATCCCGCAACCGAGGGACGGAGTTTGTCCGAGGAAGCGGGTCGTAGATTTGAGGTATAATCATGATTATGACAGATCCGAGCCTTGCAAGCTCCACGTGGATTTTGTCTTTGCCTATGGAGCGATAAGGTGCCGATCTTGGACCATCCTGCGGGGAGTTACAAGGAAGAACGAAGGAATCGCTGTCTCGATCCACACGATTCCGGAGTTATCGGACCCGCGTTTGGTTGGCACTACAAACCGCACGCAACCGCTTACTTGTTTTGCATTGGTTGGCGTTAAATTTCCGTGACGCAACCATTATTTGCCTTTCATGGGATTGGCGTTACATTTCCGCACGCAATCCTACCGCTTCGATCGAATCACATAGTGCCGTGTGACCATGAACTGTATTTTCTCAAATCGTATACGATATTATTTAAACATATTTATCACGACGCTTGTGGGTGTGTGTGAATTCATGCATCATACTCACGCATTTTCATATGATGTTTTCTCGCATTAACTATATATCGCCACACTTGCACACGATCACCCCATCCACCGAGATTTTGTCTCATCCCCACCGTTTTCTAACCCTAGATGAGGATTTCGTTGAAGATGCGGGACCGCCCTGGATTGAGACATTGTACCGCTTGTTGGATTTACTACCTCTTGTTGTTGTTGATTGGACTCTTTTCTTATGTTGTTGTCGGACTTTTGTATTTCTTTCCATTCCGATTTGTAATCAAGGGCGTAGGACCCTTTGACTTTAAGTTGCTATATTTTATTGATTTTCGGGATGTAAAATGGAGTTTGGATCGTAGTCGTAAGTTGTAATTGTACTTGTTATTTTATTTCCGCTATTTAGACTGTTTCATTGGGTTCTCGTTGATTTTGTCCGGACTATTTGGTTTTGTATTTAAGTTGTGGATCATTCGTCGCGTCCCGTTGGGGCGTGATTAGAGTGGTATCACGGCTCGATTAGTAAGATGGAAACTTACACCGAGCCGACCCAGGATAGGACCCTCGATGTCCGTGTTTTGAGTAGTACCGCGACTTGACCAATTCAAATGTGAAATCGATTTCAAATTGGCATAGAACCGTCTTATTGATATTTGAACTAAGTTAGAACGCATATTTTGAGATTTCATAGTCATACTTGTCTTGACTTAGATTCTTCTTTGATGATTTTCCTTATTTGTTCTTTCTTTATTCTCTCCCTATCTTTCCTCTACCTTTGACTGATCCGCCTTAGTTTTGTTTGATCAGGATGGAGCCGACGCCGCCTTCATGGTGGGATGTTTTCCATGCCCGTGCTGAGCGGGAATATTACCGGCATCGATGATTCACGCACCGGAGAGTGATCGCGCGACCACGAGGTAGCCCAGAGCGCCAACGTAATAGGGACTCGACTCAACGCTTGGCGATGAGCCAAGATGAGAAGAGCGAGTGACCACTGTCATCAAGGACCGCGACAACACCATAAGAGCGCGGGAGGACCAAATACAGAGTATCCAGGAGCGCCGGATAACATGCGAGAGAAGATGAAAAGAGGGCAAGTGACGGCCGCTAAATGGGAGATTGACGCCCACCTATCCCGCGACACCGTCGAGCGCTTGGAGAGACGCTCATCAAGCGATGATACGATCATAAAGGACCTTACACAGGCCCTAGCTCGAGAGACGCCGCACTAGAGGTTGCTTTGGCGCCAATGCTCACCCATTGCCACCGCCTGAGGTGTAGCCCTGCACTGACGCCGAGGAGGATCCCGAGGAGGATCCGATCGACATTGGAGAGCCCGAGGCACTCGAGGCCGCTCAACTCGATGAGGCTCGGGATTCGAGCCGTGGTTGGACTTCGTGGATTGGCCCGATTATGGACATAGCATGAGCGACGATGATGGCGATCTCACCGATTAGTTAGCCGATTGTTAGTTTGTACTTCGTTGTTGTAGTCGCGTATTCCAGTGTTGTACCTTACTTTCTTTTGTACTAGATTCAGATGTATTTTGGTTCCGATGTATCTGACTTAGTATTTATTTGTTGTACTTTGGGTGTATTCAAGTTTTACATTAATGGATATGCCTTTTTCCTATTTATTCAGTGTCTTGTGTTGATGTTACTTTCCTGCGATATTACTTGCTTTACGCGAATAATTATTGTATTCATTTACTCGTGAATCGCAACTAACGCTTCAAGATACAGAATGGCCGAACATCGAGGACGTGGAAGACCTCATCGCGTTCCACGAGGAAATGATGATGTACCGGGGATCGGGTACCCTCTCCCGAATTATCACCACCTCCTCCACCTGCCTGCAGAGACAATTTGACCGCACAAGCCTTACAACAAATACTAGTTTTTATGAGGCAACAGCAGAGCCTCAACCCCGTGCTCTCGAACACGCCAGAGAGGCGAACGATCGCACATTGGAACGATTTTGCGGTTCGACCCACCAGCCCTTCTTGGGAGAGCGGACGATTTGAAAGCGAGAAGAATGGGTAGAGAAGTTGGAGAATATCTTCAATGCTCTTCAATACTCCGACGAGCAGAGAGTCACACTCGCCGTATTTAAATGGGAATCATTTGCTAGAGAGATCGGTGGAGGGCAGTTGAAAAGAGATGGGAACAGACGGGTAGTCGAAACATGGGGAAATTTCTTGGCCGAGTTCAATGAACAAGTATATTACACATGTTGTGAAAGAAAGCGCGCGAGATGAATTCCATAGATTGAGGCAAGGAACCTGATGTAGCTCGATCGAGTCCGATTTCACCGATTGTCCAAGTATGCTCGGGGACAATTAGTACCAAGAGGATAAGCTTTACAAGTTCACTCGAGGATTGAAAGCGGAACTTGTAAACAAGCTGCGATTGTTGAACCGACAACCTACTCATCCGCGGTAAAGCACTCTCCGCATTGAGTCGGGATCGAACCGTACGGGGATGATTCTCAGAGTAGGCCATCGAATAGTCTTAAGAGGACAATGTGGGACAACCATCTAAACCCGCTAAGTTTGAAGGGACCAATTAACAAAATAGATAAAGGAAAGAGACCAAGACAAGCAAAGTCGGGTCAAGTGTGTGCACATTGCGTAAAACCGGGCATACCGCCAACGATCGTTGGCATAAGCAAGGAAGGTGTTTCTTTGCAGCAGAGTAATCGAGATCACCGCAAGATTGCCAAGAAATACGATGACCGAACCAAATAGACGTAGCCACGAAGCGGAAATGGCCAGGGTAATCGGGCAAGGATGCCCGCCGAGCTTTTGCACTAGCCGGACAGAGGCTCCGGAGGCAACAGATGTGGTGGAAAGTACGCTTCTAGTATCTAACCACTATGCCAAAATATTGTTCGACCCTGGATCAACCCATTCATTTGTTGCACCGCATTTTGTACACAAACCGCATGCATGCATGGAACATATGCCTATATGTTTAGAAGTGTCAACTCCTATGGGTGCAAGTCGATAATGAGATATTATCTATAATGCATGCGAAGTTAAGATTCTTTGAGATAAACTTTTCCCGCCGGTTTGATCTTATTGCTTATATCCGAATACGACGTGATATCGCGGATGAATCGGTTATCTACACACCATGCACAAATGGACTGCCATAACAAGTCCATTAAGCTATGTGAACCCGGAAAACCCGAAGTGGAAATTTCGGGAAGGGCACGAGTTAAGATTGCCCCAATCATTTCAAAGAATGAAAGCAAGGAAGGCGATCACTAGGGGGCCCAGGGTACTTGGCGTTTGTAATTAACAAACCCAAGGTTGAGACACAAATCAACCAAGTACCTATAGTATCAAGATATACAGATGTATTTCCACAAGAACTCACCATTGTCCCTCCGGATAGGGAAGTCGAGTTCACCATTGAAGTGTTGCCGGGACCGCCCCGATTGCCGAACACCGTATAGAATGGCTCCTCTTGAGTTACAGGAGTTGAAAACGCAATTACAAAAAAGCGATGGATGTGGGATTTATCCGACCGAGCACGTCTCGTGGGGAGCACTTGTGTTGTTCGTCAAAAAGAAGGATGGCACATTAAGACTATGTATGGATTATCGTGGTCTTAATAGTGTGACCATCAAGAACAAATATCCCCTCCCGAGGATAGACGAACTATTTGATCAACTTCAAGGAGCAACGGTGTACTCAAAGTTTGACTTACAAAGCAAGGATATTATCAATCAAGATCCGGAAGGAGACATTTCCAAAAGCGCATTTCAAACCCGATATGGACACTATGAGTTTGTAGTAATGCCTTTCGATTCGTCCGAATGCACCAAAGAAAGCATTTATGGACCTCGATGCATCGAGTCTTCCAACCTTATTTGGATCAATTTATGGTGATATTCATTGATGACATACTCGTATACTCTAAGTCTAGAGAAGTGCACGAACATCATCCGAAAATTGTTTTGGAGACACTACGAGAGCATAAGTTGTATGCCAAATTCAAAGCAAGTGCGAATTTTGGCTTAGTGAAGTCGCGTTCTTGGGACACATAGTATCCGGCAAGACCGGGATTGCAATAGATCCTTGAAGGTACGGACATTGGTTGAATGGAAACAACCCAGTCCGTAATGGAAATCGGAGTTTCCTAGACTAGCTGGATATTATCGAAGATTTATCCAGGATTTCTCCAAGATAGCCGGACCATTCACTCGACTAACCGCAGAAGCAAGTCAAGTTTGAGTGGAATGACAAATGTGAGGCGAGTTTCTAAGAACTAAAGAAATGACTTACTACGACTTCAATCTTAGCCCTTCCAAAGGGAAGAAAACTTTGTCGTCTACGGTGATGCATCAAAAGAAGGACTAGGAGCAAAGTGCTCATGCATGAAGGAAAAGTTATCGCTTATGCATCACGAAAGCTCAAGCCGTATGAAGCCAATTATCCAACGCATGACTTGGAATTGGCGATAGTTTTCGCGTTAAAGAAATGGAGACATTATCTCTACGGAGCAACATTCACGGTTTTCACGGATCATAAGAGCTTAAAGTATCTATTCTCAGTAAAGACCTCAATTTGAGGCAACGGAGATGGATGGAGTTGATTGAGGACTATCACTTTGATATTCAATACCATCCCGGGAAAGCTAACGTCGTAGCGCACGCTCTAAGCGAGTAGTAAAGGCGAGCTTAGCTAGACTTATGATTCGAGAGTGGGAATTATTAGAAGAGTGAGCAATTGGAATCGACAAGAACCAATACTTAGATTTCATGTGCTAACATTTCGGTTAAACCAAATCTGAATGAGATCAAAGAAGCGCAAGGGAAAGATGCACATCTTCAAAAGCGAAGGAGAAGATACTTAAAGGAGAGATTAGAATTCTCGGTACACGAAGATGGAATTATCGATTCCGGAATCGAGTGTGTGTGAATAATGACGAGGGGAATAAAATCTAGCAGAGGCACACCGTTCAAAATACACTATACATCTTTGGAGGAAACAAGATGTATAAGGATCAAACGGAGTTATTGGTGGGTAAACATGAAGAACCAGGTAGCGAGTTCGTTGCGAGATGTTTAACTTGTCAACAAGTAAAAGCGGAACACCAACGACCATCCGGTTTACTACAACCGTTGAGAATTCCCGAGTGGAATAGGGAACACATAACGATGGACTTCGTGATGGATCTACCAAAGACCGAGATGAGGCCATGATGCTATTTGGGTAGTGGTAGACCGACTCACGAAATCGCACACTTTTTACCCATCAAGAAAGCGATAGCTTGCGTAAACTTGCACGCATTTATATCCAGAAATCATTCGACCGCATGGAGTACCAATCGACATAGTATCCGATGGAGACCCGAGGTTTGTCTCAGATTTTGGAAGTGCTTGCACGAGGAATGGGTACCTCGCTAAGTTTCAAAGACAAAGAAGACATCCACAAACCGATGGGGACACCGAGCGAACAATTCAAACCCTTGAAGATATGTTGCGAGCTTGCACATTGGATTTTCAAGGAAGTTGGGATTCGCACTTACCATTAGCTGAGTTCGCCTACAATAACAACTATCAGGCCACGATTGGGATGCAACCTACGAGGCATTATATGGGCGAAAATGTAGATCCCCACTACACTGGGAGATTGATGACCAATGGACTCCAGAAGAGAAACGAAAGTCGCCCTCGATTCCAAAGGTCGACTTAGTTCAGGAGGCCATGGAGAAGGTCAAGCAGATCAAGGAGCGGATTCGCACAACTCATAGCCGCCAATAGAGTTACGCGGACAAGAGAAGAAAGGATTTGGAATTTGAAGTCGGAGATGAAGTATTTATCAGACTCTCACCACGGAAAGGATTGATCAATCCAGAAGAAAGGAGGCAAGTTGAGTCCGAGATATGTTGGACCTTACAAGATTTTGGAGGATCGGGAAGTTAGCCTACCGACTTGAGTTACAAAGCACCATATGCGGGAATGCACGATGTATTCCACGTGTCAAGATCAAGAAGTATCAACCGATCCCGAGCATATCATCACTCGAGATACTCCTCCTCTAATGGAAAATCTATCCTACACCGAGAGGCCGATCCGGATCATTGATCAGCAGGTACGACAGTTGCGTAAGAGAGAAATCCCGATGGTTAAAGTGGTGTGGCAGAACCACAACCGAGATGAAGACGCAACGTGGGAAATGGAAGAAGACATGAGGAATCAATATCCAGAACTATTCTGAAGAGAATTTGGGGACCAAATTCTTTTAAGGAGGGGAGGATGTGAAGCCCCGATTTTTCCGAGCTATTAATTGATCCTTATTGTCGTTTATACTTTTGATCGACTATTTTACCGCGTCATTTTGACGGGTAATTTTTAATAATACATATATTTTGTACTTTATTTCATTTTATTTAATTACTTGTGATCATGATCTTTATTAATTCTATTCCTCATTTATGATCACTTGATTGATCATTATTACTATTTTTGTATTTATTAGTCACCTTAGAATTTTAAGAGACTATTTATTTTAGAGACTTTTACCTTATAGAATTAAGATTTTGATTTAGATTAAGTGATCATGAGACTTACAAGTGATCAAGGAAATCACTAATTATTTTGGAGATTGATATATTTCATCTATTATCATCAAATTTGGGACAAAAAAAAAATATGGAATTACCAAATTGCCATTATAGTGGACGACCATGGTGGATATTTTTGGAGTAAAAATATCATCCAACTCTTGTACACCTACACCTTATATTAGTCATCTTGTGTATAATTATACCATTAATTCAAACATTATACACATCATCTCTCACATTACTTCTTTAATATTATTTTTGCCAACATGTTGGAAGTCTTCCAACATTCCATTCAAACCAAGTCTTGCCCATACCTTTGACCCTCAAATTGTCTCCCATGCATGAGGCAAAATGCAAGACACAATTTGAAAAAAATCCTCTCCCCCTCCCTCACTAGGTGGACGGCCAAAATGGCCATTTTGTGCCAAATTTCATTTCATTTTTCTTCAACACATTCTAACACTCAAAGCCTTTCTCCTCCTTCTCTCTAAAAACTCCCAACTTCTCTCTACTCTTCTTCTTACTTTCTTCTTCCATACTTAGAAAATGTTTCAAGAATTCTCTCCTTATTCTTCACAAAAATCGAACCAAACCATACTACAAGGTAAGAAATTTTATCTTCAATCCATTTTTGATATCACATAGTTCATCTCTTCCACCTTCTTAACTTAAGTTGGAATTTGGTTTGGAGGTACATTTAGAAGACCTTGAAGATTAGAGCTTGACAACATTTTTGAAGAAGGACTCCAAACTTGAAGAAGAATTAGTAGAGAAATTTGGACTACAAGGTAAGAATTGAGTACTAGACCCCTTTTTCCCTATTCTTTCTATTTTTTTCAAATTTTAACACCCCTTTTTCATTTTTGAGAAATAGGGGCTGACCTTAGGTGATTTTGGAGTTGAACCAAAATTTCCAATTTTTAAGCTTCAACTAGTCTCCAAACACCTACTACACAAGGTAAAGTGTAGTCCTTCTCATTTCCTTATTTCCTTCTTTTCTCCTTAATTTTTTTCTCATTTTTCTAACTTCAAATTTTTCATATTTGTTTTGAATTAGGGGCTGACCTAAGAAGCCTCATCCAAAAAAATTGTGAAATTATCCTTTTATTTCACAATTTCCAATTTTAAGGTGGGTGGAAAAATATTTTCCAACTATTAGGTGTTTTATTAAAATGCATTTAGAAAATTTGATCATGAGCCTTGAGATATATATAATCTATGTATTTCATGTCAATTTTATGTATCAAGTCACGAAAATTCTCAAGAGTTGCTCAAATTTGCTATTTATTGAATTTTAGGTGCATGCATGTGCAAATTAATGTTTTAATTAATGAATTCTTGTATGTATTGGACATGCATGTGTATGATCTTTAAATTCTATGTTTTGGATGCCTTATAACCTGGAAAAGTCGAGCATAATTGATTAAATTTCAATTTTGGACTTAAAAATATAAAAATGGAAAGTTGGTGGACTAAATTGCAAGAAAATGAAAGTTAAAGGACCCTCTGCAAATTTCGAATTTTGGGACTGTACTCAGGTTCAAAAATGACTTTTGGACATTTTAATAAAGTTTTAAGAGTTTTAAGATAAATAAAATCAACCTTTAAAAGCCCAAGGACTAGATTGTAAAATTTGAAAGTTTAAGGGCTACTTTGCAATTTTAAAACTGTACCAGACCTTAACTTTAAAATTTTAAATTTTTACTCTTAAGGTACTGGGAATTACATATTTTAAAAGTATTCCAAAAATCCAAGTGGTTAGGGCTTGGAAAACAATTTTACTAAAATTAAGGGACTAATGTGTAAAATATTAAACTTGAGGACCCAAATGAAATTTCCAGGACTTATGCAGCCCATGCACCTGTAAATACTAACTTAACTATAACTTATTTATATTTTAGACCCAAGGTTCAAATTTCATGACAATTGGACCCCTAAAAGCCTTAAAGGCAATTATTTCAAAATGGGACAAAAATGATATTTTCAAACGTTAAAGGACCTACACATATTTATTTTAAAAAATGATTTTATCCCAATATCCCACTAACCTTAATGACATTTTCCAACTGGAATCACATTAAAAGCCCTTCCGGTTTGTGAGTTCCGATTATTTTAAACTTAAGGTCCGAATTGGCAATTTTTACAAATTGGGGCCAATGTGAGAATTTTACAAAATCTCGACCTCAAAATTTTAAAAACCTGAATTTCTGGGCAATTTGGAGAATTTAGGAACTGACCTCTTAATTTTTCAAGGTCGGGATATTTATTTATTCAATTTTTAACCCCAAAAGTGTTGTTTTTACAAAACGGGCTAAATTACAATTTTTCTTTTATAAAGGACCTAAATCAAATTATTTTCTCTTTTACTAAAATAGCCCTGGACCCTCTGACTTGGAGATTTAATTAAATTATTTTACTTTCCCAAAACCCTTGACTTATCGGATCAATTTGACCGATTAATACCCGATCGCGGAGCGACTTCCTCGCCTTGCGATTTTGAATCTATAACGGACCTATGTTCCACCTAATCTTTCAAGACATCGAAGGTTACTTATCCTTCCGATAATCATCTTCATCCAAAAACTCCACAACGCCAAAATTGCTACTCGCGAATTTTCAAAAATTTTCTGAATCGCTTCTGAATCAATAATACTCATTTGCTGGTTGATGCTGTACTTATAACTACTTTCGCCGAGTCAACTTGGTGTGTCGAGCTCACAATCCCGGAATGGATACGCGGGGGTGGGAACCGGCAGCTGGGCCGCTATTCCACTCTTCTCGCCCCATCGCCCTAATCTTGCAACCGAGGGGAGTTTGTCCAAGGGAAGCGGGTCGTAGTACTTGAGGTATAATCATGATTATGACAGATCCGAGCCTTGCAAGCTCCACGTGGATTTTGTCTTTGCCTATGGAGCGATAAGGTGCGGTCTTGGACCATCCCGCTCGGGAGTTACAAGGAAGAGTTAACGAAGGAATCATTTGTCCGATCCACATGATTCGAGTTATCGGACCCGCTTGGTTGGCGCTACAAACCGCACGCAACCGCAACCGCTACTTGTTTTGCATTGGTTGGCGTTACATTTCCGCACGCAACCATTATTTGCCTTTCATGGGATTGGCGTTACATTTCCGCACGCAACTATTATTTACCTTTCATGGGATTGGCGTTACATTTCCGCACGCAATCCTACTGTCTTGATTGAATCACATAGTGCTGTGTGACCATGAACATTTTCTCAAATCGTATACGTATATTACTTAAACATATTTATCACGATGCTTGTGGATCATGTGTGTGAATTCATGCATCATACTCACGCGTTTTCATATGATTTGTTTTCTCACATTAACTATATATCGCCACACTTGCACACGATCACCTCATCCATCGAGATTTTGTCTCATCCCTACTTGTTTTCTAACCCTAGATGAGGATTTCGTTGAAGATGCGGGACCGCCCCTGGATTGAGACATTGTACTCCGCTTGTTGGATTTACTACATCTTGTTGTTGTTGATTGGACTCTTTTCTTATGTTGTTGTCGGACTTTTGTATTTCTTTCCATTCGATTTGTAATTGAAGGGCATATGACCCTTTGACTTTAAGTTGCTATATTTTATTGATTTTCGGGATGTAAAATGGAGTTTGGATCGTAGACTCGTAAGTTGTAATTACTTGTTATTTTATTTCATTGCTATTTAGACTTTGTTTCATTGGGTTCTCGTTGATTTTATCCGGACTATTTGGTTTTGTATTTAAGTTGTGGATCATTCGTCGCGTCCGTTTGGGCGTGACACATTAACATCTAAAAATAATTATAAACCACCAAATAAGAAAAAACTAACAAATAAATTGCCAAAAATTCTTAGATTCACACGCATTATTAATGCATTAATTAATATCTAATACATTCACACGAATTATTAAGCCAAATAAGAAAAAAAAAAATGAAAAACAATTGCCAAAAATATCTATTATCAATTAACTAGTACCATTTAGTTGAAAAAATATTGGATCATATGTCCGCTATATAAATAGATAATATCACATATATAGCTAGGTAAAAAGAGAAATAAATATGACGTGTGGTATAACTCCAATCGATAGTACTTGAATTCGACTCTTGAGTGAGTCACTACCTCAACCCGCAACACAAAAAGTTGTTAAGAGTGCAGTGTTGACCCGACGAAGACTCAATGCTCATGTCAATTCCAAAGCAAGTAAGTATAAATCGGTAAACTTGAAAATTAGTAATTGCTTAAAAATATTGCTTACCATTGTACAATGAAGGTGGAGGCATTGCCGAAGCGAGGAAAAAATATTGGGGTGGGCCAATACATGAAAGTGGGGTGAACCAGGAAAAACTAAAAACAAAATCATATAAATTTTAACTAAAATATTTTTAAAAAATAATTTCTTAGGAAAATTAATTTTGTTTTTAAGGGGGGTTGGGGAGTTTTCCCATGCCCGCACCAATGGTTGAAGGTATTTTTATTCCCGAAAAGATATAAATATATTCCTAACTCAAAACAATATTACACTTTCAACTCGGCAAAACAATCATCTTGAACCGGATACAAATGTCAAGGGAGAACTCCGCTCGAGAGGAAAACCAATCGCTTTCGAGAGAGCAAAACACAAGCTACATCACGCACTTCAAGACGAAAAACATCGACCCACCTACGAGTTTCGCAAATCAATCGGGAAAAAGACACAAAAAAACATAACAAAAACAAAGACAAATCTAAAAGATCTACAAAGAAGACGAAAACGGCCGGGCAAAAAGACAAAATTGACCTCTCCGTCCCTCAAATCCCATCATGACCCATCATCGCCAACACCACCTCCAAACTCCCATCGTTGCCGCCGCCGCCGCATCACCCAACCTATTGTAATTTATTTTTCCGTTAGTTCATTAGTCGGATAATTTCCTTGAACTTGGTATCTTGGGCATTTAGGCTCATCAAAGTGGAAGAGAGAAGAAAATTTGAGAAGCAAATTTGAGAAGAAAGAAAAGAGAAGAAATTCATTCTCTAGAATAAAAGTAAAATGGAAGGAAAAATTATTTTGTAATAAACTAAAATAACGGAAAAAAAGAAGAAAATAATGAAAGGAAAAAACCGGTCACAAGAAACCAAAAAAAAACAAAAAAGAAAAATAAAAAATGAAAATCATGCATTTTTTGCAACAAAAGACACACTTCAATAAAATTAAGTTAATTAGTTATTACCGGGAAAAAAATATAATATGGAACATGTTTTGAGTGGATCCACTAAGATCGATACTCAAATCCAGTTGAGTTATATATTTAGAATACGTTACTCATCCCCATACTCATCTAGCTATATAGATTTGAATGTTGAACACAAAACTCAAATGAAATGAACTAATTACAACTTCGAATCGAACCACTCGAGTCTCCTCTTAGTTGTGGTTGCTCATACCTCTAACTTTTATCCGGTTCGGTGATATTTTCTCTACGTTAATTTGTTAGCAAGCGACTTCACGACACATGCTTGCACTACTCAAGAAACATATTATTGTACTACACGGACACACAATTGTGATTATTATATTTGTGTTGCGTGTGAACCTTTAGGGAAAAAAGGGTGCATGTGAACCCTTATGGAAAAAGAAAAAAATGATGATTAATTCAAGTCTGGCCGACCCAGTCATCTTGGAGAAAACCATAGTACTACCAATTATAAGTAAATGAACAAGTAATTTTAGTAGTATATTATCTTCTTCAAGATGACTTGGTAGTCCGGACTTCAATTGTTTCAAGACAGACCATTTTGGCTATACATGAAACTGTTAAACAAGCAATATCAATTGCATTTGCTAAATTTGCCAAAACAGTTGTTTATATAGAGAAGTGAAAAATTGAGATCATTTCTTCACATTTTAATCAAGTGATCATCTCTAATTATGTTAGTTGTCGTCACTATATTCATGAATAACTTTGGCCGCCACTATATTCTATGTATAGCTCATCCAAACTCAAGTGCAAGATTAGATTAGATGTTCGTCTTTCAACTTTACTTTTAAAACAAAAAATAAAATAATATAAAATAAAATAAAATTTTAGAAATAGATTTATATTTTCTCCAGTAAACTAAGGACCGCAAATTAGTTATAGACGACTCGGCCAACATTTGCTGCAAGTTGGGATAATTTTGTTCCAAAAAAATGTGTGTAATGATTATGTAATTCAACCTTATACCGTAATAAAGTAATAAAGGGAGCATTTTCTTGGGTAGGGGAAAATAGGGAAAACAAGAATATAAAATATGGTGACAACTTAATTATCAATAGTAAAAGTATACATATAAGAAGTAAATATCAGTAATTAATTAAGAGCACATGCATATTGTTCCCACAAATTTGACTTCATCGTAAGGCTTTAAATTTCCTTTTTTTTTGAGGGGGATTTCGTAGCTAGGTTAGTTAAGTAGTCTTTAATTAAGCTATTTGCATTACCACTAAGTAATTATTACATTAATATGAAGGATAAGTTAACTATAAGGGTGGCAAATCGTGTAACGTGTCCTTATCGTGTCAACACGATAAGAACACGAACATGATAAGACCAAACACTAATACGACATGATAAGGATCTATTTCGAACACGAATACAAAAAGTTTCGTGTTGACACGACCCGATTTGATACGATAAGTCAAAACAAAAAGAAATTGATTAACACGTTAATACATGATAGCGAATTACACGATATGACATGACAATACACCATAAAACACACAAAATATTAGGTTATTGTGTCACTAATAGGTAAACATGTCATTATTGTGTCACTATCATGTAAATATGTCATTATCGTATTCTTATCGTGCCACTATCGTGTTCGCGTCTTTATCGTGTTTACATCGATACAACACGAACACGACCACTTTAAATTTTTGTGTCCACGATAAGACTAAATACTAACCCAAAGTATTTTTGTATCATTTTCGTGTCGTGTTATCGTGTCATGTCAAGAATTACCACCCCTATTTAGTGTCGGAAATTTATTGAGCAGATTTTGATGATACCATGTAAAACTTAAACTAGGAAGTTGACGCCCCATTTTCCTTGTAATTTGTATTGTAATAGATAGGGTCGCTCCATTGGATAAAATTGTAAATTCAACTCGAATCTTCTTCTTCTTCGTTTGTTTTTCTTTATGATGAACCGTTTTTTTAGGAACTTTATGATGAACTTTGAAAAAACTGAATAAATTTACACATTTTTAGTGTAATAATAAATAGGGCAAAATACAATCACACCCTCAACTTGGTCCTATATTTTATTTAGGAAAAATTATTTTTTTAGTCCTCTAAGTAGACATGCTTGGAGATTTGGTCGTAATTTTTTTTTTTGACTTTGGATTTAGTCCTTTAAGTGGGTAAAATTCGGATTTTTGGTCCTATTACCTCCTATAGCAGGTCAAGGTGACTTATTAGGCTTACATGGAATATCTTTTTTGCAATAATTAATATTTCAATTATAATGGATGAGATGGATGCTTATTTGATAATACACTTGGCAAAAATGGAGAAAAAAATAAGAACAAATGCAACTTGGTATTATAATTAAATTAAAATTTATATAAAATAAGAATAGTTTAATTATATAATATATTTAAATTATTTCTTAAACTTAAAAAAATATAAATTGTGCAATAAAATTCAAAATATTTTAATTAGATAAATATATTTGAAATCCAATAAAAATATAGATTTTACAACATTATTAAATTACTTCTTATGTTTTTCAAAATATAAATAATTTAAGAAAAATCTTATTTAGAAATAACTTTCAAGATAAAATAAATCAACAAGTAAAATATTTATAAATAATTTAAAAACAAATATTTTTCGGACAAAATGTAAAATATTTAGTAATCATTGCACTTATAATTAGTGCTTTTTTCGCACAAATATATTTTCTTATACTTGTGCAATGATTACTAAATATTTTACATGTTGATTTATTATTCAAATTTTTTAAAAATTATTTTTTTAAAATAAGAAGTTACGTAAACTAATGATGTAAAGTCTATTTTTTATTACTGAATTTCAAATATATTTATCTTATTAAAATATTTTACCACAAGGTTGTAGCTCATGTGGTATCGCTTATCCTTTGTAAGGGTATTGATCGGTGTTCGAACCTGGTATCTTTCAGATTTCTTTGAAATGTATCCTCCTCCAACTCGGTACTCCCAGACTTATCAAAAAATCTTATTAAAATATTTTAGATTGTATTGCATTAATTAATTTTTTTGTAAATTTAAGATATAATTTAAGTATATTATGTAATTACAAATTTTATTTTATTTAAATTTTAATTTAATTATAATACCAAGTTGGATTTGTTCTTATTTTTCCTCCATTTTTGCCAATTGTGTTGCCAAATAAGCATCCATATCATCCATTATAAATGAAATATTAATTTTTGAAAAAGATATTCCATATAAGCCTAACAAGTCACCTTGACCTGCTATAGGAGGTAATAGGACTAAAAATCCGAATTTTACCCTCTCAAAGGACTAAATCCAAAGTAAAAAAAAAAATAGGACTAAATCTCCAAGCATGTCTACTTAGAGGACTAAAAAAATAATTTTTCCATTTTATTTATCCATGAACTTGCAAATATAACATTTACCCTCTCAATCAAATTAAAATAATAATGTATAGACAAAATTATCATTTTTTTAGTCGAAATGAATTTCATTCATTAAATGAAAAAACTTACAATCGATTACAACAACAAACGTAAACCAATTGCAAGCATACAGATTATAGACCTATACGGATCTAAAACAAAATTTTAAACCTAAATAAATCTAACTAATCCGTAGATTCGAAAGTTCGCAACGGCGCGTTGGACAAAACAAGTACCAAAGGACTTGATATTTTCTGCCGCATATCGTCAGGTAATAGCACATCCAGTCTTCGAGCAAAATCCCACAAATGGGACAAATTTATTAATCGAAAAGAAAAAAGCCACTTATTGGGACAAAAACTACTACCTTTGGGACAAGTAAAAACCACCTACAGAGAAGACAAAAACCAAAGGGCATGAAATCGCCTCTCCCTCCCGGATCCACACCACAGTCCATTTCCACCAAAACCACCTCCAAAAACCGCCAACCGCTTTCACCAACCCCTAAACCCGCAAGCCAAGTTCGGAAGAATCATACCCGCAAGAAGAGAAACATCCACATGAAAGAGAGGGGCTAGTGACCGGAGATCATGAGAATTCTAGTCTCCGGTCATGGTAAATAGGAGGGGCAAGGCCGGAATAAAGACTAGGTGGGGAGAGAGAGAGGAGGGGGGCCGACGGGTGAGTAGGGTTTTCTTAGAGAGGAGAGAGAGAATTTTTCTTTCTCTCGTAGTTACTCGACAAAACTATCCTTCATAAAAATGAATCTACATATTTTTAAGTGAATTGTGAATATTTTGTACCCTATTTGATTTACTTTCGTATTAAATTCAAAAGTCATTTTTTTTAAAATTGTACATTAAGTAATTTAAACTTAAAAATAAAGTAATGTATAATAAATACAAAAAAATTATATATGAACGAAAAAAATAAATTATTAACTATTTAAATTAAATAAACTTTCAATATTACAAAATATGAATAAATATATTCTCCTACACCCTAATTTAGACATATCTTTTACACGTCTTTATTTCTTGTTTATTCAATATGATCGTAGTCCAAAACATAGCATTATTAAATTGTCATCTTTAATAAATAATCAATATTATTAATGAAACAAAATATCAAAAGCAAACCCAATTAGTTCTATTAAAATATTTTAGATACTAAATCTTATTATTTCAAAGCAAAAGCTAGTCAATTGTTCAAAATATTTAGATATTACTAAAGAAAATATTTATTGTTTCTTCTTTCTTACTAAACTATCACATATATATTTTTACAAAATAATTAGTGAAAAATAAATTTTCAGTAAAATATATTCTTTACTAAAAAATATTACCATTGACTTATCAAAGCAACACTAATTTTGGATAACTCTAAAACATGTATTGGTTAGAACAATTTTAATATTTTATTGATGTTGTCCAATATTTTGTATATTATTCTATATATTTTATTTTATTTTCTTTATTTTTTTCAATCGAGTCATCTTAATATATTTCATATACTATTGTTTTCTACAGATTAGAGTCATTAATTATTGTTAATTAAGCAAAGCATGTCAATTAGCATCAGCTATTGTTTATCAAAGGTCTAGTTATGAGATAATTCATATTTTTAGATTGAACTTGATTAGTATTTGTTTACACTTTTGAAAACTAATATTTAAAAAATGAATGTAATAAGTAAATACCGCAACAACAAAATTATACCAAAATAAATTGAATCGATACGAAAAACAAGATACATATATTTATTCAAAAGTATGATGTAAAAATCAAACATCTCATTAACAATGAATTGTTCATTGAAATTATCTATAAAAAAAAAATTAATAGACCAAAATCAATATAAATATAATTGGAGTCTAGTAGTAGTAAAAAAATATTTCAATCAAATATCACTTTAATCATTCTCCTTGATAACTGTCTTAGTTTTCTTCATATAGACGGTACTAGAGAATTTTATCTCAAGCTTTCTTTTTAAGCTATTGTCATCATCAAGATCTAGAAAATAAGAGTTAACATTCTTCAATTTTGTCTTGTCTGGAAAATAAATTTATTTCTCATAACAATTGACAGGATTTTGTTAAAGTTTTGTATCAATAATTTGCTAATATATACGAATTTCAAATGAAAAAGAAAAATTGAAAGCATTAAAGATCCAATCAACTATAAAAAGATTGACACATTTTGTCAATGGATTCTAAAAGAACAACTTTGGAGTTAAGATCGATTCTTATGACAAAAGAATAAAATAAAACCAACATGTCCGATATACAAATTTTCTCGTGCAAAAACAAGAAATCGAAACCAAAATAATTAATATCTAATGTTAATAAATGTTGCTTGAATATGTGAACTCGGATATATAGTCAACTTAATGATCGTGAAGTACATCTAATATTTTTTACTAGACCCCTTTTACTTTGCACTTTGAATAGAATCTTATTGTCCACGAAATCCTTGATCTTGTTTGGAACACATTGAAAATTAGTTCCCGCATAAGGTCGGTTGATACAAAATATTTATTTAATATCAAAGATACAAATTATAAAGTTATTTCTTCAAATGTTATAAAAAAATTATGAACTATAAACAAAATTCACAATAATTATTTTGAACTCAACTACTCTCTTTCTAATCAAATCAACTCCAATGAACTTAATGCATTCGCACGCATTTTTTCACAAATAAGGAGTAAAATATGCAAATATACAAAAAACCATTAATGCATTAACATCAACAAAAATAATTATAAACCACCAAATAAGAAAAAACTAACAAATAAGCGCCAAAAATTCTTAGATTCACACGCATTATTAATGCATTAATTAATATCTAATACATTCACACGAATTATTAAGCCAAATAAGAAAACAAAATGACAAAACAATTGCCAAAAATATCTATTATCAATTAACTAGTACCATTTAGTTGAAAAAATATTGGATCATATGTCCGCTATATAAATAGATAATATCACATATATAGTTAGGTAAAAAAGACAAATAAATATGACGTGTGGTATAACTCCAATCGATAGTACTTCGCTGAATTCGACTCTTGAGTGAGTCACTACCTCAACCTCGCAACACAAAAAGTTGTTAAGAGTGCGGTGTTGACCCGACGAAGACTCAATGCTCATGTCAATTCCAAAGCAAGTAAGTATAAATCGGTAAACTTGAAAATTAGTAATTGCTTAAAAATATTGCTTACTATTGTACAATGAAGGTGGAGGCATTGCCGGAGAAAAAATATGGGGTGGGCCAATACATGAAAGTGGGGTTAACCGGATAAAAAACTAAAAAAACATATAAATTTTAACTAAAATATTTTTTAAAAATTAATTTCTTAGAAAAATTAATTTTGTTTTTAAGGGGTTGGGGAGTTTTCCCATGTCCGCACCAATGGTTGAAGGTATTTTTTTTTCCCAAAAAGATATAAATATATTCCTAACTCAAAACAATATTATATCGTCAATCGGCAAAACAATCATCTTGAACCGGATACAAATGTCAAGGGAGAACACCGCCGAGAGGAAAACCAATCGCTTTCGAGAGAGCAAAACACGAGCTACATCACGCATCGCAAGACAGAAACTATCGACCCACCTATGAGTTTCGCAAATCAATCGGGAAAAAGACACAAAAAACATAACAAAAACAAAGATAAATCTAAAAGATCTACAAAGAAGACGAAAACGGCCGGGCAAAAAGACAAAATTAACCTCTTCGCCCCTCAAATCCCATCACAACCCATCATCGCCAACACCACCTCCAAACTCCATCGCCGTTGCCACCGCCGCCGCAGATCACCCAACCTATTGTAATTTATTTTTCCGTTAGTTCATTAGTCGGATAATTTCCTTGAACTTGGTATCTTGGGCATTTAGGCTCATCAAAGTGGAAGAGAGAAGAAAATTTGAGAAGCAAATTTGAGAAGAAAGAAAAGAGAAGAAATTCATTCTCTAGAATAAAAGTAAAGTGGAAGGAAAAATTATTTTGTAATAAAAGAACGGAAAAAAACAGGTCACAAGAAACCAAAAAAAAACAAAAAGAAAAATAAAAATGAAAATCATGCATTTTTTGCAACAAAAGACACACTTCAATAAAATTAAGTTAATTAGTTATTACCGGGAAAAAATATAATATGGAACATGTTTTGAGTGGATCCACTAAGATCGATACTCAAATCTAGTTGAGTTATAAATTTAGAATACGTTACTCGTCCCCATACTCATCTAGCTATATAGATTTGAATGTTGAACACAAAACTCAAATGAAATGAACTAATTACAACTTCGAATCGAACCACTCGAGTCTCCTCTTAGTTGTGGTTGCTCATACCTCTAACTTTTATCCGGTTCAAGTGATATTTTCTCTACGTTAATTTGTTCTAGCGACTTCACGACACATGTTTGCACTACTCAAGAAACATAATATTGTAATACACGGACACACAATTGTGATTATTATATTTGTGTTGCATGTGAACCTTTAGGAAAAAAAAAGGGTGCATGTGAACCTTTATGGAAAAAGAAAAAAAAATGATGATTAATTCAAGTCTGGGTTGACCCAGTCATCTTGGAGAAAACCATAGTACTACCAATTATAAGTAAATGAACAAGTAATTTTTGTAGTATTTTATTTTCTTCAAGATGACTTGGTAGTCCGGACTTCAATTGTTTCAAGACAGACCATTTTGGCTATACATGAAACTGTTAAACAAGCAATATCAATTGCATTTGCTAAATTTGCCAAAACAGTTGTTTATATAGAGAAGTGAAAAATTGAGATCATTTCTTCACATTTTAATCAAGTGATCATCTCTAATTATGTTAGTTGCCGTCACTATATTCATGAATAACTTTGGCCGCCACTATATTCTATGTATAGCTCATCCAAACTCAAGTGCAAGATTAGATTAGATGTTCGTCTTTCAACTTTACTTTTAAAACAAAAAATAAAATAATATAAAATAAAATAAAATTTTAGAAATAGATTTATATTTTTTCCAGTAAACTAAGGACCGCAAATTAGTTATATACGACTCGGCCAACATTTGTTGCAAGTTGGGATAATTTTGTTCCAAAAAAATGTTTGTAATGATTATGTAATTCAACTTTATACCGTAATAAAGTAATAAAGGAGCATTTTCTTGGGTAGGGGAAAATAGGGAAAACAAGAATATAAAATATGGTGACAACTTAATTATCAATAGTAAAAGTATACATGTAAGAAGTAAATATCAGTAATTAATTAAGAGCACATGCATATTGTTCCCACAAATTTGACTTCATCGTAAGGCTTTAAATTTCCTTTTTTTTGAGGGGACTTCGTAGCTAGGTTAGTTATGTAGTCTTTAATTAAGCTAATTGCATTACCACTAAGTAATTATTACATTAATATGAATGTTAAGTTAACTATAAGGGTGGCAAATCGTGTAACGTGTCATTATCGTGTCGACACGATAAGAACACGAACATTATAAGACCAAACACGAATACGACATGATAAGGATCTATTTCGACACGAATACAAAAATGTTTCATGTTGACACGACACGATTTGATACGATAAGTCAAAACAAAATGAAATTGATTAACACGTTAATACATGATAGCGAATTACACGATATGACATGACAATACACCATAAAAACACACAAAATATTAGGTTATTGTGTCACTAATAGGTAAACGTGTCATTATTGTGTCTTTATCATGTAAATATGTCATTATCGTATTTTTATTGTGTCACTATTGTGTTCGCGTCCTTATCGTGTTTACACCGATACAACACTAACACGACCTAAATTTTGTGTCCACGATAAGACTAAATACTAACCCAAAGATTTTGTCTCATTTCCATGTCGTGTTATCGTGTCATGTCAAGAACTACCACCCCTATTTAGTGTCTGTCACGCCCCAAACGGACGCGACGACGATCCACAACTTAAATACAATAACTAAACAGTTCAGACAAATATCAACGAGAACCCAAAGAGACAGAGTCTAAATAGCAATGAAATAAATAATGATACAAGTTACAACTTAAAGTCTACAATCCATCATCCAGACATTACAACCCGAAAATCAACAAAATAGCAACTTAAAGTCAAAGGGTCCTACGCCCTTAATTACAAACCCGAATGGAACGAAATACAAAAGTCCGACAACAACATAAGAAAAGAGTCCAATCAACAACAAGAAATAGTAAATCCAACAAGCGTAGTACAAGGTCTCAATCCAGAGCGGTTCTCAAAGATCTTCAACGAAATCCTCATCTAAGGTTAGAAAACGGTGGGGATGAGACAGAAATCTCAGTGGATGGGGTGATCGTGTGCAAGTGTGGCGCAATATATATAGTTAATGTGAGAAAGCGATTATATGAAAACGCGTGAGTATGATGCATGAATTCGCACACGAGTTCATAGCGTCGTGGTAAAATAATACATTAGTATATTTATACGATTCAAGAAAATAGTTCATGGTCACACAGGCACTATGTGATTGATCCAAGACAGGTAGGATTGCGTGCGGAAGTGTAACGCCAATCCTATGCAAGGCAAATAATGGTTGCGCACGGATTTGTAGCGCCAACCAATGCAAAACAGTAGCGGTTGCGTACGGAAATGTAGCGCCAACCAAAACGGGTTCGATAACTCCTAATCGTGTGGATCGGCAAATGATTCCTTCGTTCTTCCTTGTAACTCCCGGTCAAGATGGTCCAAGACCGGCACCTTATCGCTCCGTAGGCAAAGACAAAATCCACAGTGGAGCTTGCAAGGCCGGATGACCGTCATAATCATGATTATACCTCAAGACTACGACCCGCATCCTGGACAAACTCCGTCCCTCGATTTGCGGGATTAGGACGATGGGGCCGAAAGAGTGGAATAGCAGCCGAGCTGCCGGTTCCATCCTCGACGTATCCATTCCGATCGTGAGCTCGACACACCAAGTTGAATCAGCAGAAATTAATTACAAGTACAAAAATCAACCAGGCAAATGAGTATTATTGATTCAGAAAGCGATTTTAGGAAATTTTTTGAAAAACGCGAGTGGCAATTATGGCATTGGTGGAGTATTTGGATGAAGATGATTATCGGAAGGATAAGCAATCTTCGATATCTTGAAAGATTAGGTGGAACATAAGTCCGTTATAGATTCAAAATCGCAAGCGCGGGAAGTCGCTCCGCGATCGGGTATTAATCGGTCAAATTGATCCGATAAGTCAAGGGTTTTGGGAAAGTAAAATACTTTAATTAAATCTCCAAGTCAAAGGGTCCAGGGCTATCTTAGTAAAAGAGAAAATAATTTGAGTTAGGTCCTTTATAAACGAAAAATTGTAATTTAGCCGTTTTGTAAAAACCAACACTTTTGGGGTTAAAAATTGAATAAATAAATATCCCGACCTTGAAAAATTAAGAGGTCAGTTCCAAAATTCTCCAAATTGTCCATAGATTCAGGTTTTTAAAATTTTGAGGTCGAGATTTTGTAAAATTCTCACATTGGCCCCAAATTTGTAAAATTGCCAATTCGGACCTTAAGTTTAAAATAATCGGAACTCACAAACCGGAAGGGATTTTAATGTGATTCTAGTTGGAAACTGTCACTAAGGTTAGTAGAATATTGGGACAAAAGCAGTTTTTAAAAGAAATATGTGTAGGTCCTTGAACCTTTGAAAATATCATTTTTGTCCCATTTTGAAATAATTGCCTTTAAGGCTTTTAGGGGTCCAATTGTTATGGAATTTGAACCTTGGGTCCAAAATATAATTAAGAAATGGTTAAGTTAGTATTTCCAGGTGCATGGGCTGCATAAGTCCTGTAAATTTCATTTGG
Organism: Rehmannia glutinosa; assembly: GCA_016081115.2. NCBI lineage: Eukaryota > Viridiplantae > Streptophyta > Magnoliopsida > Lamiales > Orobanchaceae > Rehmannia > Rehmannia glutinosa. The sequence continues at coordinate 12,795,622 of CM071934.1, read as the reverse complement.
GTCCTCAAGTTTAGTATTTTACACATTAGTCCCTCAATTTTTGTAAAATTACTTTCCAAGCCCTAAACACTTGGATTTTTGGAATTTAAAATATGTAATTCCCAGTACCTTAAGAGTAAAAATTTCAAGTTTTAAAGTTAAGGGCTGGTACAATTTTAAAAATTGCAAACTAGCCCTTAAACTTTCAAAATTTTACAATCTAGTCCTTGGGCTTTTAAAGGTTGATTTTATTTATCTTAAAACGCTTAAAACTTTATTAAAATGTCCAAAAGTCATTTTTGAACCTGAGTACAGTCCCAAAATTCAAAATTTGCAGAGGGGTCCTTTAACTTTCATTTTCTTGCAATTTAGTCCACCAACTTTCCGTTTTTGCATTTTTAAGTCCAAAATTGAAATTTAATCAATTATGCTCGACTTGTCCAGGTTATAAGTCATCCAAAACATAGATTTTAAAGATCATACATATGCATGTCCAATACATACAAGAATTCATCTAATAGAACATTAAATTGCACATGCATGCACCTAAAATTCAATAAATGGCAATTTTAAGCAACTCTTGAGAATTTTCATGATTTGATATATAAAATTGACATGCAATACATAGATTATATATCTCAAGGGCTCATGATCAAAATTCTACATGCATTTTAATAAAAACACCTAGAAGTTGGAAAGTATTTTTCCACCCACCTTAAAATTGGAAAATTGTGAAATAAAAGGATAAATTTCACAATTTTTGATGAGGTCACTTAGGTCAGCCCCTAAGTCAAGAAATATCAAAAATTTGGAGTTAGAAAAATGAGAGAAAAATTAAAGAGAAAAGAAGGAGATAAGAAAATTGGAAAGACTACACTTTACCTTGTGTAGTAGGTGATTTGAAACTAGTTGAGCTTCAAATTTGGAGATTTTGGTTCAACTCCAAAATCACCTAAGGTCAGCCCCTATTTCTTAAAAATGAAAAAGGGGTGTTAAAATTTAAAAAAAAAATAGAAGGAAGAGGAAAGAAGGGTTCTAGTGTCCAATTCTTACCTTGTAGTCCAATTTTTTCTACTAGTTCTTCTTCAAGTCTTCAAGTTTCACCACCATGCATGCATGTCTCCAAATGGTCTTCTAAGTACCTCAAAATCCAAAATCAAACTTAAGTTAAGAAGGTGGAAGAGATGAACAATGTGATATCCAAAAATGGATTGAAGCTAAAATTTCTTACCTTGTATGATGATGGTTCGATTTTTAGTGAAGAATAGGAGGAAAATGTTGAAAATTTTTCTAAGTATAGAAGAAGAAAGTGAAAGGAAGAATAGAGAGAAGTTGGGAGTTTTTAGAGAGAAGGAGGAGAATTGATTTGGAAGATCAAATGTGTTGGTAAAATTTGAGATGGAATTTTTGTGTAATTAGGCCATATGGTCGTCCAACATAGTGAGAGAGGGAGAGAAAATTTTGTTCAAATTGTGTCTTGTAATTTGCCTCATGCATGGGAGACAAAGTGCAAGTCAAAGTATGGGCTTGAATGGTGTTGGGGAATATTGAGAAGAATGTTGGTAAAGTGGGAATAAGTTGGGAAAAATAGTAATAAAGAATTGGTGTATAAGATGATGTGTATAATGTTTGAATTAATGATATAATTATACACAAGATGACTAATATATGGTGTAGGTGTACAAGAGTTGGATGATATTTCTACTCCAAAAATACCACCATGGCCGTCCACTATGAGGGCAATATGGTAATTCCATATATTTTTTTTGTCCCAAATTTGATGATAATAGATGAAATATATCAATCTCCAAAATAATTAGTGATTTCCTTGATCACTTATAAGTCTCATGATCACTTAATCTAAATCAAAATCTTAATTCTATAAGGTAAAAGTCTCTAAAATAAATAGTCCCTTAAAATTCTAAGGTGACTAATAAATACAAAAATAGTGATATTGATCAATCAAGTGATCATAAATGCAAAATAGAACTAATAATGATCATGATCACAAGTAATAAATAAAATGAAATAAAATACAAAATATATATTATTAACATTTACCCGTCAAAGTGACGCGGTAAAATAGTCGATCAATTACATAGTCGACAAAAGGATCAATCATAGTCCAGAAAAATCGGGGGCTTCACATCCTCCCCTCCTTAAAAGAATTTGGTCCCCAAATTCTCTTCAGAATAGTTCTGGATATTGATTCCTCATGTCTTCTTCCATCTCCCACGTTGCGTCTCCGTCTCGGTTGTGGTTCTGCCATACTACCTTAACCATCGGAATCTCTCTCTTACGCGAATCGTCGATCTCCGATCAATGATCCGGATCGGTCTCTCGGTGTAGGATAGATTTTCCATTAGAGGAGGAGTATCACGAGTGATGATATGTTCGGGATCTGGTTGATACTTCTTCAATCTTGATACATGGAATACATCGTGCATTCCCGCATATGGTGGTCTTTGTGGTAACTCGAGTCGGTAGGTTAACTTCCCGATCCCTCGTAAAATCTTGTAAGGTCCAACATATCTCGGACTCAACTTGCCTCCTTTCTTCTCGGATTGATCAATCCTTTCCGTGGTGAGAGTCCGAGAAATACTTCATCTCCGACTTCAAATTCCAAATCCTTTCTTCTCTTGTCCGCGTAACTCTTTTGGCGCGCTCGAGCCGTATGCGTATCTGCTCCTTGATCGCTTGACCTTCTCCATGGCCTCCCGAACTAAGTCGACCGTTGGAATCGAGGCGACTTTTGTTTCTCTTTCGAGTCCATTGGTCATCAATCTCCCGGTGTAGTGGGGATCTTCATTTTCGCCCATATAATGCCTCGTAGGTGCCATCCCAATCGTGGCCACGATAGTGTTATTGTAGGCGAACTCGGCAAATGGTAAGTGCGAATCCCAACTTCCTTCGATTTCCAACGCGTGCTCGCAACATATCTTCCAAGGTTTGAATCGTTCGCTCGATCGTCCATCGGTTTGTGGATGTCTTTGATGTCTTTGAAACTTAACGAGGTACCCAACTTCTCGTTCAAGCACTTCCAAAATCTGGAGACAAACCTCGGGTCTCGTCCGATACTATGTCAACTAGTTCTCCATGCGGTCGAATGATCTCGGATATAAATCTGCGCAAGTTTTCGCAAGCTATCGGTTTTCTTAATGGGTAAGAAGTGTGCGGAGTTTCGTGAGTCGGTCTACAATCGCCCAAATTGCATCATGGCCTCCTCTCGGTCTTTGGTAGATCCATCACGAAGTCCATCATTATGTGTTCCCATTTTCACTGGGAATCCTCTTCTCAAATAATTCCTTTCAAATTCTAGATGAGATTCATACTTATTGTATCTATTCATGAAAGATCTATCCCATCCTCAATATCAAAACTTAGGTGGCCTAGAGGCGCTTATATTCGATCCAAATTCCCATCACCCAATTTCCAATAATCATTCCGCAAAAATATCTCTAACAACCTTAGTGGTACGCAAAATTTCTTGTCATCACCTTGTAATAGACACTATTCATAGTACCCTATTCATGTGATCCGTAACATTTGCACCACTATTTGATTATCACTTAACCAATCATTTCTACTCCACATATCATTCTAATGTACTATTCCCATAATTATTAGTTCAAAACATACCTCTTATAATTCAAATCCCGAAAATATCCTTGCTTGTCACAAAGCTAGTCAATACTTCATTTACCTAAGAGAGTGATACTCATAATAATAGAGTCGATTTAACTAAATAGTCGACACCTATTCATATCGTGGTATATTTCTCGAACAATTGGTAGTAGATTTCATTGCTAAAAGTGCAAGATCAACCCATAATCTCCACCCATCAACATATAATAGTCAAGACCTCGAATCTTTTAATAAGTTATTTCCAAAGTTGTAATCATATGAGTCGCTCCTTCTAAAATCTTGATAGCAATCTCAATTTCCCATATCCATAAGGTCCTTGATTATTCCGGATAAATGTGCACATCTCATATACTTTATATAGAATATTATTATCCGTCTCCTCCGAAATTAATCAATACTACTTAGTACTCAATAACTAAGTCAAAATCAATCAAATTTATATATCATGTGAGTGCCTAGATCACCATAATATTCCGAATACTCACAGATAATCATTATCCCAAATTTAATTCACAAATGAGATATCATAACTTAAAAAAAATATTTAGTGACAATTTGAGACCCTATAATCGTCATATCCTTGACGTATCTTATCCACGATACCAAACAACAAGTCAAAAATTTGCTTATTTAAGCTCGTAGAAGTATTTAGAAAGAATAACACAATGGCACATCATCGGTAAATCATACTTAGTAATTCCCACACAATCATTCTCTAAAGTAATATCATTAGGCATCTAACTTCTATAATATATCATATGACCCAATTATATACTGTCAAGTGATAACCTTATATCCTCCATGTCTCATCATAATGGGGCATTATAGCCCTCAAATCAAGAAATTTCTAAATCACCTACATCCAAATGAGGTATATTCATTAATGTAAAACTTGAATACACCCATGAAGTACAACACTAGTAATACCGAGTCAAAGATACTTGAACCAAAATACAATTGAATCTAATACAACAAAGCAAGGTACATCATCGAATAAGCGTCTACAATAACGAAAGTACAATCGACAATCAAGCTAACTAATCGGTGAGATTGCCATCATCGTCACTCACAGCTATGTCCATAATCGGCGCTGGTCGGGCCGAGGTGGCACTCGACCTCGGGCCAATCCACGAAGTCTAACCACCGCTCGAATCCCCGAGCCTCATCAAGTGGAGCAGCCTCAAGTGCCTCGGCTCTCCGATGTCGATCGGATCCTCCTCAGGATCCTCCTCGGCGTCAGGTACGGGCTCCACCTCGGGCGGTGGCAATGGCTGAGCATTAGCTGCCAAAGCAGCCTCCAGTGTGGCGTCTCTCTGAGCTAGGGCCTGTGTAAGGTCCTCTATGATCGTCATCCGCTTGATGAGGGTCTCTCCAAGCGCTCGACGGTGTCGCGGGATAAAGCGGGCGTCAATCTCCCATTTCAAGCGGTCGTCACTTGCCCTTTTCATCTTCTCTCGCATGTTACCCAGGCGCTCCCGGATACTCAGATTTGGTCCTCCCGCGCTCTTATGGTGTTATCGCGGTCCTTGATGACTGTGATGGTCAGCTCGTTTTTCTCATCTCGCTCATCGCCAAGCGCCGAGTCGTCCCTATTACGTTGGCGCTCCGGGCTAGCTCGAGGTCGCGCGATCACTCTCCCGGTGCGGTGAATCATCGGTGCCGGTAATATTCCCCGCCAAAGACAGCATGGAAAACATCCCACCATGAAGGCGGCGTCGGCTCCATCCCGATCAAACAAAACTAAGGCGGATCACCAAAGGTAGAGGAAAGATAAGGAGGGAATAAGGAAAGAATGAATAAGGAAATCATCAAGAATCAACTAAGTCAAGACAAGTATGACTATGAAATCTCAAATATGCGTTCTAACTTAGTTCAAATATCAATAAGACGGTTCTATGCCAATTTGAAATCGATTTCACACTTAATTAGTCAAGTCGCGGTAATACCCAAAACACGCATCGGTGGTCCGATCCTCGGGTCGCCTTGGTGTAAGTTTCACCTTACTAGCCGAGCTCGATACCACTCTTCTTGTCACGCCCAAACGGGACGCGACGGCGATCCACAACTTAAATACAATAACCAAACAGTCGGACAAATATCAACGAGAACCCAAAGAGACAGAGTCTAAATAGCGTGAAATAAATAAATAAGATACAAGTTACAACTTAAAGTCTACAATCCATCATCCAGTTACATAACCCGAAAATCAACAAAATAGCAACTTAAAGTCAAAGGGTCCTACGCCCTTAATTACAAACCCGAATGGAACGAAATACAAACGTCCGACAACAACATAAGAAAAGAGTCCAATCAACAACAAGAAATAGTAAATCCAACAAGCGTAGTACAAGGTCTCAATCCGAGCGGTTCAAAGATCTTCAACGAAATCCTCATCTAAGGTTAGAAAACGGTGGGGATGAGACAGAAATCTCATGGATGGGGTGATCGTGTGCAAGTGTGGCGCAATATATATAGTTAGTGTGAGAAAGCGATTTATATGAAAACACGTGAGTATGATGCATGAATTCGCACACGATTATAAGCGTCGTGATAAAATAATACATTAGTATATTTATACGATTCAAGAAAACGGTTCATGGTCACACAGCACTATGTGATTGATCAAGACAGGTAGAATTGCGTACGGAAGTGTAACGCCAATCCTATGCAAGGCAAATAATGGTTGCGTCACGGATTTGTAGCGCCAACCAATGCAAAACAGATTAGAATTGCACGGAAATGTAACGCCAACCAAAACGGGTCCGATAACTCCGGAATCGTGTGGATCGACATCGATTCCTTCGTTCTTCCTTGTAACTCCCAACAAGTATGGTCCAAGACCGGCACCTTATCGCTCCATAGGCAAAGACAAAATCCACAAGTGGAGCTTGCAAGGCTCGGATCTGTCATAATCATGATTATACCGATTACGACCCGCTTCCTCGACAAACTCCGTCCCTCGATTTGCGGGATTAGGACGATGGGGCGAGGAAGAGTGGAATAGCAGCCGAGCTGTCCGGTTCAATCCCCGACGTATCCATTCCGATTGTGAGCTCGACACACCAAGTGGACTCAGCAGAAATTAATTACAAGTACAAAAATCAACCAGCAAATGAGTATTATTGATTCAATGAAGCGAGTTTTAGGAAAATTTTTGAAAAACGCGAGTGGCAAATATGGCATTGGTGGAGTATTTGGATGAAGATGATTATCGGAAGGATAAGCAATCTTCGATATCTTGAAAGATTAGGTGGAACATAAGTCCCGTTATAGATTCAAAATCGCAAGGCGAGGAAGTCGCTCCGCGATCGGGTATTAATCGGTCAAATTGATCCGATAAGTCAAGGGTTTTGGGAAAGTAAAATACTTTAATTAAATCTCCAAGTCAGAGGGTCCAGGGCTATCTTAGTAAAAGAGAAAATAATTTGAGTTAGGTCCTTTATAAACGAAAAATTGTAATTTAGCCCCGTTTTGTAAAAACCAACACTTTTGGGGTTAAAAATTGAATAAATAAATATCCCGACCTTGAAAAATTAAGAGGTCAGTTCCTAAATTCTCCAAATTGTCCAGAGATTCAGGTTTTTAAAATTTTGAGGTCGAGATTTTGTAAAATTCTCACATTGGCCCCAAATTTGTAAAAATTGCCAATTCGGACCTTAAGTTTAAAATAATCGGAACTCACAAACCGGAAGGGATTTTAATGTGATTCTAGTTGGAAACTGTCACTAAGGTTAGTAGAATATTGGGACAAAAACAGTTTTAAAAAAAATATGTGTAGGTCCTTGAACCTTTGAAAATATCATTTTTGTCCCATTTTGAAATAATTGCCTTTAAGGCTTTTAGGGTCCAATTGTTATGGAATTTGAACCTTGGGTCCAAAATATAATTAAGTTATGGTTAAGTTAGTATTTCCAGGTGCATGGGCTGCATAAGTCCTGGAAATTTCATTTGGGTCCTCAAGTTTAGTATTTTACACATTAGTCCCTCAATTTTTGTAAAATTACTTTCCAAGCCCTAAACACTTGGATTTTTGGAATACTTTTAAAATATGTAATTCCCAGTACCTTAAGAGTAAAAATTTCAAGTTTTAAAGTTAAGGTCTGGTACAGTTTTAAAAATTGCAAACTAGCCCTTAAACTTTCAAAATTTTACAATCTAGTCCATGGGCTTTTAAAGGTTAATTTTATTTATCTTAAAACTCTTAAAAATTTATTAAAATATCCAAAAGTCATTTTTGAACCTGAGTACAGTCCCAAAATTCGAAATTTGCAGAGGGTCCTTTAACTTTCATTTTCTTGCAATTTAGTCCACCAACTTTCCATTTTTGTATTTTTAAGTCCAAAATTGAAATTTAATCAATTATGCTCGACTTGTCCAGGTTATAAGTCATCCAAAACATAGATTTTAAAGATCATACACATGCATGTCCAATACATACAAGAATTCATCAAATAGAACATTAAATTGCACATGCATGCACCTAAAATTCAATAAATGGCAATTTTGAGCAACTCTTGAGAATTTTCATGATTTGATATATAAAATTGACATGCAATACATAGATTATATATCTCAAGGGGTCATGATCAAAATTCTACATGCATTTTAATAAAAACACCTAGAAGTTGGAAAATATTTTTCCTCCCACCTTAAAATTGAAAAATTGTGAAATAAAAGGATAAATTTCACAATTTTTTGATGAGGTCACTTAGGTCAGCCCCTAAGTCAAGAAATATCAAAAATTTGGAGTTATAAAAATGAGAGAAAAATTAAAGAGAAAAGAATGAGATAAGGAAATTGGAAAGACTACACTTTACCTTGTGTAGTAGGTGATTTGAAACTAGTTGGAGCTTCAAATTTGGAGATTTTGGTTCAACTCCAAAATCACCTAAGGTCAGCCCCTATTTCTCAAAAATTAAAAAGGGGTGTTAAAATTTAAAAAAAAATAGAAGGAAGAGGAAAGAAGGGTTCTAGTGTCCAATTTTTACCTTGTAGTCCAATTTTCTCTACTAGTTCTTCTTCAAGTCTTCAAGTTTCACCACCATGCATGCATGTCTCCAAGTGGTCTTCTAAGTACCTCAAAATCCAAAATCAAAGTTAAGTTAAGAAGGTGGAAGAGATGAACAATGTGATATCCAAAAATGAATTGAAGCTAAAATTTCTTACCTTGTATGATGATGGTTCAATTTTTAGTGAAGAATAGGAGGAAAATGTTGAAAATGTTTCTAAGTATAGAAGAAGAAAGTGAAAGGAAGAATAGAGAGAAGTTGGGAGTTTTTAGAGAGAAGGAGGAGAATTGATTTGGAAGATCAAATGTGTTGGTGAAATTTGAGATGAAATTTTTGTGCAATTAGGCCATATGGCCGTCCAACATAGTGAGAGAGGGAGAGAAAATTTTGTTCAAATTGTGTCTTGTAATTTGCCTCATGCATGGGAGACAAAGTGCAAGTCAAAGTATGGGCTTGAATAGTGTTGGAGAATATTGAGAAGAATGTTGGTAAAGTGGGAATAAGTTGGGAAAAATAGTAATAAAGAATTGGTGTATAAGATGATGTGTATAATGTTTGAATTAATGATATAATTATACACAAGATGACTAATATATGGTGTAGGTGTACAACAGTTGGTGATATTTCTACTCCAAAAATACCACCATGGTCGTCACTATGAGTGCAATATGGTAATTCCATATATTTTTTTTTGTCCCAAATTTGATGATAATAGTTGAAATATATCAATCTCCAAAATAATTAGTGATTTTCTTGATCACTTATAAGTCTCATGATCACTTAATCTAAATCAAAATCTTAATTCTATAAGGTAAAAGTCTCTAAAATAAATAGTCTCTTAAAATTCTAAGGTGACTAATAAATACAAAAATAGTGATAATGATCAATCAAGTGATCATAAATGCAAAATAGAACTAATAATGATCATGATCACAAGTAATAAATAAAATAAAATAAAATACAAAATATATATATTATTAACATTTACCCGTCAAAGTGACGCGGTAAAATAGTCGATCAATTACATAGTCGACAAAAGGATCAATTAGTTCGGAAAAATCGGGGCTTCACGATTGTCGTGAAATTTATTGAGCGATTTTGATGATACCATGTAAAACTTAAACTAGGAAGTTGACGCCCATTTTCCTTGTAATTTGTATTGTAATAGATAGGGCTGCTCCATTGGATAAAATTGTAAGTTCAACTCGAATCTTCTTCTTCTTCGTTTGTTTTTCTTTATGATGAACCTTTTTTAGGAACTTTATGATGAACTTTGAAAAGCTTGAATAAATTCACACATTTTTAGTGTAATAATAAATAGGGCAAAATACAATCACACCCCTCAACTTGGTCCTATATTTTATTTACGAAAAATTATTTTTTTAGTCCTCTAAGTAGACATGCTTGGAGATTTGGTCCTAATTTTTTTTGACTTTGGATTTAGTCCTTTAAGTGGGTAAAATTTGGAATATCTTTTGGTCCTATTACCTCCTATAGCAGGTCAAGGTGACTTATTAGGCTTACATGGAATATCTTTTTCCAATAATTAATATTTCAATTATAATAGATGAGATGGATACTTATTTGATAATACACTTGGCAAAAATGGAGAAAAATAAGAACAAATGCAACTTGGTATTATAATTAAAATTAAAATTTATATAAAATAAGAATAGTTTAATTATATAATATATTTAAATAATTTCTTAAACTTAAATAAACATAAATTGTGCAATAAAATTCAAAATATTTTAATTAGATAAATATATTTGAAATTCAATAAAAATATAGATTTTACAACATTATTAAATTACTTCTTATGTTTTTCAAAATATAAATAATTTAAGAAAAGTCTTATTTAGAAATAACTTTCAAGTAAAATAAATCAACAAGTAAAATATTTATAAATAATTTAAAAACAAATATTTTTCGGACAAAATGTAAAATATTTAGTAATCATTGCACTTATAATTAGTTTTTTTCGCACAAATATATTTTCTTATATTTGTGCAATGATTACTAAATATTTTACATGTTGATTTATTTTTCAAATTTTTTAAAATCATTATTTTTTAAATAAGAAGTTACGTAAACTAATGATGTAAAGTCTATTTTTTATTACTGAATTTCAAATATATTTATCTTATTAAAATATTTTACCACAAGCTTGTAGCTCAAGTGGTATCGCTTACCCTTTGTAAGGGTATTGGTAGTGTTCGAACCCGATATCTTATTAAATTGTATTGCATTAATTATTTTTTTGTAAATTTAAGATATAATTTAAGTATGTTATGTAATTTCAAATTTTATTTTATTTAAATTTTAATTTAATTATAATACCAAGTTGGATTTGTTCTTATTTGTTCCTCCATTTTTGCCAATTGTGTTGCCAAATAAGCATCCATCTCATCCATTATAATTGAAATATTAATTTTTGAAAAAGATATTCCATATAAGCCTAACAAGTCACCTTGGCCTGCTATATGAGGTAATAGGACTAAAATCCGAATTTTACCCACTTAAAGGACTAAATCCAAAGTCAAAAAAATTAGACCAAATCTCCAAGCATGTCTACTAGAGGACTAAAAATAATTTTGCCATTTTATTTATCCATGAACTTGCAAATATAACATTTACCCTCTCAATCAAATTAAAATAATAATGTATAGACAAAATTATCCTTTTTTTTTTTTAGTCGAAATGAATTTCATTCATTAAACAGAAAAAACTTACAATCGATTACAACAACAAACGTAAACCAATTGCAAGACTACATTATAGACCTATACGGATCTAAAACAAAATTTTGAACCTAAACAAATCTAACTAATCCGTAGATTCAAAAGTTCGCAACGGAAGGCGTTGGACAAAACAAGTATCAAAGGACTTGATCTTTTCTCGCGCATATATCGTCAGGTAATAGCACATCCGAGTCTTCTCGAGCAAATCCCACAAATGGGACAAATTTATTAATCGAAACAAAAAAAACCATTTATTGGGACAAAAACTACCTACTTTGGGACAAGTAAAAACCACCTATAGAGAAGACAAAAACCAAAGGGCATGAAATCCGCCTCTCCCTCCCTGATCCACACCAGTCCATTTCCACCAAAACCACCTCCAAAAACCGCCGCCACCGCTTTCACCAACCCCTAAACCCGCAAGCCAAGTTCGTAAGAATCATACCCGCAAGAAGAGAAACATCCACATGAAAGAGAGGGGGGCTGAGTGACCGGAGACCATAAGAATTCTAGTCTTCGGCCATGGTAAAGAAAGGAGGGCAAGGCCGGAGTAAAGACTAGGTGGGAGAAAAGAGAGGGAGGGGCAACGGGTGAGTAGGGTTTTCTTATAGAGGAGAGATAATTTTTCTTTTTCCGTGTAGTTACTCGACAAAACTATCCTTAATAAAAATGAATCTACATATTTTTTTAGTGAATTTTGAATATTTTGTACTCTATTTGATTTACTTTCGTATTAAATTCAAAAGTCATTTTTTTTAAATTGTACATTACGTAATTTAAACTTAAAAATAAAGCAATGTATAACAAAATAGAAAAACAATTAAATATGAACGAAAAAAATAAAGTATTAACTATTTAAATTAAATAAACTTTCAATATTACAAAATATGAATAAATATATTCTCCCACACCCTAATTTAGACATATCTTTTACACGTCTTTATTTCTTCTTTATTCAATATGATCGTAGTCCAAAACATAGCATTATTAAATTGTCATCTTTAATAAATAATAAATATTATTAATGAAACAAAATATCGAAAGCAAACCTAATTAGTTCTATTAAAATATTTTAGATACTAAATCTTATTATTTCAAAGCAAAAGCTAGTTGTTCAAAATATTTAGATATTACTATAGAAAATATTTATTGTTTCTTCTTTCTTACTAAACTATCACATATATATTTTTTACAAAATAATTAGTGAAAAATAAATTTTCAGTAAAATATATTCTTTACTAAAAATATTACCATTGACTTACCAAAGCAACACTAATTTTGGATAACTCCAAAACATGTATTGGTTAGAACAATTTTAATATTTTATTGATGTTGTCCAATATTTTGTATATTATTCTATATATTTTCTTTTATTTTCATTATTTTTTTCAATCGAGTCATCTTAATATATTTCATATACTAATATTTTCTACAGTTAGAGTCATTAATTATTGTTAATTAAGCAAAGCATGTCAAAATTAGCATCAACTATTGTTTATCAATGGTCCAGTTATGAGATAATTCATATTTTTAGATTGAACTTGATTAGTATTTGTTTACACTTTTGAAAACTAATATTTAAAAAATGAATGTAATAAGTAAATACGCAACAACAAAATTATACCAAAATCGGTTGAATCGATACTAAAAAAAAAAGATACATATATTTATTCAAAAGCATGATGTAAAAATCAAACATCTCATTAATAATGAATTGTTCATTGAAATTATCTATAAAAAAATTAATAGTCCAAAATCAATTTAAATATAATCGAGTCTAGTAGTAGTAAAAAATATTTCAATCAAATATCACTTTAATCATTCTCCTTGATAAATGTCTTAGTTTTCTTCATATAGACGGTACTGAGAATTTTATCTCAAGCTTTCTTTTTTAAGCTATTGTCATCATCAAGATCTAGAAAATTAAAGTTAACATTCTTCAATTTTGTCTTGTCGGAAAAGAAATTTATTTCTCATAACAATTAATGAGATTCTGTTAAAGTTTTGTATCAATATTTTGCTAATATATACGAATTTCAAATGAAAATAGAAAAATTGAAAGCATTAAAGATCCAATCAACTATAAAAAGATTGACACATTTTGCCAACGGACTCTAAAATAATAACTTTAGAGTTAAGATCTGATCCTTATGACAAAATAATAAAATAAAATCAACATGTCCGATATACAAATTTTCTGTGCAAAACAGTAAATCAGAAACCAAAATAATTAATATCTAACTGTTAATAAATGTTGCTTGAATATGTGAACTCTGGATATATAGTCAACTTAATGATCGTGAAGTACATCTAATATTTTTTACTAGACCCCTTTTACTCGCACTTTGAATAGAATCTTATTGTCCACGAAATCCTTGATCTTGTTTGGAACACATTGAAAATTAGTTTCGCATAAGGTCGGTTGATACAAAATATTTATTTAATTTCAAAGATACAAATTATAAAGTTATTTCTTCAAATGTTATAAAAAAAAATTATGAACTATAAACAAAATTCACAATAATTATTTTGAACTCAACTACTCTCTTTCTAATCAAATCAACTCCAATGAACTTAATGCATTCACACATATTTTTTCACAAATAAGGAGTAAAATATGCAAAAATACAAAAACATTAATGCATTAACATCTACAAAAATAATTATAAACCAACAAATAAGAAAAAACTAACAAATAAACCGCCAAAAATTCTTAGATTCACACGCATTATTAATGCATTAATTAATATCTAATACATTCACACGAATTATTAAGCCAAATAAGAAAAAAATGACAAAACAATTGCCAAAAATATCTATTATCAATTAACTAGTACCATTTAGTTGAAAAAATATTGGATCATATGTCCGCTATATAAATAGATAATATCACATATATAGCTAGGTAAACAAAGAGAAATAAATATGACGTGTGGTATAACTCCAACTCGATAGTAGTATTTGAATTCGGCTCTTGAGTGAGTCACTATCTCAACCCGCAACACAAAAAGTTGTTAAGAGTGCCAGGGTGTTGACCCGACGAAGACTCAATGCTCATGTCAATTCCAAAGCAAGTAAGTATAAGTCGGTAAACTTGAAAATTTGTAATTGCTTAAAACTATTGCTTACCATTGTACAATGAAGGTGGAGGCATTGCTTAGAAGCGGCTTTAAAAATATGGGGTTGGCCAATACATGAAAGTGGGGTGAACCGGATAAAAACTAGAAACAAAATCATATAAATTTTAACTAAAATATTTTAGGAAAATTAATTTTGTTTTTAAGGGGGTTGGGGAGTTTGCCCCATGCCCGCACCAATGGTTGAAGGTATTTTTTTTTGCCCAAAAGATATAAATATATTCCTAACTCAAAACAATATTACACTTTCACAATCGGCAAAACAATCATCTTGAACCGGATACAAATGCCAAGGGGAGAACAACGCCGACAGAAAACCAATCGCTTTCCGAGGGAGCAAAACACGAGCTACATCACGCATCGCAAGACAGAAACCATCGACCCACCAACGAGTTTCGCAAATCAACCGGAAAAAAAGACACAAAAAAACATAACAAAAACAAAGACAAATCTAAAAGATCTACAAAGAAGACGAAAAATGGACAAAAAGATAAAATTGACCTCTCCTCTCCTCAAATCCCATCACACCCCATCATCGCCAACACCACCTCCAAACTCCATCATCATTGCGCCGCGCCGCAGATCACCCAACCTATTGTAATTTATTTTTCCGTTAGTTCATTAGTCGGATAATTTCCTTGAACTTAGCATCTTGGGCATTTAGGCTTATCAAAGTGGAAGAGAGAAGCAAATTTGAGAAGAAAGAAAAGAGAAGAAATTCATTCTCTAGAATAAAAGTAAAGTGGAAGGAAAAATTATTTTGTAATAAACTAAAAGAACGGAAAAAATAAGAAAATAATGAAAGGAAAAAACCGGTCACAAGAAACCAAAAATAAAACAAAAAAAAAAACAAAAATGAAAATCATGCATTTTTGCAACAAAAGACACACTTCAATAAAATTAAGTTAATTAGTTATTACCAGGAAAAAAATATAATATGGAACATATTTTGAGTCGATCCACTAAGATCGATACTCAAATCCAGTTGAGTTATAAATTTAGAATACATTACTCGTCCCCATACTCATCTAGCTATATAGATTTGAATGTTGAACACAAAACTCAAATGAAATGAACTAATTACAACTTCGAATCGAACCACTCGAGTCTCCTCTTAGTTGTGGTTGCTCATACCTCTAACTTTTATCCGGTTCTGATATTTTCTCTACGTTAATTTGTTCTAGCACTTCACGACACATGCTTGCACTACTCAAGAAACATATTATTGTACTACACGGACACACAATTGTGATTATTATATTTGTGTTGCATGTGAACCTTTAGGGAAAAAAAGGGTACATGTGAACCTTTATGGAAAAAGAAAAACAATGATGATCAATTCAAGTCTGGCCGACCCTAGTCATCTTGGAGAAAACCATAGTACTACCAATTATATGTAAATGAACAAGTCATTTTTGTAGTATTTTATCTTCTTCAAGATGACTTGGTAGTCCGGACTTCCATTGTTTCAAGACAGACCATTTTGGCTATACATGAAACTGTTAAACAAGCAATATCAATTGCATTTCCTAAATTTGCCAAAACAGTTGTTCATATAAGAGAAGTGAAAAATTGAGATCATTTCTTCACATTTTAATCAACTGATCATCTCTAATTATGCTAGTTGCCGTCACTATATTCATGAATAACTTTGGCCGCCACTATATTCTATGTATAGCTCATCCAAACTCAAGTGCAAGATTAGATTAGATGTCAAGATATATCAGATTAGATGTTCGTCTTTCAACTTTACATTTAAAACAAAAAATAAAATAATATAAAATAAAATAAAATTTTAGAAATAGATTTATATTTTCTCCACTAAACTAAGGACCGCAAATTAGTTATATACGACTCGGCCAACATTTGCTGCAAGTTGGGATAATTTTGTTCCAAAAAATGTGTGTAATGATTATATATGTAATTCAACTTTATATCGTAATAAAGTAATAGAGGGAGCATTTTCTTGGGTAGGGGAAAATAGGAAAACAAGAATATAAAATATGGTGACAACTTAATTATCAATAGTAAAAGTATACATATAAGAAGTAAATATCAGTAATTAATTAAGAGCACATGCATATTGTTCCCACAAATTTGACTTCATCGTAAGGCTTTAAATTTCCTTTTTTTTTTTAGGGGACATCGAAGCTAGATTAGTTAAGTAGTCTTTAATTAAGCTAATTGCATTACCACTAAGTAATTATTACATTAATATGAAGGCTAACTTAAATATAGCCTATATAGGGGTAGCAAATCGTGTAACATGTCCTTATCGTGTCGATACGATAAAAACACTAACATGATAAGACCAAACACAAATACGACATGATAAGGATCTATTTCGACACGAATACAAAATTTTTTGATACGATAAGTCAAAACAAAAAGAAATTGATTAACACGTTAATACATGATAGCGAATTACACGATATGACATGACAATACACCATAAAACATACAAAATATTAGGTTATTGTGTCACTAATAGGTAAACGTGTCATTATTGTGTCACTATGATGTAAATATGTCATTATCGTGTTCTTATTGTGTCACTATCGTGTTCGCGCCCTTATCGTGTTTACATCGATACAACACGAACATGACACGAAATTTTTGTGTCCACGATAAGACTAAATACTAACCCAAGTATTTTTGTATTATTTTCGTGTCGTGTTATCGTGTCATGTCAAGAATTACCACCCCTATTTAGTGTCGGAAATTTATTGAGCTTGATTTTGATGATACCATGTAAAACTTAAACTAGGAAGTTGACGCCCATTTTCCTTGTAATTTGTATTGTAATAGATAGGTGCTCCATTGGATAAAATTGTAAATTCAACCCGAATCTTCTTCTTCTTCGTTTGTTTTTCTTTATGATGAACCTTTTTTTTGAGGAACTTTATGATGAACTTTGAAAAGCCTGAATAAATTTACACATTTTTAGTGTAATAATAAATAGGGAAAATACAATCACACCCTCAACTTGGTCCTATATTTTATTTAGGCAAAATTGTTTTTTTAGTCCTCTAAGTAGACATGCTTGGAGATTTGGTCCTAATTTATTTTTGACTTTGGATTTAGTCCTTTAAGTGGGTAAAATTCGGTTTTTTGGTCCTATTTCCTCCTATAGCAGGTCAAGGTGACTTATTAGGCTTACATGGAATATCTTTTTTCCAATAATTAATATTTTAATTATAATGGATGAGATGGATGTTTATTTGATAATACACTTGGCAAAAATGGAGAAAAATAAGAACAAATCCAAGTTGGTATTATAATTAAATTGAAATTTATATAAAATAAGAATAGTTTAATTATATAATATATTTAAATTATTTCTTAAACTTAAAAAACATAAATTGTGCAATAAAATTCAAAATATTTTAATTAGATAAATATATTTGAAATTCAATAAAAATATAGATTTTAAAACATTATTAAATTACTTCTTATGTTTTTCAAAATATAAATAATTTAAGAAAAATCTTATTTAGAAATAACTTTCAAGAAAATAAATCAACAAGTAAAATATTTATAAATAATTTAAAAACAAATATTTTCGGAAAAAATGTAAAATATTTAGTAATCATTGCACTTATAATTAGTGTTTTTTTTTTCACAAATACATTTTCTTATATTTGTGCAATGATTACTAAATATTTTACATGTTGATTTCTTTTTCAATTGTTTTTTAAAATTATTATTTTTTTAAATAAAAAGTTACGTAAAATAATGATGTAAATTATATTTTATATTACTGAATTTTAAATATATTTATCTTATTAAAATATTTTACCACAAGCTTGTAGCTCAAGTGGTATCGCTTACCCTTTGTAAGGGTGTTTGAGTGTTCGAACCTAGTATCTTTCTTTTCTTTGAAATGTATCCCTCCTCCAACTAGTACTCTGACTTATTAAAAGAATCTTATTAAAATATTTTAAATTGTATTGCATTAATTATTTTTTTTGTAAATTTAAGATATAATTTAATAATATTATGTAATTACAAATTTTATTTTGTTTAAATTTTAATTTAATTATAATACCAAGTTGATTTGTTCTTATTTGTTTTGCCATTTTTGCCAAGTGTATTATCAAATAAGCATCCATCTCATCCATTATAATTGTCACGCCCCATGTTTTAACGCGACGGCGATCCACAAATTAAATACAATAACCAAACAGTCGGACAAATATCAACGAGAACCCAATGAAAGAGTCTAAAAAGCAAATGAAATAAATAACAAGTACAAATACAACTTATAGTCCACAATCCATAATCCAAATTACATACCCGAAAATCAACCAAATACAACAACTTAAAGTCAAAGGGTCCTACGCCCTTCGATTTACAAACCGGAATGGAAAGAAATACAAGAGTCCAACAACTACACAAGAAAAGTAGTAAATCCAACAAGCGAGTAGAAGGTCTCAATCCAGGGCGATTCAAAGATCTTCAACGAAATCCTCATCTAAGGTTAGAAAATAGGTGGGGATGAGACAGAAATCTCAGGTGGATGGGGTGATCGTGTGCAAGTGTGGCGCAATATAGTTAATGTGAGAAAACGATTTATGAAAACGCGTGAGTATGATGCACGAATTCACACACATTCGCAAGCGTCGTGATAAATATATTTAAATAATATACTTATACGATTCGAGAAACAGATTCATGGTCACACAGCACTATGTGATTGATCAAGACAAGTAGATTGCGTCACGAAAATGAAACGTCAATCCCATGAAAGGCAATTAATGGGTGTGTACGGATTTGTAGCGCCAACCAATGCAAAACAAGTAGCGGTTGCGCACGGTTTGTAGCGCCAACCAAACGGGTCCGATAACTCCGGAATCGTATGAATCGCATAAAGATGATTCCTTCGTTCTTCCTTGTAACTTCCCAGGCGGGATGGTCCAAGACCGTCACCTTATCGCTCCATCGGCAAAGACAAAATCCACAGTGGAGCTTGCAAGGCTCGGATTTGTCATAATCATGATTATACCTCAGTACTACGACCGCTTCCCTTGGACACTCCGTCCCTCGGTTGCGGGATTAGGATAATGGGGCGGAAGAGTGGAATAGCAGCCGAGCTGCCGGTTCCATCCCCAATGTATCCATTCTCGATCGTGAGCTCGACACACCAAGTTGACTCAGGCAGAAGTAAATACAAGTACATCTGGCCAACCGCACAAATGATCGAGTATTATTGATTCGGGAAAGCGATTCAGAAATTTTTGAAAAGCACGAGTGGCAATTATGGCGTTGGTGGAGTATTTGGATGAAGATGATCATCGGAAGGATAAGCAATCTTCGATATCTTGAAAGATTAGGTGGAACATAAGTCCGTTATAGATTCAAAATCGCAAGGCGGGAAGTCGCCCGCGATATGGTATTAATCGGTCAAATTGATCCGATAAGTCAAGGGTTTTTGGGAAAGTAAAATACTTTAATTAAATCTCCAAGTCAGAGGGTCCAGGGCTATTTTAGTAAAAGAGAAAATAATTTGAGTTAGGTCCTTTATAAAAGAAAAATTATAATTTAGCCCCATTTTGTAAAAACCAACACTTTTGGGGTTAAAAATTGAATAAATAAATATCCCGACCTTGAAAAATTATGAGATCAGTTCCTAAATTCTCTAAATTGTCCAGAGATTCAGGTTTTAAAGTTTTGAGGTCGAGTTTTTATAAAATTCTCATATTGGCCCTAAATTTGTAAAAATTGCCAATTCGCACATTAACTTTTGAAAATATCATTTTTGTCCCATTTTGAAATAATTGCCTTTAAGGCTTTTAGGGGTCCAATTGTGATATCAAAAATGGATTGAAGATAAAATTTCTTACCTTGTAGTATAGGTGTGTTCGAATTTTTGAAGAAGAAAGTGAGAGGAAGAGTCTGAGAGAAGTTGGGAGTTTAGAGAGAAGGATGAGGATTTTGTGTAGGAGATGAATGCGTTAGTGAAAAAATGAAAATTTTGTGTAAAAATGGCCATATTGGCCGTCCACCATGGAGGGGGAGAGAGGAATTTTTGTTCAATTTTGTGTCTTGCATTTTGTGTGAGACCCTGATTTTAACGTGAGATTCAGTGTTATGTAGTGATTATTTATTCGGCTATGTATCACAAACCTATTATTATGGAAACTCGACTCTATTTTTATTTATTTCTTCCTACGTCAATTACACATTTCGTATTTTTAGAGCTTAGCAATTTTATATTCTTCCTCTAGTATTAATACTTGATCGAATGACTACTACTTTAGGAATATTAGACCTCCAACAATTTAGGAGTACATTCCAATCCTTATCCTAATATTTCATCTTATTCTATAATTCATCCCAACCAATTTCCCAATCAATTTTTTTAAAAAAAAATATTTTTTATATTTTTAAAAAATTTGAAAATTACCATAAATGGGGAGGTTGTTTCATATTCTTTTCAAGACCTACAATTATATATGTATATATATATATATTTACATATATATATATTATTATTTTTTTCAACTTTTGGTCACATGCTTAAAGGATGGACAAACTTTTCTTTCCACCAAATTCTAATAAATAAAAATACCAACACCATGATTATTATTCCTCCAACTTTTGGCTCCTTGTCTTAGGGAATCAATCATTTTTGTTATTTTTTTCTTTATCTACCAATATTATTCATTTCATAATTATCATAAAAACACAAGACTTGCTTCCATTTTCCTCTCTAAAGGATCAAATTCTTCAAGCATAAGGTAAGAATATCTTCATTTCTCCCAACTCTATTTTTCTTCTCCAATCCTCAACCTTATACCTTCACCATCTAATAATGTTGAATCCTTCTTGTTGAGGTACTCCTAGAGAAAATTCTTGAAGAATTAGAGACCTAGATTTGACTACAAGCTTGAAGAGGAAATTCAAGATTACATATTATTAAGGTGAGAAAATTATGGTTTTAGTATTTTTCTCTTGACAACATGAAGAATTAATTTTTGACTCAAGAATATAAATTTTTTGGAGTTTAGGGGCTGACCTACATCATCTCAAGTGGAGGTTAGAGGCTTGAAGGAAAATTTCCATTTTGAGACTACTTGAAGATATTAAGGTGAGTAGTAACCATTTGGTACTAGTATATTTTCTTTAGACTTGAGACTTTAATTTTAACACCAAAATATGGTTTGGATACCATTTAGGGGCTGATCTTCAAGAGTTTGAGTCAAGAAGTTGATTCAAGGAAGAAGACCACACTTTAGATCAACCCGAGAAAACTACTACGAGGTGGGTGGAAAAATCCTTTCAACTTCTAGGTGTTTTAAATTGAAAATATGCATGTAGTATTTTTTTATTGAGCACTTGAGATATATTGCATGCTATTTTCTTGTATCTAGTGGAAAAATTCTCAAGTGTTGCTCAAAAATGCGATTTATCGAAAAATAGGACATACATGTACACTTTATTGTTGTACTTGATGAATGCTTGCATGGAATGGATATGTATATTTATGACTCTTGTAATCTATGTTTTGAATGATTTATAACCTAGAAAAGTCGAGCATAATTGATTAAATTTCGATTTTTGGACTTAAAATGCAAAAATGAAAAGTTGGTGGACTTAATTGCAAAAAAATAAAACTTAAGGGACCCTATGTAATTTTCGATTTTTGGGACTGTACTCAGGTTCAAAAATTATGTTTTGACATTTTAATAAAGTTTTAAGAGTTTTTAGATAAATAAAATCAACCCTTAAAAGCCCAAGGACTAGATTGTAAAATTTGAGAAGTTTAAGGGCTAATTTGCAAATTTCGAAACTGTACCAGACCCTAATTTAAAACTTGAAATTTTAACTCTTAAGGGACTGGAAATAACATATTTTAAGTGTATTCCAAAAATCCAAGTGTTTAGAGCTTGAAAAGTAATTTTATAAAACTTGAGGACCAAATTGTAAAAGATTTAACTTGAGGACCCAAATGAAATTTCCAGGACTTATGCAGCCCATGCACCTGGAAATACTAATTTACCTATAACATAATTATATTTTGGACCCAAGGTTCAAATTTCATAACAATTGGACCCTAAAAGCCTTAAAGGCAATTATTTCAAAATGGGACAAAAATGAGATTTTCAAACGTTAAGGGACCTATACTTATGACGTTTTAAAACTATTTTTGTTCCAATATCCCACTAACCTTAGTGACATTTTTCAACTGGAATCACATTAAAAGCCCTTCCGGTTTGTGAGTTCCGATTATTTTAAACTTAGGGCCCGAAATGACAATTTTAACAAATTTGGGGCCAATGTGAGAATTTTATAAAAACTCGACCTCAAAACTTTAAACACCTGAATCTTTGAACAATTTAGAGAATTTAGGAACTGACCTCATAATTTTTCAAGGTCGGGACATTTATTTATTTAACTTTTAACCCCAAAAGTATTGGTTTTTAAAAAGCGGGGCTAATTGTAAATTTTATTTTTATAAGGACCTAACTCAAATTATTTTCTTTTAAAGAAACAGCCCTGGACCCTCTTACTTTAATATTTAATTAAAATATTTTATTTTCTTAAAAATCCCTTGACTTATCGGATCGTCTTGACCGATTAAACCGATCGCGGGGCGACTTCTCGTCTCGCGATTTCGAATCTATAACGGGACCTATGTTCCTCCTAATCTTTAAGATATCGAAGACTACTTATCCTCCCGATAATTATCTTCATCCCAATAACTCCACCAACGCCAAAACTATTTTGTGCAAAATTTGAGAACTTTTCATGAAGCTTTCCCAGAATCAATAATACTCGACTACCTGGTTGACTACCCGAACGAGTACTTAATTTCTGCCTGAGTCAACTTGGTGTATCGAGCTCACGATCGGAATGGATACATCGGGGATGGAACCGGGCAGTTCGGCTGCTATTCCACTCTCCGGCCCCATCATCCTAATCCCCAACCGAGGGACGGAGTTTGTCCCGGGAAGCGGGTCGTAGTACTTGAGGTATAATCATGATTATGACGAATCCGAGCCTTGCTAGCTCCAACGTGGATTTTGTCTTTGCCTACAGAGCGATAAGGTGACAGTCTTTGACCATCATGAACGGGGAGTTACAAGGAAGAACAAAGGAATCATTTGTCGATCCACACGATTCCGGAGTTGACAGGAACGGGTTGGCGCTACATATCGAGACGCAACCACTAATTGTCTTGTATAGGATTGGCTATTTACACATCGCATGCAATCCCCATGTCTTGCTTGAACCATAATGCCTGCGTGACCACGAACTGTTTTCTTAAATCTGTATAAGTATATTACTTAATATATTTATCACGACGCTTGTGGACTATGTGTGAACACATGCATCATACCTCACGCGTTTTCATACAATCGCTTTCTCGCATTAACTATTTATATCGCCACACTTGCACACGATCACCCCATCCACCGAGATTTCTATCTCATTCCCTCCTCGTTTTCTAACCTTTAGATGAAGAGTTCGCCAAGACATCGAACTCTGCAGATTGAATCCCTATCAAGAATGAGGAGCGACATTTCTTTTTACTTTTATTTGTTGTTGGACTCCTTCATTTTATTTCATTGGATTTGTAAGTTAATTCAGATAATCTTTTGGGTTGTATTCGGACACCGGACTTTAAGATGTAATTTGTACTCGTGTTTATTTTAATTCCGTTGCATTAGACTCTATTTTACTTGGAGTTTTGTATCTTTGGTTTAGTTTGTTGATTTATTTCTGTTTAAGTGATTGATCGTTGTCGCGTCACGTTTGGGCGTGACATTTTGCCTCTTGTATGGGGAGACAATTTGAAGGTCAAAGGTATGGGCAAGACATGGTTTGAATGGAATGTACATGTTGGCAAAAATAATATTAAAGTTAAGTAATGTAAGAGATGATGTGTATAATGTTTGAATTAATGGTATAATTATACACAAGATGACTAATATAAGGTGTAGGTGTACAAGAGTTGGATGATATTTTTACTCCAAAATATCCATTTTGGCCGTCACTATGAGGGCATTATGGTAATTCCATATATTTTTTTGTCCCAAATTTGATGATAATAGATGAAATATGTCAATCTCCAAAATAATTAGTGATTTCCTTGATCACTTATAAGTCTCATGATCACTTAATCTAAATCAAAATCTTAATTCTATAAGGTAAAAGTCTCTAAAATAAATAGTCTCTTAAAATTCTAAGGTGACTAATAAATACAAAAATAGTAATAATGATCAATCAAGTGATCATAAATGCAAAATAGAATTAATGATGATCATGATCACAAGTAATTAAATAAAATGAAATAAAGTACAAAATGTATATATTATTAATAATTACCCGTCAAAATGACGGTAAAATAGTCGATCAAATGTATAAACGACAATAAGGATCAATTATAAGCTTGGAAAAATCGGGGCTTCACAATAATTGAAATATTAATTATTGGAAAAAGATATTCCATGTAAGCCTAATAAGTCACCTTGACTGCTATAGGAGGTAATAGGACTAAAAATCCGAATTTTACCCACTTAAAGGACTAAATCCAAAGTCAAAAAAATTAGGACCAAATCTCCAAGCATGTCTACTTAGAGGACTAAAAAACAAATCTAACTAATCCGTAGATTCGGAAGTTCGCAACGGCAGTATTTGGACAAAATAAGTACCAAAGGACTTGATCTCGTTTTTCGCCGATATCGTCAGGTAATAGCACATCCGAAGTCTTTTGAGCAAAATCCCACAAATGGGACAAATTTATTAACCGAGAAGAAAAAAATCCACTTATTGGGACAAAAAAACTACTTCGTGGGACAAGTAAAAACCACCTACGAGAGAAGACAAAAACCAAAGGGCATGAAATCGCCTCTCCTCCCTCGGATCCACACCACAGTCCATTTCCACCAAAACCACCTCCAAAAACCGCCGTACCGCTTTCACCAACCCCTAAACCCGCAAGCCAAGTTCGGGAAGAATCATACCCGGGCAAGAAGAGAAACATTCACATGAAAGAGAGGGGCTAGTGACCGGAGACCATGAGAATTCTAGTCTCAGGTCATGGTAAAGAAGGAGGCAAGGCGTAATAAAAGACTAGGTGGGAGAGAGAGGAGGGGCGTCGACGGGTGAGTAGGGTTTTCTTAGAGAGGAGAGAGAATTTTTTTTTTCGTATGTAGTTACTCGACAAAACTATCCTTAATAAAAATGAATCTACATATTTTTTTAGTGAATTTTGAATATTTTGTACCCTATTTGATTTACTTTCAGTATTAAATTCAAAAGTCATTTTTTTAAATTGTACATTAAGTAATTTAAACTTAAAAATAAAGCAATGTATAATAAATACAAAAAAATTAAATATGAACGAAAAAAATAAAGTATTAACTATTTAAATTAAATAAACTTTCAATATTACAAAATATGAATAAATATATTCTCCTACACCCTAATTTAGACATATCTTTTACACGTCTTTATTTCTTGTTTATTCAATATGATCGTAGTCCAAAACATAGCATTATTAAATTATCATCTTTAATAAATAATCAATATTATTAATGAAACAAAATATCGAAAGCAAACCCAATTAGTTCTATTAAAATATTTTAGATACTAAATCTTATTATTTAAAAAAAGCTAGCTATTTCAAAATATTTAGATATTACTAAAGAAAATATTTATTGTTTCTTCTTTCTTACTAAACTATCATATATATATTCTTTACAAAATAATTAGTAAAAAAATAAATTTTCAGTAAAATATATTCTTTACTAAAAAATATTACCATTGACTTACCAAAGCAACACTAATTTTGGATAACTCCAAAACATGTATTGGTTAGAAGAATTTTAATATTTTATTGATGTTGTCCAATATTTTGTATCTTATTCTATATATTTTCTTTTCTTTTCTTTATTTTTTTCAATCGAGTCATCTTAATATATTTCATATACTAATATTTTCTACGATTAGAGTCATTAATTATTGTTAATTAAGCAAAACATGTCAAAATTAGCATCAACTATTGTTTATCAATGGTCCAGTTATGAGATAATTCATATTTTTAGATTGAACTTGATTAGTATTTGTTTACACTTTTGAACACTAATATTTAAAAAATGAATGTAATAAATATATTATCACGCCCAAACGGGACGCGACGACGATCCACAACTTAAATACAAGAAATGAGTTCAACAACAACAACAAGAAGTAATAAGTCCAAAGAAATAATAGTAACAAGTCCAAATGACATCAACAACAAAAGATAGTGAATCCGACAAGCGGGGTATAAGGGCTCAATCCGTGGTGGTTCAAAGATCTTCAACGAAGTCCTCATCTAAGGTTACAAAACAGTGGGGATGAGAGTAAATCTCGATGGATGGGATGATCATGTGCAAGTGTGGCGATATATATAGTTAATGCGAGAAAACAGATTATATGAAAACGCGTGAGTATGATGCATGAATTCACACACGATCCACAAACGTCGTGATAAAATATTTAAGTAATATACTTATACGATTTAAGAAAATGATTCGTGGTCACACAAGTACTATGTGATTCGAGCAAGACATGTAGGATTGCGCACGGAATGTAACGCCAATCTCATGGAAGACAAATAATGGTTGCGTCACGGGTTTATAGCGCCAACCAATGCAAAACAAGTAGCGTTGCACGGATTTGTAGCGCCAACCAAACGGGTCCGATAACTCCGGAATCGTGTGGATCGACAGCGATTCCTTCGTTCTTCCTTGTAACTCCCCGGCAAGATGGTCAAGACCGTCACCTTATCGCTCCGTAGCAAAGATAAAATCCACAATGGAGCTTGCAAGGCTCGGATTTGTCATAATCATGATTATACCTCCAAGACTACGACCCGCTTCCCTTGGACAAACTCGTCCCCCGCGGGATTTGGACGATGGGTAGGAAGAGTGGAATAGTAGCCGAGCTGACCGGTTCCATCCCCGACGTATCCATTCCGACCGTGAGCTCGACACACCAAGTTGACTCAGCGAGAAAAGTAAAAACAAGTTCACGTAGTCAACCAGCAAATGAGTATTATTGATTGACGATTCAGAAAGTTTCCAAAAAACGCGAGTGGCAATTATGGCGTTGGTGGAGTTATTGGGACAAAAGCGAGTTTTTAAAATAAATAAGTGTAGGTCCTTTAACTTTTGAAAATCTCATTTTTGTCCCATTTTGAAATAATTGCCTTTAAGGCTTTTAGGAGTCCAATTGTTATGAAATTTGAACCTTGGGTCCAAAATATAATTATGTTATAGTTAAATTAGTATTTCAGTGCATGGGCTGCATAAGTCCTGGAGATTTCATTTGGGTCCTCGGTTTTAATCTTTTACAATTCGGTCCCTCAATTTTAGTAAAATTACTTTCCAAGCTCTAAACTTTGGATTTTGGAATACATTTAAAATATGTCATTTCCAGTCCCTTAAGAGTTAAAATTTCAAATTTTGAAAGTAAGGTCTGGTACAATTTCAAAAATTACAAAGTAGCACTCAAACTTCTAAAATGTTACAATCTAGTCCTTGGGCTTTTAAAGGTTGATTTTATTTATCTAAAACTTTTAAAACTTTATTAAAATTTCCAAAAGTCATTTTTGAACCTGAGTACAGTCCCAAAATTCGAAATTTGCAGAGGGGTCCTTTAAGTTTTATTTTCTTGCAATTTAGTCCACCAACTTTCCATTTTTACATTTTTAAGTCCAAAATTGAAATTTAATCAATTATGCTCGACTTGTCAGGTTATGTCACGCCCAATCGGGACGCGACGAACGATCCATAACTTAAATACAAATGAACCAACAAATCCGCATAATATCAATGAGAACCCAATAAGACAGAGTCTAAATAGCAAATGGAAATAAATAAAGATACAAGTTACCACTTAAAGTCTACAATCCATCATCCAAATTACAACCTCGAAATTCAACAAAGTAGTAACTTAAGGTCAAAGGGTCATACGCCTCAATTACAAACACGAATTGATTACAATACAAAAGTCCCGACAATAACATAATAAGAAAAGAGTCCAATCAACAACAAGAAGCGATAAATCCAAAAGCGTAGTACAAGGTCTCAATCTAGAGTCGGTTCAAAGATCTCCAACGAAATCCTCATCTAAGGTTAGAAAACGGTGGGGATGAGACAAAAATCTCGATGGATGGGGTGATCGGTAAAAGTGTGGCGCAATATAGTTAATGTGAGAAAACAATTATATGAAAACGCGTGTTTCACACACACGATTCACAAGCGTCGTGATAAAATATTTAAATAATATACTTATACGATTCAAGAAAACAGTTCATGGTCACACAGCACTATGTGATATCAAGACAGTAGGATTGCGTGCGGAAGTGTAACGCCAATCTTATGCAAGGCAAATAATGGTTGCGCATGCGGATTTGAAAGCACCAACCAATGCAAAAGTAGCGGTTGTATGCGGAAATGTAATGCCAACCAAAACGGGACGATAACTCCAGGAATCGTGGATCATACAAAGCCCGATTCCTTCGTTTCTTCCTTGTAACTCCCGGTCAAGATGGTCCAAGACCGCACCTTATCGCTCCGTAGGCAAAGACAAAATCCCGGTGGAGCCGGGCGAGGCTCTGATCTGTCATAATCATGATTATACCTCGATACTACGACCCGCTTCCCTTGGACAAACTTCGTCCCTCGCCATTGCGGGATTAGGGCGATGGGGCGGAAGAATGGAATAGCGAAATTTTTGCCGGTTCCATCTCCGACGTATCCATTCCGATCGTGAGCTCGACACACCAAGTTGACTCAGCAGAAAGTAATTACAATTATAGGCAATCAACCGTGCATATGAGTATTATTGATTGAGGAAGCGATTTAGGAGAAGTTTTTGAAAAGCGAGTGGTAATTATGGCGTTGGTGGAGTATGGGTGAAGATGATCATCGGAAGGATAAGCAATCTTCGATATCTTGAAAGATTAGGTGGAACATGAGTCCCGTTATAGATTCAAAATCGCAAGGCGAGGAAGTCGCTCCGCGATCGGGTATTAATCGGTCAAATTGGTACGATAAGTCAAGGGTTTTGAGAAAAGTAAAATACTTTAATTAAATCTCAAATTCAGAGAGTCCAGGGCTATTTTAGTAAAGGAGAAAATAATTTGAGTTAGGTCCTTTATAAAAGAGAAATTGTAATTTAGCCCGACCTTGAAAAATTATGAGGTCAGTTCCTAAATTCTCCAAATTGTCCAGAGATTCAGGGGTTTTTAAAGTTTTGAGTTCGAGTTTTTGTAAAAATCTCACATTGGCCCCAAATTTGTAAAAATTGCCAATTAGGACCTTAAGTTTTAAAAATTCGGAACTCACAAACCGGAAGGGATTTTAATGTGGTTCCAGTTGGAAAATGTCACTAAGGTTAGTAGGATATTGGGACAAAATCAGTTTTTAAAAACAATATGTGTAGGTCCTTCAACTTTTGAAAATATCATTTTTGTCCCATTTTAAAATAATTGCCTTTAAGGCTTTTAGGGTCCAATTGTTATGAAATTTGAACCTTGAGTCCAAAATATAATTAAGTTATAGTTAAGTTAGTATTCCCAGGTGCTTGGGCTGCATAAGTCCTGGAAATTTCATTTGGGTCCTCAAGTTTAATATTTTTCACATTAGTCCATCAATTTTAGTAAAATTGTTTTCCAAGCCCTAACCACTTGGATTTTTGGAATACTTTTAAAATATGTAATTCCCAGTAACTTAAAAGTAAAAATTTCAATTTATAAAGTTTAGGTCTGGTACAGTTTTAAAAATTGCAAAGTAGCCCTTAAACTTTCAAAATTTTACAATCTAGTCCTTGGGCTTTTAAAGGTTGATTTTATTTATCTTAAAACTCTTAAAACATTATTAAAATGTCCAAAAGTTATTTTTGAACCTGAGTACAGTCCCAAATTTCAAAATTTGCAGAGGGGTCCTTTAACTTTCATTTTATTGCAATTTAGTCCACCAACTTTCTATTTTTACATTTTTAAGTCCAAAATTGAAATTTAATCAATTATGCTCGACTTTTCCAGGTTATAAGGCATCCAAAACATAGATTTTAAAGATCATACACATGCATGTCCAATACATACAAGAATTCATCAATTAAAACATTAAATTGCACACGCATGCACTTAAAATTCAATAAATAGCAAATTTGAGCAACTCTTGAGAATTTTCATGACTTGATATATAAAATTGACATGCAATACATAGATTATATATATCTCAAGGCTCATGATCAAATTTTCTACATGCATTTTAATAAAACACCTAAAAGTTGGAAAATATTTTTCCACCCACCTTAATTTTGGAAATTGTGAAATAAAAGGATAATTTCACAATTTTTGGATGAGGCTTCTTATGTCAGCCCCTAAGTCAAGAAAATATCAAAATTTGGAGTTAGAAAAATGAGAGAAAAATTAAGGAGAAAAGAAGGAAATAAGGAAATGAAAAGGACTACAATTTACCTTGTGTAGTAGATGTTTGGAGACTAGTTGAAGCTCAAAAATTGGAATTTTGGCTCAACTCCAAAAATCTCTAAGGTCAGCCCCTATTTCTCAAAAATGAAAAATGGGTGTTAAAATTTGAAAAAAAATAGGAAGAGTAGGAAAAGAAGGGTCTAGTACACAATTCTTACCTTGTAGTCAAATTTTTCTACTATATTCTTCTCAAGCTTGAGGTCCTTCTTCAAAATGTTGTCAAGCTCTAACCTTCAAAGTCTTCTAAATGTACCTCCAAAACCAAATCCAAACTTAAGTTAAGAAGGTGGAAGAGATGAACAAGGTGATATCCAAAATGGATTGAAGCTAAAATTTCTTACCTTGTAGTATAGTGGTTCGATTTTTATGGTGTATAAGGAGGAAAATGTTGAAATTTTTCTAAGTATGGAAGAAGAAAGTAAGAAGAAGAAGAGTAGAGAGAAGTTGGGAGTTTTTAGAGAGAAGGAGGAGGATTTTTGCAAGACTTAGAATATGAGTTGGTGAAATGAAGAGGAATTTTGTGTAGGAAATGGCCATATGGCCGTCCACTTCAAGAGAGAGAGAGAGATGATTTTGTTCAAATTGTCTTGTAATTTGTCTCTTGCATGGAGACAAAATGCAAGTCAAAGTATGGGCTTGAATGATGTTGGGAATATTGAGAAGAATGTTGGTTAAGTGGGAATAAGTTGGGGAAAATAGTAATAAAGAATTGGTGTATAAGATGATGTGGATAATGTTGAATTAATGATATAATTATACACAAGATGACTAATATATGGTGTATGTGTACAAGAGTTGGATGATATTTTTATCCCAAAATATCCACCATGGTCAGTCACTATGAGGGTAAAATGGTAATTCCATATATTTGTTTTTTGTCCCAATTTTGATGATAATAGATGAAATATATCAATCTCCAAAATAATTAGTGATTTCCTTGATCACTTGTAAGTCTCATGATCACTTAATCTAAATCAACATCTTAATTCTATAAGGTAAAAGTCTCTAAAATAAATAGTCTCTTAAAATTCTAAGGTGACTAATAAATACAAAAATAGTAATAATGATCAATCAAGTGATCATAAATGAGGAATAGAATTAATGATGATCATGATCACAAGTAATTAAATAAAATGAAATAAAATACAAAATGTATATATTATTAATAATTACCCGTCAAAATGATGCGGTAAAATAGTCGATCAAAAGCATAAACAACAATAAGGTTCAACTAATAGCTTCGGAAAAAATCGGGGCTTCACATCCTCCCATCCTTAAAATAATTTGGTCCCCAAATTCTCTTCAATAGTTCTCGATATTGATTCCTTATGTCATCTTCCATTTCCCGCGTTGCGTCTTCGCCGGTTGTGGTTCTCGCCACACCACTTTAACCATCGTAATTTCTCTCTTACGAATGTCGATTCTGGCCGATCGATGATCCTGGATTGGCCTCTCGGTGTAGGATAGATTTTCCATTAGAGGAGGAGTATCTCGGTGATGATATGCTCGGGATCCGGTTGATACTTCTTTAGTCTCGAAACGTGGAATACATCGTGCATTCATGCATATGGTGCTTTGTAACTCGAGTCAGTAGGCTAACTCCCCGATCCTTATTAAAATCTTGTAAGGTCCAACATATCTCGGACTCAACTTGCCTCCTTTCTTTGGACTCGATCAATCCTTTCTCGTGGTGAGAGTCCGAGAAATACTTCATCACCGACTTGAAATTCCAAATCCTTTCTTCTCTTGTCCGCGTAACTCTTTTGGCGGCTCTAAGTCGTGCGAATCCACTCCTTGATCGCTTGACCTTCTCCATGGCCTCCGAACTAAGTCGACCTTTGGAATCGAAGACGACTTTCGTTTCTCTTTCGAGTCCATTGGTCATCAATCTCCAGTGTAGTGGGGATCTACATTTTCGCCCATACAATGCCTCGTAGGGTGCCATCCCAATCGTGGCACGATAACTGTTATTGCAGGCGGGTCGGCTAATGGTAAGTGCAAATCCCAACTTCCTTGAAAATCAAAGGTGCGAGGCTCGCAACATATCTTCAAGGGTTTGAATTGTTCGCTCGGATCGGTCCATCGGTTTGTGGATGTCTTGATGTCTTGAAACTTAGTGAGGTACCTAATTCCTCGTGTAAGCACTTCCAAAAACGGAGACAAACCTCGGGTCTCTGTCGGATACTATATCGCGGTACTCCATGCGATCGAATGATTTCTGATATAAGTCTCATGCAAGTTTCGCAAGCTATCGAGTTTTCTTGATGGGTAAAAAGTGTGCGAGAATTTTTGTGATGTGTATCTTTCTCTTGTGCTTCTTTGATCATTAAAGTGTGCGAGAGAATTTTGCGCATTTGGTACACACACTCGATTCGAACCCGATAACTCCAACTTCGTGCACCGATAATTTTGATCTTTCTCCTTTAAGTATCTTCTCCTTGATTTTTGAAGATGTGTATCTTTCTCTTGGCTTCTTTGATCTCACTCAAGAGATTGGGTGTAATCAAATGTTAGCACATGAAATCGAGTATTGGTTCTCGTCGATTCCAATTGCTCGGCTCCTTTAATGATTCCCACTCTCGAATCATAAGTCCGCTAAACTCGCCCAGAGCGCCTAAATGCTTCTGACGTTAGCTTTCCAGGGATGGTATTGAATATCAAAGTGATAGTCCTCAATCAACTCCATCCATCTCGTTGCCTCCATTGAGGTCGTTCCGGAAGAATAGATACTTCAAGCTCTTATGATCCGTGAAAACCGTGAATGTTGCTCCGTGAGAGATAGTGTCTCCATTTCTTCAACGAAAACTATCGGTGCCAATTCCAAGTCATGCGTTGGATAATTGGCCTCATACTACTTGAGCTTTCGTGATGCATAAGCGATAACCTTTCCTTCCCGCATGAGCACCGCTCCTAGTCCTTCTTTTGATGCATCACGTAGACGACAAAGTTTTCTCGTTCCCTTTGGAAGGGCTAAGATGGAGCCGTAGTAAGTCGCTTTTTCTTGACTCTGGAAACTCATCTCGCACTTGTCGTTCCACTCAAACTTGACTTGCTTCCTCGGGTTAGTCGAGTGAGTGGTCCGGCTATCTTGGGAGAAGTCCTGGATAAATCTTCGATAATATCCGGCCTAGTCCTAGAAACTTCGATTTCCGTTCTGATGACTCGGGTTGTTTCCATTCAACCACCGTTTGTACCTTGAAGGATCTTCGCAATCCCAAAGGTCGAATACTATATGTCCCAAGAATGCGACTTCACTAAGCCAAAATTCGCACTTGCCGAATTTGGCATACGACTTATGCTCTCGCAGTGTCTCTAAAACGATTTTCGATGACGTTAGGTGCTCTTCTCTAGACTTAGAGTATACTAGTATGTCATCAATTAATATCACTATGAATTGATCCAAATAAGGTTGGAAGACTCGATGCATCAGTCCATAAATGCGCTGGTGCATTCGTCGGATCGAAGGCATTACTACAAACTCGTAGTGTCCATATCGGGTTTGAAATGTAGTTTTGGAAATGTCTCCTTCGCGGATTTTCATTGGTAATATCCTTGTTGTAAATCAAACGAAAGTACACCGTTGCTCCTTGAAGTTGATCAAATAGTTCGTCTATCCTCGGGAAGGGATATTTGTTCTTGATGGTCACACTATTAAGTCCACGATAATCTATACATGTCTTAATGTGCCATCCTTCTTTTTGACGAACAAAGACAGTGCTCCCCGGAGAGAGACGCATTTCGGCCGGATAAATCCCACCTCCATCAGTTTCGTAATTGCATTTTCTCGCACCTGGGCCGAGTCCCTGGCAACACCTCGATGGTGAACTCGACTTCCCTATCCGGAGGGACAGTGGTGAGTTCTTGTGGAAATACATCCGTATATGCTGATACTATAGGTACTTGGTTGATTTGTATCTCAACCTTGGGTTTGTTAATTACAAACGCCAAGTACCCCTCGAGCCCCTCTAGTGATCGCCTTCTCGCTTTCATTGCTAAAATGATTGGGGCAATCTTAACTCGTGCCCTTCCGAAATCTCCACTTCGGGTTTTCCGGTTCACATAGCTTAATGGACTTGTTATGGCAGTCCATTTGTGCATGGTGTGCGATAACCAGTTCATTCCCAATATTACGTCGAATCGGCAGGAAAGTTTATCTCAGCAATCTTAACTTCGCATGCATTATAGATAATATCAGTTATCTGACTTGCACCCATAGGAGTTGTCACTTCTAAGCATATAGGCATATGTTCCATGCATGCATGCAGTTTGTGTACAAAATGCGGTGCAACAAATGAATGCGTTGATCCAGGGTCGAACAATATTTTAGCGTAGTGGTTAGATACTAGAAGCGTACCTTCCACCACGCCTCTGCTGCCTCCGGAGCCTCCGTCCGGCTAATGCAAATGCTCGAGCGGGCATCCTTGCCCGATACCGGCCGTTTCCCGCTTCGGGTTGCGTTTGTTTAGACGGTCATTGTACTTGGCAATCTTGCTGGTAGCTGATTACTACCACAACGCAAACATCTTCCTTGTTTACGCGCCGCTTGTCGGCAAAGATGTCCCGATTTCGGCAATGCGCACATTCTTGACCCGCTTCTCAGACCGGGGTCTCTTTCCTTTTTGTCTCCGTTAACCGGTCCCTTCGAAACTAAGCGGCGGTTTAGATGGTTGTCCCACAACTCGGCCTCTTAAAACTGTTCGATGGCCTACTCTGCTTTGAACTGTCAATACGGTTGATCCCGACTAATGCGAGAGTGGCTTTACCGCTGGCCGAATATGGTTGCGATTCAGCTCAATCAACAACAATCAAGTCAAGTTCCAGTTTCAATCCTCGAGTGAACTTGTAAAGCTTATCCTCTTGATCGATTGTCCTCGAGCATACTTGGACAATCGGTGAAATTCAGACAGACTTGAGCCACAATCAGGAGTTCATTTGCCTCAATCTATGGAATTCATCCCTACGTTCCTTCCTTCACGACTGGGAATATCTTATTCATTGAACTCAGCCAAGAAATTGTCCCATGATCTCGATTACCCTCGGGCCCTGTTCCCATCTCCTTTCAATCGCTGCTCCACCGCCTCTCTAGCCCGATTCGCATTTAAATATAGCGAGTGTGACTCTGCGCATTTCGGAGTATTGAAGAGCATTGAAGATATTTTCTAGCTTTTCTATCCATTCTTCCGCTTTCACATCGTCCGCTCCCCAAGAAGGTTGGTGGGTCGAACCGCAGAATCGCTCTAATGTGCGATCGTTCGCCTCCGGGCGGGTTCGGGAGCACGGGGTTGAGGCTCGCCTGTTGCCTCATAAACACCAAAGATTTGCCGCAAGGCTTGTGCAATCAGATTGTCTCCTCGCAGCAGGTGGAGGAGGTGGTGGTAATTCCGGAGGGTACCCGATCCCGGGTACATCGTCGTCTCCTCGTGGAACGCGACGAGGTCTCCACATCCTCGATGTTCGCCATTCTCAGTATCTTGAAGTGTTAGTTGCGATTTGCGAGTAAATGAATACAATAATTATTCGCGTAAAGCAAAAAGATATCGTAGGAAAGTAACATCGACACAAGACATGAATAAATAAAAAAGGTATATCCATTAATATAAAATTGAATACACCCAAAGTACATCAGCAGTAATACTAAGTCAGATATATGGAATCAAAATACATCCGAATCTAGTACAATAATGTAAG